>WAAF01018538.1:1229516-1902280 GCA_013400475.1 Tricholaema leucomelas | reverse complement strand
AGGGGGAACTGAGCAGAACACCACCTGTGCTGGTGACATGTCTAATTCAGCAGAGTTGGTCTTTACACTTTAAAAGACAGCATTTAAAGGATTTTTAAGTACGGAGGGAATTTAAGAAAAAAAAACAAGATATTCTCTATAGTTGCCGTTTATTCCAACTACAGAGTTTTGCTTCCCCCTGCAACCGCGGCAGGTGGTGCTCTTGATCCTTCCAAACAGAAACTGCACATACTTCATTATGCCGTCCAGCACTAACTTGCTGCTGCTTAGCCCAAGGATCTTTCAGCTTTGAATGTTTTGTGCCAGTGAAAGGGCAGAGGAGGGGAAAAAGGGTATTTTAAGTGGGGACTGGGTTTTGGCAGTGAATGAAGAAAATAGCTATATGAACAAAAGTAGCCAGTTGGCTAGTGTATACTTAACCACACTAAAGTCCAACTCAGCTTAATGTCCTAAATTTAGATAACAAAGGTGCTGGCTGTGTAACCCCAAAATAAAACACTAGCTGTTAAACTGAACGGTTCCGTTGAAGTTAATTCAATGGTGCTATTACTTTAAGTAGGATCACACTTTTGCTTGCACATGATACTCTCCCACTGCAAGCACCTCAAAGCTTACAATCAGCAACTATTCTAATTTAAAGATCTTTCATGATTTGAGAATAGCCACTTGTTTGTTTCTCAGCTGGCAGCTATAATCTATGCTGCAGAACACACAGTTGCTCTCACCCTTTGTATCTTACAAAATCTGAATCAGAAAAGCCATTAGCCAGGTAAAATCTCTTCCAGCTGTAAATAAACTGACTGTACGCCAGGTATCTACCTAAGCTTTTTTTTTTCTTTTTACCCCAGGGGAATTCCTAGAAAAGTGTCACTGCCAGTTCTTTTAAATTTTGCTTGTAAATAGATGTTCCTTAAGCATTTAATCTCAGATAAAAAGATGCCCACTTAATTTATTCTAGCTGCATTTAGTGCTGCTGTTCCCCTCTCTTGTATATGCTAACTATGTTCAAAGGTACTGTAAAATAGGGGCAATGGTATGTTTTACCCAAGATGTTATTCAAATAACGCTTCTTGGGGTTTTAGATTTTCTTGGCGTACAAAGAGCAGGCACCAACAGATGGTGCTCTTGGTGCATCAATAAGGATAAGTTTCTCATGTTTTCTGGTTGGAATTTGGGGGGGGGTGGGGGTGCTTTTTTTAAGAGGACAAAAAAAGAGCAAAACAACAAAATCCCTACTGCTAAGCTTTTATCCAAGATGTTCTGCCCGCGCTGAACCAGTCACCATTTAACTTTAACCTGAACTACAGACCAGGAAATCCTTCAACATAAATAACCTTGGAAGCTGCCATGACCATTTTTGGAACGTGCTCTCTCAATAAATCTGTTACTTTGTTGTGCAATGCTGAAATGTGCAGTTGGTTCTCTGATTAATTAGCGAACAAAAAAAATACAAAAAACCCCAAACCCTTCTATGATCAATCCAAGCTGTGACCCATTTCAGGCCTGGCTGGCACGTGGGTAAAAAAGGCCTTAAAACTTTCCCAACAGATCTGCCCCAGTTTTTAAGGTGCGTGCTTGGTTTTGAGGCTACTCATTTTGACTAAAGTGGCTGCTAATGAAGTCTGTAACTGGAAAGTTTTAGTCTGTGACAGAACTGTCATGCTGGGTTAGTTAAGGGTACGACTGAACACAGTAAGAAACAGTAGGGGCAGGTGGTCAGGATGAACTAATGACAACATCACAGAACCACTTTGTGTAATAGTGTTTATTTTATTTCACATATTACCCATGGAGAAAAGCTGATACATTCTCTACATCTCTCACCACTCTGGAATGCAAGATAAAAAGGCATGGAAAAAGTTTTAACGTTTGACATTCACGGTATGAAAAATAGAGGGGATACAACGTTTTAAAATGCCCTTATGCAATATATATATATATATAAAATGTGTGTGTATAAAAATAAAATATATTTTTTAAAAATACAAACAGGACATGACACAGAACAATCTTAAATACAGATACGTATCTCATGATCCACATACACCGCACTTAAAAACCACGTACAATTGCACTTTTCCTCTCTGTGACGTTCAAGTATATCGCAGTCCCCGCAGGGACTAGTGACTGTCCGATTCCCTGCCGGGTGCAGATAACGCAGAGGGTAGAGCAGATGCGGACGACCTGTTCTCGCCGAGGGCGGAACGCGCACCCTCACACACTTTCGGCAAAGGCCGAAGCCTCGGCCTCTGGGCTGCAGCGCAGCAGCTGGCGCCCGCCGGCAAATCCGCCCCGATCGCGGGACTCTCCTGAGCAACCCCTCCTCGGGGCAGACGGGGCCGGGGCAGCTCCGAGCTTAACCCCGCAGCAAAAAAAGTCCAGCTCCGCCGGGTGCAGCACCAGGGCATGGGGGCGACGTGGCGGCCAGCACGGCAGCGCCGCCGCTGGCGCCTTCCAGTCCTAGGCGGGAACGAGAGCCGGCGGAGCCTCGCCCGGGAGGGTAAAGAGTCAGTGACCGTTCCGCCGCTACGGCGGCTGGGGGCGAGCAGCCCCTGAGCTCCCCCAGCTGGACGCGGCCTTCACAGCTTCCTCGCGCCGCCGCGGCACCGGCCCCCACTTCGGCCTGCCGGGCCCCAGCAGCGTGTCCCGCCGCTCCGCCGCCCCGGGCCCAGCGAGGGCGCGCTGGGGTACCGCCCGGACAGACGCTCTCCGCGAATCCTGGAGGCGGTTCCGAGAGGCAGCGAACCTCCGAAGCGTCCGTGCTTCAGTTCATCCATCCGAGACTATCTCGGCCGAATAGCGCGGCTTTCAGACCCCGAGGACGGGGGCGAAAGGCTCTGCCCGTAGTCTCCGGGGGCGTCGCCCACCCCAGGGGGCGCGCAGCGGGCGGCGGCTGTCGGGCAAGGAGCGCCGTCTGCGGCCGTAGCCCTGTGGGCTGATCTTGCCGGGAGGGGCGGTATCGTCCTTGTCCTTGTCGGTCAGCTGGTAGATCTGGTGGGCCAGTGTCTGCACCGTGCACGTCCCGAACCGGCAGCCTTGGAAGTGGGGGAAGCTGTTGAACTTGGGGCGGTAGCGCTTCACGCGGATGTGAGCATCCTCCCGGCTGCTGCGAGGCAGGAAGAGAGAAAGCAAGCATGAGAAACGCGCAGTGGGGCCCCAGTGGAGGGGACCCCAAGTGCCCTAGCAGGGCCGGGCAGGGAGCCCCCAAGCTGGAGGCTGACCCGTCCCGAAGGTGCAAAGCTACCCTACCCCCACGCCCCACTCCCGCGCCCCCTGGCTCCGCTCTACGCAAAACGGCAGGAGAGACGCGATCTATTCGCAGCGCAGAGCTTGCTCTGGATGCGGGGAGAGGCCCCGCCGTTTTATGGCTGTTACTTTATCTACGGATCCAGAGATCAAGTAACTATTTATATTTGACTTTCACAGTAAAGGCGCTGCTATCTCTCGCCAGCGCAAGAGCGCAGGGAAAGGCAGGAGGGAGGCTGCTATCAGTGTGATGTGCAGCCCGGGCAGGACCTGTCTCAGGGGCATGGGGGGATCTAGAGCGAGAATAAGCCTAAACGCCCGGAAGCGAGGGGACCCTGAAACTTTCCACTATCTAAACCAAGAGCCCGAGTCCAGAGCGGGCTGGAATTTACCTGGGATGCGAGACTCGGGGATCCTCCTTCACGTCCTGGGTCCGTATGAGCGGCTGCAGGCCGGCGGCTACCCCCAGTCCTCGGAGCGCTCCTGAAGACTTCACGTCCCGCTTAGCTCGGCTCAGTGCCCATTTCGTCCATCTGAAAGGAGCACAAGGGAAGAGGACAGCCTGTTAGGGCAAGCCTGCAGGGCGGGAACCAAACCAAACAGATTCGAGGGGCGACAATCATTGCCAGCGCCGAGATTTTCCTTTACATTTCTTTATTTTAAATGTTTCTTGAAAGGGCGTGAGGCTTTTAAGGCGCTCCCGCAGGGAATACAGTCCCGCTTGCCTCGGCCAGAGTCTGGCAATGGGAGTCGGAGGCTCCGCAGCTCCACGGACTGATCTGGGTGCTGGCAGAGGGACGCGCTCCCATACTCACTTTCTTTTGAACTGTGTCGCTACATCCACCTTCGCAGCATCCACCCTTGCAGCATCCACACCGAAGAAGGTCACAGAGCCGAGACAGAACAGGGCTACGTGAACTAGTTTCATTCTGACCGGGTTCCTGGTGAAAGGAAAGGAGAGGAAATGTAAGTATGCTTGCTCATATAAATCAGGTAAACTCTGTCCTTTATTTTCTGGCCATTTCAGCCCCCAGGCTACCGAGGGCTTTGTGTGCGGTATGAACCAGAAGCTAATATTTGCTCAGCACCTTATCAGTGTGTAAATAACAAAGCCTACACAGTTTACGTTTGTAGAGTTTTCCTTGCAGAGGCAGCTGCAAACAGTATTTCCAGAGTACCCCCAGCGGCTTGCACTAGGATTTAGCAAACCCGTGAGATTAGAGTGAGCTGGCTATCGGATGCATCGTCTCCAAACTCCAGCAAGTGTTTTGCTGCCTGGAACTTTATCCCCTGATAGCTCATCTTCCCACTTCACACGCAGAACCAGCTAGTTCTGGATGTTATGTTGTAAACTGTAGCTGATGCCAAGAGCCATAACTCCAAGCTCTTCAAAACTGTCCAGATTTAGTAGAATTTTACTTCACCTCCCCTGCATCTTTCGTTGTTGTTGAGGGACGAAAAAGGATAGTTCTTACCTGACAGTGAGGATAATCCACTGAGACAAATATTCTTGTAGTAACGATCCGAGCTTGCAGGGTTTCCTGAGGAGGGAGAACTACTTCTTTGTGTGTCTGAAGTAACCACTGCAGAGCTGCGCTCCACCGCTCCCTTTTATAGAGAAGCGCGGGGGAAGTGGGTGGACCTTGGCGTGACTGGGTGATTTTTCTTTGACACTTACCCCCACCCCCATAACTCAGGCACTTCTTAATCATTCTAGCGTGCATTGGGGGCAACCCATGCTAAGGTAAAAATAAAAGGATTATTGAAAAATATCTTAAACAACTTCCTTGGTATTTTGCTAATTATAACGACAGCTTTTACATGTGCATTCCGAGTCGTGGCATAATTTGCAAAAGCTGGTAAGCCCCTCAGCCTGTTCTGCTGGGCTACAGACTGTTAAACTGATGATACAGAATTATGTTTACACGGTTTGTGGCACAATTTCTCCTTCTAGACATATTAATTTCAGGTAGCTGGAAGCAGGGGAGTAGGAACTACATTCAATCAATTTCAAAATCCATGCAAACTCATCAAATACCAGGGTTCCAGAAATAAACCCATATTTGGACAACGTGAATTATGAGTAACTGTAATGACTGCCAGCCTTCTTGACATAAGTAAGGAGGTGACAAATCAGACATAATTAATATTTATGACTCAACTTGGGTGCATTTTTAATCTGATAAAATGTATTTGCTTTATTTGATCCGTTTAAATTAATCACAATTCGAATGGGCTTGGAAGACGAAGGTCAGAGCGCACTTCTGTATCTTTGAGCACAGGCAGAGGCATTGCTTTGGGGCAGACACGGGATCACTGGAGTACCTGGGTCATTGGGCTCCTGGGAAGAGTTGCCTTGTGTCTTTTTATCCCCAGACCTCAGTTCTACACGTGAGCGCACTTACTTCCTCAATTATAAAGCTAATCCAGTGCAAGATCAGGGTCTCTAACAACATTCTTCCGGCTGGCCAGCAGCAAAGAGTCTACCCGCCTTTGGGTTCTTTTAACTGTCTTCAACATTTTTGCTTCGTGACGCTTCAGAAATGCAGAGGGGTGCTGGAAGCACCAGATGGACTGCTTCTCTACTTGCTTGTCGAGATGCACATTCAGCGAAATTGAGGGAAATAGCCCAGGAGACCTGCGCCCTGGGGTGACAGTGTCCCCCTCCCAGACACAGATTCTCAGGAGGAAAGAATGAACGGGCGTGCGCGAGATGTTTCTCTCGCATCTTGCCCTAAGCGAAGTGTTTAAAAAATCAGGTGGGTTCTCGTGACTACCTTTCCAGATAACCACGCTGTGTAACAACACCCTGTAAAGGTATGCGCGAGAGGGTGACGGAAATTTTCTTGTGCACGACTGACTAGTTCGAGGTGCTCCCCGCTTCCCTCGCCAGCAGCGTCCAGGCATCTGGTAGCGTCTGTCTCCGACACCTTCCTGGACAGGGACAGACTGGCCCGGGAGCCGCCACCCCTACCGGCTGCCACTCCTTCGTCTTCCACACGCTGTCGGCCGGCACCCGCAGGCAACGAGGTTCAGCCCTCCCCACCGCACCCGCCGCCGTTCTTCCCCGAGCCCCCGGGGTAGCTTCCTCGGGGTAAGGCAGTTTTCTCTGCTGTGAACTGACCGCCGGAGCAAGCTCAGGTCCGCTCTTGCGCCGCACCTGCCCAGCCGGAGCGCGAGGCGGGACGCGGCGGCGGCTCCGGGGGTGCAGAGATCGGGCAGCGTGCCCTGGCTCCTCTGTGGAGCTGGGGTCCTGCTGCCTTCCCTACGGACCGTGCTCTGGAGCAGATAGGCAGAGAGCAAGAAGCTTGCGGTGTAAACTCAGGGAAGGAGAAATGGGAAAATAGGTGGTCTAGAACGGGGCTATACCACGACCACTGCACGACTGCATCAGACCCCAATGACTACATTGTAGAGACCTCATCAGGCAGCTCAGGCTCGTGTGAGTTCAAACGTTTCCACGATCATCAGAAGCTGAAACTGAATCTAACTTTACCGACCGAGAGGGCAAGATTTTGTGTAATAAACGTTGCTTTAGTTCAAATTAAGTCTCCTATTCCAGTAAGAGAACCACAGACTTCCCCAACTGCTGGAAAATCCCTCATTACAGTCTTGGACTAAACGGGAAATGTATTTTGTATACACTTTGGAAAACAATGCAGAAAATAATCCTATACTGGGTTAGGAATAGTAACAATGTTAATACAACAGCAACACTACTCACGTATGAGTTCCATGCTGACTACATCAGTCTTTTTAGTGACACAAAAAATAACTCAAATTCATGAGGTTGAAAACGGGCACATAATCAGATTGCTGTTGATGTGATATTTGAAAGATCTTCAGCAGGTAAATAAAGCTGTTTCAAATCTAACACAAAACATCATGTTCTTTATTCAGATGCTCATTTTGTTCTTCCTAACCACTTGCATTCTCATGTAGTTTGGAAATAAGAAATAGTCACTGAATTTGTATGATGAGGTATCAGTGGCCACTCAAAAAATATTTTGGAAGTACTGATCTTTTTATGTTTTGAAAAAGAGTTATGCAAAATGCTCCATGGAAAGCAAATATTCACATTCACATTCACAAACATGGAAGCAAATATTCACAAACTATTACTCTGATGCAGGTCAGCAAGACCAGCCTTTTCTCTGAAGCACAGGGTCTCCTTTGGATGCTACTTCATCCATTGCCAGGAAGCTGGCCTGGAGGAACATCCAGATCTTGTTTACTGATTCTATTGGGTTTATTGTTCAACCTCTTGATGCTGCCATATGTATGAAAGACTTTAGAATGCAAATCAACTTTGGTAAGGAGATTGTGAGGATTAGTGGCTATTTGTACAGCGTTTTGTTTAGGATGAACTTTTATTCCAAAAATAAAGGTCTAAAATATGTAGGCATCAATGGATAATCAATTTGAGGCAGATATTCTTTGCTGATTATGTAAGGAAATTGTTGTTTTAAGCCAATGGAAGTGCCTTTGTGTGTTTTGTTTGGAATTTAAACAAATTCTACTGAAATTGTAGGCCACAAATGCAAATATAGTTGATTGTATTTCAGCCTATATGAAAAATGCTACCAACAGGACAATGAAAGCACATGAAGGCTATAAAACCTGAGTGAAGTTTCACACAGAAAACCCTTGCTTTTAGTGCATGAACTCAGCCAACTTTGTCTGTACCAAGGGCACACTGAAAAGGGGCAATTCCATTTCTAGTTGTCCCAATGAAGGTGTTTTGGTGAGCCTTAAAACTGACAGGTTTGAGTACATTAAACAAATCCTCCTTAAATGCATATTGTTAGGGGAAAACCTGCTCAGGGTCACGACTACTTCCCTACAGGGAAGGTGAGTATGTATGTACCCTGCATGGGAGAGTGTGACACTGAATTAACGGACTGTAGACAGAGCATGATCTTTATACTTCCTAAACGAGGAGATGACTACAGAAGGGACTGTGAACCTTCACAGTTTTTTGGTGTTTAGCACATAGTCTGAGTGTAGTAATAGGTCCCTTGTACTTTCATTTTCCTAGAGGGGCTGCAGCCCCACAGTTCTTCCCTTGGGATAAGTATATTGCTGCTTACTGGGTGCTTCTGAAGACCTAGGCCTTGGCGTCCTCCCTGAACCACTACTCCATGAGCCTCTTCATCTCCTATGAGGAGCCAGGCTACTTTGCTGCAACAGAGGGAATTATGTTTTTGGTGGTCTGGATGAAAGTTCAGTTTACTTTGTATTAGACTTTAGGTGAGCACTGTCTGCTCTGTTGTTTCCTCATTTGTCCTATAAAGACACAAAATTGCTCCATACCTAAGGGAAGTCACAGAAGTAAGTTACAGGTGACAGACTCCTTTTTCAGTCTGTGCAGGTACACTTCCGTGTTCAAACTCAGATGAATGATGCCTTTCCTGTTACATGAATACTGAAGGTGTGCCACTTCTTGCAATGTGCTTTATGAACAAAATGAGCTTTGTCTGTATCAGAGTGGATGGAAGAAGGACCAAGGCTGTAAGGTGGGTGCCAGCAGTACTGGGCAATCAACAAGTAACATCTTTCTCTCAATTCAGCATTTGTTAATGCTCTGGGAAAGTGTTAGGTTGAACTCTCCTGCTGGAGGTGCTAGAGATGCTGGCTTAAAAGACTTAACTACTGAGATTCATTACATTACATACTGAAACTTAGAAATCCATATATTATAACTCTAAGGTTCCATTTCAGCTCCAAATTATTTCTTAGTGTTCATCCAGGTTTAGCTGTATGGAACATTATTGCTTGATTTTTTCAAACTGTTGCATGTCCTGGCTTTGTGCTATTCAACAACCATAGCATCCCTCCCTAGAAGCTATGGCAATGACCCTTATTTTTGCCCACCTCACGTGGTGGCTTTATTAAGATCTGTGTTATTTTTTTTTTCTACTTCAGAAATTCTTTTAATCAAAAAGCTTATTGTTTTGAAAACAGCTTTGTGTATTTCAGTCATTCAAGTCTATAGGATCATGAACCAAGGTGCCTATGCATAACTTAAAGAGGGTATTCCTTCCAGCTCCTACCTACTGTAGGAATTGGCTGATCCCACTGGGTGCGTTTTTCCCTCAAACAGCATATTCAGTCTTTTCAATGTACATATGACTCATTTTCCTTTAGTCCTATACTTAACAAGCAACTTTATTAAGATCTTTCACATGGCATCTGCTTCAAACCCCTTAGCCCGGAAGTTGATTACACCAAGGAAGTGTGGATCACTGACCTCTGCTGAGAAGACACAAGTGAGAACACTGTAATTGATTGTCAAAGATTTATCACCAGTTTGCCTGGGGGATATCAGAAGACATTGCATGGGTATGTCTCAGATAAGCAGGAGGTGTTATGAGTGGCGTCTTTTAAACAAACACATCTCTGTGAAGCTACTAATGTCCATTTGCTGGGCCCCTTGTGATGGTGGATCATCAGGAAAAAAATCCAGTCAATTTGCTGTATTTCCATGTGCAGCCAGTGCCCGTGGCTGCTGCAGCTCCTCTCCGTAGTGCAACCCATGTCCTCCTCTGTGCTGTTTATTCTCTCTGTACTGTCAAACAGGACATACAGAGAAGCTTATCAGAATGCTTTAGCAGCCTCTGCCAGCTAGCCAAGAGCTGTATTGTCAAACACCCTGTTTATCAGCAGCATCTCTGCCACTACTAGAAGCCCACCAGGCTTTCGAGGGCGAGAGTTCAGAAGGTGTCGGCCTCATCTGTACATTAGAAATAGCAACAACGCAACCTCCCCACTGCCCTGCAGAGGCCCTGGCAGCCAGCGCGTGTGCTCGAACCAGCACGTCGGAGAACAGGAGGGTTACGTAGAAGCTCTGCCGGTCGTCAACCTCGTGAGCAGCCACCGCCACCGCCAAGCTCCCACGCCAAGCACTGTGACCCTCGTGGAAGTGGCACGACGCCGGCCAGGCAGGGCAGAAGAACGCGAGAGCTGGCGGGATGGGGCCGCCGCACTGAGCACCGCAGGGCAGGGCAGCCTCCACAGGGCACCGCGGCAGGGTTCCCTGTTGCTGGTGTGAGAGCAGGCCGGGCCTGAAATGCCTTTCCCGTTACCCGGTTGCCGAAGCAGCTGTTGGGACCGAGTTCTCTCGCGGAGACATGTTCCACACATTCCGGACGAAACGTAAACAGGAAACACGCTGGAAACGCAAGTCGCGATTCCCGAGGCTGAGGCGGTAGTCCGCGGCCAGGCTTTGCTTTAGCACAGCTTAAGTGGGGGCGATCCCTAGCAGCTCTTCTCAGGAAAGCACCCGACTTTTCCGAGTGCGCAGATAGGTTGGTCCTGCCGCGGTTTTGTAAAGGGAGAGAGTGTTCACATCCCCTGCCCCTGGCGCGAGTACTTCGCAGGGACACTGTGAGGAGACAAAGAACAAGGCGGGAGGGAAGGGCTGCCCCAGTCCGCGCTTGGTGCGAAGCTCGGCGCACCGCACGAGCCTGCCCGCGAGGCCGGCCAGCAGCCCGGGCAGCGCAGCCGCCCCACCTCCGCCGCGTGCCGCCGGCGAGCTCAGAACCCTCAGCCCACGCCCAGCCCGGCGGGGTCACGGCTCAGCGGTCTCGGCGACGCGCAGGCGCACAGCGCGCTCGCGCCTCCAACATGGCTGAGCTGGTGCCGCTTCTGTTGCAGCGGGCGTGGAGAGGAGGATGCTGAGCCTCCCGGGAACTGCCGCTGCCGCAGCAGGGGTGGTAAGGCCTGAGGCGGGCTTCTCTCAGCCATGGCCAGGTTGGCCGACTACTTCATCGTGGTGGGCTATGATCATGAGAAGACAGGTAGGTGTGGCTGTGCGCAGGGCTGCCCTGCAGCGCCTGGCCTCTTCCCCCCTCCCCTCGCTCCTATCCGGCCCCGGCCCCAGCCTCCTCCCTCCTCCAGTCGGGCTGTAGGAGGAGACTGCCGCGCTCACGGGACGCGTGTCCGGCCGTGGGGAGAAGGGCGGCTGAGGGCAGTGGGGCTGTCTTCACCCCCACCAAGGGGCGCAGTGGTCGGCGGAGGCGAGGGAAGGGTTAATCCCCCTTTCCTGAGGCGGAGCGGGCCGGCGGGAAAGCGGAGGGGCTGTGCTACTGCTTCTCTGGGCCTGAGCACCTTCGGCCGGTGGGGCGGCACCAGCCCACCTGGCAGCCCCGCTAACTGCCTCGGCGAGCGTGGCACAACACGGGCCTGGGGAGCAGCGGACGGCAGCTGTCCAGGGCGTACCCCTGCGGCCTTGCTTTACAGCCCTGGGCGTTAGAAACGGGCAGTGGTTCCCTCGAGAGAGTGGGGGCAAGCTTAAAATGTCGCCCACGGGCGTGCACAGCCCCGGTCCCCCGCCATGACTGACAGCCGGAGTCAAAGCGGCCGCTCGCGCTGTGCGGCAGCTGAGGCTGGCTGGATGCTGCAGGTGTGTGCGCGCGTTCCTCCTGCTCGAGCTGCCCCCGCGGAGAACAGCGGTTCTGGCTGCCGTGCCCCACACCTTCGCGCCGATAGCTGAGGCACGTGCGCTCACGGCCTCAAAGGAAAACGAAGACCGAGTAGGCTGGGAAGGCCGTGCGGCTCTTCGCCCGTCTGGCCTGGGGGCTCACTGCTTGCCACCTGTTGAAAGGGTGCCGTGAGTGACACCTGAGGAAACGCTGTTGCCCTGGGTAGGCTCGTTCTTGAGGAATGGCTGCTTTTCTCGGCGAATCAAGATGTGCTCCTGTGTGCACTTTCTTGAAAGGAAAGTTGTGTTTTTTGCTGTCCTTTTGTGGGTAAAGAAAGAGTGGTGCCTGTCATGGAACTCTTTGTTATAATACCACATTTCTTGCTAGAGAGATCTTAAATCAGTGTACAAACAGTTTTGGAAATGCAGCATTTATCAGATGGTATGTGCTTGTGCTGCATGTGCAGAAAGATCAAACTTACCTTGGTAATAACATTTTTAAACAGTCGAATGTCCCCTAATTTGTTTGACTATGTGCAAACCAAATGACACTTAAGTTTGTTACAGTAATTCTTTGAAGTACCCATGGGCGTGCAGTCTGTATTTTTCGTTCTAAAAGTGTATCAAATAAACTCGTAAAGTTTTTTTTTTTATTGGTTGTTTTCAAACCAGTCTAATTTCAGAGGAATCATATCTGAGTAAAGATTTAGTGGCTTACAAATCTCTCACAGGAGTCTCCTAGATTTTATTATATGATGTTACTACTCTGTTGATGATAGTGTGGTTTTACCTCCCACATTATATGGAAATAGATTTTTCTGAATTGTAGTGACAAAATTAAAAGACAGAAGGAGTACTTTGTGATTAAAAATAAAGGCCTTTTGCCTTTCTCCTATTAGAAACATTTTCCCCAACAACAGTAGAAAGCCCAAAACAAAGCAGCACCAGAAAATACACAGGTGCTTTTAATGAGGAGACAAAGCAAACAGGCCGCCTTCTTTAAAGGCTGTGATCAATCTGATGCAGCCACTATGTGAAATAAAATCGCACATTAGTTTGGAAAGCTTTATGTTTGTAAGATGTCTTCATCTGTATAGTGTTTTAAGAATATGTTTAACTGCCTGTACATAAATTATTAAGTTCAGTCAGATAACTTGTGTGGATGAAGTGGAGCACATTCAGAAATAACGCCAGAACCTTAATTTGAAAAGGTCATGGCCAGAAAGTAACTATTTAGACTTAATTATTTAAATGGCTTGTTGCTACTTTAGTGTTTCATACTAAAAATGCTTGAAGGAGCAGCATTCTGTTGAAGACTAGGCATGCATTGTTTACCAAATTCCATTACCCCTACATGCAGTCCCATAATACATGCAGTACTGACCTTTCTTTTTCTTGTAAATGTCATAGGTTCTTGATGCATTTGTGATGCTGGTTTTTATGTGAAAAAGCAGGGGCAGCCACTTTTAGCATTGTAGACTTATTACCTGTGAAGCTTTAAAATTTTGAAATATGGTGGTGGTGTTTTTTTTTTTAATCTTAACATTCTGACTTGGTTTGAATATGTTTGGTTTTAATGTTGAGCAGTAATTATATTTTATAGTGGTTTTTTTTCAGGAACAGTCTGTGGGATATCTTTGTGTAAACAAGGAAACAAAAATCTTGCAACCTATCCCTTCTTCCTCAAGCTGTACATCAGTAGCAGTGTGAATAATACTTGTAGTTAATAGTAAAGGATGTTTATAGCAGCGACCGTTCTTCCAGAAAAGCCCTACTGCCACTGCTTTCTGTAGCAGCCAGATGCCACTTGGTACAGGGATTTATTTACATATGTCAATATATCCAATATACTGAAAATGGTAAAGGTGTTGCTTTCCAGTGCAGATTATCTGGCTTTATTTCAAAACTTTCAGTAAAAATACTCGAAATGCTGCATTTGTACAATTTAGGAACAAATTTCTAGATTTTTCTTGTGGAAAAACTTCCAGTGCTGCAAGTGTTTACCCAACATAGTCAGTCCTTAGGAGAAGTGAGTGTTTTTACTGTCCTCAGGTAAACTCAAGAGAGAATCCTTCCAAGGATTTAGACATTTGAAAGTTAATTTCTGTTCCAGTTTAGGGCTACATGAATTGATGCTACTGCAGTCCTGTTGCTGCCATCCCGTCCATTAAGGCTTCCTTTCATTTTCAGCTTGCTTTGGGATGCTCATCCGTCAAAAAGACCTCTCACTGAGTAGTTTGCCAGCATTGCTGCATTATTCTTTTTCTGGATTACTTTTCTGTGAATTTTTCAAGCAGAATTACCTCACTAACATGTCGGATGAATGCCAGTATCAGCATAAAGGAGGAACTGGAGCATTCAGGAGGACGGATCACTGCAGTGTAAATTTACATTAGCCAGCATCCTAGAACCTTGGTCACAAAGTTGTTAGTCAGGTGCCTTAGTCTCCTGTGTAGTCCAAGGAAGGTAATGGATGCCTTGGAATAGTTTGGTAGCAGGCAGTTCATTTGTGCTTTGCGAGATGCATGGGAAGTTCAGCCTAAGTGGAGAAGGAGCTTTGCATTTGACAGTCTAAATGTCAGTAGACTTCCAGGCATGTGAGTTAAGAAGTCTTTGTGTTGTAAAGGATGGTATGATTCACCTAGCTTTTTATGTGTTTCACGCACAGTTGACTGTATTCCCAGTTTAAAATTACTTAGCCTGTATATTTCATCATACAAGTAAATTTAAACATACTGTAGTTTTAATTGCTGTTATGTGTTTTCAAAACTGGCTCTGAGCCACTACCAAGCAGTAGCACCTGTTGAAAGTCCATATTCAGTGTCTTTTATGGAGCTGGAGAACCCATTTAACAAATCCCTCAAATATAATCTCTCCCCCTGTTTCCCTGGTTTTTTTTTTTTTTCTTTCTTTTTTCTTTCTAATAGTGGAAATGTGAAGGATTTCAGTGATACATGAAGGTTGATTGCTTTACTATATTTATTTTGCATTTAGCTGAACCTTTACTAAAGCAGATAACCCCATTTTTCTGCAACATATCAGCATACTATAAAGCTGTTACGTAACCTTCTACAAAGAGCCATTTACAAAGTCTGGGAAGGCAACAAAGGTGCTAGAAATGTAAACACTCTGGGTTAAAAGCTGGTGAAAATCCCAGAAGACCTTTATATCCATTTTCTTTTTCCATGGATTTTGAAGTGTCATGTGCTTTGCCAAAAACACCTATTTGATATGTTTGCATAATAGAATATGCATGTGATTCAGGAAGAACACAGGTATTTGCAAAGATGACAAAAAGGCATGAGAAAATGTTTTTAAGTTTCTTTTGGTTTTGCTGATATAAGACATAATCCTACACGTATCCCTGGAGTTTAAATATAGTGGTACTTGAAAAAAGCAAAGGAAAGTATGTTTTGTGACTGTCTTAGCTCAGCAGCAGAAACATAAAGTTAAAGAACAGAAAACTAAATACTGCATTTGATTAATTTGCCCATGCACCCCCAACAGCTTTCCTGTGGGATGCTGATGTGAGGTGGATAGAAATGTTTTCCTGAGACTAGTTTGCTGAAAGAAGGCAACGTGCAGTTGCAATGTGTAAGACAGAAGGCTTGAAACAGTATAGCAGTTTTATTTGGCTGTTGTCATAAATGATAAATGCTGATATAACACGTGTAGGCTCTGTTGTGGTTGTTTCTGTTCTGATTATTGTCAACTATTTTCAGGGAAGCCTTGTTTAGCACAGCTTCATATCTTGGTGATTTTGGAAACTAGACTGGTGATTGATGATAGAGTGGGAGAAGCTCCTAAATGCAGTTGTCTGATTCTTTTTCCATGGGCAGATTTTGCCTATAAAGAGTATTTTTTTTCCCTGTTTTGGGCCTTTAATAAAATATAACGAGGATTTTCTATAAGCTATCTCAATTTGCCCTAAAATGAGAGAACTCGGGTTCAGTTGAGGGAAGCAGCATTTCATGTGTTTGGGGATATTTTCAGACTAAATTGCAGCAAAGAAAATCACTCTCCCGTTTTCTGTCCTGGATTAACTTGGTGGATTATCTATCAGAAAGACACATTTCCTGCAGTGTGTTCATGGAAAACAGTATATTATGCAAGTATGAATACTGTTCAGACAGTGGCCTTCTGTAAGTGTATTTTTCAGTGCAGGGGCTAATGAGAATGACACCTAATTTCTTTGATGTCACAAGCATAGAACTTTTACAACATTGAGGAAGATAATTGAGCTGGCATGGTAGTTCACTGATGTGAGTTTAAAATACCAACTACCTCCCCTGCTATCGGTACTTGCACAGTAAGAAATGGAGGAAAAACCACAGCCACTGTGGTGTCATTTTAGAGTGTGCAACAATAGATTCACCATTCAACCCTGATAGAAGTGAAAGTTGTACCTTACAAATATGTGCTGGTAATTAGGAAGTCTTCTTTTGATTAATCTCTTCTTTACAGTAACTTGAGATTTTCAGGCCCCTTGCTTATAGAATAGTGTAAAAAGTATTTCTAACAATAACACTATATCTAGTGATTAATTTTCTGCTGCTTGGGTTTTTTGGGAATTGTATTCTAGGTGTATTTGTTGAAAGAAATTATTTCTTTTGGTGTTAGTGGTATTCCAAAGTCAAGGACAATCCAATTAGTGTTGATTGGGATTTGGCAGCTAAATCTCTCCTCGTTGAGCCAAGAACATGCTTGTTGTTGCTTATCTTAGTTAGTGACTAGATACAAGTAATATAATATGGGAAAATGCAATTGTGGGATACAGGTTGAATTCTTCACTTGCTTTGTAGCAGACCTGTACTCAAGGTAACTTAATCACAAAAATGTTCACTAAACTGGACATAGGTAATAGACTCTTAGTAGTTGGTGACAGTACAGTCTGAGGGTTTGTCTGTCTGTAGTAGAAGATTGCTGTATACAGAAAATACAATATCATAATAATTCTGGATACAGATTGAATACAAATTCAGGACAGCAGTGTGAAAATCACATTGGACCCTGGAAGACCTCAGTGGGTGAAAAGATGCAACGGAATGTTACTAGGGTTACAAAATCAACCACTCTAATTCAAGGTGAAAAAAGGTACGAATGATGTCTTTTTAATGTGGTTTTGTATGTTGTTTCCTGAGAGTTAAAAACGCAATTCCCAGAAAATTCACTGACACTTGGATAGGTCTTCAGCAATGTTGGAAAATTTGTTTAAATGATTGACTTACTCATTTGATCTAAGGGACTTCTCAGTTACTTACAGATGCAAAAGAACAGCAACACTTCTTTTTAGAATCCTGACTTCAGTTGTGGAAAATTATGCTTTAAAAGATGGGTTTCATGGAGCTACTCTTGCCAGATGCTGTGAATATTAATGTCAAGAGTATCTGAGTGTTTTGAGTTTACAGTGTCCCCTTCAGGCTGTATAGTGGGACGTGTATCACTTTGATGTGGCTTGGGAAATCTTGCTCTGGAAGACTGGCCACTCCGCCTGCGTAGTCTGTTTGACACATTCTGGTGCTTTAAAATTCTTTCTGTCTTCTAGTTTAGTTTTTGCAGTTTTACCCCAGAAGAATCTCTGTCCTTAACGTGTGTCTCCCTATTTCTTGTTTCTTCCCTTCTCTCTCAATCTCTGTTTAACTATCTTTACTCTTTGTTTTTCTGAGAGTAAATCTTGTCCAGTCAGTCTCAGTTCTTGTGGGTTTCATCTTTAAATAAATGCCAATTCATCTTATAAACACAAAGGCCAAGTTTTGTCCCTGCTGTTAATTTTGGAACGGTTTGTTAGGATTTTAGTTTAGACAAGACAGTCCTCTTCCCCAGTCTTATTTCCTAGAAACAGAAAAAGTATTCGATATGAAGTTTTCTGAAAGTAACTAGAGACAGATATTAAGACTGAAGCCAGTAGATTTATTTTGAGTAAGACATAATTGAAAATAGTCATAGATTAAGTGGTCAGAGTACAGTTAATAGTACTTATGGATGTTAGCTATTTGAATATTTAAAATTTTGCACTCATGTTTTCTTAGTGTCTTGTTTTTAAATACCAGTGAATTAGGACATCTGTGATCTTTTTAGTGCTATTATACAGGTGGCTTTTTGTGAAAATGCAAATTGCAATTGCATAAAAAGGAAAAGGCCACATTCTTCCTGCAGAGCTCTTTCTTCATACTTAGTCTCTTTTTCCAGAAAAAATGTATAGTAGTCTCACAGAGCTTGTACAATATCTAAGCTGTTACTGTTCTACATTGTTAGTATATGCTATTTTAAAACTAAGTTTACCATGAGTCATTCTAGTAGAAGTTACAGGAGGATTTCAGTTTTCTTTCTTCTTGATCGGTAACTTGAGGAGGAAGAAGTAGGTTTCATACTTTTGAGGAACTTAGAATTTTGTAAAGAATTTAAACAAAACTGTGCTGTACTTTTCCTTCTTAAAACAGATTTAAACCCACATTTTCCCCTGTATTACATTGGTTTCTGCCTTTTAGCTTGTTAGTTCTTGCAACATTTAGTCTGTGAAACTTTATTCCTTCAATGTTTTTTGTTTTGCGATGGGCACAGCTTTTGATAGTGATCCTGTAAGAACTGGTAGTGAATGGTAATGTGATTGAAAACTGTTATTCATTGTGTCTAGTAGAAGGGTCTGGACTTGCCTTTCATACCCTGTTCTTCCCCAGATTTGAAAACTTATAGTACTCATAAAGCCTAGAGATGGCTTTTGTGAAGTTCAGAAGGTCACTACTTGGTAAAGTGGTGGATCCTTCTGGAGCTTCCCTGTGCTGTGGCTGTCATGGCTTCTGGTGGGCTTCTAGGTAGAACTTGTTTTTTTAAGTAGCTTAGCCTGAGGCCTTTGCCTAAGCAATAGATGGTGCTGATTGTAACTGAGGCCCTAGTTCTCTGTTAAGGGAGAGGAGAGCTTCTCTGCCTGAGCACTGCCTTTGACTTTGGGATTGGTGCCACATTTCATAGAAATAATGGTTAATGAGTTACTAGAACTAGAGTGCTGAAGATGTGGTCTGTCAGCTGTGATGGCATTATAATTCAGCAAGACAGCCAAAGCAAGCGTCATGTTTTTTCAGTTACAGGCAACTGAAAAGAAAACAAAACCATGGAGAGCCACATGTTTGTGATTTGGAATTCAAAACTCTTATTTCAAAAGATTCTCTTTCCTGTTTGATTAATCTGCATAAATAACGATACCAGGTTTGCCACTGAGCAAACAGTGTTGATTCAAGTTGGGATACTTTTGTGAGGTTGTTGTTTCAGTACTGTTTCCCAAATATTTTGTTTATGGTGTTTATTATGAAAAGAGATGAAGTCATACATATTTAAAAAAATATCCTGATGGAGGCTCTTTTTATTGTTCTCTTCTCTTTTGCCACATGGCATCTTTTTGTGAGAGGTAAGACTGTCACTAAAGCATTTTATTTATTTCCAAGAGTAGCCAGAAAACATGCTTTTCTGATCTTGTGAGATGTTTCTACATTTAAAAAGAAAACTTTGCTTATGTGCTTTCCCTCCCTCAGTTTCCTCTTTTAAGAGGCTATAGTCTGTTAAAAAAAATTGCAATTCAAGAACGTGGCTTCACTGATCTAGTCTCAAAGGTCTATAGATGGTCATTGACAGTTGTAGCTGTTATTCTTGTTAGTAGCCTAGTAGAAATCAGAAGCTGACAGTTTGCAACCTGTAGCAAAAATGAGGATTGTTCCTTGTTTCAGTAAGATAAGATTTTAGAGGCCTAACTTGGGAGCCTGTTTTCATTATCCATTGTTTTCTTGATAATAACTGTTATTTGAAGTTTAGAAAGCCCAGCAGTAAGATTTATATAAAATTACTACTACTACTAAAAAAGAGGTTTTAACTTGGACTGGATCCATAGTGCTCTATATTTTATGGAAGTGACTTTGGAGATGTTTCCTTTCCCAAAGTTGTCATGACTTGTATCCATGCAACTCATATCTTCCTTCTTCACACAGAGTTGTGTGTTCTATTTATTCTCTTCCAGCCTTTTTAAAGTTACAATAGAGTTTGTGGATTGCATTATCTTCCATTTCTAACTTCTTTCCTCCTTTCTCTCCCTGCCCCTCCCCCAGTCAGTAGTTTGTCCTGTTTCAGGTCTCTTGTAAAACTTGGGTCATGGTTATTAGTAAAATGCCTAAAAATCCTCAAGTAGAAGGCTCTTGAACTGCAGCATAGAGGTCTGAATTAAAATAACTTCCTATTTTATAGACCAATTTTACTTTTTTCTTTGGATTGAAAAAATATACAAAGGGGAAATATTTCAACCAAATTGGTTGGATATTCCGATCAGTCTCTGTTGTGCATCCTCACATTTGGTAGTCAACTGGGTAAAGCTATTCGATTTTTTGCTGTTTTCTGTCAAACTACACAGATTTTGTAGCAATAATTGTTAGTCTGCAAAACAGAGAAACACAGTAGTGAATTATTTCATAAACAGCAGAAGTGGTGACATCTTTCTGCACATTTTTGCCTCGAGTGTCCTTAGTGCTGCTACTGTACAAGCAACAGGGTGTCTTGAATACTGTGTTTTTTCAAATCAGGATCATTGGACTAAAGGCAGTTGAGCACTTCAAACTAGCACAATCGCAACCTTGCTTTCGTAGGAAGCCTGTCTGAAAGAATATGATGTACTGTCACTTAAAAGAATGATTTCCTTTGTAATAGGTACATTATAGTATGCTCCAGTTAATATTCTGGGCCTGCCACAGCCTCAGAAGGGAGAGGTTATGCTCTAGCAGTTTATTATGGGTTCATAGTCAAGTGGCATTTAATTGTTTGAGAGGACATGGAAACAGCTCTACCTTCTTCATTTATGTTTGATTTCCAGCAAGCAATTCCTTTGGTTTCTTAAAACTGCAAGATACGGATTAGGGATTTAAAAAAAAAAAAGTACTATTTTGACTGCTAATGGTGCATGCACTGTGAACACATTTGATATGTAACATCTTGGCAGTGTAGCTTGTCTATGGAGCGGGAGATAGCAGTAAGGAAATAGGTGATATAACACCTATGTGGACAATCATACTTTGTTCTTGCATTACAATGTTAGAAGTATTGTCTAAAAAACTGGAAGAATGTATTCACATGTAATCACAAATTGATAGTTATTTTAGGCCTATTTGTGTTTTCATTTTAGTTATGTGAATATTTTCACATAACTGCTTAGAGATCCGGTGAAATAATGCCATGCTATGTGGACAAAATACAATTCACATTATGTAAAATTAAGCTTTAGCAAAGGCTGCTAGTGTTGGAAGAAACTAATACAGTAACACTTCTGATGCTTCAGAATTCTTATATGTAGATTTAATACAAATTTGGATACAACAGCATCTCCTATAAAGGGCTACGTTCTTTGTGTTGATCCCCACTTAATTTCAGTCACTCTGGCAGCTACCTTCTTAGAGGAGAGAATGAAATAAACTTAACCTTTTAAAGCCAGAACACAAAGAAAGTGTTTAACTTGTGGACATTTGTGGATATTTCAAACAATGATGTTAATCTTGATCACCTTTTTTGAAGTGGACCTATTCTTTATGTTCTTGTTTTGGAAGCTAAATGTATTTTTGGGAATGTTTCTGCACCTGTGAAGACCAAAGTTTGTCATGGAGTAGATCAGTAAGATATCATAATTTTGACTACTGTGGCAATCTGCTTGCATTTGCCTTTCTGTGAGCATGATCTCTGACATATATTTGTTTCAACTTGGGTTAAATCAAGTAAGTGTTGATGGAATTGTATTCTGTGGATATTTGTTTGATTTTGGTGTTCTGCGCTATTGTTTTCTTTGCTGAAAGTCATTCTTAATCTCTGTTGCAGTTTGTCCTACTAAAAGGTGCACCAGGTAATTCCTCTTATCTTTAGACAGCAGACATTCCTGTAAGGCTGTGTTGGGCTGTGTTAGGTAACCTGGGGATGTTTGAATGGTGACACACCGGTTCTTTGAAATGACAGCATGACAGAAGCCTCCCCCGACCTGGAGCACCCATGGAGTACAGGAAAATGCAGAGCAAAATGTGTTAAAGCGCTCAGGCCCAAACCCTCTTGAGATCATCTTACTGCTTTACAGTACTGAGTTGCTCAGATTTATGTGAGGTTTAGCTGGTAGAAATTATGACCAGTCTGAATGTTGGCATTAATCCCATTCTAGCAGGTGGGTAAGGAGCTAATTTTTGCTAAATACATATGGGCCATAAGATATGCTCATGCTTACTGGAAGCTCTTTGTTTTTGCTGTGTTTTTAGTCTATAGTCAGTCCAGACAAAATATTTAGCCTACCAGGATATGTGAATCATTCTCCTTTGTAAGGCTTCATTTATCATCTGTGTTCTGAAAATGTTTTGCGTGAGGGAAATGTTGAATGCACTCTGAAATTTTATTGTTAACTTGCGTTTTTACAGCTGTTTTGTAAAAATCATGTTCCGGTAAGATAAAAAATATTATTTAATTGTTTTAGCCTATTGGAACCACAGGAAATACACAGGGTAGGAAACTCACTAAATGACTTCTCACTCCTTGCCCCAGTAGATGAGCAATGGCATGCAGACTTGAAAAAAGGGGCAACACACCAAAAAGTCTTAGCAGCTGGTTGGTTCTGGGAAAAGATTAAAAAAAAAAAGAGAAAAAAGGAGAAGAAAAATTGCTCCTTCATTATTTATGCATTGCTGATACTTACACTTTGAGTAGAAAAAAGGTTTTAAAATTTCCATAATGCACAACTATGCATAGTACAAAATTGGTGTTAAGGATTGTGGGAGCAGTTTGACATGGTTTTTGTCTTCATAATCTGTTTTTAACCCCTTCTAAGTATGTATGCATGAGTGTGCAGAAGAGGAGGGCACTGCTTAAAATTCTGTATGGACTTTGTGTGCATCTCACTACCTGAAGGAATGTGGTGATTGCCTTGAAGTTCTTGAGATGACCTTTCAGTCAAAAAAATCTGTAAGTTTTGAACAAGTTTTAAATTAAGTATGACATTGGAATAGTATTTATGAGTGGTGCTGGGGTGCCAGTGTGTAGAGCTTTGTGTTCCAGTTCCACTCACTAAAGTGTGGCTCTGTAAATGCTTACAGGCAGGAAGCAGTACAGAAGAATGGTATTTTAAATAAGAATAAGGAATTAAAGAGCGCTGGATGAGTTGCTGAGAGATTATAACCATTCATTTGGAGAGCAGGTGTGCAGTATACAGAGGAAGAATTCTGTGAAGATAGTGGAGAGATAGCTAAAAGACTTGTAAGCTAAGGCAACTTCTTAGTACAGAGGATTGAGAATGTATATGCAGTGCCAAAGAGATTGTGTAGAAGTTGTAGTAGCCAGTGGTTATGCAGAGAAGGTTGGAAAAATCAGGCAAGAATTGACCTGAGATTACAGCTCATTCAGCTTGAAATGCTGGACTGATCTTCCGTCCTAGTGGGAATGTAAGTGGCTATGTTTAGGTGGATGTATTTAAGTGGATGTATTTGGGTGGCTTTGACTTCTTCAGCTTATATTTAAGGCTGTAATTAAAATTTGTCAGAAATTGTTCAATTTGATTGCATTCTGTTTTGAGTCATGAAGGAGTTGCCAAGTTGACTTTTGAAATGTTGATAATGCAGTACAGTTGTGGTCTGGTAGGATTAGTAAGGCAAGAAGCTTTTTTGTTGGAGATACATTCAGGAGTGAGATTACCATTAGTGTAATTTATTTTTCTCTCCATGAGGGGGGAAAGGTGCTTATAAAAAGAAGCCAGAATCCAGCCACTTAGCTAGACAACCATGAAGTTTATAACTACTTTTTTTTTTAAATAGTAATTCTCATACCTGACTCAGAAAAATTGGTTTATTTACTTGTAATACATCAGTTGTTTCCAGATCAATGGCTAAACACTCTAGTTTTTCTGTTAATGCAAACCTTTGGATTTTTTTTTAATTGTTGACTTTTGAATGTTCTGAAGTTGGAGTACTCAGCAGCTCTTACCTGTATGTGTATTTCAGTTATTTGACATTCTAAACCAGAAAATCAGATAAGTAGACTTGAAAGTCCTGGTACTTTTTATAATAATAGAAGGATGAAACTTCTTACTTGGGTGAATAGATTGTTTGCAAGATGGAGATTTTAATTTGCTTATAGTATTTATCAGCTAGAATATCTGTTAATTCTTTGTTCCTTTGGAGTCTTGTGTTACGTGCTGAAGAGTTTAAATGCCCCTTCATAGAAGGACTAGCTGGAATGGTTTTCAGTGTCTTATATGGCATATTTCCTGAATTTCAAGTCTTAAATTTACAATGGTTTCTTTCTTAGCTCCAAAATAAGACACACTAAGAATTTATAGTACATATTTTAGAAACATCTATATGCTCTTGTTTATGTTTGTGTTTTTCGGGTAATGCCTAAAAGTGTTGTAATTCTGAGCAAACTAATAGGCCATAGTAATTTTTTAGTTTTTTCTTTTTTGTTTTTCTCCTTTCCTAGTCTCAGTATCATGTGTTCCAGTGTTGTAGTTTGTGTAAACTATCTGTGTTCTGGAGATTTTTATTTTTAAACAATTTTTATTTTAACCTTTCAATAGCTAGTGGTGATGCAGAGGATGTTGGAATGATAAGGAAAGAATAAATCTGAGAAGGTAGAGCTTTTTCTTTAAATTGTAAAAATAATTTCATTCGTGAATAAACAACTAAGTAAGGTCTTGCAGGTCCAGTGAAGACAACTTCAGGGTTAGTAACTATTACTAAGGAGTGGTAAAACTGGAAGTTTTTACATTACATCAGAGATAAATGTGACCTAGAATACTCTGGCTTTCGGTAGGTGCACAAAAAGGTGGGATTTCAGACTGGCCACTAATATTGATGTATTTGGTTGTAGTGTAATGGTTGCAGAGTTCAGTACTTAATTTGTCAGGTTAGGAAATGCAAAGGGCTAGAACTCTTGATGGACAGTAATTTTATAGCTGATGAATTGTTACTGAAAGAAACTTTTGTGCTGCCATGCTGTCTGGGCAATTTTCAGCTTGTGTAACAGTCACTCAAAGGGCATGTTTAAGAGCAGCCCTTGTGCTTTTTCAGCATAATACTGAGAGTTGCTCTTCCTCCTACCAGACAAAGGGTAAGGGAAGTGGAAAAGTGGCTTGTAACCAACTTCCACTTGCCCTCTGGTTCTGTACTGCTGTTCTGGGGCACCAGGCCAAGCATACATAATGTGGAAGACTTGCTAGTAAACCACAGCATTTGAAGATGGAGAATATATGCAATTGCAGAAAATTGTACGTGTTATAGAAAAGGTTACATTTATCAAATGGCAAAAAAAAAAGTCTTAAGTACTTTCAGACCTGTTACCATAATGTAACAGATGCATCATTCACCAGGACTGAATTCTTGCTGATCTTTCCCCTTCTAGAAAGTAAGCGTTCCCCTGTGCTTTCCTCATCCCAAAGGCATTGTATGCTCTCTTTAAAGAATGTGAAAGGTATTTAAGAAGTTTCATACTCAGAGAAAGTATTTACTTCCACTGCTTAAATATTTCAACTTGACTGAAGAACAAAATAGAATTTTAGTCAAGCTTGCAGTTAACTCAGATTGAATAATTCTGTTTGTTCTATATAAGATAGAAGAAAATTTTCCTACTACTTACACTTTTTAGTTTGTACATTTCAACTATTCCTAGATCTAAAATGTGTTCTTTCAGAGAGGGGGGGAAAAAAACGCCACCAAACTCAACCCAAACCTACAAAACAAACAAAAAAACCCCCCAAACAACAAACAACTCACCCCTGCAGATGGAAAAACCCTAAACTCTATTGCTGTCCTCTGATAGTACACCTTTGGTAGTAATGCGAATGAGGCTGAAGTCATTCTGCAATGAGTGTTCATAGATCATTGTCCTCTCCCCTTTCTCTGCAGGACTAAGGCGGCTAGCATTCGAATATTATTTTCAGTGTATTAGGACCTAATACTGCCTTTATTCATGATTATTAATTTGTATCATTTGTGTCACAGCTTTTAAGTGCACGTTCTCTTTGGCATGGTGAGCTACAGCATTAGCTGTCCTCTAGGATATAAGGTATTGGAAGTTATTACTGCTAACAGAAAGAAAGCATCTGTCATTCATTCAGTGATAAAACCGTACTATAGTTAAAGCCAAATAGCGTCAGTGGCCCCAAAATATCTTTATTAAATGTCTAGCTCAAGTGCCTAAGCTTTTATCGTTAAATATTGGTATGTATGGAAATATTTATAAGTATTTCTTTGTCTCTCTTGAGACATGACTTGGAGTTGGAGGTTTTTCCTACTCCTACTGAAAACAATAAAACTGAGCTGGTATGCATTGATTTGAAATATATAGCATATTTATATGCCCAGCTTCTATGTTTTTGTTTTCTTGTTTGTGAAATGCTTTGTGCTGT
Source organism: Tricholaema leucomelas (assembly GCA_013400475.1). Lineage (NCBI taxonomy): Eukaryota > Metazoa > Chordata > Aves > Piciformes > Lybiidae > Tricholaema lacrymosa > Tricholaema leucomelas. Next base: position 1,876,214 of record WAAF01018538.1, on the reverse strand, counting down.
GAGGAATTCTGATACTTCTACCCATGCAGAGCTCCAGAGGGGCTGCTACAGTCAAATCCATTAGTTGCAGTTGTGCAAGTACCATGTGCATACCTCTCCTAAACTGATATTGAGCCAGTAAAGAAATATTTGAGGTAGTTAATCAGAGCTCACAAAGTTGCTGAAATAAATATATGGCATAAATATGCTTTGTTTAAGGTAGTATGGAGTAATCATATTACTTCTGAAACTACTAGTAGTATGCCAGTGGTGGTTTTTAGAGCTAGGGCCCTTTTTGTGTGAACTGAAAAAAAAGAAAGTTGAATTTCTTAAGGTAATGTGTACTTTCAAATCTGTGGCAACCTTCCTCTAGATTGTACGTTGTCTCAGAGCGGTATTAGATCATTCATTCTTTTGTTAATGAATCACTGGAATTATTTGTTTGACAATGAATCACAAGGCAGGTTTGAATGGAGCATGATGAGGAGTGTATTATTATCAAATTTGCATCACAAATGCTATATTCCTACATATGTCATTTAGTTACTGAGCCTGTTCTTCTATGCTGCTGCTTTTTCTCCTCGCCTCATTTCATCTCATTCTCTACAAGGACAGGTTGAAACCAAGTTTACTACCTTTAATAGCTTGTGCATTTTCTGTTCTGTTGCTTTAGTCTGATAGTTTGCCAAGCCCATCATTTTTGTAGGTAAGAATCTGCTCTAGCTATAAAGTGCACCATTTACTAACTCACACTAGCTCTGTTTTTTACAGGTGACATTAGTTGTAAAAATGTTTTGATTACATGGAAGTTGCCTGAATAGATGTTCAGAATTCTGTTAAGCAAAACATTACAGTGTGAAATTAGCTGACAATGTAGATACTAGTTTCTAGGTCATGGAAGAAGGCAATGGAAGTGCCTGGAAGAAGCCTACACTGTCAAGGTGTTTAGGTGTTGAATTATTGATAGTTTCTTGTCCTGTTCTTCCTATCATACCATCAGTTTTCATGAGTCAGATTTTAGTTGTGGGTGTGTTTTGATTCTCAGTAAGTTCTGTGTTCTCTTCAAGAGCTTTCTTTTGTTAGGCAAACTATTGCCCTATTACCTCTCTCTTGTACCAGTATCATTGAGGGCATCTTGGCATTAACGGCACTTGCCATCTTCGAGAAAATATGATCCTAAGCATGGTGATCCAGTCAGTAGCCACCCNCACCCAGCACCCCCCCCCCCCCCCCCGATATATTTATATATTTTATGTTATGAGTTCTGCTAGTTAGCTTAGCAGCTCTGGCTCTTTCTGAACATAAATGATTCTTGGTAGAAGGAAATAGGTTAAGTGTAAACTGGTATGAAGTAAGAACTAAGAATTTCGTAGTATGTTGAGATCAGATTATCCCTACCTCACTTTGTGTGGCTGGTTGGATGAAGGATATTCTTTGTGGGTAGTGGGAATTTTGCATTCTGCCATAAGAACTGCAAAACCTTTACTGGCTCTTATTATTTGCTTGAATTCATTCTGAGTTCTTTTTTGTGTGATTGCTGGTTGTTTTCCCCCCCTCCTTTTTAAAAGAGAAACATGGAAAAGCAGAATAGAATAACAGAAAAGCTTCAATAGAATATATCATTTATGAGTGAACAAAAAAAGCCAAGTGTATGTGCATTACATTATGTGTAAATTTTAGTTTGTGTTTTGACACTGCTTATGAGTTTGTTTCTCTATAGGCATGATTCCCTGAAGACTGAGCTAAACAATGTGCAGTCAGGATGTGTGTCTCTTCTCTATGTTCATACCCTTCCCTCTGAGATGTAGAGATGGTTTGTAACAGGTGCACTGTTTGAATTGCCTTTGATAGGCAATGTCAAGGCTTTCAGTAGCCTCTGCTGCCCTCTCCTGCTGTGCTTTCTGGCTTCTGTTCTTGGAAAAGTGAGTAACTTTCAAGACAGAGGCAGGACAAAATTGGCTCTTCCAGCACTGCAAACTTACACGGTGGAAGGGATCTAGGCACTCTGATGGTCTTCTATAAAATTAAGGTATTTATAGGTTAATACAGGTTCTTCTACCTGTATTAAAGCATATCGGTGTTAGTTATGAGCTGAGGAGAAAAACCTCAAACACAATACTTAAATTAATGTAGAGATGAATAAATACCATGTACAATAGTTTCTCATAGTTGCTTGCATTCGAAGTGGTAGGCTAATCTTGGAAATTCTCATACACTTTTTCATATTCATGGGTGCCAGGTAGTAGGAAAATCACCTTCGATCATGTTGTTAGTGGTATAAGAGCAACTTCAGTGTGTAATTTGGGTGATCTAGGCAGTCTTTGACCAGATGCAGGCTAGAGTAAGAGTCTGTACCTTTGAAAGGAGGCATAATCTCTCATTTCATAAAATGTTTGCATACACATATATATTTAAAATGAGGAAAGATAGTATTGAAATGTTTTGAAAGTTAAAATTCAGTGTAAACATATGTATTAGGATATGGAAAATATTTTGATAGTTCTTTCTTGTTACTTCTTTCTCTAGGAATTAATTGATCTGAGGATAGTTGAAGGGAGCACTAAGGAAGGAATTAGAATCGTGTCCCGGAGAAACAGTCATGTGGGCTTTTGCATGTATGCCATTTAATGATATAACAGTATCTTTAAGAGCTCCTAATTGGGATACCAAATAGAATCACAGTTTGGAGAGAGCATTTGAAAATGGTTTAATTGAATGTTATATAAATATGTAATGAAAATAGGTCTTGGATGACATTGTGCAGGACAGAGAGTTTTTAAAGCACAGACTTGTGGGAAAAGTAATATTTACTTCGGAAAGTATCATCCATCAGTTTGACAATTAAAACTTAACTGGTGTGAATTTCTGCCATAAAAATTGCTTATGTAAAGACAGTACCAGAATCTTGCTGCAGAGTGAAACCTTTATGAATATATTACCTGAAATGGTGACTTACCTCTTCTGCCATTTTACACATTTATTCTGGATAACTGTAATACCAAATGTTTGTGGCATACTTATGGCTTTCTAATACAAACTGCTGCACTTTGCTAATTCAGTAGGCATGTGTCTCAGATGGAAATTGACCTGACAATCCTGTGATTAAAAATGCCATACAAGTTGTTTAGCTCTCCTCTGGGGAACATCGTAGGTACATTTATGATATTATCAGTGGCTGCTGGCAAGTGTTTGACTGAGCAGGCTTTAGCTGGATCACAATATCTTATTCTTCTCACATCTGAGATCTTTTCCTCCATGCTGCAGGTGATGAGGAACTTCACAAGAGGATTTGAAAGGCTATGTATTCTGTGATAGGCATTGAGGAATTAGTTGGGTGCCCAGGGCAGGCTGAATTGACTCTTTCTTTTCTGGATCTAATTTGGGTCAAAACGTCGTAGAAGATAAGAGTTCTGGTATTTTAAAAGTAAAGCTAGATAACATCTTGTTAAAACTTGACATGTGAGACTGTACTGTTTGCCAGAGCATTTGTTAGGTTTTGGATGACCCTGAAGTTGTAAAATTCCACGCTGAATTAAGATGACAATATACATAAGGAAGGATATGTTGGACTAGTTTGATGGGTTATCATTCTGATGTGTCATTTTCAGCATGCAGAGAAATTCTTTACTCTTTGTAGTTGTGATGATCTGGAAGGATAAGTTTAAGAACAGTTGAAAGTAATTTGGCAATTTGACACTCAAACTGTATTACACATGCAAGTCCCACAGGACTTCAAAGTTTGTAGGGCTTTTGCACTTTAATATCCTTTTGTGTGTTAGTGGCAGGGCTGCATAATGGCGTAGTACTTTCATTTGGAGGTTGCATGTTAAAGACCGTAGCCTCCAGGGGATCCTGAGCGATAACCTCTGAGGTCTGGAATCTGGGAAACAATGCTGTAATGGTTTGCTCTTGTTTTGATTTTTGCATTTTAAAACTAAAAGTGCCACTTCTAATTAAGGATTTATAGTGAAGCTTCAGTTTCGTGATGGCTGAATAAAAGCAGACAAATAATGTCTGTGATGCTGAGTAATGATACTGAATACCTAATGTCTCTATTGAGTGTTATGATTGTGCTATATGCTGCATCTAGTTAATTACCATTATTATTGACACATTTCGACACTCGTAGATGGCATACAGATTACAAAGAGGGCATGCTGGGGTCACAGCTAGTAGCTAAGATTGGAACATGATAGCTTTGCACGTGTGTATAAATGCTTGCTTGTTTGTAGATAGGGCAGTTTAAACAGTAAGAAAGCTGGTGTGCCATTATTCTCCACCAGTTTGCAATATGTACATACAGATTATATGCAAAAGGCATTAATATTTTTTATCACTCTTGATTTTTTCCCAACATGTTTTAAATAACAAAGACAATTGAAGCTTATGCCAATGATGCTTATATACAGGTGATGCTTATTTCTGGAATAATTCTAGGATAGTCTTTCCACAGTTGAAATCCTGTTGAGTGATTTTCTTTTGGAATTTCAGATGCAATATTCTTTCAGGAGGTAAAATTGGAGTGCTGGTTGCAGTTTCTTTCCTAGCCTAGTGTTTTCCCTGATTTGTTTTGCTGGGTTTTTTAAATTTAGTTTTTGTTTTGAAGTGTTCTTTCTGAGTGACTGCAGCTTATCACTGATAGGTAGGCAGCTCCCCCAAATTAAGTATATAAGCTTTAGTCATGTCTAGTCATGTAGAGTAGATTTTTGTCTGAATGTGCCAGAATGAAACTGCTTGCTCAGATACATCTGGTTCTGTTCCACTATTGACATTCTTGCAGGACTCAAAACTGAGAACAAAAGATAGCACAGAACACTAGTACAGAACAGTTGTCCCTCAATGTACTTTTTTTTGTGCTTTATTCCAGGGGGACAAAAAATCCTTTTTAGTACAGTTTATACTGTAATTCTGTAGAAAAATTCTATCAACAGAAGAAAGACTTCCTGAGACCTTTATTCATGTTTCTTCTATTGTGCATTTTTTAATATAAGTACTACAGAATTTGTAGTCCACGTGAACACACCACTTACACTTGCAAACTTGAGGGAATATTTCCCTTGTACAGCCTCTATGGATGGAACATTCATGCTCCATGTGTGGAGAATGAGAAAACACATGGCTGCATGAGCTGGAATGCATCTGGCACGTCCCTTCCTTGGGGAGATGGAGTGTTCCATAGCTGTGAGTTGTTTTCTCCTCAGAGTGGCAGAAAAAAGTTCTGTATTTGTTCTTTTCCAAGATATTCTGGCTTCCTGAATTCTTTTGCAACTTAAGAACTGACTTGTACTCCACATATGTTGTGTCACTATTACCACAGAGATGAAACTGTAAGATACTCTACCAATCATCCTTTATGAAAACACAAAAAAATAACCAAAATGTTTACATGGGGAGATTTATCTTCTTGAAAAGGCGCTGAATGGTTCCCTGAATCTGAGGGCATGTAATTGTCACAAGTTGATAGTACCTGAAGTCAGTACCATCTTTATGCCAGGCAAGTTTTTGTCAGCAAACTCATTGTATACTTCTATCTAAACAAGTCCATTTTGAGGATAATGCCTCAAACTATTCAACATCAGTCTTTTAGGTAAAATCCAGGAAGACAAAGTTAACTTACACTTGAACTGCTGTGTTTCCAAGACCCCATATCTTGGAGAGTATGCCAGGGAAATGAAATTAAGAAGCCAGAATCATCACAACAGCAGTCCTCCTCCTTGTCTATGAGTTCTAGATTTGCATCTGTAAGACCCACATGCCTTTTCTGTGGCTACAGTTCAGGCATTCGGCCAATGTATATTAGTTACAATATACTACAGACAGAAATAGTGTAAAGCAGTTTCAACTTTGCTTTTCCAGTGAAAATTCCTCACATTAATGGAAGTAGTACCTCAGAACATTTCTGGAAGACAATCTCTGTTGGAACCCTTATTTCTTCTTGGGAAAGAAGAAAATCACTGTGGCAGTTAAACTTGCTGTTAAGGAAATATGATTAAACTTCTGAATCCTCTGTGTTGTGGGTTGATCCTGGCCAGTGGCTAAGCCTTCACCCACTTATTTGTGCACTCCCCTATAGCAGGATGGAGGAGAGCATAGGAAGAATAAATGTGATTAAAAAAATATGGCTTTAGCTAAAGACAGTTCAGTAACTGAAGGAGGGAGGAAGAAAGATGGAATAAAAACATCTTGCGTCTAGACCCAGTGTAGTCTGTCCCTGAAGTCTCCGAATACTGTCATTTCACTGCTCACAGGGAGAATACCAGGATTTTAGGAATACTTGTATTATTCCTCCTTTTAAGCTAAGCATTCCAAGTTCAGAAGGAAGCACTTGAAGCACAAGGCTGATTTCAGCAGAAGCATTTGTTCCTTTGCCTCAGTGCATTTGGGCTGTCAGATTATTTCACACTGCTTTCTTGAAGTGTACAGGCTGTTCTTCTTCGACTTCCTGCTTACTGAAATCAAACAGAATTACTTCTTACTCCAAGTTGTCTTCAGGAGTCATTAAAAGAGGCTTAGATGATACTGATCCGTGGAGTTAGTTGTTGTGGAAAAGCAGAACGCTGTACCAATGCAAGTTGTGGAATAGCTGGAGTTATCCTTGAATCTTTAGTGAGGAGAGGTCTGATTGCAGCATTTAAGTTTGTTTCTGGCATTTCATACTTGGCTAACCTTTATGGTAAATCAGTATGTCTTCCTTCTAAGACACATGACCTACTTATCTTATGTGAATCATTGCACAAATGTTACCTCAGATGACTTCAAGTATCTGGAATTGTTCTGAGTTCTTCTGGCAAGCATTCCTTTGAGTGGGTCAGCATTGCTCAAATTTGCTGTGATAGTGCTGTTCAGCATTTGTACTTCTCTGAATCTTCCCAAAAAAGTGACATCAGATGTGTTTCACGAGAGCTTGGAGCTCTCGTGTTGTGCAAGGACTATGGTCTTGGTAAGAAAAGAGGTTTTACATCAATGCCATAGGGTGCTGGACTCTTCAAAATGGGTGAAAGCTTAGATATGGTGGGCAACCTCACAGCCTATTACTAGATTGGCAGATAGCATGATGAAGAGTAATTGTATTTTTTGAAAGGTGCATGAAAAATCACTTGCCAGCAGTTCACCCACATGGAGCTTCGTACTCTGATGCACAAATTTGAGGTGTTTTGCTTCTAAAGCAGAAGCACCAGACCTGCTATTCTAATTGTGGTGTTGGAAGGGGGTGTCAATCTACTTTTCTTTCTACTGTAACTGGAAGCTCTTCTCCTAAATGAGTTTCTTGGATCTGTTATCTTTTTTTTTTCATTCCAATGTAGCACAAGGTAGTAATTTATGTTCTGGCAGGGCTTTGGAAGCATATAGAAGAGTGTTTTTATCTGATGCTTTCCTCAAAACTACCATATCATTAAACATGCTCTTAGAGAATCACCGTTTAATGCCTTTCATACCATTGAATTCTTCTCACTGTTATATTAAGAAAATGTCCTATGTATGGACCATGTAAGAATACCATAAAACCAAAGACAATTATTTATTAAAGCTTAAAGAACATCTGTTAGTAGGCCACAACTGAGAACAGGTTACAGTAAGAATTGTTTTTAGTGATAATAGTACTACTTAAGAAAAATAGCTTGTCTAAGAATTTATCAGTGGTGACACAGGAGCTTAGACCCCTTGGTGGAGACATTTCACTCAGACATAAAATAGCTGTATGAGTGTTTTGTCTACAGCTTTGCCACTTGTGGTTTTGAGCAATTAATCTTTAACCAAGTATAAAATGGGAATGTCCCTTTTTTGACAGATCATCTGTCACCGTGGTAATCAAAGATAGTGACCTCCTTTATTAATGAAGTGTTGCAGTGTCATGATGGAAAGTATTTTAAAAGTTGAAGCAGTGTGTTCTGCCATGTAATGTGAGAAAATGTCTTAAGTATAGCTGTTAGGCCAAAGAGAAATTATTAGGTAAAATCTTTTTAAACTAAACTATCTATCTTGAAATGTGATGATCCAGGAGAATGATGTATTTTGTAGGAAAAAAAAAAAAAGAAACAAGGGGGATATAGGCCGTTAGCTTCCCTCTCTGTGTCACCCTTAACAGTATAGCTTCATGCTACACATGTTCTCACATCACTGGCCACTGCACCATTCTATCCAGTTTCCTGCATTGAAGTGCAGAGTTGCATTTTATATCACACTAAGGAAGCAGCTTTATGAACACAGCAAGTTGTAAGATTCTGAAATAAAACTTCCAGAATCTGTAGGATTGGATGGTATGCAGGCTGCTTCTTTATAGAGTAGCAGTTCTGAAACTGAGCTGATTCTTCAATAAAAAGGGCAGTAGCCACTCCTGGGTGGCTCTGTGTGTGGCTGTGCTCCTGCATTTGAACTAAATGGATGCCACCTGTTAAAGGCTGTAACAACAGACTAATCTGGGTATAATAAAAGCTGAAGGGTGGCGGCTTGTAGTTCCTCTGTCTCCATGATTATCTTAAGCATTGTATATGAAATCTGTACATTTTTATTTTCTATATTTAAAACAACATGCTCCTGCATTTCTTCTCTTGACTGCCCTTAAGGAGGGTGATACCATTTTCAGCTGACATCTTTATGTGGAAGTGGAATACTGAAGTGAATTCTGAAGTGTGTTTACCAAAGAGAGAAGGATTGTGATGGGTAACTCAAATAACACCTTTCTATCTGGTAAAAGAGTTAGAGGAAGTTCTTTGATTATCTACTACTATGGTAAGCTCAATTTATTTACATCAAACCAGTAAAGATATTAAAACCCAGATTGTTCAGGTCCATCTCATTATCAAACTGATCTTCAGGAAGATTAGTTAATGTAATTTAAGTGTAGCAAAAGCCAGCATTTTTGGATGTATGAGTAAACTTTCAGGTAACTTACATAAAAAAGACATATAAGTAGTGACAAATAGCTTGGCTATAAAACAATTTTGTATGTTTTGTTGATTTTTAAATTACTAGTTTTTCATATGTTACAGATAGCTGCAAAATGTTTTGGCTTTCAAAATATTAAAAAAACCAAGTTGAAATGCTGTGGGCACTTACCTCAGTATTTTTACTTAGAGGTCAAACATAATGAAGCTACGTAAACTTCTAACTGCATGTTTCTTTTCTTACTACTTCTGTGTTCTTTACACAGCTCCTTTTACTTCAAAGGGTATATGGAGATTTAGGGAAAGGTAGAATGTATGCAATTTAAAAGTCAAAAAAGAAGTCTGATTAGACTTTCACTAAATATGGATTGCAAGCTTTTTACTTAGAATATCTGAGGTTGGTATAGCTAGAACTATGTTCTAATGTGTTTGCTTGTCATCGTGGGATGGAAAATGTTTGCAGAATCTTATTTCTGCCTCTCAAAAAATGTGCTCTCTGCTTTCTTATCATGTCTGTATGTTGGTGAGCTCTACATTGAACTAGAGTTATCAGCCAGCTCTGGGAAGTGTTTTGCTTACTCTTTTGCAACATTGCATTCCATGCTAATTAAATATATCCGACTCCCTGGTGCCTTTGAAACAAGTCAACACTTGAGAAGACACATTTGGTCTTGTATGGTGACAGTTTTCCTCATCAGCAAAATTTTCAGGTGATAATTCACAATGGTAATTTTATCTTTTTCAAAGGTGGACTATGGTAGGGATAAGATTCCTCATGCAAGCTGAGTATTTGCTTGAAGATCTTTGACAGTAGGTCAGAGCAATCTGGGAAACACTAAGACACTGACACAGAGTACAAAGCTGAATACAGCTTTGCCATCTTAATTTTTATACTTCCTTGAAAATAGATTAAAAAAATTCCAAGATATATGGGAAGCACTGTTCAATTTGCTGTGTTCAAAAGAATGTCTGTTTAGCATAGAATGTTTATTTTGAAGACTGATCTTCCCTTCTGATTCTGAAGTTGGCAGAAGTGATTTGTTTGCAAACAAGAAGGGAAATTGTCCATGAGCAGGAAACTTTCTGCCAGCCTTTCAAGCTTTTTTTTTCCAGTTTCTTGACTACTATGCCAAGCACTGGTTAGGGAGTAACCTGAAAGTGCTTTGACATTCACTGTTGCTTTCTCTTGTCTGTTACTTCCTTTTAAGATTTTTGCAAAGTCATGCTACTGTCCACCCAGCAAAAATCTAGTGTATGTCCAGAAGTGTATTATGTGCCATACTTCTGTATGGAAGGAAGCATCCTGAGATCCAGCTGTTAGTCAATCAACACAGGTTAATTGTATCACTGACTTATCCAGATAAAACAGGAGGTGTGACAGCAGCAAAAAGAAATTTTTTTTTTTTTTAAACAGAACTCACATTTGGAAAGTGTCAGTGAGGTCACTGCCTGGTGGATAGTGTTTTGGGCTTAAGCATGGGTTTCAAAATGAGACAGCACTTCACATGACTGCCATTTTTTCAGGTATGATACTGACTTGATGACAGTTGTCATATGGTTCTTCAGAGGGGTTAGAATCTGACAGAGTTCTGACTGGCTGAGGTACCATCAGCCAGCACTGTTGTGCCTAATTCTGAGCAGTATTGGAGGGATACCATTGCTGTAGGTAAAATTACATCCAGCTAATGGTGTTGATTATAACATCCTCACTTTCCCTCTTCTTCCTTTTCATTCTGCCAGTGCATTTTTTTTTCCTGTGATTTCCATCTGCTTTTTATGTTATTTATTAATTTAATTTCATTTTGCACTGGTACTATGTCAGGGTATAAAGTTCATCCTTAAATGTGAATTGTCCTCAGACTTTTCAAACCTATCTTAGAGATTTTCTAACTGAGTAGCATTTGCTAGCCTTTGTTCAGCAGAAACAATGCTGGTTTAGTAGAATGCTGGTTTAGTAGAATGCCAAGTCCCTCCTCTCTGCTTTAACTTAATTAAAATATGAGCTAGAAACTTTTTTCTCCCTCTGTCTACAAAGCATGGGAATGATTTCTGATACCTAAGAATAATGAAGGTCATAGCTGACCTGCATAGGAGAGTATCGATTACAGTAGTGGGAGGGGTGATTCAGTGATTCTAAGTACTAATCTAAGATTTGGGTGGTATTGATGGAGCCTGTTTCTCATACCTTTATTGGGGCATAGATCATTTTCTCTGTGCTTCCATTGCCCGTGTATGAGATGGGTTAATGGCTCTGCAAAATAGAAAAGTACCAAAATCAAATAAATACTAAGACATTCAGGAACTTGGACCATCTAGGTATTTCAAGTAGTCCTGACTAGCCATGCTGGTACATTTAGGGGAAGACTGAAATACTACCTTTTATTTTTTTGATGAGTTCAACCCTTTTTTCCTTTTTTACAAGGAAAAGGGTGTGAGGGTCATCTTACCCCATTATTTGCTGTATCCTCGATAACGTGGCAAGCCTCCAGAATGTCTGTCATTCAAATTCCCAAGCTTGTTGCACGCATTTCTTTAACTTGATTAATATGAACTGACTATATGAATTTTGCCAGTTGTACAAACAGTGTCTGTGGTCATTGTGGAAAGCCTGTCTTCACTCCATCTTCCTTCAAGTACAAGCATTTTGTTTAACCTTCTGTGACTGCGGGGCTGCAATAGTCTTTCTTCTCCAGAATACATCAGAGTTAAATGCCTTCTGTGTAAATTTTGATGTCCATACTGCTTCAGATTTGAAGGTGCACATGTCCTGTGATGTGCTGTAATGGATTCGAGCAGATTCCTTCAGAACTTTGCACCATGTGTTTTAGACTTAGCAGAGAAATGAAAATCTTTTTGTATTTAACATCAGTTCCCTTTTAGCTTCTTGTTCATGTTGGGTGCAGTTCTGACTTCTGCATTGCAGCTGGGTTAATATAGGGATATCTCTTGTGGTATTTTCTGTCTTCTAGCATTGAGATTTCTACGGTGACATTTTTAGGTGTGGAGAGACCTCAGGCACATTTCTGTTCCCTTTTACAAACAAAGGCATAAGATGGAACATGAGTTGTCTTCATGGAAGCGTAAAGGGCTTTCCCAAAACACCTAAAAATGATAAGAATCCTCAGTAGTTTAAAATTTCTGTTGTTTCAAATGAAGAACCTGGATATGAAAAGGATTTTAATGGCTTTCTTAGTACCAGGTTGTGTTCTGAAAAGAAGGATAAGTGGTGTCCTACTCTCCCACCTGCAGCTGTATGTATATCTTTCACACTTACAATACGCTTCCAACTGAATGTGTAAAGTGGTTCTTCTGAATACTTGGAGTAATTTATCCACTTTATGTTTAGGATCTATAGTGGTGGTTTTGAAGTATTTCTTATGGCATAGTTGTTGATGTTCTTTCTCTAAAGTGTAATGTGTTGTGTGCAGACCTGAAAATGGAATATTTGTTAACAGATCACCTAAGTGCTTGCATTCAAAGCTTTGCCTGTACAACTAACAATAGTTAAGAGCTCCAATGTATTTTTATCAGGGGGTTGTAAGTGAAAAGACAGAGTTTATCACAGTTCTCATTAATTTGGAATGTAAGTTGCATTAACAGCTTGCTTCTGGAATTTCAAGGGCAAGTGAGAGATGGCATGTGACCTCTCATGGGGAAAGATTTATATAAGAAAAGAGTTTAGGGGACTAGGGTTCAGGAACCAGCAAATTATGCCAGAATTTTAATGTGTTGCTTGTTTGCATTGTTTACAGAAAAAGATGGGAAAAGAGGTTAGCTGGGGAGAAAAGCTGCCTTTTCTTCAATAGCTTAAGGTATAGACTGTTCATTAAGCATTCTTTTGGGCTGAAATTTATACTGATGGTAAAAAGATTATTCTTGTTGTCTGTGTCTATCTGAAATCATTAACACTGGAATAACCTATTTTGCCAGTTGAAAACCAAGGTGTCTGTATTAAAGAGTGCCAGTTCTTCCTGTCACTCTCAGTAAAGCAAGAGGAATGAAGAACAAAACCTCTGGAGTCTTTGTGTATCTGGCATCTGTAAAGCAGATACTGGCAGACACTAGCAGGAAGTTACTGATAGTATTCATTGGCTGTTCTCTGTGTGTGTGTGTCTGCTTTTAATGTGGTGTCACATTTGGTTAATTGGGTTGATTTAATGGGAATTTGACTTGGATATTGAAGGAATGTCTAGCATTAAGAATTAATAACAGGGGCGTGAAATTAGACTGTGGAAAAGATAAACACAGTGTCAGAACATGGTTGTGATCTAAAACTTATTCATGGGAAGATGTTAATCACTTCATATTTGTATCAGAGAAAGAAAAGGGCAATGGCTGTTATAGTGAAAGAGGTAGAGACCTCAGTGGGCTAGAGGCTACTAAGATACCCTCCTCTAGTTACCCAAGTGAGCTGTGCAGCCTAAGGATATAGGAAATGGCAGTCTGTCACGATGTTACTGTGTGCACTTCTGAAGCCTACCTGAGGAGTGAGCCTCAGTTCATGTAGACTAGGAGTAACTGTAGTCATTATACAAAATAGTAATTGGAGACCACTGTAGGCATTTAAATGCATACTGAAGACACAGACTTCACTGGAAGGACAAAATCACACATGCAAGTGTTCTCTTTTCCTTTCCGTCTGTTCAGATTTTCCAGTTTGTTCATTAATAGAGGTCTGGAAATATTTGTGGTAGATTCCTTTACTTAAAATAGAATTTTTCATTATTGATTAAACATGTTTTCAAGTAATTGATCAGAATAAATACCAAACAACCTCAGTGTCTGAAAAGTTCTTAAAGAATAAGGATGTGAAAGGAACTCGATGTAACTATGGCTTAGTATTTGGTATGTGGCCTTGATCCTGTTGGAAAGTTGTCAGTAGTTCTCAGTAGCATACACTGAAATCAATTATAGCTGTTGCTGAAACCCATTATATGATTTTTTTTTGTTTTTTTTTTCTGTTTCTGCTCGTTGTGCTAAACCAGTTGAGAATATAAAGTCACTGAGGTGTTGACTTGCAGCCATCCCTTGAATAATCTGATGTCTTCAGACATAACTGTTCTTCTAAAGGATGAATAACTTTGCGATTGTCTAAACTTTTCACTAGGAATGCAACTTGCAGTTCAGTAACTGAAGTGTTAAAACCACCCTCACATCCCACCCCTCACACTGCTGCCGGTTCTACCCCAAAAGAAATCAAGTTCTATTGGGATGGAAAGAATGTTTCCCATGTAGCTGATACCATTTAAGAAACCATGTGAAATAGTTAGATTTTATGCATTATAAGTAGATCTGTAAATCTCTATCACAGGACTTCTCTGTGGAAGGATTAACAGTGCTGTTTTTTCTTTAATTCTCATCTGATGAAAGTGAATACTTCCCCCTCCCCCATATTTTGAGTACAGATCTAATCACTTAGTTTTTTTCCCTTTAAAATGTTGCGTATCTATAATGCATCCTTCCATAAGCTCTTTTTTCCCCAGCTTTGATCTCTCTTTGCATTTAAGTTGATGATTTTTTGGAAGATTCATCTTACCTGTTGTGGGCCTTAGCTTTGACTGTTTAATGTCTGGAACGGTTTTGAGGCTTCTGTGAGTCTTTCTGAAAAGGATCCTTTTCTAACTTTAAAAAAATACTTGGATATCAAATGAGTTGGACTTGAAATAGAGGTAGATATAAAGTGCTTAAAGAGTGTTTTCCCAACGATGGCTTCTAAGATGGAAGGACTGGTAATTCTGGGCATATATTGCTGAGTTTTGGGAGCAGGGGGCAAGTTGCTTGAGTGGAAATTAGGAACTACCCTGTGCCAGTCAGTTATCAGTGCTAGAACAATGAGTGAAAAAAGAGATTTGACAAAGATGTGACTTAGAAAAAGCAGGTTGCATGGTCATCTGAGTCATTACAAGGGCAGAAGTTCTGATACTGACTCAGTGAAGGAACAGCCCTCTTGGAGTGAAGAGATTAGTAGATAGAGGCTATTGAGTAGATGACTGCAGAAAGAAACGGGAGACATGATTTCTCTCAGTGGGGTACCAAACCCAAAGGGTTAAGAGGGGAGAAGAGAAGGCTAAAGGCTCTTTATTGCCTGCTAGCAACAAAATTCCTATAAATTCCTGCCATATGTAGTTGAAAAAGTAGCAGTTGTTTTTTACATGGAGGAAGGAAATAGGTACTGAAGGCCTACAAAGGAAAGAAAGAATGCAGGATTGTGTTTACCTGTCTTGGGAGGGAAGAAAGTGTGTGCCTGCTCTTCAGGGAGCTGTTTAGTGAGAGAATGGTAAAGCCCTCTGATTTGTGAAGAGAGCTTGAGATGAAATGGTGAGGGGAAAGAAGTGATAACTAAGTAGAAGAGCCTGTGTGGGAAAGAGTACATGAGGCAGCACTTGATCTTAGAACAAGTGAAATTAGTGACGGGTGACTTCCATCCTTACAGCCTAATAGATATGGAGGTGCCTTTCCTTATGAAAACTGCAGTTGTAGCCATGTCTGTAGTTGTTACTTGGTTTCTGGCACTTCCTAACTCTTTCTCAGTGCCATTGCAGGTTCTTTCTAAGGTCTCCTTTGGCTTTTAATTTGCTGATAATAGATCTCATACTGCCACTTAGATCTCTTAGCTGGCCCACTCTGATGGCAGTTTTTAGCATGCTTGGGATTCACAGTCAGTATGTGCTGTCTTGGGGGTAAGTTTGCTCTGTGTTTATGCACTCATTGTACCAAGAACATCTGTTTCTAGAATATTTTCAAGAGAAAATCATAGAACAAAAAAACCCCAAACATAAACTGGAGAAAATACTTCTTAGTGAATTGTCAGATCTATTCTATCTAAACACCTTCTCAAATTCATTGTGGATTTTAAGACAGAAGCAAAATCAAACTGTAATTTAGCAGAAGAGGAAGCTTTTCATTTTTTCTCACCATGACAGCGGTTTATGAGTTGCTTTACGCTAGCAGACTTCAGCTGTGCCAGACTGGTGATTTTTATGATAAAGCCAGGAAAATAATGTATTCATTGCTGCTGCTTGGGTGTCTGCAGACTAAGCAACACATATGGACTGCTACTACTAGTGCAGTATTTTGTACTGTTTTAGAGTACTGAAGGAATTTCACAAGAAAATATTTAACAATTGTAATGTTTAATCTTCCAAGTTTTGTAATGTGACGTTAGAGAAAGGGTGATCCAGTGGAATGCAATGGGTCAGCATAGATGATGAAAACTATTCAAAGATATTTTAAGTGGTTGCAAATTTCAACTTCGCCATTTAGGAAGCTTTATGTATATTTCAATGAAAGCTATGTTCTTAGGTATCTGCTCTTGGTTTAAATAAAATTTTTATCTATGCTGTCATAGATAAAACTTGCCTCCTTATCTACCCTTTTTCACCTATGATGCACTTACTGGTTAAGGGAATGCAAATAAAGTGGTAGTCTTGAGCTGTGTGTGCGCTCTGCTTAGTTAGTTTGAGTGTAACTGCTGACCACTGGGCAGGGTACTGCCTTAACGAAGAGGAGGTAACTTGTTAGCTCTGATGCTTTTTACTTCCCTTTGAAGTAGAGGAAAGAAATGGAATTTTGGCATCTCGTCTCTACCCACGGATTGAAACATGTACGTTTGCTTTCCTTGAAATGACATTTAAATAATAGGAACGATGCAGAAATTTGTCAAATGAAGACTGGTGGATGGGTAATGTTATCACAGAAACCTTGTTTTCTTTGGTTTACTGTGCATGGCATGTTAGACAGGCCTTTGATGTGTATGTGAGATACTTGCCATGTTAAAGCAGTTGCCATCAGAAATCAGGATATTTGAAAGATAAAACAAAGAGTTTGTGAATTTTTCCTATAGGAAAGGGCAAGATTTGTGGGAATTACCAGTAATCATCTGCCATTTTGAGAGCATTCATGATGGGCATAGGCTGATTGCAGCTTGCAGCTTTGTTTCATCTAGTGACTCCTGGTGTTGCTAGACTTGCAAGACGCATTTGAGGAGTCTGTTCTGCCTCTTGTGGCCAAACATTTCCTAATCTTGGGTATATTCTGAAAATAGCATCAAATTTAGAACAACTTACATTCCACGAGTTTGCCTTTAAGTAATGAAATTTTGTTTTTTAGCAGGTCCAACAGAAGGTTTGGGAAAGATAATACAAAGATTTCCTCAGAAGGACTGGGACGATACTCCTTTTCCACAGGGAATAGAGTTGGTAAGTTTTCTTCTTATACTGTTGGAAGATGCATCTGCCCTCATGAAGTAATCAGCATTATCCAAGATGACAGGGGAATGGGTGGAAATTACATGAGTAGATAGTAATAACGCTTAATGATAATAATTTATTCTGGTCTGTAGCACTAAGGAAATATTTTTAGAATACAGAAAAAGTCTGCTGCAAATACTTCTGCATTATATTCAGTGAATTTAAAATAGATGTATGTTTGTGTCAGTAAACTCATTATTGACTACATTTTTAGAAGCATCCTTCAGCAGGCAGGTGAATTTTCATTCTCATACTCAAATACAAATATGTGTTCATATATTGTAGATTAAAATGAAGAGTTCAAAATAATATCCCAGTCAAGTGGCTTGGTTAAAATGATCAATCTGTACCCAGTATTTTGTCATAGCTGGATGGCATTATGGGCACATACAAAAACAGTACATGGAGCAAGGCTGGTGTGCAGTGATCTGTTCTAAATGCCCTCTGAGAATTCACAAAGTGCTGCTTTTTTCCCTTTCTTGGTCTCATATTGTGAAATGCAAAAGAAAGTTAGGTCTTGCTTATCTGGATCATGGATCCTTTAAATATATGACTCTAAAAATCCTGCAAAGAAATGAAATGCTGTGGTCATATTCTGTAAATTAGGTTTCTGAGAAGTCAGAGTGAAACTTAACTGCTGTGAACTTAGAAACTTCTGTGACAGGATGAGCTATAGAAAGAGACCCGTAGGAAATGTTGCAATACAAGTCTTTTTACTGTGTGACAGAATCAGCTGCAGGCAACAAGCACACTGACTCTTCAATGAATCTATTACACAGATGTAGCAAAAATGGCAACCTTTCACTGATGTGATATCTTTCAACTAGTGCTCAGCTCACTTGCTTTGTCATGACGTGCTGTTGGCCATGTTCTGTCTACTCCAGTCGAAGAGAGGGGGGTGGATCTTGGTGTTTATGGCTGCTCTCTGGTGTGGCGGAGTTACTGGTTACTCCGCTGGTGTACACGTCTGCTTGCTCATTTTCTTCAGCAGTGTGGTTTTCATTTCTTCATAGCCAAACATAAACCTTATGCTTTGGGGGGATGTCATACATTAATTACTGGTGTAAGCAGTATTTCTGATACATGTGACGGATACTTACATTGCTTGTGGTGCAGTTGCATAATAAAACATTTGGCAATGTAATGCTGTGCTGAAACAATGGAAGCTCCTGCTTTCTCTGAAGTGTTTCTACTGCTCTTACAACATTATACCACTCTGTATAGCAATTGCTGATAATTCTCTGCTTAATGCATGCCTAGCTAGCATATGCTTGTTGACTGCTGACTGAGCTCAGATAAGTGGCTTTTTTATATACTACACACAGTTGTAGTTCATTGGAAGAGAAATAAACTCTGATGCCAAGGCTTAGGAGTATTGTGGTTTTTTAAAAATGGAGTTAAGCTAAGTGGTTTGAGCTTACCTTAAACAACTGCAAGATTTTTGAGTCATATTAAGATTTGTTATACAAATCTCCCTTACTTATTTCTGAAAAATTAACATGTTGGTTTTCTAGTGATATTTCAAAACAAATAAGTGCAGGTTCTCTTAAAGCCCTGAAGCTTTCAAAGTGGTGTCTGCACCCAAATATTATTTCCCATTTAAGTTTAATTGTAAGATGATAGCACTACAAGAATTAAGTTTCTGAAGGAAAAAAAAAATTGTTTTCTTGCTTGAACAAAACATTATTTCTGAATCAATTAGCAAATAACTCATTAGGCAAAGCCATTAAGGCTTCAAACTTTTCATCTAAAATGAAATCTGACTAGTTCAAAATTAAGGATATCAGTTTAGCCAATCAGCAGATTTACTCAAATTTTGATTTACTTTCTAAATGTGGTAATAAAGTTTTAATTAATTAAGATTGATGAGAGAGATGTTGCAAAGATCAAGTATTAAGTAAATCAGTTATGAAAGTTACATCTTGGCAGTGTGGTGTTTTCCAAGGTTTTGGTTGGCTGTAACATGAAAATGTTCATGGAAAGGAAAGGAGACAAGCTTACTGTTTTCTGTATCTCACTGTAAGGGCAGCTTTAATATTAGGCAAACCTTGCTTGATTGACATAAACATATGAGAGAATAGATGCAGGTGTATTTATGATACCTAGATATAGGAATATTTATGATACAATTTCTAGGAGTAGTTTGATTTAAAATCCTTTGAAGTATATTTCCTGAGTGAAGGATCTTTGTGAAACTCTATGGATTCTCTCACATGGAAAAAGTGCCATGGCTTCTCTCTGAAAAGCATAGTAAACTCTTTATCGTGTTTTCATGAAGGAGAAAAAAGGTCAAAGCTTTTGAAGCTTAGCAATAGGACTGAAAAGAGATTCATATTTTGAGCCTAGTCTTCTGCCATGAATTGTAGAGCTTTTCATCCGGTGATTGATGAAGATCTTGCTGTCTTCTCTCCTTCCTCCCTGCCTTTTTAAAATACAAACTATTTGCCTGTGAATTTGGACACTTGTTTCTTATTTATTTATTTTACCACCACCGCCCCCCCCCCGCAAAAAACCCAACCAACCAAAAAACCACCACACCAACCCCTCCAAAAAAACTAAACAAAAAAAACCCAACAAAACAGGTTGAATCAGACAGTTTGTCTTGGCATCTAATGGATGATATGGCCTAATAGTTATTTCCCATTCAGCGTGTTGACATCTTATAAAACAAAGCTGGAGGAGAAGTAATGGAAATGACCAACCCCACATTCCTAGGTCTTAATACTTTAACATAGAAAATAACTGTTTGCACCCCTGGAGAACTTCAGAGCTTGTAGAGATACAGTTAGTCCAAGCTCCAGCCAAGACTTAGACAAAAACCTCTCAAGTTTCTGTGGAGGGCTCTTTTTGACCAGCCTTACCTGCCTCCACTGTTCCAGGCTTGAATTCACATAATCAGATTTCTGAGACCTACATTAAGACAATGTAGAGAGTGGAATTGGGCAGGTAATTTTTAAGTTAAATATTATTTTTCACAGTTGAGCCCACTTTTGAAAAATGGATGAAAATGGGGAAAACTGTGCCCAGTAGACCTGCCCCTGAGTGAGTGACAAGGAGTCCCAAAATGACGCCATTCTCTAGGAAAGATGATGACCCTCTTTCAACTTTTAGCCTGTGTTTGTAGTTTCATTAATTAGTTACAAATATGTAGAAAATTGAGCTTTTATCAGCTGTTCGTGCAGTTTGAACTTTACTGAAGAGCGTTACATTTGGTGCGTATATACGCAGTAATAAAAGATTAAGAAGTACTTAAATAAATGATTTCAACTTTTGTGTGCAACATGTTACTGTGTGCTGGCCTTGTTTAACAAACATGAGTTATGGCATAAACACACTGTCCAAAGTTCAACAGAAATATGTTCTACAGAATTTTATTGAAGTCAAGTGTTTTAATGTATCTTGTGAAATAAATTGTGTATCTTCTGCTTGTGGTGAGCAAAGCCATGAGGGAAAGGTAGTGTCAGTAGGTCTTAGTCAGCATATCTTCGTGGAGCTTCTGCTTGTCAGCATCTCATCAAATTACCTTAAGACACTCTCACATAATCACAGAACATTAGAGGCTGGAAGGGACTTCCAGAGACTGAGTCCAGCCACCCTGCAAAAACAAGATTTCCTTAGGGTAGTCTGCACAGGAACACATCCAGATGGGTTTGGAAAGTCTCCAGAGAAGGCAACTCTACAAGCTCTCTAGGCAGCTTGTTCCAGTGCTCTGTCACCCTCACCATAGAGAAGTTTCTCCTCATGTTGAGGTGAAACCTATGTTCAGATTTGTAGCTGTGGCTCCTTGACTTACTACTGTTACCACCGAAAAGAGATTGGCCCCAACCACTTGACATCCACCACTCAGATATTTATAGACATTGGTGAGATTCCCTCTCACTTTTCTCCAGACTAAACAGCCCCAGCTCTCTCAATCTCTGTTCAAAGGAGAGATGCTCAAGGTTTTCCTTCATCTTACACTCTGTATTTGCCATTTCTCTAATGGTTTAATAGCTTTTAACTTCATTCTAACTGAATACAGAAAATTTGATGAGTAACCTACAGATTGCTGTGACATATACTTGAAGGTTTTTATAATGGATTGTTGATAATTATCACAGAATTAACCAGGTTGGAAAAGACCTCTAGGATCATCGAGTCCCATGGCACTAAGTGCCTCATCCAGCCTCCTCTTAAACACCTCCAGGGATGGGGACTCCACCACCTTCCTGGGCAGCCCATTCCAATGTCAATCACTCTTTCCATGAAGAATTTCTTCCTAATGTCCAGCCTAAACCTGCCCTAGCACAGCTTGAGGCTGTGTCCTCTTGTTCTGTCAGTGGGTACCTGGGGAAAGAGATGAACCCCACCTGGCTACAACCTCCTTTCAGATAGTTGTAGACAGCAATGAGGTATCCCCTGACCCTTCTTTTTTCCAGGCTGAACACCTCCAGCTCCTTCATCCTCTCCTCACAGGGTTGTGCTCCAGCTCCCTCACCAGCCTTGGTGCCCTTCTCTGGACACGTTTAAGCACCTTAACAAATGGCACAGAAGCTATTAGAGTTTGACCTGGTTTGTGTTTGAATGTACTGTGACCCATTTGTGTGCTAAGTGATTTAGTTGGGGCAATTAATGAGGCAGGAATTATAAAATACGTGGTTATTTTTATTTCCAGAAAGCCCTACCCACAAGTAACAAATTTAGCAAATTAGTTAAATTTGAGTTCTAATTCGGTCAGGAAAATCTTCACAAGGATGCTTATGGGCAATTCATTCATTTAGGAGAATCGGAAGAATTGGAAAAGTTTATCCACAATATGGTTTTGCCCCACTTATATAGCCTGGAGCCCTAGGGAATGCTTGTGCTATTCACTGCGGTGGAGTAGAAATTTCGCAATAGTTCCAACACTGCCACAAAGGAGCCAGGGACTGCTTGGCTGTTGAAAGGCTTCCAGATCTCCCCAGGATGCTGGGAAAGAGGCAGACTATCTCTGACCTGATCCTAGTTCCACTTGGCATGGAGGTTTGCAGAGGTGCAGGCAGGATCTCTTGCAGATGTGCAGAGAGCACAATGTCGGTGGCACTTCTTGCCACGTTGTTAGGCACTTAAATGCCTTCTCCTGGGAAACCTGAGGCACTTAAGTTTCCCAGTAGTTCAAGACCAAAACATCAGGGCTAAGCTGGTCTGAAGCACAAGGGAGAGCAGAGCATGTTGTCCAAGAGCAGTGAGGCAGAGGCAGCAAGGTACAAGCAGCCAGGCAGAAGCAGCTCAACTGCCTGCAACTTAACTCAATGTATATTACTTGCCTGAGTGTAATGGCTCTTTTGGCCACAGAGATTCACCAATCAAAATGGCATTTGCAGAACTGACCATATTAGGTGAAACCAGGGCTTGCTTACTCTTATTTGGGCAAGACACCAAGTACCTAAACACCTGTGGGTACACTTTGGTAGGGGACATAATGGCTGAAGCTTTTGTCTTCCTCCCACCCTTGCTGCCCCATCAGCAGAAGTGTGGGGCAAAGTGGGACATCTGATAGGTCTGTTAGCCTTCCAGGACACTCGCCTGGAGAAGAGGAGGCTCGGGGGGGGACCTCATTGCTGTCTACAACTGCTTGAAAGGAGGTTGTAGCCAGGTAGGGGTTGGTCTCTTCTCCCAGACAACCAGCAACAGAACAAGGGGACACAGTCTGAAATTGTGCAGGGGGAAGTATAGGCTGGATGTTAGGAGGAAGTTCTTCACAGAGAGAGTGATTTGCTGCCCAGGGAGGTGGTGGAGTCGCTGTCCCTGGAGGTGTTGGAGAAAAGACTGGATGAGGCACTTAGTGCTATGGTCTGGTTGACTGGATAGGGCTGGGTGCATGCTAGGTTGGACTGGATGATCTTGGAGGTCTCTTCCAACCTGGTTGATACTATTCTATTCTAAGGGAGGTGAGGGAGAGACAAAAATGTGTCTAAAGCACCACATTTGCCCTGGTTTTGGGCTGCAGTAAGAGCAGTGTAGCCAGCAGGGAAAGTGAGGAGACTCTGCCCCTTTGAAGGCCCTAATACTTTTAAAAAGTTTGTTGAATCATGTGATGTAACTTAGAAGAAGGTATGATACCTGTTCATACATACCGACTGCTACTTTAAAAGCTGTAAGAAGCTCTTCTTGGTTTGCTAGAACCTTTTGTGCATTATTTAAGAGGTATATAGGAAACAGTGTTTTATAATTTCATCTTAAAATCTGAGCATCTTCAGTTCCCTGACAAATGGCATTCCATCTGCGGTTTGCTGGCACATACAAGTCAAAGTGACTTTCTTCAAGTTTAATGGATGTATGCTGAATTTAAGAAGTAAAGAGAGATTTATAGTCATTCTCCAAGTTGAAAAGTATTTGGCTCAGAAAAGCATTTAAGCTGTCCTGTTTTCAAAAGAATGAAATTGGAACATACCAATCTGGTAGTTGCCCCCCATGATTCTTTTCTCCGTAGTCTGTTACGGAGAAGTTATTTCAGCTTTGCACAGATGCAGTTTTAAGTTTAAAAATAACCCTCTATAATCAACTGAGATATATAGTGTAGTTTTAAATTAGGATAATCAGACTTCTTGTTCTCACTTGCAGGAAGAGTTGTTGAGAAAGTATATTGGTTGAATGAGTTAACTTCTGCATATTTTTCTTATTTATAACCCAATTTTAGTTCTCCTGTACACCTTACTAGACATCATTGTTACACATCAAAGGAGGAAGCTTTGGTATGTAATGTTACGCTATAAACTCATCTTTGTCCCAGGGCTAAATTAGCTAAACTATGTGTTATCTGCATTACTCAGTGTTGGAAGGCTGATGCTAATTAGGCCACTGAAAGTTGTACCTAGAAATAGGTAAGTTTAAGCTAGATACCGTATGTTTCTGCAGTTTGAGTAGCAGGGAAGAGAATTTCCCATTATAACCAGTGATGGTAGTAATAATGTGACAGGTTAGTAACATTCTTGTCTAGTATGTGCGGTCATGGAAATGAGCAGAGGTTTTTCTACAAGCTAAACAGCTATCCAAATAATTACTTAAATGTGTTTGTAAATTGTAAAAGTTGTTATTTAATGAAGCTCTTTGACGACAGCTTACATGTCTTATGATGTAAAGAGAAATGCTTCTGAAGAAAGGCTGTATGTATCCCTTGGAGGTCTGGTAGGAGTCTACAGGAGCAAGAGTTTGTGTAGCTTTACCCCACTATCGATCAGGCTGAGCAGAGAATTAAGGGAACAGCAGGCTTTACTCAAGTGAGATAGAGAAATCCAGCAAAGGATGATCACCGAATACCTGTGGCTCAACTGATTCTGACACAGCAAGCAATATCCAATAGTCTGGAGCCATGTGGCAGAAGCTCAAGCAAGTGACAAAGCCACCAAACTCAGAAATATCTTGAGACACGACTGCCACAAGACAGGGATTTGTGGAAGCGACGCTGCCTCAACAGTGGCAGGGGAGAGCCAAACTGTTAGGGTCCCACAGTCCAGAATGCAGCCAGGAAGTTGGCTGCTGATATGGTCCCAGAGTAGCTGGGTCTGGATGCTGCTGGCACCTCTCTGAAAAGGACCCCAGGACTTGCCAGCTTACAAGTTTACACAGAGTGGTGCAAAACTGGGGAGAACCGTCCAAAGGCAGGGGTAGTGTAAAACCAAGAGCTGTGTAAAAAGGTAGGAGACGCCCCAAAACGAGGATGGTCCAAAACGGGAATTCTGTCCTGTCAGGAACTTAGTCAAGGTGGGAACTCTTTCAAGGCGGGAACCCCCTCGCCTTCTCCCTTGCTCTGTTTATCCTTTTCTAGACAAAGTGCCCATTTGCTATTTTGTCCTGGGCACCAAAACCCAGCCAATCCACCAGCCTGAATCCAGCGCGGGCTCCCACACAGCACGTGTGTGGAAAGGCGCTTCCTGCTGTTTCCCCTTCAGGCCTGCAGGATGAGGGGGGAGCAGTTTTTGCACCTTCTCCTCCCCATTCAAACCCTTGGTGGGAGGTGGAGAAAAAAGGGAATTTGGAGTAGTCGGGAACATATGTCTTCTAGGAAGTTTCAACTAACCTGAGACATGGGGAAAAAAGAGAATAAGGAACAACATTTGTGTATTTTCAAAATATTATCTCTATTTTGACCTAGTAGATCACAGTCTTTTGATAAAACCCAACTTGATAGGCTTGTGCAGGTTTCCACTTCATGACATACATGACTTACAAGTAACAGCTGTATCTCCAAGATCTTAGGTGAATAAATACTGCTTTGGGGCTTCACAATTGGATCAGGAAGAAGAAACCTATCCACAGCCACCCAGCTAATTTGTCTTCAGAGTTGCATTGAAAAACAGAATTTCTATTGTTCAGTTGAAGATATTTGAAGGTCAGCCAGATTTTCAAATAGTGAACTCTTAACTTTTGGAGTTTTTCAGTGCAGAGCCGCTGGAGATCATTACACATGCTGTCAAAAGTAATACTTCTTAAATTCAAATGCCAGTAACTTTAGTGCTATTTTTGTTCTACCACTTTAGTGCAAGGCATTTTTTCTAGGAAAAAAAACAGATACTTGAACATTTTACTACTTAAATAAGACGTAAGAGACAAACTGGGTTGAAGATTAGCCAGTTAAGGTCTGAAGTGATTAAAGATTTAAGGGAGTTATTCTTTAAATGTTTCAGTCTTAGCTAGCTGATCTGTAAGACAATTTTTCTGAAACATTAGTGCTTTCAAGGACCCTAATAAAGGGTTGTCTACAGTATCCATTTAACCTTCAGTGCATTTAATCAGCTGTAGAGAATTTATTTTTTTGATGTTTTTCCCTCTTTCCTCTCAAATGTTTTTTTACCTCTGAAGTATCATTACGTGCTATTTAATGAACAACTGCATGACAGAGCTCAGTGTAGTACTTCTAAATGTGTTAATGTTCTTCTGCCATTCCCATTACACTGCAGTACAAGTACTTTTGAGCAGTCAGTAGAAAACAAATGATAGCAAAAGTATGGCAAACTTTTTTAATGTGACTAACATTATGGACTCAGTTTATATTCCTTTAACTTGTCTGTATTAGCCTCCAGTGGAAATCTTAGGGTGCCGTAAGTGGTGTGTTTTACAGTAATGTCTCTGCCGTGCTGTAAAATATTTATGTTCTGGTCTTAGAATCGTCCTGCTTTTACTGAGTAGATTTTCGCTTCTGGATTTTTTAGACTAGTGGGGTAAACAGTAAGAAATGTTTGAATAGATGGAGCTCACATGGATGGAATTATATTTTCAAGCAGTATTACTTGTATTCATGGTTGGCCAGCTGATACCTATGAGGAATGACTTGTGTGAGGCTCATAGTATTGCATGAAGAGAAGAATGGCTTGGATAGTCTTCTGAGGTTCTTTTTAGAGTTGTTAATCTGAAAAGCTAAGGCTTTGGGTCTTGTATCTGCCTGCTTGTTGGCCTTTTTTTTTAGAGAGACAAGGTAGTAACCAATTGGTGAGATAAAAGCTGAGACATCAGAATGGAGCTGAATGAAGAAATCTCTGTGGATTACCATGAGAGATCAGATCTGGTTTTCAAATGTGAATGGTTGGTGTTTGTCCTTGCAGCTAACTATGGCACACTTCTTCTGAAGAGTTTTTTATGTCACTGTTGAATTGACTTCCTACCAGAGAGAAAATAAAATTTGGACAAATGTAGCAGCCCTGTAAGGCACGGAAGTGAAGTAGCTCAGAACCACTTAACTGATTTGTTGTTTAACAGTCTCATGTTTTGTTTCCTTCTGTAAAGAAAAGGAAATGCTTTGTATGTTTGAAGTGCGGTAATGCAGGCAATTTTTGGACATTTTTTTTCTGAGTCTTTTTTTTTCTGTCTATTTGTGCAGGGAGCTGAGAATTTGTGTGGTTTTGAAGAGAGCCAGAAAGCAAGACTCTTGTCTATTGAATTTATAACTATATATTCAGTTGTCACAATACTATCATTTCTAGGGTTGTGTGAGGGAGCTAATGTGCATCTAATCAAGCACAGTCTATTGGGCTGAATACGAGATTGTGAAATTTGAACTGGGTCATTGAATGTGTTCTGGGAATCCAGAAATAATTTATCTGTGAAGTTGATTCTGATGACTATAAATCAGTATGGAATGTTTTCTAATAGTTCAGGAAACAGACTAATGGAAAATAGAGGCTATTTTACTTTTTTCTGAACAAAATTGTTTAATACTCTGTGTTTTGCTAAAGATGATACTTCTTGTGCTAAGTATTTTATTCCCCCAGACCTCTACTTTGGCTAACTTTTGACTTTGTGCTCTTTATATAAAATATTTCTACATTTAATGCAGGTTTGTCCTACAGGTTTAAATCATCTCGGTGGTTTTAAAGCTTGGCTTCCTAAATTTTAAAACCTTTGTGATGGTTTTAGAGAGTTTAAGTGATTATTCGTGTTATAAAAGATAAATCCTAGTTGTGTTCATTTAGAGAAAAAAAAAAAGAGACCAATAATAAATACTATGATGACGCTTCACAATTTTGTGTATATTGTATGCCACAGCTGCCTATATCAGCCCTTGTATTGTCCAGTCAGAAGCCAAACAGTCACTGGTGCTGAGACTTCTTGTTTCTGAATTGTGTAACTCCTGGTTTTCCATTCTGGATTCTGCATGCACCTGGCACAAACACCTCTGCAAGTCTGGGAGGAGAGAGGTTGATTTCGTTGTCTCAGTATCACTGAGTCTGTGGTGGTAGAGTCCTAGGGAAAGGTTGTGGAGACTTACTTCCCACTTTTTTTCAAGAGCACTGTGTGGGCCTCAAGCATCATCACTAACTTAACTGTCAAAATAAGCTGAATTTATAAATCCTGAGGTTGGGATGTTGGTTTGTTTATAGAACAAAGATTACCTAATATTGTTTCAGCCCGCCCAGCACACTACTGTATTTTGTCTAGTTGCATGGAATAGATAACAGCACTTTCAGATCTTTCAGGATTTTATCATAGAACTGTTTTAGACTCTTATTTCCTGATCACACATAGTATACTGTTTTGTTCTATACAAACCCTGGTATTTGAGGATGGCAAAAAGAAACGTTTATGAATGAACTTGCAAGTGAAAAGATATAAAATGGTGCTAGGCTGTTTAGGTTGCACTTTTCCTTCTGTATCATTCTTTTGTGATAGTGTCCTTGACTTCTTGAATTTTTAGTAGTAAAGATTTGGTAAATGACTATGAGAGCCTTAAGAAGGAAACCTGATTTTTAGTAGAAGTCAATACATATTCATTTTATGAAGTTCACTTAGGATGACAGTAAAGAGTGCAGAAATGTATTTTTATAGTTGCAGTGTCTGTACATTTTTTTGGTTAATGCTACATGTATGATGGTTTGTTAGTTCTTAGCCTGCAGCTCAGTACACATGAGCTGCAGAGCAAACCTAGGCAAAGAACACAAATACTGAAATCTTTCTGTGAATGGTTTGTAGAAGTTACTCTCAAAAGCTTCCCTGGCCAGATACCACAGCTCTTGGCAGGTTTTAATGCAGGTTGAGGAGGTAGGATGTGACTTTTCACATGACTTTCTGTACAAGGGCCCATATCCTAACTGTCTTTGCTTTGATATGACTCTTAATGTTACCAGATTTCTATGTTTCTGCATCTTTTTTTGCTTGTCTGTTTCTTGTAGCTATTATGTTTTCCTTTGGGGTGAAGAAATAATGGGCAGGCTTTGAAATGTCAGCTGTGTTCTGCATGGGTCCCCGAAACGAAAATATTGCAGTACTTCTCTACATTTTGCTTGAATTAAAGGAAAAAAAAAAACAAACAAACTAAACCCTAAACACACCCCTTTGCATATTAAAAGCATAATTTTGTTCATTATATCATGGACCTAAGGTGAACTTGGGTGTTTTTTGTGGGCTTTTTTCCGCCCTCCTTCCCCATCTTTTGGGCTTTATGTATCTAAGATATGACTGATGTTTTTGAAGAAACTTTCCCATCCAGTTTCTGTCATACATGTGTCCTCAGACTGGTTCCATTACCATCAGGAGAAAAACATTTTTATTTATGTTAGCAAAACGGCATACAACAAAAAGTTGACATTCAGAATCTGAACGGATGTTCAGCTACCCTCGAGTCAGAAGTGTCTTTTTACTTTGAAAGTGTATATATAGTGACTTGAGTCTCTGCCAAGTTACTTGAACTAAACCAACCATTATGTACATGAAAGTAGGAATAAAGCAATGTCATGGTAATGAAGTAAGCTCTAATAACACTATCTCCAAATAAAATGATCTGCTGTTTTAGTGAGCTGCTAGTAGTCCTATTGTCATTCTGCAATAAATTATTGGGAATTTAATATAAGAGCTAGCTTTTAATTTTCTCTACCTTCCCCCCCAATCCATGTCATCAGAACATAAACATTTTAGGTCTTTACCTAAATTAAGACAATTAAATCCAAATTAGTGTGTCTTTTAAGCTAGTGGGATGACATCAGGATATGGCATTAGTTTTTGTATATTCATGCAGTCTATTATACTGGATTATAGTCAAACAAGTATGCTTTTAATGCAGTTGTGGTTTTGGTGCTTTATCCTATGAACTAACAGTACAAGAAACTTTATTCTAAAAAAATAGAATTAAATAAAAAATGTTGGTCCAAGAGAGACTATCTGCTTTTGTCATTTACTGAAAAGATTGACATTACAATGTAGTATTTCAAAACGAAGCAGTATTCTTCTTCTGTACATGACATACACAAAATCAGCCTCACTTCATCTTTAACTGTATTGTTTCCATATCCACATGCATTATAGCATGTGAACAAGAGAGATAGATGTTCATTAAACCCATGGTTTATGAGCTTAGAATGAAGAATTAATTAGATTCAAAATCAAAATAGTGGGATAAGAAGTGGGTACTAAAGTTACAGTGTGCATTTGTGACCCCAGTGTTTTTGACATTCTTTGAATACCAGATTTGTCTAGTTCTCGGCATCACCTCATGATTATTTGCTATAACTGCATACCAGAAAAGCTTATTTCACAATGATTTTCCTTCATTCTAGCCCAGTAATACACTTGTAGAGACTTGTTGGCATTTGTAATTTTTAAGATTTGTTGTTGGATCGTGTTCCTATCTGTTTCATGTCTCACATATTGAATTTGATCTCTTTCTCCCAAATAACAGAGGAACTGGCAAATCTTTTCAAAAACTGCGTGGAGAGTACACTTCCCCCCCAGCATCCCTAGTCCTCAATTTAGATACTCTGCTAATAGGTTAGCAAAAGAAGCAGCAACTTCTATATGTGAAGCTTTTCTGTATCCATAGCAAGTTATCATGTATGTACTGATTAACAAGATGTCCTTGGAAAAACTGCTTGCTGGTTTTGGCTATGGCTGTATCATTTTATGTAAGCATGTCTTTTAAAAGTTTTCCATTTTGAAATTCAAGATTTGTTTCTTGTTCCACTTTGATCAGTACCGTTGCTTAAAAGGATGTGTTTTGGTCATTTCTCAACTGAACATCTAAATGATTTAACAACATTTCCAGCTGTGTAGTTAGAAAACTGTTTGGGGAATATTGTACTGAATGAATGCCTATGGTTTTCTTTCTTCATGGGTAATACTGTTGTGAAAACTTCACATGAATTGGGAAATTCTTTACAATTCATGCAACCAGAGAAGTA
Source organism: Tricholaema leucomelas (assembly GCA_013400475.1). Taxonomy (NCBI): domain Eukaryota; kingdom Metazoa; phylum Chordata; class Aves; order Piciformes; family Lybiidae; genus Tricholaema lacrymosa; species Tricholaema leucomelas. The sequence goes on along the minus strand of WAAF01018538.1, from coordinate 1,845,476 downwards.
TTAAATTAATGGAAATCCGTTAAAAAACTATCATTTTGTCAAGTTAGATCAGGCTTGAAAGTTTGTTGATGTTAGGTTTTGTAATAATAAACCTCAGCTGAAGAAGGCAAGTAATGGAGATATTTTGAGTATGCAGTAATAAGGTCTGTGGAGTCATAAGTGATGAATAAATATTTAAATACATTTCATTTGGGTTTAGGATAAAGACATACTGGTATTCAATTTTGATTATTTTGGCTGCTGTAAACATAAAACTGATGCCCACTCACAGGACAATGGACAAATGGGTGGTAATTGAGACATAGGAAGCTCCACGTAAAAATGAGGAAGAATTTGTTCACTGTGAGGGTGACAGAACACTGGAACAGGCTGCACAGGGGGGACTGTGGGGTCTCCCTCTCTGGAGATGTTCAAGACCTGCCTGGATACATTCCTTTGTGATCTGGTATAGGTGATGCTGCTCTGCCAGGGGGATTGGACTAGATGATTTTTTAAGGTCCCTTCCAGTCCCTGACATACTGTGATTTGTTTGTATCTTGCATGACAAAGGCCAGGTAGATAGTATTCAGTGAAACGTCCAATAATGTGTTTTCCAAAATGAGTCAGTTTACTCCCAAGGTGAACAATAATATAATTGAGGAAAATAAAATGTTGGATTTTTGTGCTGACTTGAGACTGCAAGTAGAATAGTGCTGTTGTGGAATAGTTCTTAACTCTTCTATCCATGAGTTCAGAGTATGAATTAATAGAGATAACAGAAGTGGATTTTTTTTTTAAACTGCTTTCTGGATGAAAGACATCTTTTCCAAGTATCCTAATTTCACTTGTTAAATGCATAGATGTGATCTATACTGAAGTGTTTTAGGGTGTGTAGTATGGGATAATAATGACATACTTCTTGTAGTATTAAGGCGTGTCATTATTACGGCATATGCACACCCTCTTATGTCTTACTGCTTAAATATGATAGTGCTTATGAGCTTTCCTTTTAAAGTATTAATTTACTGTGATGAGTTAGGTAACAGTATATTTATGTACATTATTTTACCTATTATGGACGATACCTTATTGTTGCAAAAGCACTACTACAGTGGAAACCTTAATTATACTAGGGATTGAATTTACTAGTGGTGTCTGAAGTGTGTATGAAGAAGGAAGTCTACTGACTCTTGTCTCTTCAGATTATCAGTTTGAAGTGTGACAGAAAAGAACATAGCTTTTCAACTTCATTTTTTCAACAAATAAATAATGAAGGTATTTTCATACCATAGTGGTAAGAATGTGCATGTTTCTGTTAAATGGGAGTGCTTGTCTTAGGACTTGTTTATACATCCTCTTTGGGGTGTAGGTGTGCCGTTAGAAGTGGACACAGTCTGCCAGTAACTTTCATCATCTCTTTAAACAACATGCCAGCCATACTGGCATACTGTAAAGTAAACCATCAGATCACGTTGGAAGGCTTGCATATTGATTTGCTTCAGTTTCATTTTGAGTGAGAAATTTATTATTGTAATATCAGCTATCAGTAGGAACTGGTACTGCAGCTGTATGACTTCTGCTTACTATAAATCCTAACACTAAGTTATTTCCAATAAGAAGAACAGTCAAAATCTGAAAGTGTTGGTCTAGTTTAATTTACAAAATACTTGAATCTGTATAGCTTGGCTTAACATTTAGGTGTTGATAGGTGGTGTTAGTTCAGAGAACTCCTAGTTCTTTGTTGGCAGGTTCTAATACAGGTCTTTTGGCCAGTAGGATTTTCCTTCTGTCTTAGGTCCAAAAGGTATTTTTTTTACTTTCTACAAGCAAATTGTTCAGTGGAGTCACAATATTGGAAGTAGCCCTTATAATTGCATTTTTACTGTAGCTTTTAAAATGCATGTAAATAAATATGTGCATACTGTAAATGGAAACAGCATCAATGCATGGAGTGCTATTCACTATTTTGGTCTTGGTGAAACTGGCTGTCTCAATAGATTGTTTTCAATGAATACAATACTGTATTTACTTTTCAGTAATGCAGTAGCTAACCTTCTATTTTGGATCAATAATTCCCATTCCTAAATTCTATTTAAGATAAAAATTTGTGTAATATCTTGGAGCCAAAAAGGAGAAACTTACATCAATATTTAGCAACCTTTAATAAGTTTCCACAAGTCTTTGTGAATTCCTTCCCGTGAATTCATTGGAAATGACCAGACAGAATGTTTTTCTTAGATTTTTTTTTTTTTCTGTTTAGTTGGCAGTAGTTCTTCTAAGAGTTTTTTAGGATTTTCCTGTGCAAAGAATTCTGTGATTATAATAAAAAACCTGCTGTCTCTGGCAACAGTTATTTTACACAAGACATTAGAATTGTGAATATGTGAACACTTTTACTTTTTTCTTAACCACATGATAATTTACTCTCTTTGTATTGTGAAGAGTAAATTTACTCATTACTTCTGATGGGATAGTTTACTCTTTATATAGTTATAGACATTAGCTTTTAAACTAGTGTAGCAGCCTTGTGGGAGTCAGTCATGAGTTCTCTTTGCACATTTTCATATTGCATGTAGTGCAAACATCCATGAGTGTATCTTATCTTCTCATGCCTTTTTTTGGGGTGCTGGCATGATAAGAATATATTTGGTGAAGTATTTACCATCTAAAGCTGTTCTTACTGTCTCATTTCAAATAGCTGACCCTCAGTGCTCCAAACTGTCTTCACTGAAGTGAATTGACATACACGAACTCTGTTAACCAGTGGAAGTTGGTTAGCATCATTTACCCGAAGAAGCCACACAAATGTGGCTTCCAGCAGATACTGGGATGTACTACTAGAAGATATATGAGTTGATACGCTCCAAGGCAGGGATGCCATCCTGAAGAACCTGTGTAGGTTGCAGGAAAGATCCAGTGGAAGTCTTACAAAATTAATCAAGGATGAATGCCAGGATCTGTGCTTGGTAGGGAGGAACCACTCAGTAGTGTTTCAATTTGGAGGCTGACTGGCTGGAGAGCATTTCTGCATCTCACCATGGAACAGCCTTACTGAGTTACAGACCATTAGTAGAAAGAGAAGAAAATCCCTGTGGAGGGGAGTCAGTATCCAGTGAAAAGAAAGCATGTCTTCTGGTCCCAAATTCTTCCTATGCTTGCAAGGTACAGTGTAGTTTTACATTGCTGTGTGTCTTGGGAAAGATCTTCGAGGTGAGAGGAAAGTCGGTTTAAATAATGGATAAAGTACTTTGAAATGATATAGTGATTTCTACAGTATTTTTTCCCTTAAGTTTGTAATACAGTGAATTTATTTGCATTCAAATATCTTGAGTTTCTTTTGGTTTATTAGCAAACCATTTGTAAATTTTGGCTAAACATTTTTTCATCATCTCTTACTGATGCATATTGTCAATTTTTACCGTTAGAGTGAAGCCCAGAGCAGCAGAAATAAGAAAATATCAGCTCTTAATTCTGCAGAGAGCAAAGACTGACATGGATTTTTCTGAGAATTTGAGGCACTTTGCAGTACTGAATAAAATAAAATCATTATATGTTTCTTGGTACAGAAGTAAACATACCTTCTGCATAATACTTGGTGACATATTTAATGAGAATATGTTTAACCTTGGAATTTTAACACCATATTGGCAACATATCTTGTAATTTAGCTGGTTTGCTAGGAGTTCTTTGTGTGTGCATATTATAGCAAAGCTATCTTTGAAGTAAACGGGATGTTTACATGTTTCTTTTAGTATGTTTTTAGGTCTGAAGTGTTTCTGAAACAGCTTAGCTCAGTAGAACTGTTTGCAATTTCACATAGCTCTTCAACCTGCAGTTTGACATAGCACAGTGAATGAGTGAGGCTGGTTTTGCGTAAAAAGTGACACAGCAGTTTTTGTAGTCTAGAAAGAACTTGTACAGAACAGGATGGAACTATTCCATTGACCCTGGAAAATATTTTCTCGTTGAGGCATGGAGTCCCGCAGGGCCTGCATTTGCCATTGTTGAACATGCTGAGGGTTCCTGACCCAGCTTCTCTGCAAGCTGAACAGGTCTCCTGCAATAACAGGGCTATTTGCTCATCTCTCAGCCTCTCCCTCTCCACCCTAGCTGGTATGATCTGCATTTGATGGAACTATGCCCAAGTATGAAATGGCTTAGCTGAAAAAGAAACATAAAGTAAAATTATAAATAAGACAGTGCCAACAGGCTTATTCAGAAATGTGATTATTTTCAGTCTCCATGTTTTAATACTTTATTCACTGCACTTACAAATACTGTTCCTACATCCTCTGAAGAGTAGAGAAATTCAAATTACTGTGGGTAGAACATTCAGTTGCACTTGTGAGCTATTTTTAGATGTTATTTTGCTTTTTCCTATATGTCTTAGCATTCCAGCGGTGAATGTTTTGTATTTAGCTTCATTCCATCAGTTACCTTGCAAAAAAAGTTTGCCATTCAAGAGTTCCTTTCACGAACAATATCACTTTTCATCTGCTTTTCATGATTTTTAAGAAAAATTATTTTTCCTCCTTGATGTGAAAATACCTAAGGATCTGAAAACAGTAATTTAGAAGTACAGTGTAGGCTTGGAGAATGGCCCAACTGCTGAGCAAGAAGGTGAGTCCCAGCATGTAGCTCATCGAATGACTAGATAGGTCACACACATCATATGGATAACTATGCAGTCAGTTTCTTACAAGTAACAGTGCAGAATTGTTTCCCAGCTCTTGTTCTCCCTGCCTAACATCCTAAGGGTACTTGGTGTGGAAACTAGTTCTGGCTGCCATTCCTGAGCCAGCCAGAATTCCTTCAGTTGCACATAACGAACAACTCCTGCAATTACTGCTGTGACCTGTTAACAAAACCAAAGTGTGTGTTTCAGAAATGCCTTTTATAGGATTTTTTTGGGAAATAAGTGCATTTTAAAAAATGAAACGTTATCAAGGTGCTGAGGTGTGATATAGGAGATAGACCTATTTATTAATTGCTGCAAGATCTCCAACACTCTGGTGGCCTGTTGTAAAAATCTGCATTAAAATAGATGGAGGAGAAAACTACAAGTTTAAAAATACTTTTTTCCTTTTAAATATTCAAGTTGTTAGTGGTCTTTTTGCATTTGTTTTCACTAATACATCCAGTCACCTGGTTTCTGTTTCTTTTTCACTTGTGGAACCAGATATGTAATATTTTGGTTTTAGTAATTTCTGTGCCTCGGTTTGTGGTGTTAATCAAAAGGTTGTTTTGTAGTGATGTGCAGTGTTCCTAGAAGCCTGTAGAAGGCAGAGGAAGATACCACTTCTAGCTTACCCAATCTTGATTGAAAGTTATTAGAGGTCTGAAAGTTCATCCCTATTCATCTACTATCAGCCCTACCTAGAAGGAGTATGTTTTGCATTAACTCAAGGTGGAAGCTCTTAAGAGAAGTTATTTTGATCAGTGGGTAGATGGTGTGTTTGTGGGTGAGATCGGATGTCTACTGAAAACTTAACAATGGTAAAAATGACAGACATAAAAACTGAATTAGTTGTCACATTTTGTTCTAGAAGGGAGTATATGTCTTCCATGGGAGGTGAGGGAGGCTGCTATTGACTGTGCTCTTTCTCTTTTCCTACACATCTACTGCTTATAGATATGGCACTTAGAATGTGAGAAACAACATCTGCAAAAGCTGGAGAAATTCACCTGCTTTATCACAATAATTTTATTTTCAGGGAAAGAAACCCTTAAGCAAAAATTCTTTCATTGCCACCGTATCAGTTTACTCATAATGTTTTCTGGTTATCTATTATTCATATAATATTTATTTTTAATGACTATTTTTTCATGTTTCTAAATGAATGTTCAAAATGTAAGTAACTGTGTTTACTAGAAGAGCTTTTAAAATTAAAATAACCATGTTGGAACAGTGATTTTTTTTTTTCTCTTTCAAAGTATTAAATGTTCTCTTTCAATCTTTTAGTATTAGTATGCTTTGTGCTTACAAAATACTTATTAAAACTTTTGTGGGAATTGCTTTGAAAGATACCTTAAAGATGCAAATTGTGTTCTTAGAACATCTTTCAGCTAGAGTATAATTAAATTGATATTTTCCTCCAGTTGACAGTAAGTGGCTTTTTAATGTGCCATCCTGAAAAAGCATTATTGAAAAGGAAAATATTGGAAAGTATGTGCTTTGTTTATTAGTACTGGAAGACTTATTTTAATGTAGAAAGTGGGTGCTCAGAGTTTTAGACTGAGACTGTTTTCCACTGCAATTTGTGTTTCAATAATTTCCATTAATAATTTTCATGAGGGGCATGAGGATAAAACTTAAACACATACAACTCCCACCCCAACCCTCAGACAAGAATGTAGTATAGATAAAGGCAACTTTACGGTAATCTGCACTTCATGTAAGTATTTTTTGACACCTTACATATTTCTGTGCTTTTTTTTCATGTGAGGTTTGCAGGTTAAACCTGTCTGGGGCTTCACAGTTATTCATGGATGTATTTATCTGACAGAGACTGCTTGACTTTTTAAACCCTTCTCATTGTTATAAAGCAGTCCCAGCTGTAATGTGGAATGCAGCATGAGCTTCCGGGAAGTACTCAAACGCTGCTTTAAAAAATGCCTAAATCGGAGTATCATCAGTTGGTGACTAAGGGTAACTGAACTCAGCTTAGCAATTCTTTAATCCTTTTGTTTTCCTGTCCTGCGGGAAACGTGGTCTTGGCAATGGGTGCTGTGATAAAGGAAAGGAAAGGTGAATGGTGCTCATAAAGCAGGAACTGCAGGAGGCTATGTTTGTTTCTCTTACTTGTTTTGTAATGAAATGTGTTGTTTCAGTGAATAAGCAAGAGGCAATGACATGCAGAATTGCACGTTCTAGTGAGATACTGACCTGCCAAGATTCCTTTCATTTACAACGTATTCCAGAAAATACTTTTTACCAGAAGCATCATGTTAATACTTAGTAAGCTCATCTTGGAACAAGAGAATCCAAAATTTCTGAAATTACGGTTTAACATCTTTGTGTAAGAGGTTGGTGTGATTGTCATCAGAAGAGTTACTTTATGTACTGTTGTGAAATTCAGTGTTTACACGTGGTTTTAGTTACTGTACTAGATACTACTTATAGTTGTAATATTTGTTCACATTGTAGATGAGTTTTAAAAATTATGTTAAGTTTCTCTACTTCTTCAGATCTTTCATGTGAAAGGAGATAATGCATCTTGAGGGAATTCTTGCACTGTTTCACTGACAGAGTTAGAATTCAATGCAGTTCATAGTTGTGCTTTGCTGGTGGTAAATTAAGTACTGATGTCTCATACTTGAGTGGCAATGTTTTCATGACAGAAAAATTTATGTCTGTGCATGCAAGCTGCTTACATAACTTCTAGTAATACAGTGATTGCTTACATATTAAGAACACAAAATCTTGTAGTAAAGACAGATTTCTTTAAATAAAAATGCATGGATTTATAAAGTACTGTTGGGCCTTAATTGCCCAGGTGACTACAACTCTGGATGAAGAGTGAAATAAACACTCTCATTAGAGTCCATCTGAAGCATTTATTTTGTATTAATAAAACTGAAAGTAGCTTCAAGTCTTTCAAGTTGCATGCGTTAAAAGGATGGTAGAACTTAACAGAACAACTAATTAAATAGATGTTTGTTTTGCTCATTTAAACAAGAGGAACAGCATATCAAAGAAGAAAAACTTTGGCTCCACGAAAGAAAACTATGCCCCCTGAGTCTGTTTGTGTTTGAGTGCACATTCAGAACTGGATCCAGCTGTACTGCAGATGGTAGAGGCTGCTCCGTCCATGCAGCTGATCCCTTTATCTTGTGACCTACAGTCTGTGACATGTTGGATAAGGGTTTCATTTCTTTCTCTTGCATTCCATTTCAGTAAATCCTTCCATGCCTGTCTCCTCATCCTAAGCAGTTTTGGTTTTTGTTCTTGGATTTTTGTCGGTTCCGAAGTTATTTAGGGAAACCCCAGAAACAACGTATGCGGAAAGAAGGATGCATCCTGCTGATGTGCTCTTCCTTTCCCAGGAACTGATGTTCTCTTTACCTTGACTGACTGAACACAAGTGATATTAAGTTTCTAATAGTTATGTGAAATAGAATAAAAATGAGGAGAGGGAAACTGAAGAGTTACTTCAGTTACTGTCTCAGAAGTGGTTTCATTCTTTAATTAGACTACTAATTAAAATTTGCAGTTACAAAATCTATAACTGAAAAAAATTCTCTTAATTCCACAAAGGAAAACTGTGCCTCATTAATCTCTTAATATTCTCTGAGTGCATAAATCAAACTGTGGATGCATCAGAAGTCACTGTCATAATTTATTTCAAGATTCCAAGTTCTTTGCCAAACACCTCCAAAAGAGGTTGAGGAAATTACCAAGCAGGGGGCATCAGGAATCATGTGGTGACCCCAGAGAGCTTGGAAGGAAGCAAAAGTTTGCCATGAGTGTTCACCGCAGCAGAGACGTTCCTTGTTAGAGATGAAAATGTTTACGTGCAGTAAATATCAGGAATACAACTAGCAAAATTGCAGATATTAGAATTGTTTAGTTAGGATAAGAGAAAACCTTTGGGGGAATTTTGGGAGAGCCAATTAGTTGGTTGAGTAGCAAGATGGCAGATGAAGTTCAGTGCTGTTGAATGCAAGAGTATGCATAGTGAAGGAAGTAATTTGAACTGTGATTAAGCTTTACTGTGTTATGAATAAATTTTACAAATTTAAAAGACATCTGAGGAATGTTTGGACAGCAGAGTTGTGTATCTGTCTCAGGAAGCAATAGTGGTCAAAAAAAGTGAAAGCTAAGATGTGTTAAGAATAGTGTTAAGGAAATAAAACACATAAACCAGTAGTTCAACTGTTTGCTGGAACCACGGAAAAAATAAATTTGGGAATGATTACTAGAAGGACAAGATGACTTAAAAGCTTGTGGAAGGGTGTGTGTAAGAATCTGAGTATTGGCCCCAGAAGTAGCTCTTTGAGGTTTGGGAGACATGCAGAGTTTTGATTGGGAAGCTCTACTATAGTACAAAGACACCAAAAATCAGAACCACACACCTCCCCAGTTCTGTCAGAACTCTGAAGTGAGTACTTTCTTTTAAGAGATATTAATCAGTGCCATAATGAAATATTTCTTTTGTACATAAATGTACAAAATACTGAATCTTACCACTTCTAAAATAAATAATTGCTTGGGAAGCTATTTGTTACCTTCATTATTTGATGATGGTTGTCTGTAGTACTGACAGTTAATCATTGTGTGCTGTACTTCTGTACGAGCCTGTACAGTTACACATTTGCAATGCAGTACCTGCGTGTCACACAGGCTCAAGGTGGGTATTGTGTACATATGCTGGTAACCTTCCTCTTCACTTTCTTGTTCAGTACTCATCTTTGTGCCTTAGAGACTGGTGGTAGCCTTTTAAGTCACAGTTCACTAGAGAAATTATGTTTGAGCATCTCATGATTAATAAACGTTCATCTTCCTGCTTGGAACAACTGAAGCAGATGTCATATTAAAAATGACAGTGCTAGTGAATGGATGTAGTGCTTCTGACTTAAATCATGTCCGTAAGTAAATCCTCTGTAATACTGAACAAGCTTTGTAGGTGCATACAAATAAGTTTGATCTTAACAGTGGGTTTTTGGGAGCAATAAAATGCAGGAGATACCCTAGTCTTATTTCTGCATAGCAGAAAAACTATTTTAAAAAGACTCTCTGGTTCAACCAAGTTTCTGCTAATGTATTTTTCATTTGCCTTGTCACCTTTGAGAATAGTTGTAACAAAAAGTTAAGTGAACTGCCATAGCTGTAGCTTACTTTCTAATTCAAACTCCCTGCTTGGCAGCATTGCGAAAGAAATTTAAACCATCACAAAGACACAGTTTGATGCTGTCTTGCTTTGCTAAATGCTTGTGGATCGAGTATGTAATTCTGAGGTAACTAACTAGTGGTTCTGTCATACATATTTTTATGGCATAGATGTTGGGTTGTTTTTTAGTAATTGCATATTTTGAAGGAGAAACTGGCTTGAAATGTCTGCATGAAATTACTGTGGATTTGGTGTGACTCCGTGATACATTGGGTAAATACTAATGACTGACTTTTGGGGAATAATTTCTCGTTATTAAAGCTAAACATTCTTCATGTTTCTAGCCAATACATTTTTTTACTATTTGGATTTGTAAATATCTGTATCATAAGTGGAAATTTTTCTTACTTAGTGTGTGTTGATGACATTTTTATGCTTGAAGGTCTGACTAGTGAAATAAAAGCTTGGGAAAACAGCTCTTGCTATGGCTTGATTTTGATACAAAGCTAACATAATGTTTGCTGGCTTTAATTTCTGAATGTGTTTGGTTTTTTTTTAATCTAGTGTGTTTGATTTTGCTAACTAATTATAATTTTCATTTTGCTAATATTGCTGTGTGTCTCTTGTCTAAAGAAGTTGGAATAGATGGGGGTATATGTCCATTTAAGGATGACCTTTGCTGTTCAAATCCTTTTGTAAGATAATGAGTAGGTGTGTGAGGAGCAGAGTGGCCACTTCAGTTTTTCTCATTGTTAGTGCAGCAGTGTAGGATGGCAGACAAGAAGCTCTTCTGAGCAAAACTGGGTGGAATGAAGAGATCACCCTAAAATACAGATGAAGATGTTGTAGCCTTTTCTGTTTTGGAGTCAAGAGAAGGAGCAAGAATGAACACATCAAGAAAACCTTTGTTGATAATCAGATGACTCCAAGAGCTCTGTATTTGGCAAGTGGAGTTAAGTAGAGGTTGGAGGCTTTGCTGCGCAGGACATACTGGCCATGAAAGAAGAGAAGTGGATAGCTGGCAATATTTGTCATAGTTCTGCTGTCCTCATCATTGAGTTGTTCTTCTAGTTCCATTATTCTCTTATCCTAAGAAACCTAGGATGCAGTTTACCTCAGGGAGGGTATTATTTAAGGAATAAGATTATTCCAGTTCTCTCGCTTGACGAAGGTCTCTATTCAGTGTTGTGCAGCTACATTTGATACCCTCAAAAGGGTTGCATTTCAGAACCTCTTTTCCTGCATTCCACAGCATGGATTAAGATACATCCTACTGACATGTCTAGAACATTTGGGTTGTTTTGAAAAGCAAGCCTACTTGTCTTGGAGAAAAGCACAAACTTAGTAGCAAGTGCAGAGCTTTGGACTTAGGGTTTAATGTTCCCAGTTGCGTACAGAGAGTGCTCAGCTAATACAGTATATCACCTTCCTTTTTCAAGAGCTGTGGACTTTTCCTGAGTGCCCTTATCAATTACTTCAGCTTTTCCTTCGGCATTTTGTTGCATGAAGTGTCAGTCTTCAGAGAAACAACTCCTCTGTGGTCCTCATTAGATAGCTTCCCCAACATGGGTCATCATTAATTTTCTGAAGAAGATACTTGGTCTGTATCTTTTTGCCTAAAGTCAATTGTCTCTCAAATAGGAATCCTTTTCAGTGTTGGCAGTAGCTGCAATAAGGGAAGTTTTCCTCTTGGGAGAGAGGAAGTTATGGCAGCATCATACTGTCCCAGAGGCTGCAAGCTAAAAAATGAACAGAACAGAAAAGCCATCACCAGCCTGAAAATCCTTAAAAAAACATGAGACTTTTCCAAGGCTCATTAGGCTTGGCAACAGTAAATGGACTTAAGGACATACATAAAATGTGTCTGCCAATCCAGTAACTTTCATGTGCAGATAAGTGTGAGATGCTGACCATAGGCACTTTTCATCAGGCACTAGAAAAACCTTGGCAAGTTACAGGTAGCAAGTTTGTGCAGTTGCATGGTCTCCTGAATTTTGGTATTGGTTATATGTATGTGGCTATGAGCATACTGAGACCTATGTTAGTTTGTGTGATAAGAAGCTGTTTTGCTTATAAAGCTGAATTCCATCTATATATGCTTATGTATGTTTAAGTCATGCAGAAATGATCAGCCTTTGTGAATTGCCACCTGGTTTTAGTTAGAGGAAATGTAAGGTTGTCTGAAGTTACATATACTTAGGCTGCATTTTCTTTGGCAAAAAAGTAGGCAAAAGATGCACATTCTTCTGTCCTGAGAATACTGACTAGTTACACTCGGACATCTAAAATTCTTGTATTCATTGTATTTAATTACATGTGAATGTTTTCAGTCTTCATTAGAAGGTGATATTTTCTTCTGTATAGCTGGTTAATGTATTTTACTGCTTGGAATTTATGAATTTCAGTTCTGTCATCAAGAACTTTGTTTTTTGAATCATGTTCAGATGAAAGTATTGCATGCTAGCTTTGATTCAGGTGAGAAATTTAGGATATGTGAGTATCTGTGTGTGTGTACTTAAGTCTACCTCTTTAATACAAAATCTTACTAAGCCTTGCTAATGCTAATACCTGAGAGTTTTTTAAAGCATTGTAGTTACATAAACCTCACCATTAGTTCTTTGTGCATTGTATCAATTTCAGGCAAGAGTCTCACTGTTAAGGGCACTCTGCTAATTAAAAAGGACATCTCTGTTTAAATGCTTACAGTACTTTATCTTGTACAGACCGGTGATTTGTACTGAGGTAATCATATTAGCATATTCATGCCAACAGCATAATTTTAAGCATATATATGTATTGCTTGGAGGATTAAGTGTTCCTTATACTATGGAACTTTTCATAAAACAAACAAACAAACTTCAGCTTTTGGAATGTAGTTGCTAGTATCACATTGCCTATTTGTCATTGTACTACTTATGCAACTGCTTATGCATTGTGTTTTTTTAGTCAGAGGAATGTATGGTGGTGAATTTCAGCTTTTGTTTTCAATTTATTTATTTTGTAAGTATAACACAATTACTTGTCCTTCTGAAAGAGAAGAAACTGAAGATAGAGAGACAAAAGTTAGAACTATGCTTTTTTAAAATCCATTGTCTCTGTTTTTGATGCTGAAACTTGTCTGGGAAGATCCCTGTGAACTGGAGAAAGATGCATTGCATCTATCAAAGCCAGTGTCTGGAAGAGACAGATTTGCAGATGATGTCAAACTGAGGGGTGCAGTATGCACGGAGGAGCAGATGTCATTCAGATGAACCTCGACAGGCTAGAGAAATGGACTGAGGGGAACCTCAGGAAATTCAGCAAGAACAGATGTAAAAACCTATACTGGTATCTCCACCTGTATAAGCCTATAGAACTAAATGAAACTCCCACTCATGTCCGGAGTCCTACTACGTTACATTTTCACACCTAATTCAGTTACATTTAATTTTTTTAGAGCATCTCATCTCTGCTTCTCTCTTCTTGGGTTTGGAAACCTGTAAAAGTGTCCTGCCAAGTTGCTGTCCCTTTTCCAAAGTAGCCATGCTTCACTGATCAGCAGCTCCCATAGAAACTAAAACAACTAAAGGTACAAACTCTGGTTTCTTTGACCTTTCTTTTCTTGGAAATTAGTATCTGGTAAGTGTGCTGCTTTCCTGTGTATTTCTTCACGGAGATGTGATTTCTTCTTTTCCTCTGTTGGGTTTGAGTTTATCATTTCATGTCAGGAGCCTGGGGACCACTGGCCCACTCATTTGTTGTGTGCTCCATTACTGATAGAGTCACAGAAGATGTTTATGCAGTGATGAATCTGTTAATGCTGTATCTATGAATGGTTCCCATTAAATTAAATGACTTCTGTTTCTGCGTTGTTGGACAGACTAACTGTCTGATATGCAGAATATATAGTGGCAGTATAATTCTCTTTTTTGCAGTACTAAAAAAAAAGGAAGTTAATTTTTATGTTTGCTGAACTTGAAAACTGCAAAATGTAGTAAGGATTACAACAAGGCTATGATGTGCTGAGTATGAATATGCATCATGATGGTTTTATGCTTTAGTAAAGTCTGCTAAGCCTTCAGCAGCCATCCAAAGACAATCATCCAAAGAAAAATTTCATTACACTTATCCAAACAATGTTTATAATCTTAGCAAATGTACTCCATCTTGAGTTTTATATAGATGAATCATGTTTCAAATTTATCTGCTGAAGATAACTGCTCTTCATGTGAAAAGATTGCTCTCCTTTTTAGTCCTGGTCTATCTTTTTGCTGGTCCTGGGCTCAGTAAAAATTACTTTCTCTGATAGTACACACAGGGTAGGTGTGTGTTTCAGAGCTGTTTGCAACCCCGGCTCCCACTGAGCCACAAGTCGGGTTATAAGAATGTATGTTCCTCCAGCTTAGGAGAAATTCCAGAACAAACTGGATAATCTCTCTGTTGTCTGGTCTGGTGTTTTTTAAATCTTAACAGGAAACTTTCCCATCACTGCCAGTTTTCCAGGATTCATCTGTGGGTTACCCCCTCTAGAGCACTGAAGGCACTTTATTGGGGAAGGCATAACATAACTTTAGCCTTTCTGGCAGACTTTAAACTATGCATGGTTCGTAAGATTATTTTTCTATAGGCATTTTCTCAATTTTAAAAGAGAGAATTCTTGGGAAAGGCTGTTTCAGGCCTTGCACCTAGAGGACTTTCAAGTGGTATGTCTAGGATCCCTTGAGAAGATGGGAGGTGGCAGAGCTGGATGATTTTAGCAAATAGGACCCTGTTGGAATGATCCTTCTTTCATACTAGTCTGCTTTCCTCTGTTTTCTAATACAGCATTGGAGTTGTGATGGGGAGTGTGTTTGACCCTGGAGTCACTTGTTTTTTGGGAGTCCAGGTCCTAAGGTGTCCTTGTTATTTCTCCTGATGTGTGAGATTTGAGACTCTGCCTCTGTATTTGCTGGGCCATCATGAAGCCTGTTTTCAGCTTCAGTGCTACTATGTTCAGTTCTGGGCCCCCCAGTTTAGAAGGGACATCGAGATGCTTGAGCGTATCCAGAGAAGGGCGACGAGGCTGGTGAGAGGCACAAGCCCTACGAGGAAAGGCTGAGGGAGTTGGGATTGTTTAGCCTGGAGAAGAGGAGGCTCAGGGGTGACCTTATTGCTGTCTACAACTACCTGAGGGGTGGTTGTAGCCAGGAGGAGGTTGCTCTCTTCTCTCAGGTGGCCAGCGCCAGAACGAGAGGACACAGCCTCAGGCTGTGCCGGGGGAAGTTTAGGCTCGAGGTGAGGAGAAAATTCTTCACTGAGAGAGTCATTGGACACTGGAATGGGCTGCCCAGGGAGGTGGTGGAGTCGCTGTCCCTGGGGCTGTTCAAGACAAGGTTGGACGTGGCACTTGGTGCCATGGTCTAGCCTTGAGCTCTGTGGTAAAGGGTTGGACTTGATGATCTGTGAGGTCTCTTCCAACCTTGGTGATACTGTGATACTGTGATTAAGCTGTTTCTATTGCCAAAGATTGATGACCATCGAGAATTGTAATTTGAATAATGGAAATGCGGTGTGTAGTGAAATTGCAGATTTAAACTTTGCCGGAGACCTGAAAAGGAAAGGTTAGAGTCTGTGTTTCATGAAACAAGCATGGTAAAGGGACCAGACTGGCATCGTCACACGTTTTGTCTTGCTTACGCTTACTTTTTCATTATTATCAGAAGAGATTCTAATTCTGGTTACTAGAGATAGAGTTTCTGACGGTGTGCAGGGGACATAATACTGGCCCAGGGCCTGCCTGGAATCTGCAGGGTAGTCTGTGCATTGTATTTCAAGAGCTGGAGCAGTAGCGAATGCAGCGCAGAAATTTATCTCAATGGTTTCTGCATTGTCAGCTGGAGTCTCACTGGGTTTGTTAGCTACAAACATGAACTCAATTCCTGTGAGACTGTTTTTTGCAGTATTCACTTTCCAATGCTCACACTCAGGCAAACTTTCTAGAATTGGTGTCATCGTGGTTAATCTTGAGCTAAAATTAGTAAGTTCCACCATGAAGACAGTTTGAAACTTCTTTCCAAATGGCAGTCTACGGTGCTTAGAGTTACTTATCTATAAAAGTTTTTGTTATCAATTTGTAAACTAACAGTAAAAAGTATAATTGAAGGAGGGTTGGGGATTTTTTTTGTTTTTTGTTTTGTTTCTGGACTTAGAGAGGAACGTACTCAATTGAATTCACATCTGGTTGGCTGATTTTCTTCATGGAGAAACTCCAAATTCATTGTGAAGATTAGAGTAAGCGTTTATGGGGTTTCAGGATTTTGAATGGAATTTGAAGTATTGTGTTTTCAAGCAGTGGACAAATCAATTTTCTCATAGGTATTTGTTCATGTTCTAATTTTGGCAATTCATTGTCTACATTCTAATTTTAAAAAATGTTTTATGTTTCATGTTGTGTCCTGGGATTTCGTAATGTGCTCACTCTGTGCAGAAATGCACATGAATTCATTGGCGTTCCTCATGACAAAGGTCTCATCTGAAGACATCGCCAAGTTAGTCTGAATCAACTTATCAAAATAAGCTGCTTATTAATGAGAGAGGAATTTGCAAATCAGAAAAAGCCTGGAGTGTTTTATAAGATTACAAACATGCTATCGTACTGTGGCCTTGTTTTCTTCATAATAATGGTTAACAAATGTACTTGTATGCGAAAAAGGTCTCAGGAGCAAGATAAAAAATGGTTGGCCTGCAAAAAGTACTTGCCAGCTAAAAATGTCTTTCCTCTCCAACTTTATGAATCTCCTCTTTTGTATTTGAATTTATAAATTGCAAATTATTTAGGTCTTTTGTGTAAATCACTCTGGATTTTTTGAGTGTCCAACATTGCAAAACTTTGGAGTTTTCCACAATTTTTGTGCTGCATTACTACCTCGTTTCTGGCATCTGTCTCTGTCTTTATTCATATATATTTCTTGAAAGTGTGCTATGTTCCAGGAAGTTCAGACACAGGAATCTCCCGATAAACTTTTCTTACCTGTTTCGAAAATGAGTATTTTCCTTAATGAAAATTTATTCGAAGTAACACCCAGCGAAGATTTCCCTGTGCTTTGTTTTGATATTTGTTGTTTCTAAAGTGTAAGCTTTTAAGGAAGTTATATCCTATCTGTGCATCTGTGTACTTGTACAGTAGCCTAAAGTGGTATTTGACCCTTTTTGCTATGGTCACACAGGCAGACTATTTTGTCTAGGTTATTCCATATTGAAGTCCAAACATTTGAGCCTTCAGGTTGGTGAATAACATCATAGTTGTTTTAATGTAACTATACATAAGAAGAAAGAGTTTTGTGTTAAGTCTAGGAGTGGGATGCAGATACTACTAAAGTACTTAGTTACTCATCTCGATAATTGTGATGTGAATGGCAGCCACGCAAAATGATGATGTGATCATGTCTGAGATTTGAGTTGGTTGATTGAAGATGCGTTGTTTATTCTGGCTGAAGAAGAGGATAAAACTTGAAATTTGGAGTTAATGTTCTGAAGAGCCCTGACAACAACATTTTGTTTTATTCAAACTTCAACATCTTTGATTTCAGCAGGAACTTGAATATTGTCAACAACTTGTTGCAAAACATCTGTGGACCAGGAATCCAAAGACCATGTTCAAGAAAAACTTATGGTGTCATTTACAAATATTTTTAGAAGGAAGACTTGAGGACGTTTACTACAGGATTCCTGGAGCCTTTTCCCCAAGTCCTTCATCTGCATTATACAGATTTGTTTAGAGGCATTTATCTAAAAAGCTGCCTTCTGTGGTTGGCTTTGTCAGAAGAGAAGAGCCCTCCTGAGGCAGTTGTTACAGTATGTTAATCTAGAGACAGGTCTGCCTCAGTCATTCAGTGCATTGTTTGTTGAATTTGGTGAGAATACCAACAGAATGATGGTGCTCTGGATTCATAACCAAGTCCATGTGGTGAAAGTTTTCTACATACATGGAACTGGGGGAATACCTGTTTGTTTGTTTTTTTTAACAAAAAAGGGCGTTTCAACATCAGATAGAAAAACAGTGGCAGAGACACAGAGTTAAGTGCTAGTTGTTGAAGTAGCAAATGGTCAGCTCTGTGACTGGTCAAACGTGTTGTTTTGCTCTACAAATGCTTTCCCTGTTGCAACAGTTCTCTCCCTCACAGTAGCAATGCATGTTCTTTGGAACACAGAAATTCAGAAGCCTCTTTTAATTTCCTTATTTTACAAATATCTGACAAATGTTTTTAGAGCGATGATTGTTTTATGAAATATGTTTAGGTTTTTTGGTTGTCTTTGGTTTGTTTTTTTCTTTTGTTTTTAAGGTAATTGTGTGTTGGTCCTGAGAGTCAGTGACCATTTACCTGTTTCTTTCATGGCAGTCTTTGTTTCATAGGGCTAGCTGTAGGCGATCTGTTTTGTTCTATAGGGTGTAAGTGTGATGCATCCTTCAAAGGTCTGGGCTGCACATCAGCATCCACATGACCTGTCAATAGGAACTTAATTTCTTTTAATAGATTATATGCACAGCTTTTCCCTGTGGTTCCCTGAGGCTGATTTTGCACACTTACAGACGACACATTTACACATAATTAATTTGCTAATAAAATTGGTTTGCTTTGCAGCAAGGAATTGTGAAATGATATTCCATTTGAATTATTTCAGTAAAATGTTTTTAGTAAACTCATTAGCAAGTGGCTCTAGTCTGTTGTTCAGGGAGACGAGAAATTTCCCATTCCCAGCTTTCTGCTACTGGGAAGTAGTAGTGTCAGTCCATACTCTACTTTCTGGAGCTTGGAACAGTTTTCAAATCAGTGTGGAAATACTGGATTTGAAATAATTCTCTTGTTTCGGACAGTTCTCTGATGTGCTGAAAGATGCAAAGTAGTTGAGCATTGTCTTGTCTTAGACTTGTTTCAAACAGTAGTTTAGAAATGTAAAAAAGGGGAAAAAAGACATGACTCTGTAATGGTTTTAGGAGAGTGCAAGGCATTAGAGCAATAGAAAAAACGTCTCCTGTGTAAGTAATGCAATAGATCAGTGACACTTGGCATGCAAAATTGATGAACAAAAATGTTAATTAAGGTGCAGATATTATGGTGCAACTTCTAAATGCCTCTTGAAGATGCATTTAATGTTATTTGAAGATTTATAACTTTTCCATACTAAGAATATTGGCATAAAATCACAGAAAGTGCATCATTAAATTTGCATGTCCTTCATGAAATATGTCTTGCAATTATATAACTGTTAGCAAGTTATGGGGATTGTAGAAATACAGATGTGATCCAGGCTTTCTCTTTCTTTCCCTTCTGGTAACTTGTGTTGCAAAATGGTAGTTGCAAGCTCTCATTCATAGCTGGATGCTTACTTTTGTAAGGCACACAAAACTCATAGTATCAAAATATGTACCATTTTACAAATATCTTTTTTTCTCAGCTATAATTTCCACATCAATGAAGACAGAAAGTAAACCTTCAGAAACTTTATAAAGAGCATCAATCAGTGTGAAGATTCCCAACTTTGTTTCATAGCCAATTTAAATTTTTGAAAACCAAAGCAGTTACTTGCACAATTTGCTTTTCATTTACTATATTATAAGCAAGACACTATTATTGACCTTTGTTCTATGCTGTACTTTTTACTTAACGTGCAAGCATAGCTTTTTTTTGTGTTGTCTATGTCTGTTGTTGAGCAGTTAGAGACTAAAAGAGAAAGCAGGCAGCAGAATGATAGTTTCGGGGAGCAAGTGGATGTAAAGATCACTGTGATAGAAAGAACAGCACTAATTTCAATTGTAACCACATTTATTGGCTAACATGCTATTAATTGTATTCTGGGATTTACATTAAATCATACAGAAATATATTCAATTTGGTTTGGAGGAAGAAGAGCTGTGTTTTTTCTCATATATATTGCACTGGTGGTTATGAATGCTCCTGATTGAATACACAACATTCTCAGTGCTGGGGGGTTCCTTTGTTGTTTTACTCCATGGTTTTATCATTGAGTAAATCAGAGAACTCTTCAACAACTGAAATAAAGATGTTACTTCATAAAAATGAATAAGAATATTAAATAAGTGTTCCTAGAAATATGCATGTCTTAGTGAATTTAGCTAAGCACAATTACACCTTGCTGAATGCACATTCAGCACAGAAGTGGAGAAGTGCCCAATTGTTCAAATCTTGTCACATCATTCCAGTAATTGTGATCACTGCTATTATGGTACAGGGTGGGGTCAGTGCTTCAGGGAAGAGGCCAACAAATAACATACTGCTCTGCCAGTTTTACAAGGATGGATTTGCAAATAGACAGTGCTAGGCAGTTACATCAGTTTAAATGGTACATAGTTCTGATATTAATATTATGTGTAGGAAAGTCTTTGTCTTGTAATGTATTACTAAAGAGACAAAATAGTGCTATTTGTTGTGTTTAGGAAAAATGTCATGATTACTTTGTTTTGGGATCTGAGGTTTTTCTATAGGTAGCCTTTATGAACAATGTGAATTGTTCATTTCTGAGACTCAGGTAGGGTACTCCACACTTGCAAAGAAGCATCAAATAAAATTCACAGTGGTGCAGTGAAAAGCAAATGATTCTCTCAGGACTGAGTTATGACTACAGAATTGCTGTCTCTTTGTAGTTTGAGGGGAATGTTTTTTGGAACAGGCAGCTTTTAATGTAAAACTGAAGTCGTCTGTTACAAGCACTAAAAAGCTGTCTATGTGAAAGTAGAAGTGTTACCCACTTTTTATTTTCTTTAAACTTCTATCTTGAGTAATGATGTTCTGCCTTTATTTCTCTAGCAGCTTTCATGTGATGAAGTAAGTTGTGTCCAGGTTTAAAATTGTTTGGAAATTTCCAGATTAGATGAAGAGTTTCAGAAAGAGCATCTTACTTTTGATGAAGAGATCACCGCCAACGTATATGAACAAAGTGAGCACTGTTGAAAGCCAAGCTGAATTGGAGTCTGTAAGAAGGAATCCAAGAAAGGGTTCTGCAAAGGAGCTGATGTAATAAAAGCAAGGAAAGAGCAATTCCTCGTTAGGAATTTAAAATATCAGTTAAAGCTATAGTGCGGTAGTTCTTCATTGTAGCGATCAAGGGATGTGATATGGCAAACCATGTACTTACTAATAGAATGGTAAAGAGAGATAGTTATTAGCAGTTATAACAGAAACTGTAAGGTAAAGGAAGATCAGAGTCAGAAGTGTGCAAGCAATAGGTCAAGAAGATGCAAGTCCCTGGGTGACAGGAAAAGTTGGTGGTCAGCTGTGGCAGAAAATTACGTTTGGATGCTAGTGGGAAGACCAACTGGAACAGAATGATTCAAGTTCTGGTTTGCCACTCAGTCTATAAACATGTTTATATATCCAGTTCTTACTCTGAAGTGCTGATATGTCTTTGTATATTGCTAATTTCTTCTGGCTTAACAATAATTAAAGAAATGACATCTTTTTGTTGACTTTTCTGTCTTGCCTTAGTGTGGTAATCTCACTGGTTTGAACTGCAAACCATCTCCGTCAGTTGATGCATTGCGGACATGGAGACGTCAGTTCTGTTACCGGCAGTGTAGAGGGGGCTGTTTGACAGCTTAGCCATAACATGTGGTCATCTGATGGCAACTTCTGTGACTGGGACTTACTGTTTAGCTGAGGTTTACAAATGACAAACAGCAGTCTGTGAGCGCTCTCATAACCTATAGTTTCAGATAACATTTTGTAGACTCTGGCAGAACTGTTCTTTCCATTCCCTGTCCTTAATTTTGACCCACTGTTGTGGTATGTTTTCCTTTCTCATATCAACTGCTCATCTACTGAAGTAACTTTTCTTTTGCATTCACTTGTTTATTTAATTTTTAAAAGTGGCATGTGGAGGAATGATTTTAAAATGCATCAATTGTTCCATGGTAATATAAATGAAAATGTTTGCTTTTTAGGTTTAAGATGTTAAGTTATGAAAGGGGAGTTAAAAATTTGATGTTTGAGTAGATTTGATGTTTGAGTAGATTGAGATAATTGCTTGGGGAAAGTTACAGATATTTCAGTAGGCTTGTATGTCAGCCTGTATGTTTGCTGTAGTAGATTGCCTTCCATATGCTTAGGGGAATGGAAAGTTAAATTAGATCTTAAAAATCACTATACAGTAACAAATCAATGCACTGGTATAGTTGTCTTTTGAGAAATTCCTCTCCAGATGCAGGACTTTGCATTTCCCTTTTATGAACTTGATGAGAACTTACTTATATCTGAATCTAGGAGAACTCTTGAGATATAAGCTGTTTGGATCCAGGTAAAATATTAACAAAAACTAAGTCAATATAGAACTGTTACTGGTGTCATCTGATCACAGTCTCACAGTATCACCAAGGTTGGAAGAGACCTCACAGATCATCAAGTCCAACCCTTTACCACAGAGCTCAAGGCTAGACCATGGCACCAAGTGCCACGTCCAACCTTGTCTTGAACAGCCCCAGGGACGGCGACTCCACCACCTCCCTGGGCAGCCCATTCCAGTGTCCAATGACTCTCTCAGTGAAGAACTTTCTCCTCACCTCGAGCCTAAACTTCCCCCGGCGCAGCCTGAGGCTGTGCCCTCTCGTTCTGGCGCTGGCCACCTGAGAGAAGAGAGCAACCTCCTCCTGGCTACAACCACCCCTCAGGTAGTTGTAGACAGCAATAAGGTCACCCCTGAGCCTCCTCTTCTCCAGGCTAAACAACCCCAGCTCCCTCAGCCTTTCCTCGTAGGGCTTGTGCTCGAGGCCTCTCACCAGCCTCGTCGCCCTTCTCTGGATACGCTCAAGCATCTCGATGTCCCTTCTAAACTGGGGGGCCCGGTGTACACATAAAGCTTTTTGTTATTTCTGTATGGACAATCTTTAAAAATATAAGCTCCAGTCTTTCAAACCAGCAGTGCCAGCCTGACTATTTTCACAGTAATACAGAGGAGCTGGTGGTTCTTCAAGATTTATTTCCCAGCCCTAGGCAAAATTTTGCAGAAGACAAAATTCATTAGGATGTTTGACTTTGAGAATTATGTTCATTTATTGAAACTTTGTGTTCAGGTAAGAAAGTTCTGGCTTCACATGGTGAGTTCTTTTTGCTCTGGATGAAATACAGTACAGTAACATTGTCTGCTTGCAGAAATGTGTAAGTCTGTGTTTGTGGCTGGGTCTGTACATAACTTGTGTTTTCAAGTTGCTGAGGCTTAATTTTTTAAGAATGTAGTTACTATTATGAAAATCTGGAGGGGGAAGGATGTGAGTGATACTGTTTATTGAAAAACAGTCCATTGACTTCTATTTTGGTACAAGTCTGTGCATAATGGAAAAATAATTTTGATAATCTGCTCTGAGTTTATCTCTGCAGGTCAAAACTCTAAGGTGGTATCTACTGCCTGCTATGCCTTTTTGTAAGAAAAAGAAATTGTTTCTTAAATGACGGGGTGTTGACTAGCAAATATGGAAATAACAGAAAAATTCTGTAGTGTCTCAGTCCTGCAATCCCCAGACACTCTGAAAAATTGGTTTTCTTTTGTGCTGTTGTAAATTGAGTGTAGGACAGTATTGTTAGCTCTTTAAATGTTGTGGGTCAACACATGTTTCCTGGTATGCAGCTGTTGAAAGGGTTTTTTTGGGTTGTTTTTCAGTATTTTTTTTTAATGTAACCCATACACGCGTTGTCAAAGCTCATGTATTATTCTTCTAATGTTTGTCCAGTACTGCATAGTTATTTTCAAATTTTCACTTAATTTGTTTGGAGTTTACAGCAAATATTTTTCATGTTATTTTTCTTTCGTGTGATCTGTTTCATATTTTGGAGACTTAGGAATGTAGGAAACATTGATGCATCAGGAAATGCTGCATGCAGTAGGGTATTTCTGCTCATCTTGTATCATTACTCCTGAGACAAAATGATGAATACACTGGTATATTTGTAGGCAGCTTTGCAGTCCTTGCTGCTCAGACAAGACCATCATGTCTGAGATGTTGACATCTCTGGCAGTTAGGACATGGTCATCATCTTGCCGACATAGATTTTGTCTTGTAGCATTGTATAGATGTCTCCCTGGCATATTGTGTTTTATTGTGAGTGCATAGCTAAGCTGTATGTTACCGTGTCTCTTGAGATGTTACCCTATGTCTTTGGTTGTCTATAGCAGTGGCTTCAAACTTTCATGGCCTTTTAGGTGTCATTGATGGATTACTAATGCATTTTAATCCTTAAGTTTCAGTCTCCTTTCAAACTTGACCATAGCAGGAGTTATTTGCATGGCTGTGGGTAACTTCAGCCAGTTCCGCAGTCTCTTAGAGGTAACTTCTGCCAGTGTAGTAATTGATGTTAGATGAGAGGGGAAAGAACCAAAACTACTTTAGTGTTTCACTGGTACACTGTAATTTATTTGTACCAGTCAAAGAAGCCTGAAAGTTTTCAGGTGATTTTTTTTTTTTTTTAATTTATTTTTTTTTTTTTTGGGTGATGTTGCTTGTGTCATGAAAGAATAAGTAGTCATTCTTTTAAAAGAACATGCTGTCCTTTTGGAGAGCTGTGTTGCACAAGTGATGTCTAAGTCAAAAAGTGTGTTGTTCTTTTTTGTTTTACTTTTTCTTTTTCCTGCAGATGGCTTCCTCTTGGGTATAATTTGGAATAAAATTCAGTGCTGTTAAGTGTTTTGGCTCTTTATTTTATTCAAAGTATGTAAGACATTACAGATGCCTTGAAATATTTCTATTTCCTTTGTATGCTTATGGGACAGTAGAAGGGAACCCCCCACAGTTGACTAGTGTTTCTATTTTTATATATAGGAGTACCACTAACATTTGATTAATCTGGGGACAGGAATGTGTCCCAAAGATTATTTAATGTTTTCAATGAGATTGTACTCTTTACAGTGTGATTGTCTATGTATTAATTCCTACTATTCAATAGCTTCTATCCTGTAATAGATGTTTGATAATAATATAACAGATGTATAATAGCAACTCTATGCCATTGGGTCACATAAGCAAGACAGTCTATCCAAGCTTCTTTGCAGTACCTGCCAGCCCTATGAGGTTCTGGGCTGCTGCCACTGGCACTCTTTCAAAAACTTGCACATCCATTTAGGTATTCCAGTGGAAATTCTGTCTAAATCTCTATGCTTGAATGATTGAAGCTCTGAAGTGCGAGATCTGATTATAATCCTATCATAATGCAAATCCTGAAGTGTTATGAGCACGTTCAGGCTCTGAGAAGGAAAGAACAAGAGTGTTCATATGCAGATATCCAGCTCCCACACCAATCTGGGATGACTTGTGTTGACATGCATGGACTGAATAATTTGTTCCAAAATCTATTCAGTTTTACTTGAAGGACTCCAACACCAGCTGAGAGCAGCCTAATGTTTACCCTGATAACTTGTTCAAGTTTTCTGCCCCTTTCACTGACTACAGAGGGTTCTGGAACACTCTTACCTGAAGCCCTGTTATTAGCAAAGACCCTATCTACCTAAAACTACTACTGTGCTACGAAGTGCATCTCAGCTCTCTCTCCAATAAAGTAAAAAAACTGTCTTAAGTTCATGATATGACACTTGTTTTCCAAATGCAGGACTGTGGTGTGGTGCTTGTGTTTTGTCTGGGGTGAGGTTTTGTTTGTTGTTGTTCTTGAGGGTGTATGAGAGATTTGGTTGTTTTTTCTCTAGGAAAACTCTCTTCTGCATTCTCTATACCGTGTTCAAGAGTGATTTTCTTAGCAGTTCTTAAGAGTATACTGGAGAAATGCCAAGGGAGGAAAAGCAGGTTGCCATGATTAGATAGGAACTTACAAGGACAAGCTTTCTCAGTGCCAAACCTCCCTGGTTTCATTTTGACAAGTTTTGGAATCTCTTATTACCTTCTTAGTCCAGAAGCTGCTAAATTGTGCAAACCTTCCTGGAGGAAATACAGGCTCTTCATCAAAATAGCTGTTCACTAGCATGCCAACAGTGCACATGAAAGCATCAGCTGTGGCACAAAGCCTTTTTGTTTATACTGAAGCTCTTGCCAGACAGACTCTCTTAATCCACCCACTAAAGCCATCCTGTAATGTAGTCCAGTAGCAGTGCCCACTGGTTGTAATTCAGGCCTCAGTTTGGGAGAAGAGGACAAGTATGTATCACAGTGCTGATTCCAATTTTTCTGCACATGCAACTAGAAGTGGAAAGCACCAAACTTCTCAGCAATCTTTCATGCTACTTCTATTACTGTGTTCTTGGTGAGGTTGCTGACAGGAAATGCATTACATATTTTTCTTAATTAATACTGTGGCAATGTAACATTCAGTTGTAGCAGCCAGGATCCAGCACTTCATTAATGGCGTAGGTTCATATCACAAGCCAGTATATATTTTTTTTTTAATTTCAGGTCCTAGTCCAGGCTTTCACTCACAAGAGAAGATGTTTCTTTGTGAGAATTTTTTATTTTTTTTTTTAAACCACATTTCATTTTCTTCTGTTGATGTACTTTTTCTTCTGTTGTTTTGTGGAATCTCACACCTGCAAGAGGGGAAATTGATGGTGACTGTGAGTGGGAAATGGAACGCAGGGCATAGAAGTAGTAATGGTTAAATTCCCCAAATGAGCAGGCCAGAAATATCCCACTTTTGCTTATTTTTAATTTTTCTCTTAGCTAAATAAAGCTTTTCATACAGTGTTGTAGTTACCTGTGTCTCTTGCAACTCCTTGCTGGCGTTATTTCTTGAGAGTGGTTAAACCACTTAGATCTGTTCTCAGGAACCCCCATTTGTTCCAGTGCATGAAGGGAAGTTCACTGAATCCTGTATGGGTTTGTGTGACCTACCTCAAAACATGTAGGTTTTGTATAAAACAGGGGAGCTTTGGAGGAAACTCCCTGAGAGACGCATCTAGAAGCAGTATCCCTTCCCGGTGTTACATTTGCTGTCTTGCAGCCTGTTGCTTGTATTGCTCTGTTTTCCTGTCACTTTACTCTTCTCCTCTCAGGTGCTTTTGAGAGTTACATTTTATGCAGAGGTACATTTCAAATAGAAATGGATTAACAGTTCCTTTGCACGAAGTGTATTTTATTCTGGGGATTTTAAGATATAATTACCCTTCTTGTGGTTTCTCCTGTTTTAAGAGGAAATTCTGACTAATTAATTCTTGTATTTCCTGTTCTGTGATTTGTCGTCTTGAGGCTGTTGGCATCTCCCTGCAGCAGCAGTCCCAAGCAGTCACAGGCCTTTCAGTCGCTAAGCTTCTGCCAGTTCAGAGTCCTGTCCTTTTTAGCTGGCACTGTGTTGCCATCCACTTACACCGCCCCACACCCATGCACTTTTCCTCTAAAGCGTGGAATCTTCAAACCCTTCTCTGACAAATGTGAACAGTTCTAAGACCATGAATGCAAAAATTGTTACACTGCACTTCTTTTTACAATTGCTAGTGAGAATGTCACTACCAAATGCTGCTACCAGAATGTTGCTACCAGATATGGGAGCAAGGGTGGATATGGTACTGAGAGCATACAGATGGTACTGTCTTTTTCTCTTCTAACCAAGCATAATGCATTCACTATGGACCTGCATTTCTCAGAATGAAGTATAATTTACTGATGTCACACCTCTCTTTTGAATTTATTGCTGCACTGAAATTGTATTTTCTGCTTTCATGCTGAATATTTAGTATTCAGTCTTCTTGCTCTTTTGATTGACAGGTGTCATTGGCAGTTATTGCTGACTAACAAGCATTTTCCAGTAAGAAAAATTTTGAAGGCAGGCAATGTGTTCCTGAATTTCAGCTGCCAGTCCTGAGAGTTTAATTTTATGATCTTTAAAGTTTTTGTTGAGATGTAAAATTAATGGGGTTTGTTTTGCCTTTTTTTAAAACAAGTTTTTCTGACATAAACTGTCTTTTTCAGGCACGTATTGTAGTTGTATTTAGTTTGACATACTGATGAGCATCTAAGATTTCTGTCCACAGCTGCCTTACTCTCATTGCCTGAGATAGACTAGAGTATGGTGAATGTGTTAGCTTTTGTTTGGGGTGTTGGTGACAAAAGAACCTGGGTCTATGGGCCTGAAGAACTTTTGAACTGCCATCTTGATGGACACTTTGCTGAAAAGAAGGGAGCATGGTTTAAGTAAATAAATGAAAGTCCAAAGGGTTAATTATTTGCACAAGCACACTGTTTTCACTCTATTACTAAATATGATTAGAGATGTTAGAAGCTCATTTTAAGACAAACACCCTGTTCAGAATTCTGTGCAATTTCCCTAAGAAAGACATTAATGTGCGGTAGTTAGTTGTGAATCACATCTGTAGTTAGGTTGATTTCATTCAGAAATAGACAGAAGATTGTTTACAATTCGTGTTGTTTGTTTGTTTAGTCAAGCACTGGGATGGAGATACTCTGTTCTGAAAGCAAAGAAAGAAATTAATTTCTTAGTGGGTGTATCTTCATTTCTGAAATAATTCAAGTGTTTTTTCCAGAAGACAAACAATGAATACAAGCCTTGTAGAAATAAGCTTTTACAAGTTCAGGTTTGCAGCGTAGCAGTTCCTTGTGGAAAGGTATTTAAAATTATACAGTGCTAGATTTTGAAAAAGCAAAGCAGTGAACTTGGCACTGATTTGTTGAATGTGCATGTGTAGATGTACACCCAGGCATTATTTTCTGATAATGTGGGGAAGGTTAGCCTAGTTCTCAGTGAGTTTCAATAAAAGACTATGGCTTTGGAGGATAAATTTGGTGACTTCAGTTGAAATGTCCCCAGCTATTTCAGCGTTTCTTCTTTTGTTGGACTCTTACTGCAGGGGTCTTTGTGATAAGCTTCAGGGTTTGATTACCGAAGCTCAGTTTAATCTGTATCTCAAATTAGAGAATGCTTTGTTGTTTGTGCTGGATTTGTGCCTTGCGAGATCTTTCAACAACTTTCAGCCTTAGGAAGTCCAAGAATGTGGTTGTGGATCTTCTACCTGAGAGGAAGTGTTTCTTAGTGACATGGTTTTTATGTTTGACTAAGGAGTTGGCTACTGAGGTAGAAATTTCCTGAGGTAGAAACATGCACAGTAAGTGGGGAGAGTCCATCCCAGACAAGGAGGGGAAGGATTATTCACCTTTAGCTCTTTTTGGAGAGTAATGTCACCTGTAGTTACAAAATAGTCTCCTGCTGTTTCTCGTGTGACTCCTCAAAATACTTAAACCAATTTCAGGTGTGAGAGGCTAAGGGGCAGGTAGTATCCAGTAACTCCAGCATGTGCAGACACCTAAGTGAGGGGGTTTTATTTGCTAAGGGGAGAAAGCATTTCCTTGATTTCAAATGAACACTGTATATTCACACTCCTTTCACCTTTCTGTATCATTAGTCTCATTAATATATTGATGTTGGCATTAATCAAATAGATTAATGTTGGCTTCTTGGGCTTTTTTTTTGGCTTCAGCACCTTGCTAGTCTCTGTCTGGACTGGGCAGGAGAGGTGGGCAACTGGTTTGCATGCATGTGGCAGCAGGTTCAAGAAGTCCAGGGGTGGCACAAGGTGACTCTGTAAAAGTCTGTATTGAGGAGTTCAGTATTTCAGTGTACTCCAGGGCAGGGTAGGAAAGGCTTTTTATATTTTATGATGAAAACCTATTTTTTTTTCTTTGAGTGAGTTGAATTGTTTATATTTGGTGATCAGAGGCTTCTACAGTGCTTGAAATAGGCTTTTATCTGGAAATAATTTGAAGTATACTCTAAGTACACTAGTTTTATTTTAGATAAAATACACAGTTTATTAGACACAAGATGTTGAAAGGCATGAAACTGTTATAAAAGTCATTGTATATTTTGTATTCTGTTTACATTCAGAGATATCTTGAAAGCTTCAAGCATTTCCTCAGATTTACAGCTTCATAACACTGCTTTTTTACTATGCCAGTGAGCATTGTAATTGTTTTGTTTGTTATTTGTTTACTTTTAAGTAGAGGTATGCATTTGAAAAAGAAAATTCTCGTTGCCAAAATTCCATACATAAGTGAGTGGTGAAATGGTGAAATACTCAGCAGCTGGTGCTAGGTCATGCAAGTCCAGATGGAGCAAACTTCTGTCACATAATGTCCAGAACATGGTTCTTTATTTTCAGGAAGGTTTTTGGAAAGATTGTTGATGATACATGTTAAAAACAAAGCATAGTTATTTGAAAACTGAAAGAAAGCCTACAGAAGCAGATTTAATAAAATGAACCTTTATGCTCAGAGTGATCCAATGGAGACTCCACTATTTGGTCAAAGAGACTAAAAAGGCAGGTGGATATCTGTGTCAGATGTTTTGAATTCTAAAGTAATTTTGGTGCCTTTTAATTCAGATCTTGTCAATACAGTTAAAATGTTTTCTATTTTATGTAGACCCACTGTGCTTTGCATTTTCACAGAAATCACAGAAACATCCAGGCTGGAAAAGACCAGGATCACCAAGTTCAACCTATAACCCTACTCTACAAGATTCACCTTAAACCATATCCCTAAGCAACACATCCAGATGACCCTTAAACACACCCAGGGTGGGTGACTCAATCACCTTCCTGAGCAGCTCATTCCAGTGCCTGACCACTCTCTCCATGAGAAATTCCAATCTAAACTTACTCAGCCTCAGCTTGAGGCCATTCCCCCATTTTACTTAAAAAGAAACAAGTGTACAAATATACGTTGAAGAAAATACATACTGTAAGAATGTATTTGAAGTATAATTAGTTCTTTGTATGCAGGGGTCTGTAATGGTATTTCAAACCTTGTCTTCTGTATAAACTCTTGGGAAAATGCTTTCAGCAGATGACTTGCAAAGAATGAAGTATGTCATGAATTTTTGGAACAAGCATTTTCTTCTTTCTACATTGATAGTGTTATCAGAGATAGTGGATTTCTGATGGAAAGCTGACCTGATTGTTGATTGAGAAAACAATGTAAAGTGCAGAGAGAGCAGTCTTCCTGTTTGTGGCTACACAGACCCAACTAGAGTATTGGTTCGAGTTTTTGCTGTGGATTTGACCGTTGCTCAGGGTGCAAGCCCACAGGTAAATGACAGATTTCTAACATCAATTCAGCAAATGGGTAATTTCTGATAAACAGAGGACAAATAATACAGTTCTGCCTTGATAAGGATACAGTGACTGAATTTTTTCTCCAATGAACTTCGAATGCTGTATAATCACTGTTCAGTATACTACTAGTGTTTGGACTTCACTTCCACCGAATTCACTAAGCCTTTTTCCTACATCCTAGTTCCTTCAGTGCTGAGTCAGTACTTGGGCTGAATCCTCATTGATCCTTTCCAGTTCAGAATCGTCTGATTCTGGACACAAAGCTGTATGCAGTGTGTCTGAGATACCAGCTAATTTATGCAAGTAATGAATTTCAATACAGAGGGACAGTAGGAATACAGCGATGGCTTTAGATAGGAAAGAAGGAACAAATGTATGAATCAAGCAAAGATAATGGTCTAGGTTTATAAAACAAAAAGTGTCATTTTTAAACATTAATCACATCTAGGCTTTAGAGAGAGGAGGATTGAGGTAATGATGTATGAAATGTTTAAAAGTAACAAATGTAGCTATGCTATTTTAAAACACTGTGACATTTTAAAGTCTACCTGGTTTCTTGTTTACTTTGAAGACATTTGTGAAATTAATTAAGAGAAAGTTCTTTGCTTCAAAGAACCAGTGTTTTAAAACAATGCTGGAAATGTTAGTTCAGTACCTTGAACAAAATCTGTTATTTACTCTTCATGAAGCTTGTGGATTTTTGCACCAGATTTTAGAAGTCAGTCAGTTAGTTGATGAAAAGCACTTGCCATCATTAGAGGCTTATTTCTATGTTTTGGACAATCTAATTCTCTCTGAATATAAATGTCTTCTATAGAGGCTACATTCTGGTTGCAGAGATTCTGGCAAATAAGTGAAATAATATGGGAGCACATTCATTTTTAAACTTCTGTTTTTTTTTCTTGTTCACTGAAGTAGCACGTGACCTTTGAATCACATTCACAGTGGTGCTTTTGTCTGTTTTGGTATAGCATCTGGTTTGGTGAGGAAACATTTTCCTGTTCTTGGTGGCCAGACTGTTGGTAATCGTACTGGATAGTAGCTTGTATTTATACTACTTTGGAAAGTTCTTCTCAATGTTGTTTATGCTTGAAATATTGCACTAATATTTATTACCTTATTTTAAGGAAACTGAGATTCATTGTTTAATTTCTTGGAGGAGCATGTTGTCTTTATCCCCAATCTTTGTATTTACAAATGTCTTCTAGTTTATTTGAAAGCACAGATTGTCTGTGTAACTACTGGGTATACTCTACTTGAGCTGTTTTCCTTAACAGTCACTAATTGTGGTTTTCTAGTAAACTAGCTAAATCTAGAAAGCATATGTTACACACAAGATCATTGTGAAACCGGGGAGAATTCTCACCCAGGTGGGGAGAGTTTAGACATGCAGAAGGACTGACAGATTGCTGTTGAGGGCAGCCTGCCCAGATCACTTCTGATAGTTAAAAATGGAGCTGTTGGTTTCCTCTATGTATTTTCTGCTTTTAGAACATATGTAGGTATGGATTTTATGCAGTAGACCAGTTAATAACGGCTTATTACAATAAAAACATTTAATTTTCAATGTCTTTTAAAATAAATAGAAAACCCTGTATTTAACATGAACTTACCAATACCTCACAGTTCAAGATTATTAGATTCTGTATGTACAGTGTGAAAACCAGCTATGTGTAAGCCACATGTTCCAAGCTCATGTATTACTCACCTGGGTGCAGAATATTCTGTTTGTGGATTATTTGAATATACCAAATCTTCTGTACCTTCAGTAGGGTGCTGTTTGGTGTGTGCAGAATGGTCTTTTGTCCAGGCATTCCATACACTCAGAAGTCTGATAGATTGCTATTTACAGGTGTGAGATAAGAAATCACCTGGAAAGCCGGAGGGCAATGATACCAGCAAGGATCTCCTGTCAGAACTAATTCAATTGGCAGAATGGAAAGAGTGTCAAGATTGTAAACTCAAGCTTTTGGTACTTAAGAAGTGCTAGAGATAGTAGTGCCAGAGCAACTTTCATTTGACCTGCTTTGTATAGGTGATTCTGTTTTAATGGTACCCTGTGGAAAGGTTTTATTTATTGTCAGCATCCCACTGCATTCTTTGCATTTTGACTTGCGCTCATCAAAGAAATAGTTAATCAGAGTTTTTGGGAGATTTTATTGTATCTGAGCTACAAATCCCAAGCTTTATTTACTATACACCGACCAAAAGCCTGCAATACATGTAGACCCCTAAGCACTTCATTGTCAGACTTTTTAATGATACTTTTGTTATAATGTCTGTATATATTTACCATATTACCTTATCTTTATAGCAGTACTGCAAGATTGATAGTGGTATCTTTCCTCCCATGTCAGTTAAAAATAAGAAAACAAAGGCAGATTAGGCCAGTATTATCAAAATCATGGACTAATACTGGATGCTTAGCTTGGAATGACTAGGATATCTTTTCTCAGAGTACTGTTTGATGTTCAGAACAGTTATTCTCAGATGAAGGAGGGGGTGCTTAGCACTTCTAAGGATACAGACTCAGAAGTGTTAAGCTGACTATCTAGAATGTGAAGAATGTAACGCAAGAGAACTTTGGTTTTGAAGATTTTTCCCAGGATCATAAAATAAACTCTATATCAAAGGCAGAGTTTTAACTGCTGTTCACCTAATACTGACTACCCAGGTTTTATTGTAGAGGTTCTAAAGAGGGATCTGTACTAAATGTTTGTTTATATGTTAATCTTCATGTTCTTTCGTTTTTAGCAGCTGTTCAGGGGAAAGAAGCAATTGCTGCAAACACAACATTTTGACCTATATATCTGTTTCCTTTGGTATCTGCATTGTTTAACAATTCCAGAAATGTTTTGTGGATGTTTTATATTCCTAATACAAACAGAGGCTACTACCTTCACTTCATGTAAATTCTAAGTTTACAATTTTGCTAATAATAATGTACTTGTGATTTTTTTTCTTACATGTGACTTTGTCCTAAAGAAACAGTGAATATGAAATTCCATACAGGACATATCAACAATCTTCATCAAACTGATAATTGAGTTTCAGCATACTCGTCCAATACTGGGCACAAGTTATTAACTGAGGTAGTGCTCTAGTCACTTAGAAAAACCCTACACTTTGCCCTTTGATTTTGCGCTGTGGCGTTGGGGTTTTTTCTTAATGCTATGTGTTCATCTCTCTTCTGATGTCAGAACTGCCATCTTTGCTTCCAGTGACTTGCACTTCCTTGGTCTTGGTCGTCTTGAAGGAACAAATACTGAAAAGACTTAGGCTTTTGTTTGATGTGTGCTCTTAAGTATTTCACCTATTTAGTCTGCTCATTGCTGAAAGAGCTTTGAAACATTGTATTCGATGTACATAAGTATTTGGAGATCTACAACCTCTGATTCTGAGAAGCAAGTGATTTTCTTTGTGCCTTAGACTCATGAAGTTGCAAAACTTGAACATTGCTGCTATGATATGACTACTTATAAAATATCAGATGTTCACAATGAAGTTTATAGAGGTAATCCATAAGTGAATGGAAAATACTGCTTTACAAATGCTGTCTTTCAGGAGTAGGTATTGAATAATTTTGCAGATAGGCATAAATGGAGTATAGGTGTGTTTGATTAGATAATTTAACAGAGAAATAAGTGAAGAAATGGAAACTGTAAAGGCATTCCAAGACACAGTTTTAGCTTAAAATTCTAACCTGTTACCCAAGTGAAACCTGCATAATTTCTCTTTGTTCTTATTGTTTCCTGTTAAACCCTGCAGAGGTGATAGTGAATAATGAATTCAGACAAAGATTTCTTCAGTTAGTAGAGTTGATAATATTTCCCTTGATAGCTATAGAGTTTGATCTGTATCAATCAGACCAAATTCAACCCAAGTTTTGCCCATTTTCTCCAAATCTTACAACCCTGGATATGTTTGCTTTAAATGAAATTACCTTCTTATTTCAGATAATGTTGTACCCGTTGCATTGTTTGAAAATATTTTCTCTATTTCTTACAAGAATGGATAGAACTGCATAAGTAAATGTTTATTTTTTTTCCTTTTTTTTTCCCACTAGTTTTGCCAGCCTGGAGGATGGCAGCTTTCGAAAGAGAGAAAACAGCCAACATTCTTTGTGGTGGTTTTGACTGACATAGACTCAGAGAGGCACTACTGTTCCTGCTTAACTTTCTATGAAGCGGAGATTAACCTACAGGTAAAAACTTTTTAATAAGGATCAAAAATACAGAAAAAAGTTCCTAGAAGCAATAAATTGACATTATAGAAGACAACTTCAAAAATATTTTTCTGTCCATGGTAAGGATATCTTTAGTGCTGAGGTAAGCTTAATCTACTGATGCATTTTTTGAGTCCTTTTTTACCTGCTTTGAAAAACAAGGAAAACAACAAATCACAAGAACAGCCAAAACCATTTAATAGAATGTCTTGTTCTCCATCATGTGTTGCTTTTTAATAATGGGGCAGCCAATAGGGTGTTCCTTCCTTTACTTCCGTGTTTGACAGTAGGGTGAATGATTCTCATCTTTGTTCTAGGAAAAGGTTTATTAACTTCTGCTCCCTCTGCTGGCCAACTCCATCAGGCCAGCGAAAAGCTGATGTGTGTAACTGTGGTGTGGAGTGTATGCGTGTTTCTGTGAATGTATTTAATAGCAAGATTTGCGTGGGTGTAAATGGCAAGACTTTAGAACTAACAGGGTAATTCTTCAGTCTTTAGGCAGGTCAAAGTTTGGGTGTCAGCTGCTTGGCAGTGTTTGTTTTTAAACGTGTATTTAATTACTTTTGGACAACCTTAGTCTTTCAGAAATAGACATGTTGTTTCCCATTTGAGGTAAAGTACTTCACAGAATCTCTGCTGTGACATAATACTTGGAATCTTTAGAAGCTATAGCCTAGGGAAAACGTAATCCAATGTATAATTGTGAACTGTCATTGTTATGTTTTAAAATACTTTCATTTCCCACGTGAAAATTGAAAAATAAGTAAAATCTTGGCATTAAGTATATTAAAATGAGTTAGTGCTAAGTAGCTGGCTAAGTAAAGCAAATTTTCTGCTCTTTTGGTGAAGAACGGTAACATTGTTGTTTATTTTAAGCAAATGCTTTTAATATTCCCAGTGTGCTCTGGTTTAGGCTGTAGTTGAAATGTTACTCTGTTTGTAGCAAAATTAAAATATGCAGCATTGGAAGATAATATGGTGCTTTTTCTAGGCATAGCTGGAAGCCACAGAGTAACGGACTTATTCCATTAATGCTGTTTACATGACTGTAAAATATAGTCATTAAAAGAATATAAAAGCAGAAATGTAACAAAAAATGAGGTATTTTTTAGCCTTAAATTTTAATGTAGATGCAATTATCTTCCTATTGAAAATGCTGTCTGTCTTTCCTTTACAGGTAGAGAGAGGAAATATTCTGTAGTTATTCTTTCCTAGCCGATAAAAGTTTTCAATTGGTAACTCTTCCTCCACTTCATGTATTTCATATCATAAACTAAATTTAGAAAACTTGTTATTTATCCTGTGGTTTTTAGCAGCTGCTTTTGATTCATTATGCACATCTTTCAAATAATGCTCATCACAAAGCATCCAGTATTAAAACAGAAGTTTCTTTTCTGATACTGCCTAAGTATTAATTCAGAGAATAAAAAATAAAAAATACTCCCCAAAACTCCACAACAACTGAGTGCAGCAGGATGTTGGTTCTTGTGATGCCATTCCTGGCTGTCTTGTAAAGAATGCATATTTTTCAGATGAACTTGCTGGGGCAAAATTTATTCGGTGACTGCATTGTTTATAGCCAAACTTCCTGTTTCTTTCTAAAACCCAAAGAGAATAATTGAACGTGCCCTGTTGCATGGTCATTAGACAAGAATTCAGCACATGTACAATCTGTAATGAAACATAAGCTTATGAAGTATTAAGCTATGAAAGTAATACTGATTTAACTGTTTAGATGCATGCCTCACTAAACAGTCCATGAAACAGTGGCCAGGGCTTGAGATGAAATCTGGATTGTGCTTTTCACTGTTAAATCTAGTTCAGGGATTTTTGACCAAATGCTATAACTTACTAAGACAAAAGTAAGATTATATTTCCAAAAAAGATGAGTTAATTCCTTCACACTAGCTATTGCTGATACACTGGGCAGAGTTCAGCTAGAGCAGATTAGATGTTGGGCTTGGCAGAATCATCTTCAAAAAAACTGGAGTCAACTACTTGGAAGAGTCTGTGGTTAATTAAACTGTAAAGATCTAGAGAATTTACCCATAAAACTCTGATACTCTGTACACAACTTTATTAGTCATCCAAAAAATGCAAATGTGGTGTATGCATTGATTGCTAAAATTCAGCTCTTATTTCTAATAGCAATTTCTGGATATTATCACTTAGTGCACACACACTTCATGTAACACTTTTGACTCAGCAGAAACATCTGCAGACCTCAACTGTGCTTCTTACCAATTTCATGGTTAGCATTTATACTAACAGTGCTTGGAAGAGCACCATAAATAGATTGATTTTTTTGTTGTTGTTTTGTTTTGTTAAGTGTTGTCTCACATCATTTGGGATCCCAGTGGTCAAATTGTATGTTGCCTTGCACTTGGGGAGAAATTAATCCTCTCTCCCAAGTCGTACCATCAACAAATTAGAGAATGATTTATGCTGGTAGCTGAGCCTATGCAACTACATTTCTTGCATTACAGAAAGTCTGCTAAATGACATCTGCACAGAACCTCAAACATTTGTTTATAACAATCTTACTACAAGAATGTTAAATTCTTTTGCCTTGCCTTATGTACATTAGAACATTGCAATCACAGAGTTGATTAAATCACTCTGGAAAAGACACATAAAAAATAATTCACAAGTCTCCCATTTCCTGCCATTTACATTCTCTTCCTCTCTCTGCCCCTCTGCAAAAAGAGGAAAAAGAAATTGTAAAAATCCCAAAGCATAAAATGGCAGATTCACAATATTCACGAATATTTCCTGAGTCCAGGGGAAGAACTGCCAACAAAATGACTTTGTGCTTCATAAGGTTTTAAATTTTGTGCTTGGCCTGGAGAGTTGGTGATCCTACTGTGTTAAAGCACATGCCACTTGATGAGTCACTGACTTTTGGTTTTTAGCAGAGGATGAGAAAACACACAGTTTGGAGTATGTAATCTGATCTCCCTCTGGATATTATGTTAGTGAGTTTTATCCCAAATGTTAAATTTGTTCTGAAAGTGGCTTCCTATGCTCAATGTCCCAAACCACATTTTATGAAGAAAAAAAAACACAACAACCTCCCAATTTTAAAAATGATCTTTAGTATATTAAATCATCATATTTTAAACCTGCTGAAAATGGATGGTATGATATCATACAGAGATTTAAGTAATGCCTTATTTCCCTTCAGTTCCTATGTAAGAATGTTACAGCTGATGTTCTGTATGATAAAAAATGGACTTGTATTTTTAATGTCCTTTTAAATATTTGAGATGCTCTCTAGAGCAGAGTTTAAAGTTAAGGTGAGAACAGTTGTACAGAAGAAAGCATATTTCCATCCTTCTAATAATAACTTTGGCAGCAGTTTCTCCTGTCCTGTTTATCCCCTGGCTCATGCTTTGGCACACACATACCTAGTTTGAATTCATGCCGTTATAGGGTGAAAAAGCTTGTTTTGGGTAAAGGTCTCCTGTTCCACTTCACTCCTGTGGGAAAATTCAGAAAGATATGGTAAACACTAAGCTCTGGAATTGCAATTTGCGTATGCATAGCTCTTGCTAAAGACTTGTTGCTGTAGTTCTTTAACATTCCTCAGTGCTAAGGTTCATGTGTTGAAAGCGGTTACTTCATGCTGTTGATTATTGCCCTGTGGAATTTCAGCATTTATAGAGCAGCTGAAGTGGCATTACCTTGGCCTGTCCAGATCTCCAGGGTACTCATAGTCAACAGCCTACTCCAGAAACACACTTCAGTGTATGTCTGTGCAAGCTGGTCTTGAAAGCTGGAAAGCGTTCGTCTGAAGCTACATTTATTCCAAAGTTCTTTCAGTGTGTTTGGATGGTAACACATACAAGCACTTTCTGAGGTTTTTCAAGGTGAGGTGTATTAAATGTAAACATGTACTAGATGGTGGTGTAAATTTTGTGTAATACTGGAAAGTGCAATGCAAACTCTGTCCTATTTGAGCGCTCTGAAGTGTCGGTAGGATTTAAGTTGTCGGTGAGCTGACCTGTTACAGACACTTGAGATTACTTTATTTGATATTTGATCTTCACACGATTTTCTATCTTTGGCCCTTTTTTAGTTGATACAGTCCCTATTGTGCATTACTACAATTTGTCAGAGTGTTAGGGGTTGGAAGGGACCTCGAAAGATCAAGTCCAACCTCTTTGCCAGAGCAGGATCACCTAGAGTAGGTCACACAGGAATGCATCTGGGCCAGTTATTATCCTGTTTTGCAGTTACTAAGTCATGATAATGGCTTTTATACTAGTAAAATGGTTGTATTATAAAGTTAGTGGTAGTGGTATGATTCTGTGCACTTGGATAAGCAGCAAAGTAGATATGTTCACCTGTGGGTTTAGTTCAGTGCAGTGGAGTGTAAGGCAGGATGCAGATTTGTCTTGTGGAAGCAGTCAGCTAAGTTTATTTTAACTTCTGTACATGTGTTAGAATTTATTGGATACATGCATTTGTATAAACTAAAAAGTAAATAAAATTAATTGATGCTGAATGGTTGTTGGCCATTGATAGTTAATAAAACAGCTAAGAGCGTACTTGGCTGCAAATAAGACCAGCAGAGACTAAGTCATGTGGAAAGAGAAGGATCTGTCCCAAATGAGCGATTGACACCAAAGCAAACTTAAAATATTTTTCCTTAAAATAAGAAATTATGCGTGGTCTCTAAATCTTCTTTGTTGGGCAGTTAGTAGCAAAACAACAGGCTTGCTGAACTTGGCACCATTTCAGTGTAAAGTTTTACATAGGGCAAACCAGTTTTGACAGTTGTAATGAAGTAGTAGAGTGAAAGTTTTGTAATGACGAATGTTCGTCCTCTCTCTAGGAGTGGGGGAATTAATAAAAGTACAGTTCTAATTTAACTTTGTTTGCACTTGATCTCTTTTGAATTTCAAATAATGTCTGCCAGCTTCTGCCTTAAAAATGGTAAAGTTATGTCTAATGCTTTGTCTTTTTCTAATTTTTTTATTAGTACCTCAGTTAAAATTTGTTTTCCTCATTCTGATGTGAAGATAAACCCATTTTTTTTCTCTGCTCAACATTAATCAGAACTAAATGCACTGACTTACAGTAGCATATGCTGCTGGAGTGCCTGGCCATACAGTACAGACTTACAGTAGCGTATGTTGGCCAGCATGCCTGCATTGTTCTCATGTCTGAAAATGGGTGACATCTCTCAGAAAGGCAAGTTCCCCATCTGTGGGGACTCAGAGCCAATGTAAGTGAAGACTGGATGAACAGCTGTTAGCCCATCAGAGAAATTCTTAGGTTAGCTACATTCGGTAGTGGGGAGACTTATTTTGGACAATACTGATAGGTCTTTTTGACTTTACTGATTTTATAGTTTTCCCCTTCTCTGTATTTAGTAAACTGTCTGGAGTGAACTTAACCCTGCACTTTTATTTTATTTGTGTATGATTTAGATATCAAAGGAGAGTATGTGTTGAAACTGTTACCTACCAGTGAATGCTGAGTGAAAGAACACAGGAGTTACCATTTTGGGTCAGAAAGAAAAGACATCTTGCACAGTATTTTGTCTGGGGATGGTTAGGAGTGAATGCCTACAGAACAGCAGAGGAACAGGGCATACATAGTTTCTCCATGAGTGGTCCTTCCTCTTCCTCTACAGGCCATGGACCAACTGAGACAAGTATGCCTACTGCATGATTAGTAACTGTTGAGAATTTCATTAACTAGTCTGATCTTCTCATGACCCTGTATTCATTTTTATTGTTACCATTCTGTAGCCCAAAAGTTTCCTGTGTTAACTAGTACATGAAGAGCTACCACCACTTCCTTGTTCTGAATGCCTGTTCTGATGTAAAGGACTTCCTAACACTTTCACTGTTGATTTGATTGGTTGAGCTTTTGCCATGCTTCATGCAGTGCTACTACTTCTGTTTTGGCAAGCCAGTATACAAAATAGCTCCAATGAAATGTCTTTCTTATACTCCTTCAATGCTAAGCCTGGAAACTAAATACGGACTGCTGTTGGCCTTACAAGATATCATCTGAAACTTGTGATTTTCAGCTGTGAATGTGTGATCTAAAGCAAACAAAATGCATTAGGCAGAAAATGTATCAGGACTACCTTACATTCACCTTTGTGCCTGCTTAAAATTTTGCTGAGTAGTGCATATAGTGCATACTGAAGAAGCAGGAGGCTCCAACTGGTATCTTGAATTGGTACCAATCATATGTTAAGACAGAATTTCTTACAACCGTTGTAAATGCAAAAGGAAAACTATAATAATCAACTAGATTTAACAACAAAAAATCCACCCTGAACAAATCAAACCAACCAAAAAATCCCCAAAAACAAAACCACAAAAACCCCCAGCCAAACAAAATCAATACTGTCACCGTTGTTAATGTAGTCATAAAATGAATGCTACATTTCTAACAATAAAAAGGGACTGAAAAATGTTTGATTAGAGATTTTTTTTTTTCCTTACATGAAAAAGGGGATAAGAAAGATGAAATGTGCATATGTCTGAGCAAAAGTGTAAAGAGAAAGAATTAAGTTTGTGGGTTTGCCACATAGTATTCAGTTATTGCTCCAGAATGGTATGCTGTGAGTACTTTCCTTGAAAAGTAGGTTAAAAGTCATGTGTTTGAAATAATTATCTACTTAGTCTACTGAGTCCTAATAATGTGCCTGCGTGCCTGTCAGAACCCTTAGCTGTGGAAGAAACATGACTAGTCACATTATGTTTTTCAGTAAGTCTTTATAAATCAAGAGAGTGTTTTTATAGTGTAACTGGTTTATCAGTTCAATATTGTGCTGCTATTGTGCATTTGCAAGTTTTCATTTAAATCTGATTATGAATTAATTCAAGACTTGATCTGAAGTTGAGTGGGTTTTGTGAAAATGGCCTTTTATTAAAACCTCCTACCTGTCTGTGCACTCAGAATTTTCATTTTTTAAGTACCATGTGAACATAGAGAAGCTTCCATATTCCCTTGCCTTAAGAGATGCAGTATTCTGCATTTAATTCTGTTTTCATTTCTTTCCTAATGCTGTCAGGATCCACAATTAGTCAGATAGCCAGAGTCTGTTACCTTTATTCCTAGAATTCGCAATTGCACTTTAGAAAGGCTGACATCTTTCTAAGGTGGGCAGGAGGAGGGAACCATAAGGCACAAAGTCTCCTTGTCAACGTTGTAATGTCTGGAAATAAATGAACATGTGTGGGACATGTGAACATGGAGTTACTGTGTTTCTTTATGAATTTGTGAGTGACATTTTTTGCCTAGAAATAAGGTGCTAACTAGACTAAGCATGTACACCTCATGTGTATTGGTTGCTGTTTAGCTAAGAATTGATGTACAAAGCCAAGTATATACCCATATATGTGTATATATATTGTTGTGACTCTTGGGTTTACTTTGGTTTGAAAATATTATACATATCTTTTAGTTATCAAATCTAAGTACTCTCAAACCATTTTCATTTGACTGCTGATTTTTGATCCCCATCCCCCCCCCCATTAGTAGGCTCTGTGAAGGTCAGGAAGTTGCTGAGCTGCAGATTGCTGGAGACAGGGAAAATGCACTGGAGGAATGGCAACGCTAAGCTTGTCCTTGGTTCAGGGGGCCCCTGGTACCAAAATAGGCTATTAAGCTATAGCTGAACTTTTTTTTTGTCTAATATAGATGCTTGTATCACACAATCAAAGAAGTTAGGGGTTGGAGGGGGACCTCCAGAGATCAAGTCAAATCTCCCTGCAAAAGCAGGATTGCCTAAGGCAGGCTGCACAGGAGTGCATCCAGGTGGGTTTTTGTCTCCAGAGAGGGAGACTCCACAGCCTCTCTGGGAAGCCTGTTCCAGTGCTCTGTCACTCTGATCGTATGTTTGGGTTTGGTGTGGGTTTTTTTGGCTATTGGCAGGGACCGTACTTAGACAAAGGATGTTGTAGCATGTGTAAATTCTGCCCAGGATCTCATTTGCTGTGTGTATAAAAAGCACGTATAAAATGTTACAAGTACTTTTTTGTCTATACAGTTATGAAAGTAGAGAACCAAGCTACATGTGTGCAGATGTATCTATCTACCTTCTTTAGATGTGTGAGGAGTGCTTTAGCATTGTCCCACTTGAGGGCCACGAGCTCCCTGGGGCTGGAGGGCAAAAATGACACTCCTTTTGAAGAGTAAGAATGATAATACTGCACACTGGTGGGAAGTTTAAAGAGAGATTCTGTTTGCAGGTGCATGTATGCAAAAGGCAATCGGGTAGAATGAATACATCCACAAACTAGGCCAAGTCTGTTGGACT
The DNA here is from genome assembly GCA_013400475.1 of Tricholaema leucomelas. Classification (NCBI taxonomy): domain Eukaryota; kingdom Metazoa; phylum Chordata; class Aves; order Piciformes; family Lybiidae; genus Tricholaema lacrymosa; species Tricholaema leucomelas. Next base: position 1,802,128 of record WAAF01018538.1, on the reverse strand, counting down.
AAAATCTTCCAGAACCCTCCACCCCTTCCACCCTCAGCAGACCTGAGAGTAGGCCAAAACCGTCCTCCCTAGCTTAGGCCTACCAGGCCTCAGCAGGCCTCATGACGCAGCTCGAAATTCCCTGCCAGCCAGAAGCTGTCTGCCCCACTCAAACCATGAGGTAAGTAGGGACATGTGCTCTTCCCAGAGAAAAGTGAAGGGAGGAAAGGCAGGGAGGAGAAACAGCAACATCAGCCAGGCACTGCCTTATAAGCTGTGATACCGGAAAATGGAATAGAGTAACAGTATTACAATATCCTGGTCCATCTCCTGGAACGGGACTTCATCTCTGTACTTTTCTTAAGGGAACAGAGCACCCTCCCTCCAGCTACCACAAGCATAGATTGATGCAGAACTTGAATGTGTATGAACAGCTTCCAAGAGACATATGTCCATGGTCAGGACACAAGTCTGAAAGGCCAGCTCTGACAGTATGGGTGGAAGAACCCATACTGTAAAGGCTCTAAGTAGATGTCCTCATCTGTGGCTCAGCTTAAGAAGTAGCGCTTTACCCTACCGCTGTAAACCCAACTTCTGAATGATAACCCACTGCTGCACCTCTTCAAAGGTACCTTTTCAGTATGGTGCTTAGAGCTAAGAAGAGCATTTATGTAATAAAACTCAGGTCTTGGTGTGGACACAAAACCAATCAAGTGGTACACAGATGATGGTGATGATTGCTGCCTGATAGCTGCCACCCTGTGGCTCTGAACAAGGCAGACAAGACTGAATAGAGTAAGACTGTTATTAAGTGTTTTGTTTCAGTAGAAAGTAATTTAAGTTAGGTAAAACAAGAATTGCTTTAGAAAGAACCTGTTTAGTTTACATCTGGAACAATTATGCTGTAGGGTGATGGCTTCCCAACTTTTGATCATGCAGCCTTATCAATAAAATTCCTACATGAAGTTTATTATAACTAAACAGTTTTTTGTAATTACAAGCATTTATTAACTCGTCTACTAAAGTACTTCTGCTGTCATTGTTTTAACTGCTTTTATTTGGCCCCATGTGTTTGCTTAAAGAAACTACATTCTGAACCAGGTTGTGAAATAAAGCTCATGAGCTCACAGCATTCCTGGCATTTAAGAGCATGTCTATCAGCTTTCTTCTATTTAATAGAAAAGTGATGTTTGATTTTTTTTCTTTTATTTATTTTTTTTTGATAAACTGAAACGATGGCTATTAATGTGACAGAATTAAGGCAAATGTTCCATGTTGTCATATGGAAATGGGAGTATTTTTTCTTCTATTCCTGATTAATATAGTGATTTTTGCATAGAGGAATGCATGGTCAGAGAACAAATAAAATAATTTGGAAATTTGGGGGATGATGCGGGGGTGGAGAGAATTACATGCAAAAATTGGAAAGCTTGGACTTTCTGTCATTGGAAAACTCACTTAATAAATTTGTCAAAGATGTGTGGAATTCTAGAAATGAAAATACGTGGTGACATCTTCAGTCTAGGCCATGAATAATAAAATATTTGTGATTCAATAGTACACGCTGGCAAGGAGGTTACAGCTAATTGCACAATATTGCAAGGGAACAACTGCAAGTTTATCTGTGTTGTACCCTTCTTAGAGTTTTTTTTAACCAGAAACTTAATGGTTCATAAGCTTAAGGGATATTTTTTGAGAAATCTGAACTTATTTTCTTGTGAAGAAATTCCTTTGGATTCCAAATTCACTGAGTCAGACCAAAGATGTCTTCATAGATTGTTTTAACTGAAATTTTAGTGCAAATGCTGTAAGAAATTGAATGATAGGAGTGGAACAACCAAACGTTCTTTTGTGACATAATTACCTCTGTATTTGGTTGATTATAAGTCAGCTAACACTGAAGTGAGAGGATTTGTTCTATAATCCATTGTCTAAAGTGTAGAAACAGTGAGTAGTGTTCTGACTGCTGTCTCATAGAGCTTTGTTTTAGGGGTATTGGTGCGCGAGTTCCTAGGTGAGTTTTTACAGGTTGAACTCTATCTAGAGCCTTTAGGGAGTTGAGCAAGTTAATTCACTTTCAAGTAATGCACTTTCTCTTCTGAAACTCTGAGAAATGTTAACTTTGTTGTAAGAATGCCAGTGTTTTAGTTTGAAGCTTATATCTGCGTATTAATGTAAATGTTTCTATTTTCAAGGGAACAAAAGAAATCGAAGGTGAAGAGGAGTCTGGTTTAATTCCACCTGCAGAAGTATTTGCTCCTAAAAGCCTGGTGTTGGTGTCCAGACTAGATTATCCAGAAATTTTCAGGGTAAAGAGCTTGCAACTGCCATTCATAATGTATGTCAGCAGACAAATCTGGTTTTAATGAGTAGCAGTGACAGTACTTTTGATTTAAAACATCTCAGGATTGATTTGGGAATTTTAAAAGCAAAGTAGGCTTAGATCAAATTTGGGATCTATGACAGTGAGTAGCCCCTATAGTGCTTTTCATTTTTAACTTTCAAGCAGTTTTAAATCTACATAGAAGATTGGGATCAATTTATTGTATAATGAAGGGAATGATTATTAGGACAAACCCAGATTTGCTTAGGTAAAAACCAAGACATTAACAATATTTGATTTAATACATAATGGTAAATTATTAGTGAAATCTTTGTTTTCCTCCATATGTACGGCAAAATGTCAAAGCCTCTTCCAGATGAAGTGAAGATGCGTGACAGATTCAGGATCTTGATTATGACTGACCCAAGATAAATGAAAAGCTTGAATTTTTATTAAGCTAATGCATATTAAGAGGAATAAATACAGTTCAGTTTACAGATCAAAGGAGAAAATAGTGGAACAGTTAGGGTGGTATTAGACATTAGGAATGACTGTACCAAGTGAGTTTATATGTCTGTGTGGCCCAGTATTCTGTTTCTGGTTGTGGTCCATACAAACGCTAAGCAGAGTATCTAAGAGTAGGGCAGGCTGTGGAAGCAATTCCACAAAATACTTAATTCCTTGTGAATTATAGTTAAATGACATCCTGAACCAGAGGTGTCAGCTGAGTGGATTTTTTCATATAGTTTGTAAGATTTGTTAGTGCTCAGATTTTACGACAACCCATGGCAAGGAGTTTCACAGCTTTAACTATGTGTTATATGAAAAGTTTCTGTTGGAGTTATTTCAAAGCAGAGAATTCCTAAAGTATTTGCCGATTTATCAAAATTATAGCAGTTAAAAGGCACCAGAAAGATGCTCGGGAACAAAGTTATTTCTTTCTTTTTTTCCCCAAGGGTTCTAAAAACATATCATTGAATCATCTTATGTTAAATTATTAGTAAAAAGGATCAAGCTGTATCTAATTTCTCAGTTAAAACTGAATCCATTAAAAAAAAGACAAAAAAGAAAGAAGTCCTGAAATGCTGATATACTGCTTATTTTAGAATATGTTTATACTGAAAGAAATAAAGAATATAACTTAAAAGAATATATGGAGTTGTTGATCCTTGATGCAAGTCTTAAACTGAACCTCAAAACCTTGTTGGGTCATCACTGTTATACTCTGGAAACTAGTCAGATTTAATTCCACAGAATTCAATGTCCAGAAGAAGTTACGCTGATTTTATAATTTTAAAAATTGGCGTGTAGTAAAACTCTTCTTGTGAAATGAACAAAACACAATCAATAAATACTGAATTTCTTTTAAAAAAAAGAAGATATCTACACCTGTCAAGTACATACATCCCTTCTAAATAGCCAAGCTCATCTTTTTTAATGAATGATTGCTTCTGTAGCTGATTACTTTGTCTTCAATTGGCAAGTACAGTAATAACTAAGACACAATTTAAAAAACCAAAATAGATCTTGAAGTAATTTGACATCTGCCTTCTGTGTCTAACATTCTGATGTATTTTATCTACCTTTCTAGGCTTGCCTTGGCCTGATCTACACCGTCTATGTGGACAGCCTGAATGTGTCACTAGAAACTCTCATTGCAAATCTTTGTTCATGCCTTGTCCCTGCTTCTGGAGGATCTCAGGTAAATAGGAAAAAAGAAAAAAAAGGTATTTTTCCAGTTAATTTAATTTATGAAGAAAACAAAAAAATAAATTCTTGAAATATTTTTGAAGAAAAAAAGTTCATAGTTCATCTGAGTGCTTTCCCTGTGGCCTGTAAGTGCTTTCCCAGTGGCCTGTCTTCTAAAGACAGCAAAAATTCCATTCCAGGATAGGGTCAATGGGTTAATTTTGTCACTGAGTTGGCTTTTTACAAGGCACAGTAACAAATCAAGCAGTTTGTGTAAGTTTAGTTTGTAATGGTAATGTATGCTCAGGAATATTTCTGCTTGCTACAGGTTTGTTAAAATTTTTTAAAAGTATTTTTTTTAACCATTTTTACATACCCTTCAGTTCATTTACTTGTGTCTTTTCCTTGATGCAATTTAGGATTCCACTGGTCTGTTCTTTGGTAACTATTCTTAAATGCCTCTTTTCATAAATTTTTTGAAAATATACTAAAAATATAACTTGACAGTGGCTTTCTGATATAAATAAATATTCCATGTACCAAGCATAGCAATAAGACACAAACTTTCCAGCAGATACAGTTCTTTCTGCTTTTTACCCATGTTTTCTGTAAGCAGGTGGTCAGGTTTATTGACTTACTTTAAATTACTCCTATACATTTGTGTATTTCTGGCAAGCCAGTAGGACCTTACGTGCTTGGCCTTCACTTTACACTGTGACTCTGCTGGGAAATTGTAGTGTTTGTTGTGAAACAAATCTGGAACATAAGCATGCAAGTGACAGTATTTTAAAATCAACTTCATACATGTTTTCTCATGAATAGACCCAAACTATGGATTATCAACCTTGAAATCCTACAAATCCTTAATTCTTTTGTTTTTCCCGTAGCCCTGGGTGCTTTGGAATTTCTCTTAGCACAATAACTCGTGATATGTCCTCTCTGCTTAGTCTACTTTATTTCTTTCCAGGCAACCCCATCTCTGTGTTTTTTGTATCCCAAACCTTTTGGTTTTGCAAAGGAATAATTAGTATATTCTCGTGAGCAATCCTCTTTACCGGTGGTGTTTGAACCTTGTTACCCACTCAAACTTCTGGCTCCTCCTCTGTCCTCTTTTATTTTTCTTTTTTTCTCTCCCTCTCTTTTCCTTCACCCAGTTCATAAATATGTCTTTCCTCAGTGGTTGTTTCCTTCACTAGAAAAGGGAGAACTCATGCTTCTCTCTCTGGCTGTTATCCCTTCTCTTTGCTTTCTTCAAATAAAGTTCTTTCAGTTGCAGCTTAAATCTGCTATCATTTACTGGGGAGCCTTCTGGTTTGCAGTTTCTGTTCATCCTCTGGAGCTTGCTACCCTTGTATATTCAACATCCTTGCTGTCATATAGAGTGGAATTGTACTACACTCACCCCGTGTACAAAAATGCCCCCCACTCCACAGTAGTTAGTGGTTAGAGCTAACTGCTTGAAATCACCCTCTGCTTGAATGTCATGTGGATTTACTCAGAGGAAAGCAAGATTACTTTGCAGTTAAAATACTTTTTGGGATGTGATACTCAAATGCATTCCTTTCACTCCCATTTCCTGCCTCCCTCAAGGGAGGTATGTTTTTGTGCTGGAAAGGTAACCGACATTTTAATTCTACTTTAATATGCAGAGCAGGAACATAGGAATAGCAGATATAATATAGAATGCCTTCAAAACCATAACTATTGAGCTAATTCAGTGTCATTCTGTACATTCAAGAAGAAACACTATTGTACTCAAATATATTTCAGATCTCTTTTGGTCAGTCCACTTCTTCTTACTGACTTGAAACTTGTGTGTAATATAAATGTTGCAGGATGAATCACTTATACGTATGACAAGAGGTTGTTTATTCTATTTAAATAAAATTTATACTCAATTAAAAAAAATCTTTCTACAGAAATTGTTTTCTTTGGGAGCTGGAGACCGACAACTGATACAGACCCCTCTACATGATAGCCTTCCTGTTACAGGCACCAGCGTGGCTCTTCTCTTTCAGCAACTGGGTATGTATAGGTCTGCTTTGAAAAAAAAATCTTTCTAAAAATTACAGAATGAAGTATTTTCTGTTCTTATTCAGTTCAAATCTTGTGCCAAGAATGCTACATGGTAAATATTAATTTCTTTAGAATGAAAGAATGACTAATAGTGCTTTCATCTCCTAATCAGATGTTCTTGTAACCTCTTTGTACATCCTGCCTGCGATATCTCCAGTGTTATCTAGTATCTGTAAGTGTACTGTGAGCAATTCCTGTGTACTTGTACTATGTTTCATTACAAAAACATTAATGTAAAAAAATTGCCCACCCCTTGGGTAGTGTACAGACTAAAACTTGAGGATCATCCTTTCCTCTTGGGTTCCTAGTAAGAGTCTGTTTGCAGCGTAAGCTTTATGAAATCCATTGATTGTTTATGAAACCAAATTATGAAACTTTCACATGTTTTCATATACATGGGATTTAAGTTAGCATTATTAAATGCATTTTATTAATGGACACATACATATATATATATATATAAAAGAAGGTAGATGCCAAGAAACTTCCTGAACATACTGCAGCATAGTACTGAAGAGTTTGGAGTGTAAACTGGACTCCTGAATTGTTGTGCTAGCAGTCAGTGCTGCTTCTCAAAATACCTTTGTATTTTGAAATTCTGTAATTCTTTTTAGCTCCTATACTCTTTCCAATGTCTCTACCCCTGATTTACTCTGTCTGCCATCTCATCTTCCTTTTCCCATTCTCTTTTAGCCTTCTTGTTGTAAACAGTCTGTGTTTTCTTGTTCTGCTGCTCTTCATCCTTAATTTCTTCCCCTGAGTTCCAGTAAATATTTGGAGGTACAGTCTTTCTGACTTCTTGATGGCATGTAAGAAGTACGAGACAGAGAGCCTCTGCTTGCCAGGTGCCGTTTGCAGTTATGGTGTGCAGGAGGAGAGAGAATAAGGGAGATAAGGAAGAAGAAACTTATAACTCACTAGTCTGGTTAGTGGCACTTCAGCTGGCTTGAAGAGGGAGAGACTGAGGGAAGTGTCTAATTATAAAACCTGATGATAGATCTTCACAAAAAGAAGGTACAGGTTTCCATCCTGTTCCCTTGAAGAGATCATACAACTTTGTAGAGAGAAAGAAAGAAAAAACCCAACCAACCAACTAAAATACAACAAAGTTGATCATAATGCTTTTCTGTTGTGGCATAATTTTCTCTTTTATAGGACTGTCAGCTCTTGGGAAGAGATTGCCTAGTGGTCTCATATAGATACTTCTCCTGTCTCTCTTCTATTTTTTGGTGTGATAAGTACAGTAGTTATTTAGGAACTGGCCTGAAATGAGTCGAAGAACAGGCAAACAAGTTGGCAGGTAGATTTTTCATTTAATGGCTTTTTTAAAAGTCCCTAGTTGAACCCTTTGCAGAAGAGACTTGAAGAAGTCCCATTTCCTATTTCTGATGACCAGATTTGGGTTTGGCTAGGTTTGTTCATTTTTCTGGTTTGTCTTGATTTTCTCTTTTTCTTTTTGTTTGCAAGTGTGCCTCAGTTCCCAGCTGATGTCCCTTTCAGTTTTTTCAGTCTTAGTGTCTGGGGATACAGAACAATGATAGAATCACCTTGTACCAATAAGGACACAAAAATGTTTGTACTTTCATAGTTTCACTTCACAGAATAGCACACAATTCCTTTCACAGGCAGGTACTGGGCTGTCCTCATCTTGTGAAGGCCACTGTTTTCTAATGCTGAATTTCGGTTTGCATGTACTTGACTGTGTTGTTAATACCTACCTATGTCTGTAATAATCATAGAATATAAAATAGACCTGGGAATATGAACAGACCTTTTTAAAATAAAATATAGTTTAGTTTTACTTTTTATGTATTCCTATGAAGAGTTAAGGCAGTGAGTCCAGAAAGATGTGGTGGAGCCTATAAACTCACCCCTTTGAAAAAAAAAAGTTTATTTTCCTAAGATAAAGCCTAGTTCTTTCCTCTGGAAATCCTAGTTGAGCTTGTCAGGATTTTTGTTTTTTTTTCTTTTTGTAACAATATTGACACTCGCTCTGTTTTCTTGTTCTGTTTGAACAGGAGGTGATGCGTATTTGTCTCCATCAGCCTGGGCAAAAACATTCTACTTCTGTTGTTCAGTATGATAGTGCCTTTGACAGTTATCTCATCAAATGCTTGTATTTAGGACTAGGCTCTCTGTCAAGTAATGACTTGTTCAGTTATTTCTCTTCTGGTACAAGTCCTTTAATCCTATTTAAATTATTAATAGAAAATTGAAGAGTAGCTACAAAAATATTCACCAATTGGACAAATCACCTTTTTAAAAATAGCTCTTTCTTTGAGGAAGATGGGCAGCAGGACAACATTTATCACTATGAATAGATACAAAAGTAATTTCGACATTTTATTTTGAGAAACATTGTGCAATAGTAGTCTCATCAGCTTTTTCTGCTTGGCAGGATAGTACTGTGTCACTGGATGACCCTCCCTGTATTACCAAGTTCACAGCGTATCTGGAAATAGACCTTATTTATACTCAAGCATTAAACTACAATTGGGAAAAACATCCCCAAAGGTTTTAAGCTTAATAATAAGCAGTTTGACATTTAAAAAAAAAAAATTAAAATAATAATAATATGGAAATAATGTGATGAAATACAGGTCTGTGACTGGATCACAACGCCTAAAAACTATCATCGACAAGATTTATCTGGAGAAACAACCATAAAGTTACTTGTAAAAATGATCTGTGGTTGCTAGAAGACTTAAAATATATTTATATTTCTTATTATCTGTTAGTAAGTTGGTAGGTATGTATAACAGCTTCCAAACACAGTAGCTTTCTCTAGACTCAGAGAAGATTTTGTTTGTATTTTGCTTCTCTTTCACTTTGTTAACAATGAATTCTTGTGTTTCTGCCTTAAGCTCTCCTAATTTCTACAAGCCCTAGCCCTACTCAGCTTTCCCCAGTCTGCTGGCAGTGTGGTTATACAGAACTGCCATATTCAGTCATTTGTATCCAAGACATAAGCCTCCATCTCCCCAACAAGCATTTTTTTCCCAAAGAACTTAGGATAAAAAATTATGTTAGGGACCTGAGCAGCAAAGTAAAAACCTAAGATTCAACTACCACTTTTAATGTATGGATGTTTCAAGGACAGGTAGCATGAATCACACTGCTAAGCTTCACAGAACAATTACAAAAATATGTTTTCTTGAAGAATTAATGTTTTGCCCTCCTTTCCTAACATAATCAGATACATGTTTTCCTTCCTCTTCTGCTTGTTTAGTCTCTTGTCTGGGCTGTTTTCCGATCCCCTGATTTCCTCTGTACCATTTCATTTGTCTGTGCTTGTTTTCTTCTTCATATCTTTAATTCATTACTCGAGTATTTTCAGTAGAACTCAGACTGACTTTTTGGTGTTACAAAGAAAGTAATTTTTTAAGTGGCAACATTGAAACCTTTGAATCTTCTGGATGAAGACATAAGGTAAGAGTACTTTTGAATTCAGGGCCAGGTAGAATAAAGGTTAAATAGATGAAACAGAATGAAGATGGATAGCAATGCTAGGCTGAGCCAGGTTGCTTTGCAAGCTTGTCTTCATTTGTCCAACCTATGACATAACTGTGAAAGTGTTAACTGTCTTTATCCCTCAACTTTTCTACATATCTTGAAATCTTAATCTAGAAATTGTGCATATATTGTTAGGCAGTATGTGAAGCCTCTAAAACAAGTACAGAGTACTAGCAGTTTCAGATGCTCCCCTCTAGTCTTCATAGGACTGGTGACAGGTACTGTTTTTTAATATGGTTGTTCAAGTCCAACATTCAAGACTGCAGCTTTGGACTGAGAACTTCAGAGTATTATCTGTCCGTTCTTCCTCCTCACATGTTCCTAACTTCCTTTTGAACCAGAACAGATACTTTCTGGTACTTCAGAGAGCTGCTTAAAAAAAAGCAAGCAAACAGAAGTGAATAATTTTCCACATTTCCATGGTGAACGCTGTCAGTGATGGGTTTGATGGGTTTAAACAGTCATGGAACCAAACCCTATTGCTGTTTTACAATGGTGGATCCATTCATAAAAAAAAAAAAGGGGTAATAAATTAAGTGTCATACCTGTTTATAATTTCTTTGGAGTGGAATATCAAAGAATACAGAAATAAAAGAAATTCTGTGTTTTCTCATTTTTCATTTGATTTATTAAAAGTGAATGAGAAAGTTGGGGATTGAGATATATATATATATGTTAATATTGTGAATATCCTAAACTTGTTTTGTGTGTTTAAAAATTAGTTGGAGGGAAGATGCTACTTAGTTACAACGGCGTTATTTAAATTATTTTTTAATGAAGATATGCTACTCCATCTCTGTTTGGGAGCAGATATTTGTACATGCAGAAGGATTTTAAACTGACAGACTTGCATTTCACAATTTTGGTTAGTTCACTAGCACCCACATTTTTTTAAATGGTTATATAGTTTTGCCAGTAATGTCCAGTGTACATTTTGTTCTTGGAAGACTTGAAGTCCCTGCTTAGGCTGAGTTCAGCAGACTCTGTCCTTGCTTGTTATTTGTGTTTCCTTTGAAAGCTGATTTCAGGTCCCTGAGTGCATCAACAGGCCCACAGAACTCTCCTTGCAGGGCTGAGATACCTTAACTCAAGGTCAGCATTCATTTAGCACAGTTGTGCAACCTTGGCCTAGACTGTTGAGGAAAAACATGTGTGAAAGATGAGAGGAGGACCCTGTTGGCCTTGTTGCTTAGGTGCTGCATTTAAGCTCAGGCCATGTCTATGGTCCTTACTTGAGCCATGTTGCAGCAGTGCTTGTGTCTGGCAACATACTTCCCTGACTCAGATCTTAACCCATGGACTTGACATCCTGTCTTGATCTCAGGTTGTCTTCATAATCATGGACTTGCCTGGTGATCACTGTGACAGATGTGGCTGCCATTGCTGGACCTGATACTAACCTGCCATGCTGACTTCCTGGCTTGACCTCAGGCTTTCCTCAACAACATGTGTGTTTATCTTGCCTTTTGGCTGAACTTTGCTGCTGTCAGCAGATGTACCTCACTTATTTCTCTGGATTCTGTGGGACTCCACCACTTTTTTATGAGGGCTTTGCCCCTTCCCACCTTGTTTCCATACTTGGCACTTGTCTCCTGTTTGGAACAGCGTGCCTTTGCTGGTCTGTGGCAGCTGATGGCTCTTCAATTTTCAAATTACCTTCTAGAAGTCTTGAGAAATACGTTTTTATCTTAGTTCTTCACTATTAGTTTTGATTCCTTCGTTGCTAAAAATCAAGCTCTCCAAGTCCTAGAGGAGATGTCATCCACCACTATCTGCTAGGTACAGTTTCATTCTGAGGAAGAGATCTTTCTTGATCTTAGAATACACGCAGCAGCCAGGCTCCTAGCTATCTGCAGTACATCTGGGTTCATCTGTTGACGTTTCCTAGATTTTATTACTTCCCAACACACCGCCTCAGAAATCATGATGTGGACTTCTGGAGCACAATTGTTTCTCTATCGTAAAGAGAAAGATCCCACAGTTCAACAACTGTTGACCTATGGAGAATGCAGAGAAATGATCTGGTGGAGATCATCTACTACTTAAAAAATAAAATTGCTGTGCTGAGTCAGACCTCAACACCAGTAGGTAGTAATAAAGTTTCAGTGTCAGATATTTCATGTTGCACAATTTAGGATGCAAATTAGTAGCACATACACTGAAAGCATGCAGTATTATCAGAACTGTCAAAGGTGAATGATTTACAAGGCAGCTACCCTATACAGGGGAGAAACTGAAAAGTTTAATGGAGTGTCACATGTAGATTAAAAGCAAGAGTACTTAAATTTTGGGAAACGAGCACATTCTCATGCCAGATCTTAAGACACTGCTGTAAGTGCCCTTCATCATAAGTTCTTAACTTACTTTCTTCCTTTAGTGTAAGGGAGGGCTGAATTAGCAAACTGGATATTTTCCGGAATAATTTGATCCAAATAGAATTTGGATATAGTTTCTTGCAGGATGCAAGTATTTTGCCTTTCTCAGAAACAGAACTCACTTTTTCAGTCTTGTGCTTGCTGATACTGGTTTCAACGTCTGTTCTCAGTGACTCTGGAATTTGACTTTCTTATGGCTGAGCTAGCATAAACTACCTTGTTGTTCTTCCTTGTTTAAATTCTGCTGTTGCTGTTTTTAAGCTTTTTAGTAAGTGGAGAAGAGAATTACAGGCACATTATGGACTACATGGTGGTGTTTGAATCAGATCCCAACAGTATTAAAGCATTTCACTTTCAGTACTGATAGGAGAACTACTTTGGTACTTGAATGATCCTTCAGTTTAAGAAGACAGTAAAGTTCAACATACTCTAAATCAATACTGGCTTAACTGCAAGTCAAAAGATGCATGTTGTCTACTGGCATGATGCAGGAATGGCACTTTCCTCTAATTTGTTTTTCCAGTAAGATAGGCATGCTTTCTGAACAATGTTAGGTTATTCTGCTGTATTTTATCCTTTTATTTTGCTCCATATCATAGACCATATGTATTACTATTTGCTGCTTTTTGTCTGTAGTGTTTAGAGAGAGAGGAGTTTCTGATTAAGCTACATAAAACGGTAAGCATCAAGAACAAGCACATGTAAAGAGATCACAAATGGTTTAGGACTGGAAGTTAAAAGATTATTTTTTTTTTACCATAGGAGGATAAATATTCTGAAACACCTTCTGTTTTGACTAGTGTTGACAAGAAATATCACTATATCTAAGAGTAGGCTTGATCATTTTGGGATTGTCTGATTATAGTTATGATGGCAAAAATCTGGACTCGTTTCACTGTTTATAGACCCTTCAGTCCCATATTTCTAAATCCAGGATATATTAAAATACCCAGAATTTTTGTGTTTGACTGCATTTGACACTTTGAGGAATGTTTTCTGTAATGTAATAGTTTCTCATTTTAATTCTGATTTAGAGGAGGTATAGTGTTCAGCTTCTCATGTAATGCACTTCATGCCAGCAAATGACTATATTGAATTACTGTATAAATGGGAAATGACGTTCCTGATAAATATATATGTGTATTTGTATGGCTGGGAAACATTATGAGAGGGTCACTGCACAGTCAGCGAGTGAGCTGGCTTCAACTTGTTGACTAGGAAAATCCTAGTGTCTTCAACATAGAGCAAGGACTGTTTATATTCTAATATTTCATTATGTTCAGAAATATTCTAAGGGCAGCTAAGCAGTAAGAAATACAATCTTCATTGCTTTTGAAATGACCCAATACAGCATTTCCAGTACAGTAATAACCTGTAATCTGGGACATGCATTAAGCATCACTGTGATACTCTTTTCACAGCTCACATTTGTTATGAGACTATAATGATACCAACCAGAACTTTCTTTACATCTGTGAGGTTTTCTACAAAATTTTTACCCAGTTCAGTTTCTTTTCTTTCTATGAGATGCCATGTATTGTATATTGGAATTTAGCAGCATGTGTCATTAGATTAAAGAGTTTTTTTAGAGTATGTAATGAAGATACTTCTAATCACTCTTTCATCTTAATAAACTGTGTGCTCTCCAGCCTATGGAAGCTGGCACCACATGTTGCATGAAGGGATGCTGCTGGCTTATATTGTACTTTCAATTTAAATCTCAGTGGCCACTGAGCTGTGATTAGCTCCATAACCCAGCAAAAGAGAATTTGCCATTTAAGCTTTCCAAGTAGATTTGTGTAGTCTGTCAGAGAACAAATAGATTACCAAGGGATTTGATACAGCATTTAGTGCTAAGGGGCCCTTACTGCTGCAACAGCAGAACAAAAAAGCAAATACTCTTTTTAAATGCTGCTGGAAATAAAGGGGTATTGCAACCATGAATTTTTTATGGGAACTCTTCTGCACTCCTGTCTGGTAAGACACTGGAACAGGTTGCCCAGGGAGGTTGTGGATACTTCCTCCCTGGAGGCGTTTACAGCCAGGCTGGATGAGGCCTTGGGCAGCCTGCACTAGTGGGAGGTGTCCCTGCCTGTGGCAGGGGGTTGGAGCTGGATGATCCTTGAGGTCCCTTCCAACCTAAACCATTCTATCATTCTGTGATTCTATGATTCCTAAAATAACTGAATTTAGTGGAGGCTTTGTTTTTTCCAGCCACGTAAACTACCAGGAAGCTGATGACATTTGTAAATGTCCATTTCCAGTTTCACAGTCCTGCCCCACCTGTTCTAAAGTGGTACTTGGCTAAGCGTGGATGCATGCTGAGCTATTTTTCTCTCACTGAGTTAACAGAAATTTTTTTGAGAGTGTTAGAGAAAGTCACTTTTTCTGTCAGCAGTCTCAGGTTCTGTTTTGGTGCTGTGGTTAAATCAGTTCAGTAGCCAATTTCTACCATGAGAACAGATCTTTCAGCCGTAACTAGCTCTCATGAGCTTTAATGCAGTTGTAGAGAAAGAGTCAGCAGCAGGTCGGTGGGATAAGACCATCTCTTGTGATAACAGCTATTAGAGCAGCTTACAGTTGGGTCATGTCAGACTATTCCTGCAGTACATGCTGCTCAGTTGGCTTGCATCTGTTCTGCATATGTGGATATGCTGAGCACTCTGTCATCTGCTGGTGTAATGCTGATGCTGTGGTGTCAGTAGACAGAATTCTGAAAGGGTTGGGAGACAGTGAGGTGAGCATTATTTCTTGCACTGTCCACTGTTTCACAAAATAATGCACACAAAATGAGATGCTCACTTTTTATCCAGCCTAACTGTGTATTACTAATGCCTCCTTTAAGGAGACAGTATGCAGTACTTAATGGTAAGAAAATTCTGTATCTCAGAAAGAAAAGTTACTTGACTTAAGGAAATACTACTGTTAAAGAAACTTGAAGCTGTGTATTTTGTAAACTGCTGTAGTTAATGGAGTGTTTTTAAAAGAAGCTTTTCAAATAAGATAAAAAAGAAGAGGATTCTATATTACTCTTCTGTAGAACAGTGAGGTGAATTTCATATTTAAGTGTCAAGTTCTTCGGGATACTTGAGAGTAATTTTCTGTTTATAGTAGGACTTCAGAAAACACCTCTCAGGAGAGTGAAAAGGAATTACTGTTTTTTCAGAGATAAGCAGAATGTAAACTCCAAAAACCAAATGTCTAATAAATGGCCAAATTTCAGAAGGGTAAAAGCTTATCTTTGCTTATAGAAAATACTGAAGCAAATCTTACTCAGAACAGATAACTTTGCTTTCTACTTCTTTTTGGATGAATGCAGAAATAACTTTTCTTACAATTCTGAAGCAAATTGTTAACAGTTAAATCATGAGACCTTGGAACTCTCTAAATTGCAAAACTTCAGTGTTAATACTTGTGTTGAAAAGAAAGGAAATACAATTATGTAGAAATTGCTTTCCATGTATTTATTCTTATAAAATATTTTTTCAAGTCTTACCTTTCGTTAGGTTTGATAAGGCAAAGTGTAAGGTCCTGCATCTAGGTCAGGGTAATCCTAGATACTGATACAGGCTGGAGGATGATAAAATTGAGAGCAGCCTTGGAGAAAAGGACTTGATAATTCTGATGAATTAGAAGCAGGAAATGAGCCATTAATGTGCATTTGCAGCCTAGAAGACCAATAGCATCCTAGACTGCATCTAAAGAAGCGTGGCCACAATGTCAAAAGAGGTGATTCTGCCACTTTGCTCTGCTCTGGTAAGACCTCATCTGGAGTATTGCATCCAATTCTGGAACCCTCAACACAGGAGGGATGTGGACCTGATGGAGCAGGTCCAGAGGAGGGCCACAGAAATGATCAGGAGGCTGATCCTCCAATGAGGACAGACTGAAGGAGCTGGGGTTGTTCAGTATCAAGATGAGAAGAATCTGGGAAGACCCAATAGCATCCTTCTAGTACCTGAAGGGGCCTACAAAAAAGCTAAAGAGACACTGTTTCCTCACAGGATGAGGGGCAACGGTTTTAAAGATGAGTAGATTTAGACTGGATATTAGGCACAAATTCTTCAGCATGAGGGCGATGGAACCCTAGAACAGGCTGCCCAGGGAGGTAGTTGAGGCCCCATCCCTGGAGATCATCAGGGATAAAATGAGGCTCAACAAGGCACTGAGCAATCTGATCAAACGAGGATGTCCTTGCTCACTGCAGGGAGGTTGGACTAGATGACCTTTGGAGGTTGCTTCCAACCCATTCTATGATTCTGTTTAGTTGTAGTGCAGGGTGAGGTATCACTATGTCAGGAGCTGAGGAAAACCTCAGACTATGTCACAAAGAACTATTTTTTAAAGATTACCAGGTGTTTTGCAGGGAATGCAAACACAGACTTTCAGGAAAGTAAAGCATCTTTGGAAAATTTTCATGGTTACAGTATTTCAGTTTCTTTAATTGGATATTTGTGGGTTTATGCTCCATGAATTTCAACCAACAGTGGCTGAAGATAGCTCTTAGCAGAATATCCTCATCAGCCATCTCTGTTCTTGTCTTTGCATTTAGTTGATTACATTAGTATAGTGCTTCTGTAGTTATGCCCCTTCAGAAAGACTTTGTAGTCCTTAGACAGAAAACAGAGAGGTTTGCAGTTTTTCCTGCACGCTTGACCATTTTTCCTGTGTACAGTTGAAGAATGACAGTACTCTTCTCATTCTTAAATATTTTCTTTCTAAGGAGCATAATGGTATCACTGTCACTCCGCATTGTTTTCTTGAAGGGCATTTTTCTGCTTTAAGTGAATCCAGTCAAATTATGAGTATCCATTTCCATTTGCTCCATCACAATTTCATCTGCAGTATTTCTATTAAGAATATTTTGCAATCCATTATGCATGGCAGTCTTTTCCATATGTCTTTGTCATACTGCAGCTACTCATAATTTTGTGTGCCTAATTCTCCGTTTTGCCTGTCAGCTTTATTTTTAGCTAAGTGAAATTCTTGCTTTTAAAATTTGATGTAAATAAATGAGCTGTTTATCTATCAGTAGTTATTGTAGTTTGATTCAGACCACTTGAGACTTGCTGCTCTGTTTGTAGCCAGAAAGATGGTAAAAATCGTAGAATCATAGAATGGTTTAGGTTGGAAGGGACCTCAAAGATCATCCAGCTCCAACCCCCCCTGCCATAGGCAGGGACACCTCTCACTAGAGCAGGCTGCTCAAGGCCTCATCCAGCCTGGCTTTAAACGCCTCCAGGGAGGAAGCATCCACAACCTCCCTGGGCAACCTGTTCCAGTGTCTTACCACCCTCACTGTAAAGAACTTCCTCCTAACATCCAGTCAGAATCTCCCCTCTTCCAGCTTAAACCCATTCCCCCTTGTCCTGACATTACTAGACCTTGTAAATAGTCCCTCCCCAGCCTTCCTGTAGGCTCCCTTCAGATACTGGAAAGCCACCACCATCAAGGTAAAAAGTAATTATTTTTATATGCATCTTGTGTTGGTCAAAGTGAAATAAACCGACTTCATGCCTTTAGTAATTATGGTTTTCACATTGTGCTTATAAGTAAATAAAGATTAAGGTGTCAAGAGGTTTTCTGATACGCTGGTATCTGCAAGCGGACATCACTGTACTAGGTTTCTGATGTAAAAGTCCCATAAAAAGACTGCCACTAATGTGTAAAAGTTTTTCAGGCTTTATTCCCAAGCAATTCATGGATTGTTTTAGTTCAGAATGAGGAGATAAGCACAGTGATTTAATTTTGACATGCCACTTCCTATTACATTGGATACTTTGGAAATCTGCATAGAAGCTAATTAACAATAGTCTCTTAGAAGTTATGGTTATAACTTAGCCATCTGTTCATTCTGCCACAGCTTTGAGTCTGTGCTTAGAAAACTCCATACTACTTTGTTGTAACAATTTTCCTGATTACTAATGTGAAATTGTTAAAAAAAACAACAAAACCCCCCCCAAAAAACCCAAATTGAGTTGTTTGAAAAAGTCTTAATGCTCTTTTTGAAGTGTAAAATGCCTGATGGTGGCTGTACAAAAATCCTGAACTTTCAGATGGTTTACCGTGGATGAATAGATTTGTAGAGGTGGCAAATTATACTAGCTGTTTTTGATAACTTAAGTCAGCAATTGCAAGTCAGTTCTCCTTCACAGGCCTCCAATTTGGCCTGTACCTCCCTGTCATGTGAGTACTTTCTATATATGAAGCCATTATTTGTCTTCTTTATTGAGAAAACTCACTCGACACGCTCATATAAGTCCTGAGTATGTTAGTCTCACTTTTATATATGTATAGCTTTAAAACTGTGCATAGTAAATGGTATTACACTTACCTTTTCCAGGGATGAAAACCTTATTATCCAAATATGTTATTATTAATTGTCTTTAGCTCTGTCACTGACTTCTGGAAAAAAAAATCCTGATTATGTTCATCCAATATATTGGAAGAGTTGCCTTTGAAGGCTCAAGAAATTCAGAGAGCTACCCTTTAAGTAGGTCTGCAGAGGGATTTAATGAAATTGGTAATGATGAAGTGTTGACAACATGCAAATGAGAGACATCGCTGTTTGTCTTCCGAAGTAGATCATATACAGCACTTAATCCCTGTTTCCTTGTGCCTGTGTAATTTTTGGTTTGTATGACAACCATCTGTTTGACTCAGCCTTGACAGAACACAGTTGATAGTGTTAAGCTTTGGGGGAGCAATAGTGGTAGAAATGTTTATCCATCAGATGAAGAGATCTTTTATATATATGTATATATACTCATTTTCACAGTCTCTTTAATACACTGTTTAATAATCAGTTGGATTTTAAGGTAATCTTTAGGTCTTCTCGCCCTCCCCAAAAGCTAGTTTGTGGAGAAGCCTTCTTTTACAAAGAACATGCAACATTCATGGTTCAAATACCAAACTGCCCTTGCTTCAGTTCTAAAATACAAGGTTTATCTCTAAAAATGTGTTTTGATTTCAGTACTATGTGTAATATCCATGTTTGCTTCTATGTGTACAAGCACTTTTCTTTATGAAGTGTTTGATTCTTTGAGGGAGTCTTAGCTGAGGGCTCTGTGATTCCTCCTTAGTCTGACAAAAAGACCAAATAAGTTAGTCTCTTGGGGCAGTTATCTGACTCATATTCTCCGTTACTCAGCCAGAAAGCAGGTTAAATTAACCCTTACCAACCTCTCTGCAGGCACAGCTCAGTTGTTCCCTGTTTGTGAGAAAGTTTGGCAAGTGGTGTGCAGTGCAGTCCTGCTCCAATAACAAAAGTGCATTTTTTTTTTCAGGGTGAATTGATCCAGAATGAAGTAAGAGCAGTTCTGGGGGTTTGTTTTAACTGTATGCCGTTGACTGGAGATGTTGTGTCATTTTTGGATAGAAAAATGAATGCAGTTTGGCAAGAATTATTTACGTGGGCATCTGAGTACAATTGCTGCCTCTTATTCATTAGTTAAGCTTGTGTTTTGTTCATTAGCAGTGCTCTGCAGCTACATCTAAAAATAAAAATGAAAAGAGTTTTGTTTTTCTCTACTTTTCCCCCTGGTTATCTTCAGAGCTTGACACTGCCTGGCACAGAACTTGTACTATGCACTCTACAGTAGCCTTTCAGAAGGGCTTTTCAGTCTTTGTTGACCCATTTCCTGGATTAGTCTGGCTAAATTATGGATTATTCTGTCTCTTAAGCTTTTTCTTGTGTCCAGTAATTGGAGAATGGCATATTGGCGTAATAATGTATTCAACTAGTTGAGTTTCCAAATCTGTGTTTATAACAGAAGTTCGTGATAATACTTTGATTTCATGCAATATAGAGGACAGTTAATAATTTGTCAAGTACACATTGTGTTTGGATTTTTTTTTAATCACGTCTAAATAAATTCTAAAACAACAGGAAGCAGGCAGAATGATACATTTGTTGATGTAGGATGTCAGATAATTTAGTACAAATTACAGATTCTTTAAATACTTGAAAAGAGTGAAGGTCAGGAAGCCTCCATTCAAAAATTTCCAGCATATGTATAATATTTTACAGGATGTCTGTCTGTAGATGGCAAAAGAGTAATCTGTAAAAATCAACTTGTTTGTTGTTTTTCATGTTGTCTATTTATGCCCTGACAAATTAGCATCGGATGTGGTGTGGAGTCTGAAGACCAGCGCACGGTTCAAGGTTGCAGACAGACACGATTGTGTCTTGTAGCATGAGGAAGTTGTGCTCAGGCTATTATTTAGAACTGTTCTGTTTTTTTTTTCAGTAAACAACATTCAAGGCCTTGAAACAACACCTTGGTAGCTTAGTCAGTTTCACAAGTGGTTTAAATGGTTTACAAAAGGAGAGTAATGAAAAACCTTAGTATTTATAATTAATTTGATTTTCTCAGATGAAAATTTCCTTCAGTCATTATACCGCTGATATTTTTGGAAACATGTTTTGAAGTATTTGTGGAATAATAATTCTGTGTTGAGTTAGTAGCTGTCATCTTGGACATAAGAAAATTCCAGATTAGTTGTCTTTATTGTACACTTTTATTTGTTTTATATTGTTGTGTATTGTACAGAGGATGTTAAATTTTGATAAAGGAGAGAGAGAAAAGGAAAGCAGCTGCTGCCAAAGAAGATCTCTGAGCTCTTTGACTCAGTGGAAATGTAGTGAACATCGTAAGACACACAAGGAGTGGAATGTTATAAAAGTCTGTTTGCAATAGATATTCTTCTATAGGGCATCAAGTTCATGTATGGGAGCCAGTTGCTAAAAATAGTCTCTGTAAACATTGAACTATATTGATGCTGAGTAAGGTACAAAGAGAAATGTTTTTCTGGAGGGCAAACTGAGTAGTCCCTTTGTCCTCCAATAAGACTGTGGGAGGAAGGTAGAACTTGTGAACTCTGGGCTTGCTGTAGTTGAATTCAGGTGATAAACCCGTTGTGCTGTGGTTTACCCTTGAGCTTTACAGAAAGAAAGATCTTACAGTGGTGAAGATAAAAATCAGGCAGGCATACAGGTTAATGCTATGTATGAACACGAACATTACCTCTATTAACTCTCCACGGGTGTATCATTTTAGTAGTCTCCAGGGGACTGTGGTCTTGTGCTCTACAGCCAACATGTTCCCAGGTTTTTTGATAGAATCAAAAAAGTCACCATACTTGTAGTATTGTGTCTTGGTTTCATAGGCATGTATAACACTAGAAAGAGTGAGTTATGTACATCTTTTGTTTAGAAGGCTAGTTCAAATGCTATGAAGTACTTGCAAGTATCCTCCGTACATGTAAGCAAAACCTTGGTTTCCACCTCATTCATATGTTTTGTTAGTAATTTTTGTATGGTTTTATGTACTCATCTGTTATGTACTATTGAAGATGGTGTATTATTTTGATATCTGATGAGGAAGCCTATATTCAGAAGGTATTTCAAGTGAAAAATGCTGGTTCTGGACAAGTTTTAGCACTTTTAAAGATATTAGAATTAAGATACTCTTTCTTGACTCTTGAATCATCATAACCTACAGCAAGAGACTATCATCTAGCTAGAAAGGGATGGGTTTTTACATAACTTGATTTAAACTGAATACTTTCTGTAGAGAACTTCTTTAATTCAAAGTCAGTAACATCCAGAAAATACTTTATAATTGTTAACTCTCAACTTATGTTGCGGTTTTAAAATGTGCTGAACAGAAAACCATCTTTCAAGAATCTTTAGTTATAGATATTTTGATCAAAACAGAAGTTCCTTGAGATAATTCAGTTGTGCAAACGTTGTGAATATTAGTGAGTTTTTTAGGTATTGTTTTCCTCAGTATTACCTGCCAGAACGTTATAGGTTTATAGAGTTTTATTTGAGACTTTTTGTATAAGACTATAGGGAAAAAGTGTCAGTGTTTAAAAAAAAACAGCATTCCTAAATGTCTTTAATAAGACTTTTGATGTGGAATGAAATGGTATAAAAAAGCCCACTTAGTTTGAGAACAAAAACTACTCCAAACCAAACTTTAAAATCTTCTGGGAAAGGAACAAGGGCAATTTTGCATGAGAAGGCCAATTCAGGTTTCTGATTTCTTACTGAGTGTTTTTAAAACAAGCAGCAGTTGTTTAAATACAAATGAAAGGACACTATTTCAAGTTAGCCTCTAAACATTCACTGCTGAGTGCTGTTTCATTCACATGACAAATCTATTTCAGTTATTTTTTTTAAACATTATGCTTATATTGTATATTACAAAGCAGTTTGTTTTATACTAGCACAGTATTAATTGTGCTGCTGAAAACAACAGCAAATATTTGCCATACTTACTCAGCGCTATAACAAAGCTTTAGGTCATTGAGTCCTCTCAAGTCTTTGCCTTTGATTTTATGAGTCTGTCTTAGAGGTTTTGGAGAATGGAATTCAAAGCACAAGCCGTTGTGCTGCTGTTTGACTTGTTCATAATAAGAATTAAGACTTCCTCTCAACTCTCTCGAATATCTCATCCCTTTATATTTATCAATCAAGCTGTATTCCAGCAAAGTGAATTTCATACAACATCAGAGGAAAAAAAAATTGTCAACATATGTAACAAAATTTACTTGAGCAAAACAAAGTGTTGATTCTCATATGAATGTAGAGGCACTCATCAGTCGCACTTCTTATTGGGAAGATTATTTTAAGATAAGCAGTAGCTTTGTAAAGGTAATTCAGGCTGCTGCACTGATAACACAAGCGATGTCCTCAGGGAAACATCATACATTCCAGCATATTTCAGGAAATTTCATAAATTTCAGCATATCTTGCATATCTCAGACATGTCTACTCCTCAGGATGGGACTTTGTTTCAAAGGAAGTGTATTTTTGGTTTTCCCTGAAAGCACATGGCTTTGTCTCCTAGGTAAATTATATTCTCTTTAAAATGAAGGAAAAAAACCACCCATCATCTGGTTCATGGGTCTTACCCTAAACTCAAGGGGCTTGTTTAAAGAGTCATCTCTTCTTCAACATGTATTTCGAATGGTATGCACACTCTTACTGCCCTTTTTAAACCTTTTGACTGCTAGAGTGCTTTCCATGGATTAAGTATGAATGCCTTTACTAGGAAGCCTTCGTCATTTTCTTTTCAGATCAACAGTATGGTTTTAGGGGGTTTTCCCCATGGAAGTACATAAATGTTTAGAAGTTAAGCCTGGATCAGTGACCGGAATTGAGTTCTAGATACACAGAGGGCTGTGCAGAAGATACACATAAATACTTTTTGATGTCACTGTTGAACATTGCTGGGATTTGTGCTGTGAAGAGGAAGTCCTTGAAAGTGGTGTTGAAAGAGAGATGTGATACAATATGTTTGAAAAGTAGAAATACATTCAGATAGCATTTTAGCAACCTGAAAAATGGAAAGGAAGATGACCTTGTTAAATTAAAGCCAGAAAAACGTTGGGTTTGGCAGATTGTGCATTTACCATATGTTTTTGGAAAATTTCCTCCTGAGAATCCTGCATTTTGATCTAATTTTGATTGTTGTTCTGGCACATTGTCATGTTTTTTTTATTTTGTTTTGCTTTTAAGGAATCCAAAATGTACTCAGCTTATTCTGTGCCGTGCTTACAGAAAATAAGGTTCTCTTTCATTCAGCAAGTTTTCAGAGGCTCAGTGATGCCTGTAGGGCGCTGGAGTCTCTAATGTTTCCCCTTAAATACAGGTGAGTTGAGTTTTCTTTCAACTCTTTGACTAAATTTACAAGTAATTTTGTAGCTTATATTGCATTCTACTTAACAAAAGGGGTCATGCTGATTTTGTTCAAATAAGCAATGTTTTTTAAGAATGCAAATACAAGTCCTAGTCTGTATACATGTTTAATAAAAATCTGATTGATCATGAATCACAGAATCAGTTGTCAGATTTCAGGAACCACAGGACAACTTCATCTGATTTAGTCTTGACCTGCCTTTCAGCATTACATTGGACTAAATGATTTCCTTGAGGCCCTTCACAACCTGAAAAATCATGCAGTTATAACACCTAAATTAGTTTATATCGCAATTCTAAGTCACTGACAAATGTCACCAGAAACTGAACAAGTTAGTCCTCTCTAAAAAAACAGATGTGAATACATCCTTTTGAAATGGAAGATGTAGTGTCAAGCTATTTGAATCTTCATAGATTTTCATGTTGCTCACATAGAAACACTTTTTTTTAAGTGGGAAAATCAAGTAAACAATATGTGAAATACAGTGTTTTCTAGGTAACAGTTAGTTGTCATTTCAATATCAAAGCAAAAGATTTCATTTTAAGAATTTCTGATCAATGATATTTCACAAAAGGTTGAATTGTAGGTGTCTGCCCAAAAACTAGCCATGTGTTTAAAATTCAAGTGTTGGCTGTAACTTTAGGCTCTCCAGTTACCTAAAAAATGTGGACAAACATCATGCCTATGTAACATGAATATTACAGCTACATATAAGCTTCTCCTATTTTGCAAAATACACTTGTTTGCTCTAGATTGAACATCATGTAATTATTTCTAAATTTTACATGACAGGTACATTTAACAGCATGGTACTTTACAAAGACTTGTTTAATTTGCTCATCTTTGGAATTCTAGAAATGTAGGGATTTAGAAGAAGGGTTGTTTTGTGGTGGTTTGGTTGTTTTTTTTTTTGGAGGGGGGTTGTTTGGTTTTATTTTTTGATACAGAAGCTGCCCCATGTGAAAGGATAGCCAGAAGCTTTTGTTTAATTTTATTTCTTTTCACAGTTATCCGTATATCCCAATTCTTCCTGCACAGCTATTGGAAGTTCTCAGCTCACCAACTCCTTTCATAATTGGTGTTCATTCTGTCTTTCGCAATGACATTCATGAGCTTGTAAGTATGTCTGTCTGATGTATACTCATAGTCACAGTGTCATTTGTGATGTTCAGTTGCAGAGGTTTTCTTTGGTCCAGAGGTGTGCGTACAAACCATTCTTACATGTTTAAAATACATTTGTACAAAGCAAGGAGGAGATAAAAGGGATAGGCATCAATTCTTCTGTAAAAAAGTTGAGACTACCAAGTTATTTCTTTCTAATGCAGGATTGGAAGGAATGGATCAATTTCTTTTGTATTCTTTTTTCAGTCAGCCTCTTGACTATCTGAAATCATTGAACACATAATGGGAACATTCAGAAACACAGGTCACTTTTGAAAGTCTGGTCTAGTTTCACTTCCTTGGGTTACATTAACTTTTCATGGCTAGATTCAGTAATATGTATTATTTGGAGTATTTCCTTTGTCAAAAACATACCATCCATTAAAGTTGATATTGTTTTGTTTGTTTTTACTTATGTACAGATCGTGCAATTGCAACTGTTGTGTTTGTAAACTGTTCTCCAAGTATTCACTACTGATAATATTTTTGTTTGTCCCTTACAGTTAGATGTAATCATAGCAGACCTGGATGGAGGCACAATTAAAATACCTGAATGTATTCATCTTTCTCAGCTGCCAGAGCCACTGCTACATCAAACTCAAATGGCACTTTCTCTAGTATGTTTTGAAACAAATCCTATATTCAACCCTCTCACCTATTTTTAAAGAAAGAAAAATTAATTCCACTATTAAAGTGCTTTCAAACACACTGGAGATACACGTGTAAAAGTGATTTATGTCAGCATTCCTGCTTTTAGGAGCATTTACTATCTGAAGTTAGAGTTGATATCATCAGTAACTTAATTCTAAAATGTTTTGTCACTGTTCAAGTGTTAGATAGTGATTTTTCCTTCCTGATAATGATTTTTTTAAAATAAGAATTCAATCTCAGGAGCAGCATTGTAACTATTCACTTCAGCTTCCTTGCTGTTTTTATACTAATTTCCAATGTACGTTGTCTTGAAGGTTAACTAGTGAATAACCAGTTAGTCTTGGAAGTTGATTTGTATGATGCCTTTATACCACTATTCAATAATGATTCTACCAAAATAATTAGCTCCGTGTGTCTTTTTGCTGTCATTTTCTTAAGTTAGAAATTACCTCGCTTGGAGGCTTCTGAGCAGGTCTTACCATAAAGAGAAGAATTTTCTGTCTGTTAATCTGTTTCAGATGAGTCAACTCTAAAATCCCTAACTGTATTGATAAGTTTCATTGATTGTAATTGGAGTTTTTGATAGCTAGCTAACTTAGAAAAACCTGAAGCTGAGAAATTAGCCCCACCTTTATTTCCATACAGTGTTCATAATTTAACTCAATCTATTATTTGAGGTACTTACTGTGAGTGAATATTAATTTGAGAAAGAAGAAAAAAGTAATTTATCCTTTCCTCAGCAAAATGAGGGGAAAAAAATTTGTTTAAAAAATTCCCTAGGTTTTGCATCCAGATTTGGAAACAGCAGATTATGCATTCCCTCCCCCACGAACAGCTTTATCACACTCAAAAATGCTGGTAAGATTTCTGTGTTATGTCTGAGTTTCTTAAGCTGAAATTTTACACTAACTTCTTTTAAGAATTTCTGCTTTGTTTTATGTTCCATATCCATGTTCTTTATAGTATTGTTGGTGGTGCAGAGAAATAACTTTGGGTTTTGCATTCGTCCCTTTTAGTAGCATTCTAATAAGTTGGAACCTTTTATAAACATATTTGTATGAATATTGAAGTACCTTATTTTCTTTTAATATTGCTGTCTGATGAGTTAAATCTGTGCCTCCTCTGTTTTTTAGACCAGTAAAGCCGCATCATTTTACATGAGTGGACAGCTTATGTTAAAATTAAGCTCTCTCTCCCTGTCCCAGAAAAGTTCTTAAGCAAAAGATTCAGAAACATTAAAAAGATCATACAAAATCTAGATTTTTAGGGTAAATACAAATAAGGATAAGAGTGGTAGCTGTGTCAGCAAAACATAAATCACTGATTTTTACAATAGTAATGATTATTATTATACATTTGTTGTATGTGTGGATGTAATGGGAAAGGAGTTATGTGGATTTTAGCCATACATAGTTAAATGGCTTTAATGAACCCCAACCTGAATAAAACTATGTGTAATTATTTGTTGTTAAAAAAAGCTGTAGAAAGGTTTCTATCAAAATCTAGTTAATTATTATTAGAAATAGTTGTAAAGCCATGATGACAACTTGGTAAATATGCTGGTGATAACTTGTATGAGTGTCTAGAATTGATTTTGTGTTGATAGCCTAAACTAAAATTGGTCAGTTTAAAAAGGCACGATGAAGTTTTGTGTAGGTGTTTTAGAAGCTGTAAAGCACTCGTTGTTACTGGTCTGAGATTTTGTTTTATTACTGAAGATAGGAAATATCATCCAGATTTCATTTTAACTATGGCAGAATTCAGTTAAGATCTTGCATTGAACAATGAAGCTATAAATTAGTGTAATTTTTTTATTAATTCTTAAAGAATCAACTGTATTTTCAAGTAGTGCAGAAAGTCGGGGCATAAATGTACCTATTAAAATCCTATGGAGAAGCCTGGGCACAAAGATTACCTCACAGTAAAGTGAGCCCTTACAAAACTGTGTTCAAGATAGAATGGCATTAATTATATTCCAGTGGAGCATAGATTTACCGGATTAGTTAATCTGTACTGCTTGTCATTTTTAAGCTTAGTTTGTTTAAAAAGTCCTTTGTGACATGAAATCTGAGGCCATAAACAAATTTTTAGGACTTCAAGTTTTAGGCAGCACTGTGGTCTAACTACCTGAGCTAAGATGAAATAACAGGTGATGCAGGATTTGATCAGTCTTCAGTTGTATCCAAAAAAGCTGAAGCTGTGACTGCCCCAAATCTGCTCCTAAATTTTCACATAATTTCCGTTATTAAATTAGTCTTTATGTAAACACTCTCTTACTCATTTAAGTAAAAATAAGTCAGGACTTTAAATATCTGCTAGTTGAAAGTTTTTAAACTAACCCTGCATTATTTTGGCTGCTGTAGATTACAGACCTGAAATGGAAG
This sequence comes from Tricholaema leucomelas, assembly GCA_013400475.1. NCBI lineage: Eukaryota > Metazoa > Chordata > Aves > Piciformes > Lybiidae > Tricholaema lacrymosa > Tricholaema leucomelas. The sequence continues at coordinate 1,774,269 of WAAF01018538.1, read as the reverse complement.
AGTCCTAGACAAGTATATTAGCATCACTCTGGTCATGCCTGTGATGCCCTGAGCCGTGTTCTTCCAGCAGCAGCAGCAGCAGCGCCATCTTAGGCTCATACAGTTCCCTGCTGCCCCTGCCCACTGCAATGGTACTGCTTGTGTAGTGCTGCAGCACAACACTTGTTTTCAGAAATAAATCCAGACTAAAATACCCTCTTTTCTTTATTTAGTATGAGTTTTCTCTCCCTTCATATGGTTCACCACGTGACCACTCCAACAGTACACTTGCATTGCCTAGGGCCTGTGAGGCAAGCATAGCAAAGAGAGTAGTCTCGAGAGAACAAGAGAGCGTGTACTANTCACTCTGGTCATGCCTGTGATGCCCTGAGCCATGTTCTTCCAGCAGCAGCAGCAGCAGAGAACAAGAGAGCGTGTACTTAATCTGTCATTGCCAACTGCAAACAGGCCAGTGAAACTGTAGATGAGATGGCTTTGTAGGTGTACAAGTATCTCCACTTCTGTGCTACACTGCTGCATTGGTTGATGAGTTTGACAGCTTTATGCAAAGGATGGAAAAGTTAAGAATACAAAAATGTTTTGACAGCATTTTCAATTGCTGCTTACAGGATAAAGAGGTGCGAGCAATCTTCCTTAGGCTATTTGCACAGCTTTTCCAAGGGTATCGGTCATGTCTTCAGCTGATAAGAATTCATGCTGAACCAGTCATTCATTTCCACAAGGTAAGAGAGGAACAATTACATACATTTAGTGTTTGCCTGTGTCGTGTTACTCCCATCAGCTTGCCTTTTAACAAGTGTTAGAACTTTAAAGGATGAGGTCATCTATATGTGAGAAACATGCCATTTTCACATAGCATTGTATAAGTATTGGTGATCAATGGCACAATGTCCACCTGGCGACCGGTGACAAGTGGTGTTCCTCAGGGGTCAGTGCTGGGACCAGTGCTCTTTAACATCTTTGTCAGTGATATGGACAGAGGAATTGAGTGCACCCTCAGTAAGTTTGCAGATGACACCAAGCTGTGTGGCGCAGCTGACTTGCTGGAGGGCAGGGATGCCATCCAGAGGGACCTGGACAGGCTGGAGAGGTGGGCCCAGGCCAACCTCATGACGTTTAACAAGGCCAAGTGTAAGGTCCTGCACCTGGGTCGGTGCAATCCCAGGCACAGATACAGGCTGGGTGATGAATGGCTGGAGAGCAGCCCTGAGGAGAAGGACCTGGGGGTCTGGGTCGACGAGAAGCTCAACATGAGCCGGCAGTGTGCACATGCAGCCCAGACAGCCAACCGAGTGCTGGGCTGCATCAAGAGAAGTGTGGCCAGCAGGGCAAGGGAGGTGATTCTCCCCCTTTACTCTGCTCTCGTCAGACCCCACCTGGAGTACTGTGTGCAGTTCTGGAGCCCCCAATACAAGAAGGACATGGAACTGCTGGAGCGGGTCCAAAGGAGAGCCATGAAGATGATCAGAGGGCTGGAGCACCTCTGCTATGAGGACAGGCTGAGAGAGTTGGGGCTCTTCAGCCTGGAGAGGAGAAGGCTTCGAGGAGACCTTAGAGTGGCTTTCCAGTATTTGAAGGGAGCCTACAGGAAAGCTGGGGAGGGACTATTTACACGGTCTAGTAATGTTAGGACGAGGGGGAATGGGTTTAAGCTGGAAGAGGGGAGATTCCGACTGGATGTTAGGAGGAAGTTCTTTACAGTGAGGGTGGTAAGGCACTGGAACGGGTTGCCCAGGGAGGTTGTGGATGCTTCCTCCCTGGAGGTGTTTAAAGCCAGGCTGGATGAGGCCTTGAGCAACCTGCTCTAGTGGGAGGTGTCCCTGCCTATGGCGGGGGGTTGGAGCTGGATGATCCTTGAGGTCCCTTCCAACCTAAACCATTCTATGATTCTATGATTCTATAAGTCCATTTTAATGGAACTCATTCTAGGAACAGTGATGAGACGTGAAATGAAATGAACATTAAAATTTAATACAAAAGAAAGTTTAAAGAATTGTTCTTTTATTACTTGTGAGATTTATAAAGTGTCTCCATTTAATGTCTTTTTACATCACTCCTGGATTTAGGTGTAGAAAGTTACTGGGTGATAGAAAAGATTTAATTAGAAAGTACTATAAGCTGGTGAAAAAGTTTAACTACTAGTATGAAAATGCTTGTTTGCAGTTTCAATGCTGATAAAATACATGCACTTCTTTTCTGTCTTCATTGCAGGCAGCCTTCCTGGGGCAGCGAGGCTTAATTGAGAATGATTTTCTAACCAAAGTTCTCAATGGAATGGCATTTGCTGGTTTTGTGTCAGAGAGAGGTCCTCCTTTCAGAGTCTGTGATCTTTTTGATGAGGTAAAAACTGATTTTGTGTTCTCAGGAAAATTAAAACACAGCATTTTAAAATGCGAAAAACGATTGAAATTAATCCTCACTGTTTATTACATTAAGTTTACACTAATCTTCTCAATCTTCATTTTCTACTAAGCATACATTTCAAATTTACTTCTGTAAACTCATGCCCTGCTCATACAGTTGAGGTTAAACAGTTGAATAAATCATGGCAATGTTGTATCTCCTAGAACTTCATAACCCATCACACGTGCTAGTAATTGAACTATGTTATTAGAAACAATTTAAAAGTAATTGAGAAATATTAAATTGTGCACTAAACAATATAAACTGGGCCATTATTTGCATTTCAAAACTATGAATGTGGAGTACAAATAGAGGTTTGTATTAATTGTGTGTAACAGTAGAATACATGGAAATATGGATTATTGTTTTAGAAATGTTAAAGGAGTACTTTAGGTACATAGAACTTTGTTGTAGGTAAAGAAAATGTCAATGCTTAGGTTTAATTGCTCAGTTTCAATTTAAGACTAGTATTTCATAATGTAAATTGGGAAGAACTTATTTTTAGTTGAATAATAAACATTTTTTTGCTTTTTTTGTTTGTTGTGTTGGTTTTGTTTTTTGTTTCTCAGTTGGTAGCCTTTGAAGTTGAAAGAATCAAAGCTGAGGAAGGTAATCCACCAAAAATGATAAAACATGTTAGAGAACTTGCAGAACAGCTCTTCAAAAATGTAAGTTCACTATACCTGCTGCACTTTACACCTGAGATAGTAACACTGAAAGTTCATATTTCTGAGATTAATTCAGTATCTGAAAATGGAACCAAATGCTTATGGTAGTCATGTGCATTATGGCAAAAGACTGAAACAAGCTGTCAACAGCTCTCTGTACATGTTAAAGGAGTTTAATGTACTACTGATTTACCTATTAACTACTACTCATTGGCATTCTATGTTCTTAGTGTGTATTCACATATGGTATATAAACTGTTATTTTCTTTGCTATAACCTGTCTGTGCCAAATACATTACTTTTCTTGCCTCACAACAATTTTCTGTGTGAAAACCATACATCCAGTATGGCATATTTTCAACAAATGCTGCCTGCTGTGCCAACCCAACCCCCATTTCTTAGTTTGTTTCCTAGAATACCATTTCCAGTTTCATTCTTCCCCATTCCAATGAACAGGTTGATTGTCCAACTAATTTCTGTTCAAGTCCTAAATATTCATTAAGATACATAAAGTTAACTTAAAAGCTTAGTGATTTTCTTTTCATCTCTCTCTTTCTGAATTTTTCATGTTGTCAGAAACAAAGCCTTATTAAATCCTTTAACAATAGTATCACAGAAAATTAATTAAGGGTCATATGAACATATTAGTCATTAGATATTTGGCTGAGATACTGGATGAGACAGATGACAACACTGCATAACACATTTCTGTTTAACCTTCTGCTTTTGACCCACAGGAGAATCCGAATCCCCACATAGCATTCCAGAAGGTGCCACGGCCCACAGAGGGCTCCCACTTGCGGGTCCACATCCTCCCTTTCCCGCGGATCAATGAGTGCCGGGTGCAGGAGCTCCTCCAGGAAGGTCTCGCAAGGAGTCAGGGTGCCCCTGCTGCTACCCGAGGGGACAAGAAGTGTGTTGTTCCAGCAGGTCCCCCAGTTGGTATGTCTACTTGTTCTCTGACTTACCTATTTGTCATTTCATCTCATTACTTGTGTGTGTGTGTGTACATATATATATATGTAATTAACATGACTGCAGTATGTTGTTCCCAGTTTAATGTTAGAACATTTTCAGTGATTGCAGGAACCTTTAGTATGTAGACTCTTTGCCTTTGCAATTTTAAAAGTCCATTTGCATCAGTCTTTACTAAGAAGTCAAACATCCAGAGTGTGAGTGGCATACTTCGTAACAATAAAAAAGGATTTAATCTGAATCACAATGAACTGTGAAATTAAATGTTGTTTACTCTTCTATGTTTGATGAATATCCTTGTAGTACTGGCCGAATCAAGCTTTGAACTATTAGGTTTTCTGCTTTGACAGTAGTGGAATGCATGTAAATTACTGGAAAAAAGCAAACAACAGCACAGCATCTGTCTCAAAATGGATATACCTACATTAAATATAAAGAACAGAACTAGAAATTACAGGCCTGTCAGTTTCATTTTAATGCAAGAGCAAATCTGTTTCTTTTAGTCAAATTCATCAATGTTAATTTGGCATAAACAAGAGTATTTAGAAAACTTGCAGAACATGAATCTGGCAGAGCTTGCAGACCTTTTAAAGGATGTCATTAGAATTCAAATCAGTCTTGACAAATTCAAGATCTGCTGAATTCTATATTTTTCAACTGTTTTTCTTCAAATGAAGTATGACACACAGTCATGATTGATAACAGTTCTACAGAACTTTAATTTGGGGATATAATCATAGGGCAAACATCACTCAGATCAAGCATTTGCAAAAAAAGAATGACATGGAGAAATCAATTCATTGTATTCAGTAAGACCTCAAATGGACTGTTTATATCCATTTTGGGGCACTAGAAGACTGTCTCCATTTTTGGCTCTGTTGGAGAGAGTCCAGAAGGAATCAAGAATGACCAGTGGTCTGGAGAATGTGACCTACAAGGAAGCATGGAGAATGGCTTAGACTGAAAAACAGAAGACTGAAGGAACACATAATGGCAGTCTTCTGTTCTGAATTTTCCTGAAAATTCAAAGTGAAACACTGCATTTAGAAAATAATATTCCAATCTTAGCAGATTGGAATCTCTATAGAGAACACATCTGTCAAGTTGTGTTCCATGTCACAGAATTCTTGGTATGGCACATGAATTCTTGAGGAAAAAAATAGTCATCACTGCTACAAAATATGCAAGGCTATGTAGTTTGCTGCAGCACACACACTTTTTACAAAAAGTGACCTATGGTTATGTATATATCTCATTAATATATTAGATGTTGGAATTTCTTTGTGCCTATATGAGACAAATAAAACAAGCGGTAAGTAGAATCAGCTGCTCTAGTTAAAATTGAGAGTGCTCTCTTCTTCAGGTACTGTAGGAAATCTGAAGATTTAAAATTCTGTTCCCATTTGTAAAACACCTAGTGGTCTTTGCTTAACAGAACAAAATAGAGAGCACGTTTAAAATGTTTTTGTTTGCTTAAAAAGAACTTTCTGATCCTCTCTGTGGCTCTTGCTGAAGACTTTTCACAGTTGTATATTCTTTTTTGTCTTCGCCAGTTTCCATAATGGAAAAAGGAAGTACAGTTTTCAACAGTGCACAAAGGCTGGAAGTTGTTAGAAACTGCATCTCCTTCATTTTTGACAACAAATTTTTGGAAACTGAAAAGGTAATAAAATAAAATTTTAACTTTTCCTAAATAAGCCCCTGTTCTGTTAATGAGCAAGAGTGAATAGAGATTGGCCTTGTCACAAAGTGCATTTCGAAGTCTTGCTTCAATTACCAGTGATTATTTTAACCATTTAAATGAACAAAATGGCAATACAACTAATGATCTAAATGCAATTCTATATGTAATATGAAGCTAATGGATTTGAAGTCCTGTTTGTATTATTACATGTGTTGATGCCTTTTTCCTAATTTATATTACCATTGTAAATGGGATGGTCTACATCATGTTTTTTATATAGAGGTATATTTAATGTAAACAAAAGGCACACATACATGATTTCACACATGTTCAATGCCTGGACATATTCAGTCATTTCTGTTTACAGATGTAGGTGAGAAATGTTGTTTAATGCATTAGTTTTTAAGTGGGAGTGGTTGTTAATGACTCAGATTAAATCAACCATTAATCAAAGTTTTATATTCAAATCATTTCTAAAGTTATTTACTGTACTGTCACTTGCAGGGTTTTAATAAAGAATTAATGATATTCAGTATGAATAGTGCCATTTAATTTCATTTTCATGATGTTAGATTTTCTTCTCTCCAGACCCTGCCAGCAGCTTTGAGAGCTCTAAAAGGAAAGGCAGCTCGGCACTGCCTGACACAAGAGTTAGGCCTGCATGTTAAACAAAATCGAGCTATACTGGACCATCAGCAGTTTGACTACGTTGTGCGAATGATGAACTGTGCTTTGCAGGTACAGTATGTGAAGGTTTTGTTCTTTGGCTGCCTTTGTCTGGTTACTGTGATAAGCAAAAAAGTGGTTAGAGTGATGTGGAGGAGCAAAATAATTACAGGTTCTACAGTGATGTCACAGATACTACCTGACAGTGGATTTAAGGCATTTGTTGTTGAAAGGATAAAATATTCAGATCTATACAGATGTGCCTGATTTGAAAAACAAAATTACACTGTTTCTGTTGTTAATAATTTTTATATATATATATATTTTTTTTTTTTTTTTTTGTCACTATTGAATGGGTGTTAGTTGTAATGAGTGGGTGTTAGCTTTTTCAGGTCTTTTTCTACTTTGAGATCCTAAAATGTTCTCAGTAGAAAAACCTGTTTGTCATCTTCGTCACCACAAGTGTGAATATACTTCAAGAAGAAAGCACACTTTTCTGCTTCCGTGGATTGTGATGGCAGTTTGACTTTTGACAGTTGTCATCTCAGTTTGTCAGAAACTCATGGAAGGTATTACTGAACTGTAATTTAAGTATGTTTGTACTGAATGAACATCAACATATGGTGGTAGCTACCTGTAAGAGCACAACACATGGATAGGTTCTTTTGACTTTCATTTGAGTAATTGCTCTGTTTTAGCTTCACTGTCCACAATTCATTGTCAGAAATATTTTATATGTATCAGTATCTTCACTCACGTCTGAGAATGTATTAGTATGTATTTAATTAGTAATCTGATTGTGTTTAGTTATAATTTGCCTCTCGTTGCCCCTAAGTTATTGTATCAAATTAAGGATTCAATTGAGATGTTGGTATTTTAACCCCTGTAACCTGAAAGCCAGATTCAACTCACACAACTGATATGCCACTATGACAAGTTTTGTAATACACTGTTGCAATGTAGAAGCAGTAATGCACTTGAACTACTGAAGAAGTGCACTAAATATTATATATGTGTTATTTCATCTGTCACCTCTGATTACATACTTAAAGCATGCATCTTACTTGCTTGCACCTCTAGGTGGAGGCTTTTAATCTCAAAAATTATTTAAAGTAATTTTAAGATAAAAGCATGATTTATAATTCGACGGTACACTTTTTTCAACTGTGTTATTTGGAACAAAGTGTAAATTGTGACATTCTTGAGTGTTCCTCCATTAGTTCAAAAGAAAAATACATTATCAAGAACTTGGTTAAGTTCACCCTTGATTAAGTCAGCATTTTACTCCGGGAACTTGAATTCTGTTAGCTAGAGGTTATAAGACCAAGTAATTTAAACATCTTTTATAAAGGTGCTAATTTAAGAAATGTGGACTTAACTCGTAGAGATCTTCAATCTTTGGGGGAGAGTTAGACTGCAGCATTGCTTTAAGATCTCACTAAACTATTGGAGGTGCGATCATACTACCAAAAGGCACATTTTCCTGTTAATATTATTTCATATTTCAGTTGTATTCTGTGAACTAAAATTGCTGTAGCCGTAAGGCATATAGTAGCTGATAGAGAAGCTGTGAGAGGGAGGAAAGGCCACAGGCAGGCATAGCTGATAGATTGGGCAAAAGCCCTGGCTGTCTGCTGTACATGCTGGGTTGAGCTGGGATTGGTGTGTCGCACGTGCCAGCCTGATGGCTTTCCCTGGAAAACACCAGTCCCAGATAGCTGATTTACTTATGTCGATAAGAAATCTGATACTCCCCAGCCACCAAATCTCTGCTACTGATAATGGGAATTGCTGCAAACCATGTGTGTTTAAAGAGATATATTGGCCATATCTGGAAAGTGTCCTCTGAACAAGAAACTCTGTTACAGGCACATACTGAACTCTGTCTAACTAGGAACAGTACCACATGTTAAAAAACCAGGAAGGTTCCATGCTGCAAGTTTATTGCAGATCCTTCTGATACTATTCAAGGGATTCATGGATGTTGAACATCAGGTTTGTCTTTGTGGTAGTTTGGGCGGGGGCCTCTGTTCCCTTAAGAAAACTACAGAGACAAAGTCCCGTTCCAGGAGATGGACCAGGATATTGTAATACTGTTATTCTATTCCATTTTCCAGTACCATAGCTTATAAGGCAGTGCCTGGCTGATGTTGCTGTTTCTCCTCCCTGCCTTTCCTCCCTTCACTTTTCTCTGGGAAGAGCGCATGTCCCTACTTATCTCATGGTTTGAGTGGGGCAGACAGCTTCTAGCTGGCAGGGGATTTCGAGCTGCGTCATGAGGCCTGCTGAGGCCTGAACTGGGGAGGGTGGTTTTGGTCTATTCTCAGGCCTGCTGAGGCAGTATCTCCATTCCTACTCTCCAAAAGGAATAAGTGTCATTTCCGTCCTCCAGTCCTGGGTAGCTTGTGGGCCTAAACTGGGACAGTCTTATAAAAAGTATGTCTTCTCTTGTTTTACTGGAGTCCATGAAAACAAAGGTCAGGTATTTTTTCAGAGCTTCTGTGTATTAATTCTCTAGATTAAGGGCAGAATGTTAACAAATACTAGTAATAATCCCGCCATGTTGCTGGTGTTGTCATATCTGATGTGAAATGTCTGCTACCATAGTGCCTCAGATTGCAGAGAATTTCCCAGTTTGTCCCAGGTCTCTTGCTGCTCATGTGAAGCAGGATCAGAAATGCCAGAATAAAAATGTGGTCATGTCCTCCTTTCTGTTAATATCATAGATGTACTTGTTGTCTAGGTTGCAGGACATGGGGGATATTGATATCTTTGTTATATTTTTGTGCATTTCTCAGAGCAGGATTCAACTCTGTTTTAACAGGGTCTCTGCCTAATGTGTTGCTAAAAATATCAAAGGGTAATCTGGTATTGCTTTTAATGCAAGAAGCAACATAAGCTGTGCTTCTCTGGCTGGTTGGAGCTTTGAGGCTCATGATAGGATTCCAGCCATGGCGGTGACTAGCTGGAACCAGCTGTGACCGTCTGGAACCGGTGCAGGCTGCTCCACAGCCTCCCTCTTGCCCTGATAGGGTACTGCACAACTGAAATCCAGGCCCTTGCAGGAAAACAGCAACAAAAACGGGTATGTTGAGAGCTGTGATCTTGAAGAGTTTCTAGTCCTAACAGTGCAGTTAGTTTAGAAGGGCATATAGGATACAGTATCTAAACTGCAGCCAGCTGCTCTGTGTTGGGATTATGCTGATTTCAGTCAGTGAGATCTGGCTTACAGATAGATAGATAAAAACGTGGTAGCCTTTTGGACAACCATGAGCATCCTCAGGCACTGGATGAGGGTGTAAGGCCAAGCAGGCCCTGATAGGGATAAGGAGTGGTCAAACTTACCCATTCGAGTTGGGTCTCTGGGATATAGGTCAGCCAGAGCAGTCTTTAGACCTAATGGATGTCTGCTGACGTTGCCTGTGTTCAGTCCTCCTGCATTTGCTGTTACTGCAGAGCATGCTTATGGCTGTTTGCTCATGCATAGGTATCGTACTGAGGCCATGCAGCTTCTTGGAGCATTGACATGGTAGGCTCTGACTGCTCGTAAGTGTTCATTACTGCTAATTGTGGCCTTGTGGTTGCCAACTGTTCCTAATAACTGTGTGCTCTAAATATTTTTGGTCTTCTTGATGAAAAGCAGACATGTGCTTGTACGCTACTCACTGCTGTAAATAGAACAAGTCTGGTTTAGGAATTGGGTTATACTGCTGTGTAGTTGCTCTCTGGCCTGCCTGTGAAAGAGCTGGACTGAGGAAAGGTAGTAAAAAAAAAAAAAAAAGAAGAAAAAAAAACAGGGGGAAAAAAGTCTTTGATGTTGGAAATAATAGGCATTTTGCTAATAGAGTAGGTTACGTCAAATCAGTGACTCCTGGTTTTGCAAGTTCCGTATGTAATAGAAATATGAAAGAAGCACCTGGAATTTTATTTTAAGTGTTCTGTATGTATATGATGTGTATTTCAGTAGAGGTACATCATTCCATGTGGATTTGTTAGATATGTGTACATATTGATGTGCTGTACCCATTCATTGACGGCATCTCTGCGTCCACCTGTATGGACACGTGCATTTAGCATTAGTGAAATGTGGTATCACTAGAATGAAGGGGAAGACCTTGCCTGTTTGCAAGAATCTTCCTGTAGTCTTTCCATGCTGCGATTCGCCCATCAAACAACTGTTAAACTGAGATGCAGAGCAGCTGAAGTGGAATGCTGCTTTGCTCTGTGAGTGAGGTGTACGCTCCCTTCATCATTGGTGGTGCTTAACTTAGTGGAATAAACATTCTTTGTAGAATACTGGTTTGTTGTTTCTACAAGGAATTTTGTGGAGTTGTGTGCTTAGAAATGTTTTGCTTTGCAGGAATTTGCATAGAAGATGCCAATGGATGGCTGTAAGATTATTGGTTTTCTATTAGTCTTCTAATCATCTGGTTGCAATAATATTTGTCTAACCTTTGATTTAAACAACTGAAATCTTGGCAGCTTGTATTCAAAAAACTGAAGTGTGATGTTGAGATAAATACCATAAAACACAGGCCACTTCTGGAATTTTTTAAAAATTTATTTTCTGTAAACTTTTAACAAATGCATTAATATGGCAAAAAAAAAATAGTGAACATATGTGGCATTTTAGAGTAATTTTTAAGGAGACAATGGCACAAAATATGATGCCACCCACAACATGTTTCTTGTTTTACCTGTGTGCCAGCAGAAACTGAGGTTCACAGCCTTAAACTAATCAATTGGTTTATTTTTATTTCCATATTAGAACAGAGACAAAATAAAATTGCTGGTTTCTCTTCATAAGAAGAGAAAAAAATGTTAATGGGAGCAGTCAGTGAACTGAAGTGGCCTCTATTCAGGCCAAATTCAAGATTCTGGACTATTGATTTCATTGGAATTTAGCCTGTTATATTTATGAAGTTAAAAGGTATAATTGCTTCTGTGAAAAGAAGAAAAAAAAGGTGATGGGAAATATTTATTTTAATGGACTATTTTGGAGCCTTGCCTTTGTCATTTGGGAATAGCTGAAATCCTAACCATATGTAGTACTGTGTAAAAGCCACAGGCCACAACTGCAGTTATGTTAACACAATTTGTTTCTCAGCCTCTGAATCACATGTGTAAAAATGTCATAGACAGTAATCCTGATTTGGCTATGACACATGGCTGTTACCTTCCCAATCCCCCCTCTCTGTGTAGCCTTACAGGGCTAGTTGCTGTTTTCTGTGAACAACACTTAACTGACAGTAGGCTTGGGGTTTTTCGGTAGACCAGCAGTGTTTCATGGATCAAAACATGGAAACTGTAACTACAGAGAAAATCCAAACCAGTATGCTTCCTTGATTACTCAGATTTCAGCTGGATTTAAGGAGACTTGGACTGCCGGGTGGATTTTACACATGCCCATCACAAAAGACTACTTGAGGATAACTTGGTTTAAAAGTATCATGTAACCAAGATTTTGATTCTGTCAGTCTTGTCTAATTTATAATTTCAAGTTGAAGATACAGCCTGCATATGAAAACAGTAGGAATCAGAAATAATTAACTTCAAATACATCCAGCAAACTGTAATTAACTGTTCCAAAGCATAGTTTTCTATTAATGGAATACGTATTCATGGGGACGTGAATCACAGAATGTTAGCAGTTGGAGGGAACTTCCAGAGTCCAGCCCCCCTGCCAAAGCAGGATCAACTAGGGCAGGCCACACAGGACTGCATCTAGACAGGTTTTGAAAGTCTCCAGAGAAGGAGACTCTATGACCTCTCTGGACAGCCTGCTACCATGCTCCATCACTCTCAAAGTGTCTCCTTGTGTTAAGGTGAAACCTCCTGTGATCTAACTTGTCCTGGGCACCACCAAAAAGAGATTGGCACCTTCACCTTGACACCCACCCCTCAGATACTTATTGATAAGATTCCTTCTCAGCCCTCCCTTCTCAAGACTAAACAAAAAGATCTTACCTGAAGTCTCCTCAAAGTGCCATTAGTAGTTTTCATTCCTGGCTTCAAATCTGTGGTCATTTGGTGCTTACAAGTAAGAACAGGTGTGCTAAAATATGTCAGCATTCTGATTATGTCTTTTATACAGACATTCGCTGTCTTCAGTAGCCTACTTGAAATTCATCTCTTCTGAGATCACCTAAGAGTAAGCAGACCTGTGTGGAGAACTGCAGATTCTTGGATATGTTTTTCCAGAAGAGAACATTTAAGATTGTTTCTGCAGCCAGAAATTTTCTGAACATTCCACAAACATTTTTTAACTTATGTGTTGTCCATGTACATGTTTTAAGGTTCTCTGTAAATACTGGTTTTGGAGAAGGGAATTAGGATGGGTAAAATGACTGTTTTCTTCAAAGTGATCTTGTACCAAGTAATTCTTAACCAATTTAAGTGGACATATTTTCTTGGTGTGAATTGGTTCCATGACAGTTTGAATATTTTTAGTTGCAGTAACTGATAGTGCAGTTTCTTGGGAGCATGGAGAGAAACAAAGATGCTTGGTTAAGAGACAGAATTACAAGGAATGTCATATGTTCCCACTTACCCCTTAGAAAAGGGAAAATGTCCCATATTTTCCATCTTGACAAAAAAAAAACCCAAAATTCCTACATTTATTCCTACTTAATTTTCAAAATTTTAAGTATAATTTTGTAGTTTTAAAAATTAAATGAACAAGTGTGTAGCTTCGTTTTTTTAGTCAGTATACAGAAGCTGACCTTAGAGGCCCTTATGGGACTAGTACGCTAGTTGGCAGATAATAATGCTTTTCAGAATACCCTATCTTTAAATGTGTTGGGTTTGTCAATTCTGTATGTGCCCAGATGAAATGATCATACTGCTTTGGATGTAGTGTGTTGATCTTAAGTTCATTACTGTTAAGAAAGGGGATAATCCTTATGTGGTTGCATGTTGGCTGCAGTGATGCCATTATTAATAGCTAACAAAATAAGTGTGCATGACATATCTCTGTACTTAATGATTTAGGATGAGGATAAAGGATTTGGTCCTATTTAGTGATAATGTATTTCCTAGAGATTTTCATCAAATGCAGGACCTCCATATTACTGTTACAGTGATAGTGAATTTTGGCTGGCACTTTGCAGTCTTTTCTGAGGTCAGAAAAAAAATGTGTACTTCAAAGGCAATGGTGAATGGTGCCATCAAATTCACCAGTGCAACTCATACAATGCATTATTAGTGCCGAAGTGTGGAAAAGCCCTTGCTGTCTGAATTAAAGATTCATAACCTTGTAATAAGGAAAATTACCTCAAAACCTCCACAGAACTCCTCTTGTCAGCTTTGAAATTCTGCAGCCATTGCAGTTCATCCCAGAAGTATCCTCTTCCAGCAGCTGACACTTGTTTCGTGAATCCAGAAATGGAGCTGCACCAGCAAAGTTGATCCAAGAAAACTTCTTCCAGAAGCAGCTGGTCATTGTCGTTCTTGTCCTTCAGTGCAGCTGTACACAGACTCACTGGTGCTTCTGCCAAAACTGTATCAAGGCTGCTCTATCAAGGTTGGTGTAGAAAAACTGAAGCTGTCCAGCAACAAGATGTCAAATACGTATTGAAAAAGAGACTCCACTTCTGGTGGTTTGTGAAAAGCGTGTTTCCCAGAGGTGACGTTACATCCCCCAAAAATACCTATGTCCCAGGGGCACCTGCCAGAACTCTGTGGGTGCATTCAGTCTGTATGGTCTTCTTTTTCTAAAATAATTTAAAGTTGACTTTACTTTTTTTTCTGTGCTGGTCAAGCACAGTGGTTTCCCTTCTTATATTTATATAGTTCTTCTGGGTTTCTTATACTTCTGCACTTCGCTGACAGTTCCCATCTCCTGGATGAGATCCTCAAACTCTCATTGTTCTGTTCTTTTGCCCCTGCTCTGAGTGTATATTTTGGTGAGGCTTTAGTATTTTTTGACTTGATACAAGATCTCCTTAGCCATCTCTCATCAGTTTTATGTATTGTTTCCAATTTTATTTTTTTTTACTCTCTACCTCAGATTTTTTGAGAAACTTAATATCACTACTTTAAACCTGTTCACTTTTCTCTGTCCCTTTCTTGTAGTGCTTTTTTCCCTCCGAACATCAGTATACTTGATGATTTGATTTCCTCTCATGCCAAGTGCCTGTGAAGTGCAATTTTAGTATTAGCTATTTTACCAATTCTGTGGAGCTGTCTATGCTGTCCAGATTTTGCTAATTTCTGCAAACCACAATCAATCACAATAACTAATATTGCATATTTTTCTCAATTTTTGGGCAGTGTCTTGGTTTGACATGTATAACGCAGCACATGCTTCCAGGTTCTGGTCATAAGCAGATTATGTTTTTACATGGAGTTACTCTGTCCTTTGTGCAGGACTTTACATGTATCTTTATTGAAGTTTGGGAGGTTCTTGTCAGTCTGTTTCTGACAGACTGTGATGCTGGTTAGTAGCAGTCCTGCACTCCATGTATTTACCACTCCTTCAAATTTGGTGTCATCCAGAAATTTGTTGAAGGTGCATTTTGTGCCATTTTCCAGGTTCTTAACGTTACTGGGTAGTGCTTGCCACAGTATCAGCTCCTGAAAACATAACTCATAACCATCTGCTGTTAAACTTAGAACCATTGACCACAGTTTTGAGTCTGATGTGGCAATCAGTTTTACACTGTCATGTAGACCATGTCTTCCTAGCTTTGCTTACAAGGATACCAAAGATACCTGTGTCAGAAGCCCTGTACTCCTCATCTACAGATCTTAATCCATTGCAGAGGTTGATCCATTTTCCCTTGATCAGTTTGTGCTTTTGGTTCTCATTAACTTTTTGTTCTTTGTGTGTTTGAAAATTCATTCTATGAGGACTTGGTCCCTCCAGTCTATCTTGTAGATCCCCTGAACCACTTCCATGCCTTTGAGGTGTTGCCCAAGGTTTTATTTCTGTTTCTCCAGAAAATCAGTTATAATTGACAAGGTACTTGTAAAGAGAGTAAATCTCCCGAGGGGAAAACTTCAGGATTTAGAAATTCTTTTTTTCTAGGATGATGTCCTTCAGCATTTTTAGCATAAATAAAGTCTTACTTCTCTATCACGTGCTATTAAATGGAAAATTTTCAGTGGGACTTACTTCCAAGTTACATTTCATGAGCCATTGTTTGTTCAATTTCTTCACAGTGAACTAGACCCAGAGTCTTTTGGCAATGGATTTGATCTGAGAGTCCACTCTGTATTTCATAAGATAGATGTAAAATTCCACTTCTATCTAAACAGTGTTTTTTTGCAGTGAAAAACTTTTTTCAGCGGGTCACTTTACGTACCCATAGAAATCTGATTTACTTTTTTAAAGGTGTTAATTCCTGTTAAGTTGTAAAAACTGTATAGAATGTGCACAGATGATGTGATGCATTCTTATGAAAAGTTTATGAAATTGGAAAATCGCACGAAACTTAGAGAAGAAAATTTAAATTAAGCCAGCTGAAAGTTTTCTTGCATGTTTGAAAGTTAATGATTTTTGCTTATAATTGAGAAGAGATGCTGCTGTGCACCAAACGAGTGTGTGCTGTGGAGTTGTGAACTGAATAGCTAGTAGACAAGTGAACTATACTGGAATATTGCACATATTTTAATATTCCTTTTCATATTTTAAGCACTTTCTGTTGTTTCTTACCTCTGTTAACAGGCTGTCTGGAAAGTAGTTTACAAACTATACTGTATTTATGTTTTGCTGTCACTGCCTAAGTACTTTGATCTGCTAGGGCTTTAGGAATACACTGCAGTTTTGGGTATATTATGTGTTAATTGCCCCTATCCAACTGAGTAGTTAATGGATATTGATCACTGTTCTGTCATTAATTGCAATGCATCTCATAATTTGAATGTTGTTTGTCAAATACTTTTTACAAATTACTGTGCAGGACCTTGTATCACAGCTGGTGTAGTTTAAGGTTTGGACAGAGTCACTGTGAATGAAGCCCTGCTGTGAAATAAAAGTCAAAAGGCATCTTGGCATCCCAACCATTTCCTTGGGAGAAGATTACAGCCTAAGTATGTTGAACTTTATTGCCATGGGCCTCATGACAGTATTCAGAAACATGCATGGCATTTCTGTTAAAGAAACTCAGATGTGCTTAGACGAAAGGGATGGCATTCTTGCATTTATCAGTACCTCGCTAAAAAAGGTACATGTTTGGATACTTTTGGAATATAGTAAAAACACAATGGAGAATGTGTAACTTAGGTAAATTGAGGTACCTGATTTCCTAAACAAGATTTGTTATGAGGAGAAGGAAATGACTAATCTCAGCCCTAGACAGAAATGTATTTATTGAGAAAGAAGTTGGGGACAGGGAGTGGGGGTGTGCAGAGTTGGGGATGGATGCAACATACAGCAGACTTGGCAGCTCTTCTTTGAGTAAGATTTTGTTTCTTGTTTTGGCTGGTGGTGAGATTGGAAGTACAGAGGAGCTGCATAGAGAAAATGTGCAGCCTTTCTGAATGTTTGGTGCAAAGCACCTTCAGTAGTAGATCAAGAGGAGTGTTTACCTGGGGTGGCTTTTCTTAGATGCTCATCACTAGGACCAGAGTGTGGGGGCATCTTGATTTAATGAGGACATACAATACCTTTTTTTCCAAACAGAAGTGTAGGTCGGTATTTATTCTGAAGTCAAGAATGAGGAGTTGCCGCCTCTTGTCTTCAGTACCAGAAGCCTAAGCCACCTACCAGATTCCAAAGGCCATTGATGCCTCACCAGACACTAACAGTCCTATGCATCTATCCAGGTGGTCAAAATATGTCACTTCCTTCCTATCAGTTCTGCCCTGTAATGACAGGATCTACCCACCAGAGTTTCACTGCATATTTAAACTGAGGGGACCATAAAGCACTTGTGAAATCACATGTGTTATCAAAATAAATAAAGGAAAAACATTCTCATTTTATTATTGCCTTGTAAATTTAGTATAGCAGAACTGTTTTTATATATATACACTGATTCCTGTAATACTTGAAATCTCCTAGAGGCTTCAGCAACTATCTGTATACGTGATTGGTATGGCCAGTCCATAGGCATGGATTCAAAGCAGCACACTGCACATGGCATGGTGGAAGTTTGTTTTTCCACTGTCAAAACCTACTGTTTTTAGGACATTAATTTTCTGAAAGTAATTTTGGTTCCCCACAGATGTGTCAGCTTCATTTTGTGCCAATTAAGGGGAACAGCTTTAAATATTTTATGGTATTTGTTGTCTACATCTACAGTGGTAGTACAATACGTTTCTCACAATGGGTAAAGATATTATTATTATTATGTGTAAGGCAGCTAGATTGCTTAGTTCCAAGAGTCTAAATTAATTGCATGCAATTCTGACCTAATTATGACATTCTGTCTTGCAGCTACAAAGCAGATAAATGCTTAGCTAGTTTCACTATTCTTAAACCAGTATAATATTGTATTCATGAGGTAATTTTACATTTCTTGTCATAGGGTGGAGAAGAAAAAATAGGTATGTAGATAATACTTCCATACTGCAAGTCCAGGGGTTACTGCTGACAAAGAATATGTGGAGAATTTCATACTTGCAAGAAGGAATGGAAAAATAATCTACTGTGTTGTTTATGTGGTGGTGATATATATCTCTGAGACATGTGTTAGCTCTTGGAATATTGAATGCTCTCTAGGTGAAGGTACATTGCTCAGTTTTTATAAAGATATTTTTATGTATATTTTGGGCATAAGCCAAAAATCTTATAAATAATTTGAGCTAAGGGATTAAATAGGTAACTTGAAACAATGAAGATGGATCATTTTACACCAGGGTAAAAGTAAGCACGTGCGGAAATAAGTATTTCTTTGAAAACCGCAGAACATTCCTAGGAGTTGTAAAGTCTCATTTTAAATTGGAAGTTTTCTGAACAAGTGGAAAAATAGTAACAATATTTATCATATCTTTATGTTAAACAATACATACATGTGCAGAATTCCAAATTGAGCTTGAGGTCATGGATAACAATAGGAAATAATTCAGAAAATGTCAAGCAGTTGAGGCTATGTCTGTAAATTATGTTGGTGAAATTCTCTTTCAGACATGGCAGTGACACAGCTACTAATAAATTCCTGAAATAGGAAGAATCATAGCAATACCTATCTCTGGCAGAAGTCCTGAGAAGATATGTTTATGTACACGCACTTACAGTGTTCTTACATGATAGCAGGTGATGAAAAATACTACTTTGTGTATAGGAAGGAAGTCAGAAGGACTCCATATGGCGGAAGTGAAAATACAATGCATAACACTGAAAATTGGTTTGCTTATTGTCTTTGTTTTTTTTCTTGAAGGACTGTTCGTCTTCAGAAGAATACAGCATTGCTGCAGCATTGCTTCCCCTGACAACTGCTTTTTATAGGGTAAGTTTTCATTGAAAACCACTCCTGTTTTTTATTTTTTTCACTTTGTTGAAATGAAGATGGTGATGACAGGAGATGTGTGGCAGGTAGGAAGGTTTATTCCAAAATCAATTGATATCAGTGGAAGTCTTCTTTGGCTGCTGTGAACATTGTTCCAGAATTACACTTAATGCTGTTGTGTAATTATTATGATAAATTTACCCAAAACTAGATGCAGACTTCCATGACAGATAAGAGAATTATTATTTAATTATAACTAGTCACTCAAATAATCAAAAAGAATAATTAATTATGTTATCTAAAAACTGTTTATCACACAACTTTTTTCTTAAATTCAGCATGCTAAGATGTGCTTTTAAGCCAGTGCTTTTCAGTTTACGTAGTTAACAACTTCAGAGAATATTTTGAACAACTTAATTTAGCTGTATATTTGTTTTCAGTTTCTTGTGATGAATTTTTCCAGCGTTTTTTGAATAATGTTTGACAGTGATAAAATACAGGAAAATATAAATAACATGAATTTTGCAAGCAATTACTTCTATAGAATGGCTGTGGTTCTTTCAGTGGCCCAATACAGGAGCATTTTCACCAGTTCCTGCTTAGCTCAGGTGCTGCCTTCTAGAGTCTTCCTCTATTTGAGGAGATAAGATATTCAGAACATGGGCTTGCTTGCAGTATTAATTAATCTTTGTTATTGTTAGGCATCGCAGTTTGGGAATTGTTTAATCATTAATTAGTGCATCATGAGACTGCAAAGTAGTAGTTAGTGTGACAGTCCAGTTAGACTTCTAATAACATGGTAGAAATTAAGAATAAAATCACCTTCCATCCTTCAGGTAGTGTATGAGGCATTTATGAGTAGCCATAAATAAAATGCAAAAAGATGCCCTTTGTTTTGCTGCATAGAAATTAAGATTTCTGCAACTATAAGCTGATAAAGTTAGCAGTACTTTTAAATGTAGACTACATTCTAACTGAGCAATTTCTGTAGTTTTTAACATAAAAAATGTGGAACTTTACAAGTCATAGAACATAGAAACAACTAATGAAGACAAATGATCTTAGATGAAGCTATATGCATAACAAATTAATTGAAATCTTGTATTTAGACAAGTATTAATTACATATATAGAGCATAAAGTGTTAGATGTTCTCTATTCTAATTATTTGAACTATGAAAAAGTTTTATTTAAAGTTGTCTTTATTTTAGAACTATGCATAATACTCGTGGATTGCTTTCTGGAAAGACTCTACAGAGAGTATTTCCATTCTCTTAGACAAGCTAGCTTGATGAGATGTTACATTTTCCAGTCCTAGCTAATAAACTTTCTCCAATCTTTAATTACAAGCTCTTCTTTTTTCTACTCCCTCTCTCTGAGTTCTTGAATAGCAGAATGTGAGTTGTCATTTCTTGCTGCTACTAGTACTTAATTTAAAGAAACAGCTAATGAGCTATGGAGATTTTTCCATTTCCCCATTTTATTCTCACAACTGCATCAATCCTATGCTCTGAAGAAAGATTTAATGCAGTTTTGTTTCCTGATTTTTAGTTCCTGTAGTAAAAATGGCCAAGAGAGTCCACATATCTCTTTACTGTTCAGGTACGGAGAATATTCTGGGGAGTTGTAGCAGTTTAATTAGATTCCTCATTTGATAAAATTGTGATGAAGCCTACTTAATCAAAATTTTTTTCAAAGCACAGTGAGACACTTCTTTTGCTTGAGATACAAGGAATCAAGTACATTTCAGTTTCACAATCAAGGAAAGCAAAAAGCTGGATTGAATATAGAATATCTTTGAGTAATTTCTTCTATATTCCTTTTCATATGAGTACCAAGATCTTACGTCATTTCTCTCACAAAGTTGTCTGAAACCTTTTGTGTAATAACATAGTCTCATACTTACTCTTTAATCCTGAAGCTGTCTACTCAGGAAACTCTGAATCCCTGGATGTAAGAAGCAGGATAATTTTTTTTATTTATTTTTTTTTTTTCTGGTGTTCCAGACCTGAATTGAAAAGTCAAAGTAACCTGATTGCTAACTTGCAAAAGCCAGCTGTTAATGCATAATAGAGAAAGAATTTTGTTTTTCCCAGATCTAATCCTCAGGTTCAGTGATGGCCCCCTTTGGTATGTCCCATTAGATACAATTCTTTGGCAAAAGCACTTATTTTGGTATAAAGCTATTCTTACTAAACACAAACTGATGTGTTGTTGTGAACATAAGATCAGTAGACTAGCTTCGCAGTGGTTAGTTAACAGTTTAGCGTTCTGTTTGGAGTTTGTGTCAAAATGAAGCTTTCTAGAGAATTTTCCAGCTTCTCTAGAGGTTTTGAAAACTCTGTCCTAGACTAGAATGAGTGTGTTTTACATGGCATGAACCTGGGTAGGGGCGATGTTCTGTATCAGTCTTCTTAAGTAAAATGGGTGTTGTTTTTCCTCCCTCTATGAGCCTTTGGAGGGATTGCTGCTTTGGAGTCACACTAAACTAATGTTCTTTCCTAGTTTTTGGGAGAAACCTTATCAAATCATGCTGCTTTACTTCTCTGCCTTGACCTTCCTGCTTTCTTATGTATTAACAGCTTGTCAGTTCTCTTTTCACTGGGTTTCCTTTTACCAAAATCTTAACTAGAACAGTTAAAAGTTTTGTTGCTTAACACAGCATATTGCTGTTCTGTCTCTGATAAGTCCAGAGGAATGTACGAACTAAAATTAAGGTCGTCAGGGGAATTATTTGTTTTTTATTAAAATACCTTCAGGAGAACTGGTATGTTTGCACTGTCAGACTATGTCATGGCCTTTTCTGCTGAGTTGCTTGTCAGTGTTATTTAATTACCATGGGCAGTGTAGTTTACACACGCACACACGCTCACGCACACTTCAAGCTAAATTTCATTTTTCTGTAGGCAGAGCACAGGTATTCCAGTATATTGCTTCAGTGTGCAAAACTTGCTTACCTCTGCTGGATGTGTGATTGTGTTTATGCTTTCCTGAAATGATGAAGCAGTGCTTGGCACTATGGACCTGTTTTCATTGATGTTTCCATTACTAGGCTGCCATATTTAATGTGAGCAGGATACTAAGGGTTATTTCACTTAGCCCTGTTGAAACTGCACAGTGTTCTTAGTAGACAGGAATTGACAGGAGTTTTCAGTCTAATAGCAACATAGATTTTCATTTGTGTATGTGCTGGTATTACTGCACAAATGGTAATTCCAAATTCTTTTACCACTGAGAAACTCTGTGGTAAATGCTGCACAGTTACATCAGTCATATGTGTATTGTGCCATCTGTATGTGCTGTAGCATATTGGTGGGAAGTTACAATAGAATTCTATGTCACAAACCTTTTACTGTTTATGCAATTCCTGTTGCTTCAAATGATACAGCAAAGTTACCCTGCAGCACAATTCCTTTAGAAAAGGACTGCTGTGGGTTTGAAATGTTTCGTTTCTTTTACCTAACAGAGAGCAGACCATTAATGAAGCAATTACCTGTTTTTCCTGAATAGCTTTACAGTACTTGTTCACACAGTGAAGATACCAAGTGTTTGAGGTATATAAATAATCAGAAAGAGATGTTTTCATGTTGAGTCCAGCAGAAAAAAAAACGAGAGACTGAGTAGTAAGAGAAACATGAGTCTAGAAGTGGTGTTGGTAAGATATGGAGTGGTCTTCTCATGAAGTAGTAAATGCTCTACCCTTAAAGTATTTTTAAATATTCTTGAGGAAACAGTAAATAAAAATGTAGAAAGGAACAAGCTTGCATGGTCTAAAAGCTCTGTCTTGTCCTAATGTCTTTCTTTACACAAAGATTAGTCTAGGGTATTTCTACATATATCTAATTCAAGTAAAAAGAAACACTACCCTGCATTACAGCGTGCTATCAGCTCTTGGCATGGCTGCTGAAGCTTCAGAATCCCGACTCCTAAAGTCTGGTGAGTGATGTCTTCTGAAACTTGATCAGGCAGGATCATGCTCTAAGTCATCACTGGTGGGATTAAATTCATAGACAGGAAGTCAGTACTGGTTGCATATTTGTGGCCTGGAGAAATAATTGAATTTTCTTAGACAAAATAGTCACAATGCTTTTTAAAAATTTTAAATATTGGATGGGAGCTGTTAGTAAAATGTGACTCATCAGTGACAGTGGACTTTGGTGTATACTCTTAATGTCACAAAAACAAACACGTCTTTTGCTTCTGGGTTAGAAAAAGGTTTTAGTTTACCACTAGTAATACTCTTGGAATTTTGTTTAAAATTGAAACAATATAAATAAAATGTATTTATACATGAAGATAATGGAATTTTTCCATGTGTTTTTGGTTCAGATGACCCATGTTTATTTGGTATGCACTCGTCTTTTCTGTGTGCAAAATAGAAATGTGGTGTTCCCTGGTGCTGTGGAAAAGAAGTCTTTTTCTATGTGTAGGAAGGAAGGGTAAAATGAAAAGGACATATTTTAATCATATATTTATTTTATGAACTTACCAAAGAAAAGAGTTTGATCATAGAATCAGAGAATGTCAGGGGCTAGAAAGAACTTCTAAAGATCATCTAGTCCAACCCCCCTGCCAGAGCAGGTTCACCTATACCAGATTGCGCAGGAACACATCCAGGCAGGTTTTGAACATCTCTAGAGAGGGAGACTCCACGACTCCACAGCTCCCCTGGGCAGCCTGTTCATGTTCTGTCACCCTCACAGGGAAAAAAATTCCTCCTCATGTTTAAATGAAACTTCCTATGCCTCACCTTCCACCCATTGCCCCTTGTCCTGTCATCGGGCATCACCGAGAACAGCCTGGCTCCATCCTCCTGGCACTTGCCCTTTGTGTATTTATAAACATTAATGAGGTCACCTCTCTGTCCCCTCGAAGCTAAAGAGCCCCAGCTCCCTCATTGCATAGGATATTGTATCACTATGTAATTGTTATTTGGCATTCAGAAGTGACAGTTCTGATCAACTGTGTTGGCGTAAAGGAGGTAACGTAATAGAAATAGACTATTCTGAAAGTAACATTTGTTCTGTGTAGAGATGATAAATTGATTTCTGCAATTTATGCATTTCTTTACATTGCAGTAGCCAAAGCAGTATTACTTTTCAGAATTACAAGTATTTAGTTGACATTTCTGAGTCAGTTGTTGGTTTTAATGGCTTTATGTACACTTGCATAGTGCTGATCTACTTTCAGATCCCAAATGCAGTAAATTGTCTCACAGACTGGATGTGTTACAGTACAGAGCATAGCTCCAGTACACCATGAGGTGTACTGGAGACTGCTCCATCGTTTTTATGTGACTAGATCATGTAATTCTCAGGAGGAACAGAGGGAAGGATTGATTTTTTTTGTTTGTTTGTTTGTTTTATATTCTATTTTAATGTTTGTAAGCCACCAGATTTTGGGTAAACATTGGATACTGATGTTAATTTTATGCTAGAGCTTTCACTGAAGCATAAGGGAAATAATTTGCAGACTGGGCCTGACTGTTCATCTGTATGTCTGCCCATTTGTCATTTGTACTCTCTTTATGTAGAAGGAAATGGAATTACATAAAACAGGATAATTGTTTGTAAAAGATTACCAAATTTTGGTATATCATTTTACTTAAAACTTTTGAATACCATACAGAACACTTCCAGAGGTCATCTTTCAGTTCTTTTAGGGTTTTTTGAATAAACTTCAGGGTGGATACAAACTTGTGATTTAAGAAAAGCTAATCATAAAATGTGAAACTGGAATAATGTCATTCACCCTCTGCATTTTATCCACTTGCTGCTTCTTTACCCTTTGTAATAGTTCCTAAAGTTGAAATTCTTGTAGGGAGCTTCTTTGTGGCTTCTTCTGATTCATCGTGGGCTTTCCAAAGTTGTGAATACCTTGTCAGCTCTTTGTCCTTCCAAACACACCTGCCAGTANCTTGGCATGGCTGCTGAAGCTTCAGAATCCCGACTCCTAAAGTCTGGTGAGTGATGTCTTCTGAAACTTGATCAGGCAGGATCATGCTCTAACTCATCACTGGTGGGATTAAATTCATAGACAGGAAGTCAGTACTGGTTGCATATTTGTGGCCTGGAGAAATAATTGAATTTTCTTAGACAAAATAGTCACAATGCTTTTTAAAAATTTTAAATATTGGATGGGAGCTGTTAGTAAAATGTGACTCATCAGTGACAGTGGACTTTGGTGTATACTCTTAATGTCACAAAAACAAACACGTCTTTTGCTTCTGGGTTAGAAAAAGGTTTTAGTTTACCACTAGTAATACTCTTGGAATTTTGTTTAAAATTGAAACAATATAAATAAAATGTATTTATACATGAAGATAATGGAATTTTTCCATGTGTTTTTGGTTCAGATGACCCATGTTTATTTGGTATGCACTCGTCTTTTCTGTGTGCAAAATAGAAATGTGGTGTTCCCTGGTGCTGTGGAAAAGAAGTCTTTTTCTATGTGTAGGAAGGAAGGGTAAAATGAAAAGGACATATTTTAATCATATATTTATTTTATTAACTTACCAAAGAAAAGAGTTTGATCATAGAATCATAGAATGTCAGGGGCTAGAAAGAACTTCTAAAGATCATCTAGTCCAACCCCCCTGCCAGAGCAGGTTCACCTATACCAAATTGCACAGGAACACATCCAGGCAGGTTTTGAACATCTCTAGAGAGGGAGACTCCACGACTCCACAGCTCCCCTGGGCAGCCTGTTCATGTTCTGTCACCCTCACAGGGAAAAAAATTCCTCCTCATGTTTAAATGAAACTTCCTATGCCTCACCTTCCACCCATTGCCCCTTGTCCTGTCATCGGGCATCACCGAGAACAGCCTGGCTCCATCCTCCTGGCACTTGCCCTTTGTGTATTTATAAACATTAATGAGGTCACCTCTCTGTCTCCTCAAAGCTAAAGAGCCCCAGCTCCCTCAGTCTCTTCTTGTAAAAGAGATGTTCCATTCCTTTAATCATCTTTGTGGCTCTGCGCTGGACTCTCTGAAGCAGCTGTCTATAATCACCTGTGTGATTGTACCTTTTATAACCTGGCTAAGGATATTCTTCCTCATTGCATAGGACATTGTATCACTATGTAATTGTTATTTGGCATTCAGAAGTGACAGTTCTGATCAACTGTGTTGGCGTAAAGGAGGTAACGTAATAGAAATAGACTATTCTGAAAGTAACATTTGTTCTGTGTAGAGATGATAAATTGATTTCTGCAATTTATGCATTTCTTTACATTGCAGTAGCCAAAGCAGTATTACTTTTCAGAATTACAAGTATTTAGTTGACATTTCTGAGTCAGTTGTTGGTTTTAATGGCTTTATGTACACTTGCATAGTGCTGATCTACTTTCAGATCCCAAATGCAGTAAATTGTCTCACAGACTGGATGTGTTACAGTACAGAGCATAGCTCCAGTACACCATGAGGTGTACTGGAGACTGCTCCATCGTTTTTATGTGACTAGATCATGTAATTCTCAGGAGGAACAGAGGGAAGGATTGATTTTTTTGTTTGTTTGAAATTCTATTTTGATGTTTGTAAGCCACCATATTTTGGATAAACATTGGATACTGATGTTAATTTTATGCTAGAGCTTTCACTGAAGCATAAGGGAAATAATTTGCAGACTGGGCCTGACTGTTCATCTGTATGTCTGCCCATTTGTCATTTGTACTCTCTTTATGTAGAAGGAAATGGAATTACATAAAGTAGGATAATTGTTTGTAAAAGATTACCAAATTTTGGTATATCATTTTACTTAAAACTTTTGAATACCATACAGAACACTTCCAGAGGTCATCTTTCAGTTCTTTTAGGGTTTTTTGAATAAACTTCAGGGTGGATACAAACTTGTGATTTAAGAAAAGCTAATCATAAAATGTGAAACTGGAATAATGTCATTCACCCTCTGCATTTTATCCACTTGCTGCTTCTTTACCCTTTGTAATAGTTCCTAAAGTTGAAATTCTTGTAGGGAGCTTCTTTGTGGCTTCTTCTGATTCATCGTGGGCTTTCCGAAGTTGTGAATACCTTGTCAGCTCTTTGTCCTCCCAAACACACCTGCCAGTAGGCATTTACTAAACAAATGGAACTCTCCTCTTCCTCACACACTACTCTTGCCATGTTTGGATATTACAATTTGGCAGAAGAGTTCCTCACATCGTGTTCTGTAAAGCACTTGTATCAAGGACATAAACATCATTGTCTTTGCTTGTTGCTTGGATTGGATTGATGTTTAATGTCTCAAATTACTTATCTCAGAGTCCAGTAAATTCAGATCTCTTGTCTTTACTTTCAGAATTCATCATAATACTGCTATTTTCATTTCTGCCCATCCTCTCCATAGGTTTTTGTGTTCTGGATCAGGTAGTACATATAATTTCTATTGCCAGATGAGATCTACTGCTCTTGCAACTCTATATTGCACCCTTTGACCTTTTTGATTACTTAGACTGTATTTTTAAACAGTTCTGTCAGATAAGGGAATGCTGTATATTGAAAGAACTTCAAAGAGAGTTCTGTCACTGAAGACAGAGGAGATTGTCATAGGAGAAGGGAATTAGTAATTAAAGAAACACTAGAATGATGTGACAGAAGAATTTAACAATTTCTTTATTACCATTTTTGGAATAACGTAGATGCTCTGTTAACTGGGCTTAAATTTCAGTATCAGGTCATCAGTGATTCTAAGAATCTGAGTGAAGCTGATACCACCATTCCAGTGCAGTCACACAGGCACATTCACGTTGCTGAGCCACCTAATGCCAAAGGAATATGCTGAGATTTTGGAAGATTTTCTAAACAGCTGTGACACAACTTCAGAAACTCTTTAGATGGATCCAACACTGCAACTGAGAATGTGTGAAATCTGAAACTCAAATAATGGGTTTAAACTTTGGCGAATAGAATCATGGTAATCTCTGTAATGCAATTAGCTCTTCGTTTTCTTTTAAAAATCTCGCTTAAATGTACTGCAGACAGAAAAAAAAATCATATTTTGTACCCACTTCTAGGAGCTTCACCTTAGAACTCTGAAGTTCTCTGTCATTTTGAAAATTCTGAACATTCTTTATTCTAGGTTATTTTAGCTTCCTTAGTGTGTTCTGTGTGTAACACATCTTTGTAAATCTCTTTGTTACCTCTGGGAAAAGGTGAAGTATATTGCTCTGCATTATATAATGTTATTTGAGTAATGGATAACAAATTATATATGATCCTCAGGAATCTGAGATTAAACATCAGGAGTAGTTAGATGTTTAAGTCACTTATGCCAGAAAATGTATATGATAAGTAAAATTCCATCCAGAATTGCATCCTAATTTTGCAAAATTCTAGAATTCTATTGCCCTCTGCTGGTATAGTCTACCTGTCTGAGATTTGGTAGCACTTAATAACAAGTGAATTGTCCTTGCTTTTCTTTTTTGTAGTGAAATAATGAAGGATATCAGTTTAATGAACCACTTCGCTACTCATATTTCATTTTAGAAAATAAATATGTCAGTCTTCAGTCCAGTCTTGTTTGGCTTTCTGAAGGCAAGAGAGGTGGCTAATTATTATTTTCTTTATTGCTGAGGTTTTCAGATTGAAGGAGCAACTTAATTTCATGGGATTTCTTTTAAAGTATTAAAAAATCAAACAAAAAATTAAGAGTAACAGAAGCTTCACAGTTCTTACTTTATGCTTTTTTGACCTTTCCCCACATTTGTGTGTTGAAATAGATGTGGCTATAATTTTATATTTTAGACCAAATGGGAAAACCAGAGAATTTAAATTTTTGACTGATATGATCCATGCAGGCAATCAAAATTGAAAACAAATTCATATACACTTATTTGAGCATATACATGCTGTGATAAATATCAGTATGTATGCCTGGTGTGATGCAGTGTTTTCTGCAAGTAATACATAGGTAAGCCTCACACCTGCAGATCAGTCTATGTAGGTTGGTCCTGTAGGACTTCCTTGAAGTCTTTTTGAACTTAAGAGCTATCCACATAGGTGTTACATAGTTCTGAATGCAGGACTGACTCACAATGTGTCCATCTGCAGAACCCGGTTTATATCACCCTGGGGATGAGCAGAGTGTTGCCTACAGTAAGTGGATGACTATTCATGATACAGTAGGTTGTAATTGACTGAATGTCTACATAAACAGCTTCTAGGTGGGGAGTGACCTTTTAGAGTAGCTGTGTTGCCATATCCCAGATGATCTGTAGGTTTACACCTGGGGACTCCTGGGGAGAGCCTTAACAAACAGAGAAGAGGAAGCACTTTGCTCTCCTATGCCATGCAAGGATTGGTGGGTGATTTCACAAGTGTTGGAGTAGCTTTCTCGCAGATGTCAAGTAAATAACTCATAGCACAATGATTCCTCAAGGAGCTGAGGGGGAAGCAATCTCTTTTCCAGCTCTCTTCCTTCTTTCCAGCTCTCCTGAGAATCCTAAGTTATTTTGCCCAAAACAACTGGCAGAGCTGAACCTGAAACAGCAAGTTCTGACTTTGATTCCGTGCTTTGGCCACTATCAGGTCTTGCCATTTGTTTCTACACATGCAGATGATAAGAAGAATAATGTTTATGATCACTTAGCTTTTTGATGTATTTTCTTTGATTCTTTTGTAAACAACTATTTTTACTTTGCCTAGGAGTTACAGTCAGTATTGGTTTATGTCATTACGTGTGGACATAAATCTCAAATTGTGTTTTGTTCGTGGTTTTAAATTACGATCATAAGAAGAGCATCTCAAAGCTGCCCCTCAGCTTTCTTGTTGTGTTTGTCCCCATGAGAAAATTATTTGTTTCATTTTTATTTCTGAAACAGTATTGTTTATGGATCCAGATTTTTGAGTTTAACCTTTCTTAATTGGTGCCAGAGGTCATCTCTTTTGCTAGTTTACACAGTTTGGTCTGATTCAGACTGAGGCATCAAAGTCAGCTGGACGGGTCAAATCACCCCGTTGTGTGGCACTCACTGCAGAAATTGGCTTAAGGCTTGGCTAGGTTTGAACAGATACTTTTTCCTTTTTCTGATGTCATACTGCCTTTTTAGTATCTGTGATGTGGCTGGGAATTACTGCCAGTGGGGGAGAAAAAAAATAAACTTCATGATACAGCTTCAGCAGTAACTATTGCTTTCAAGATGTGTTGCTCATATTTGTATTCCGTGATTTGCCTGCAAGTTTTATGTGTCTAGGTTTTGAGTTAGTGAATGATGGGCTAGATCCATTTTGAGGGCCTTGTGTTAATTACCATACCCAAACTAGTGAAGTTGTTTTATGTGAGCTGTGTACACACCTACCAATGGTAAAAGATCTGTACAGCTCTGAAGGAACAGAGACTACTGTAAAGGAGGGAGCTTTACAGGAGGATACAGGTGTCTTCCTGCGTACTTTCTGTTCTAACATTTCTCTCATTTGTAACAACTAAAAGACTCAAATACATGTACAGTTAGTTCCTTGATAATTAACAGGCTTGACATAGTCATAAATTAGCATGTATTTTGTTTACCTAATATTTTTTCTCAGCAGTCAATACAAAGATCAGTAGGACACTTCATTCTGCTGCCCTGTTCTGTGATTTAACAACTAGATCAAGTATGGGAACCACTGCTGTGTGTTCAGTTGTCATTTCCTGTGAGCTACCATAAACTGCATCACAACTGAAACTTGGAAATCTGTTAAACAAGCTAACTGAAACCTTCTGTTCCAGTTTGTGTTGAAGAAATAGTCACATTTAATGTCATTTCATTTAGATTTTGTAACAGGTTAACAAATTTGATGATGTTCTGTGTAATTAAAACATCATTTCTTGTGGTTTTATGGTTAATCACAAGATAGTATTTCAGTTGAGTAAAGTATGTCACATATCATTTCCTCAGACATCTCATTTCAAAGACGATAGAGCCTAAAAAATGGCACATGATCAGGACTTTTAGTTCCTGATGTACTTGGAAGAGCGTAATGTGGAAAACATAGTTTGAAGAATTGCAAAACCTGAAATCTGTAAAGCAGATTTAAAAATGTTGGTTGCAGTTTCCTAGCCTTACACTGGAATGCCTGCATGCCTGCTATGGAAGTAGTACATGTTTTTGCTGTTGTGTACAGCCGTGCAGTTACAAATACTGAATGTGTAGTGTTCACGTTCTGCAGGAAAGAGCTTGACAACATAATCATTAAAATAAAATCTTAATTCCTAGATAGAGTGTGTATTTCCAATGTGGTTAATATTCTCAATGAAAGCCATTAAATGTGGTGCCTAGTAGTATGCTTAATTTTTCGCTTCTACTGCAGGAATCACCATAAGAAGGTATTTAGATTGCCTCCTTCCTTGCTACATGCGATATACAAAACAAATTTTCGTGGCTCTGTTTTTTAAGTAAGAATATGTATGATGTAAAATTTCATTCTTCATGATTCAGGTAATCAAAAGAAATTTCATTGTATGTGGTTATGGAGAATATTAACTCATTGGGAGATTAGTGCTACCTGAATAAATAGATCTACTTGGAAAAAAAAAGTAGAGCGTTGCCAATGAGTCAGTCCATAACAGTTCTGAGTTTGAAAATTTATAGGGCTCCAGACCCTTGTGACTTCCAAGAACATACCCAATGTAATACTTTTTCAGGAGATAGATTTGGGTGACATCATGCAGTACCTACCAAGAAAGAAAACAATGTATCTAAACTTGTGCTATTGCAACAAGTGCATCTTACTGGAATGACTCAGTTGCTGCCTAAAATGATTTTCATTACTCTAGTTTGGACTTCTAAATAAAATGAGAAATAATTTTAATCTGTTTGAATACTGATTTCTATGTTGTAGGACCTGGTTATTAAAATAGTTTTATTTTGTTAGCAAGGAAAATATTTTCTGTTAGAAATGTGTTTTGTGCTATCACCAGAGATTCATATCTGCTCTGAATTAAGAAAGCTGTGCCTTGCACTGGCATTAGACTTGTATACAGGCTTCCACTGTGTTAGTTTCTCTAATTGCAGTACAAAACATAGTATATATTGCATATTTCAGTCTTTATATAAAATAATAAGACTAATTGCCAGTTTTACATGTCTGTTGCTTTCAGAAACTAGCACCTGGAGTCAGTCAGTTTGCTTATACCTGTGTACAGGACCATCCTATCTGGACTAACCAACAGTTTTGGGAAACAACTTTTTATAGCAATGTGCAGAATCAAGTTCGCTCCCTCTACCTGACAGCCAAAGATGACAACCATGCAGCACAGTTGAGACAAAAGGTAGGACCATATTTTAAAGTAAATAGCAAGGTAGTATTTTAATTCACATTTATGTGTCTCCTGAGTTATAGAGAGCTAAGTTATGGTTTCTCCAATTTCAGCTTTTTCTTACATCCTTCCCATATTAAACAGCATACAGTAACACAAAAAATAACCAGAATTAGGATTTCCATGCAAAGCATTATAATTTGATGTTGTTCTTACGTTTTTTGAAACAGCCACTGTTTCTGGTTTCCTCAGACTATAACATAATTTGACTATATGCCATCTACCGAGTTTGCTTCAAGCAGATGCTAGAATTGAGCTCTGATATGTTCAAACATGAATGTTTCAGCTGGTCTGGAAAGTATTTATATAGAATTTGCCTCATGAACATCCCAGGAATTTGGAGACTTATCACCTGCATCAATCAATGAGATGCGCATTATTTTTCAATCTGATTTATGCATTTTCTTACGTGGCATATGTGGAGAAGCTAAGGAGAGCAATCATATTAAAACTATGAAGAGACATGGAAGATTGTATAACATTAAAAAAGATCTAGAAATGATACTTAGATCTATCAACATTGTGCTAGTTGCATATTTCAGTAAACTGTCTTCTCAGCTCAATTCCTATAATCATAACTCTCTTTAAACCCTACTGAGTTTTTAAAATTAATCTATGATTTAAATAACTGAATAAGTTTAATAAACAATTTAATAAATAAAGTTTTGACTAAGCATTGTTTTTTGTATTACAGCTTTATTATAGCTTCTGTATTTTTATATTTCTTTCTGTATGTCTTCCAGGAGAAAAATTCTGTAGGTCCAGACCAAGATAAGACAGCAATGGACCTGGCTGCTGAGCAGTTGCGATTGTGGCCAACTCTTAATAAACAAACACAGCAGGAGCTAGTCCAGAATGAGGAGAGTACAGTTTTTAGTCAGGCAATTCATTTTGCTAACCTCATGGTTTACCTGCTGGTACCACTGGATACAAGTAAGAACAAATTATTGAGAACGTCAGCTACTGGTGACTGGGAGAGTGGAAGCAACAGTATTGTCACAAATAGGTGGGTGCACAAGTTTACTGGTAATGAGGTTGTGCCACACTTTTCCAAAGCTTTGATTTCAGGACTGACTCAAAATACTAGATTGTTTCAATATCTTTCCCCCCACCCAGTTCATTAAGGAAAGCAGAAGTCTTAACATGATTCCTCTTAAAATAACAGAGCTTACTCAGAGAAATTTATCACTGCTTAAAAGAACATAAGTTTTTCTTTTGTTGCAGTAAGAATTTTTAATCTAGTAATGCAAATGTCTAAGTCAGAATATGATGCAAAAGAAAACAGCAGCCTAAAAAGTACTTCATATTTGGTTTTGTAGAGTGTAAAAAAAAAAAAAAAAGTATATGAACCTAAAGTCAGGAAAGCATCCGTAAAATTTCTGTGCAACAGCTGCAAGGGAGAAAGGTGCTGAGGTCACAGGAAACAAGAGGGTTAAACCACTGTGGCAAAGGTTAAGTTACTAAGGAGGCAGGAGGGGAGTGTAGCACCAGTTACATTCCGTAGCATACAAATCCAGGACATTTCATAACAAACCTTCTCCCCTCTCTATTTTTAGTTTTCATTATCACCTATGTCTGTCAGAATTCTCACCTGATAAAACTCTAGAACACTACGTGAGAACACTGACATCTGGTAAAGGCAGGCTATCACTGTCAAACTCCCCAAGGCTACTTCTGCTGACTGAACAGCAGAGGTTGTGGTATATGTTGCAATGTATGAATCTGGTTCTTAATATTATTCTGGGAGGTGTTTTTAGCTGTCAAAAGTATATCTCCCACTGACTTGCTTGCATATTCAGTCTGATGCACAAACATTTTTTCATTTTTTTCTCATGAACTTTTTAGCTTTTGAATGCTTTGCTCTGCAACCAGAAAATTCATTTAATGAATCTTTCCCTGTGTAACTGGATATTTGTTTAATGTGGGTTGCTAATAATGTACTTGGCTTTATGAGAAGAAGACTTAGAACTCACTTCCAGGCAGCGATTTTTTTTCTTGTTTGCATGTCTGCACTAGACCTGTGGAGGGAAGTTCTCTTATGCCATCATCCCTGCAGTTCTGACAGTGTCAGTAACAGTGAAAATAGGATGTAATTTCACAAGGTTTATGTATCGTAACTGGGAAAACCCTTCAGCTTGTCTGTGTTTAGCCCACTATCACATGTGCAATGCTAGTTATATTTGTCACACTTGAAATGTCTTTTATTTATACCTATAGTATTGCAGGCAGTGTTGCAGAGAGTTATGACACAGAAAGTGGGTTTGAGGACTCTGAGAGCAACGATGTTGCAAATGCAGTTGTACGCTTCATCACCAGATTTATTGACAAGGTTTGCACAGAGAGCGGAGTGACGCAGGATCACATCAAGGGTCTTCATTGTATGATACCAGGTAAGAATCGTGGCCAAAAAGTAACAGAGAAATATACTTTTTTAGTTTTATTTATTTTGAGTGAAAATTTGAAGGTTTGACTTCCTTCTTAGTCTATAATTGTTGTTGAATTTAAAATAATTACTCAATTGTTGTTTAAATTTGGGAGTTTCAGACTATTGGAGATTTAATTAGATTGCAAATTTCGTATTATGTGAGGCTTCATATATGGTATTACTGCTTTCCAGGCATTGTAGCAATGCACATAGAGACCCTAGAGGCTGTCCATCGTGAGAGTAGGCGGCTTCCACCAATACAGAAGGCAAGTATTATGAAACACATTTGTATTCTTTACAAGTATTACAATCATGCAATTTAGTCATCTTTTTTCTCCCTCATAATGTTAGGAGAAAACATCAAAACACTGAAAGAAAATTTCCACTAGTGATAAATAAAGTGCTTGGCTTTGGTCTTGTGAAATAAGAACTTTAGAGCTAGGAGAGCCAAACTTATGAGCATAAACAAGCTGTTGCATGCCCACTGTTTTTTTGAGACCGATTTCTCTTACTTGAGTGCAAACTCTCATTTCCCTTCATTGGACTCATGCTCATAGCAGTTTTGCTTTGAAACTTTTAAAGCCAAATAGTATAACTAGATTAATGGTGATACCAATGTTATACCTCACATTTACATTTAATTTATTTGTATCAGCCCAAAATTCTACGACCAACTTTACTGCCAGGAGAAGAATTTGTATGTGAAGGTCTCCGTGTGCTGCTGGATCCTGACGGCAGAGAGGAAGCTACAGGAGGACTACTTGGAGGTCCTCATATCCTTCCTGCTGAAGGAGCTTTGTTCCTTACCACTTACAGAATTATATTTAAGGGCACTCCTCATGACCAGCTGGGTAAGAAAACTTAAACAGTGGCAATTGTGGTACTATAGATAGGCAGGTCTTTGAGTTGGCTTATCCACCTATTCAAGCATCACCATTAAAATGTACATACCTCACTATGTACTTCTTCATGTTTCTCAGATGAGAATAATCTCTTAATGTAAGATTTTATCACTAGATATGCTGGTGATTGGTTTTGTTTTTCCATTTCACTTAACTAGAACTTTTTTCTTCACATGAGGCATTAGATGCTAAATGTTTGTTTCTCCATGCATGCTGGTAGCTGTTTAGAGCGCTGTGTTCAGTAACATATGTAACATAAAGTCATAATATGTACTTGTCTTAGAAGAAACTTGGTAAACTGTCACATGGTTTTTCAGGCTTGTATGGACTGCCCAGAGTTGTAGACATACAATAAGAACATTCCTGGCCATCCTTGCATCCCTACCATAGAATTCCAAATGGACAAAATAATTAGGATCTTTTTATCTCAGTTCCATCTGAAACGTTGGTCTGATAATGCTGCTTTACAGAGGAAAATTTTTAAGCTTCCATGGAGAGAGAACATCCATGCTGTGTGAGAAATGCAGCTTCCGTTGCCCCTAGTTTTCCATTAGCCACTTTGCATTAACCACTTCTTTTTTCCACTACTGGAAGTGTTTCAGTGACAAGTGATCAAGTGTTAGTATTCTTCTTTAAATTATTAATATATTCATCATAATCATTATTTTCTAATATCTAGTGGAAATGTCTCTTCTGAATGATAAATGTTCATATTTTGACATCTGCCATATTTAAGCAGATTGGCATTCAAATATATAAATTTATTGTAGGAATTTCATGGTCATATGTAAAGATATGAGTCTGTATCCTTTGTTTTCATATTGCATTATGCAACTTATAATTTGAATAAGCTTGGAAGTTTTTCCTCACCTCCCACCCACCTAGTTTTTGGAGAGGTGGATTTTCGTAATGTAGAAAGACCCGGAAGGAGAACAGAATTAATAAGGAATTAATCATAAATTTAGAGTATAAATAATACATGAAGAATTCATCACCTTTTGGGTATTTTACCTGAAATGAATCCTATACTGTTATTTCTATGTTAATTTGCACTTACTCGTTCCTGTCTATTCAAAATACAATGTGATTGAACCAGACTTGATTCTGTGATCTAACGAGTGTCTGTAAATACCGTTTGATGGTGTTCAGTTGGAGAGCAGACAGTGATCCGCAGCTTTCCCATTGCCTCTGTGACAAAGGAGAAGAAAATCACGATACAGAACCAGTTGCAGCAGAGTATGCAGGAAGGACTGCAGATCACCTCAGCTACCTTTCAGGTAAAAGGATGTTTTGTAAAAATGTGCGACAGCACAACTCAAAATATTATATGAGTGGCACTTTGTTCTGATACTCGTGAAAAACTCATTTGTCTGCCCAGCAAAGTCACTAGAGAGTGCATTCCTCTCATAGAAACCCTGATGTTTCTTGGCCCAGTTGATATTTAAAGAGGGTTACCATTTTCATATTTGATTTCTTTCTCTCCTTTCCTCACCTTTCAGTTTTGGATCCAGTAAAGGACTACTTTGGGTTCAAAGTCTCTTACTGAGAGTGAGTAGAGGTGCCAGTGAGAGCATGCTTTCTCTCTTCTCCAGCCATATGAAATACGAATATCCAACCAGCTGCAAATATTCCTGCTTTCTCAAGACTTGCCACTTTACCAGCTTTCTTTAAAAATCCGCAATAGAAAGTCATGGCCTGTCTCACAGGGAAGCTGCACTTCTCAGGAATCTTTAGGATAGCCAGCATTGGCCAGAACCCTGTGAGACTTGCACAGATCCTAGTGTTTTCCTGTCTGTAGAATTGCCCTCAGTGCGTTCAGCAGAAGCATATACACAGGGCAATCAACAAAGATGAACATGTGAGAATTCAGCATCATGAAATGTCTGAAGTCTTCCCTAGATTTTTCTTCTTGATGGTGGTGATCTTACCAGTGGTCGAAGTCTAGGAGATGAGAAGTTGAAGGCAAAGAATTTTGTGTCATGGACTGAAAATAGGCTGCGATCCTTACAAAATATGTTGCTGTATTGGCTAACTGCAGAAGTATATTTTCTTTGAGAACAATAATTCTGACATTTAAAAACATAATAATGTGGATCATCAACATCTTAACAATAATGGTCAGCATCTAGCTAGTCATTCTTCAATAGCCTATTCAAAAGCATAAGATTAGAAATGCAAGTGAGTAAAACAGCTGAAAAAGAGTTGTCCTTGTGGACTTTGGAGGGGACCTCACAATGGCTTATTTTCCAAAAATCTTTTCACCAGAATCATTAGCATGCTTTGATATGTGCTAAATACAGGCACAGCTCAGTGTTTGGTGCTGGACTCTGGTCATTTTTGCTTTTTGTTTAGCGTAGTTTTGTATTGGGTTATGGGAACAAAAACAATCAGCAAACAGTTTACTTTCTGTTCCTTCTGTAACAGCTAGAGTTCAATGCAGTATGAAATAGCCCCTTCCCTTTGTTTATTAGTTATAACTTTCAGAAGGTTTTGGTAACAGCTAGGTGATTTAATGTCTTTACAACTTGCTATCAGTGTAACCCCTAAAGATTGAAAGCTCTTTTCAAGGAGGTCCTAGAACAACAGAGTTATTAGTCATCAGGAAAGAATTTAAAAAACAAGTGATATTAAAAAAGGCAAAGACAAAATCCACCTTCTGGTGGCAAACAAAAGACACTGGGAAGATGTGGAGGTATGCAGTCAGAAATAAAACTCTAGGATACTTGTTTGCTTTTCTTTTTTCCATGTTCTTAAACTTCTTTTGGGCCCTTTTAAGAATCCCTGGTTTTCTATCTCTGTTTTTTTTTTCCTTTGTTTTAGTTTTTGTCATTGGTGGTGCTTTTTCTCTGCTTGTTTGTTTCCCCTGAAATGCTAACTGTTAGGCTTTTGGCCAAGGATGATGGGATTTTTTTAAATTTATTTTTTACTTAAAGCACTTTTAGAGGAATGGAAGAGTCAGTGTTGAGTAAGTTAGTTCCCTTTTAAGGATCATTTTTGTTATTAGCAATTTTCGATACTTTGCAAGGTGAGGCAAAAATCAGAATGATGAAGTAATGAAAATATAATTGTGACATCAGAGTGCTGAAATTATTGGTTTGATGAGAGTCTTTGAAGTGCCTTACCAGCCTTAGTTCCCAGTATGTGGGCAGAGCTGGCAGAATATTTCCAGGCTAAGCTGTTCCATGTGACTAATGTTTGAACTGTTGTAGAACTTTTAATGCCAGCACTGCTGCTTGGATTTACCAAGGTATTTTCTGCTTGATATTATGAGAATTGCAGGTGCTTCTTATTGAAAATACCTCTATTAAATTAAAAATTAATGAAACATTAATGAGCTGATTAATATCATTTAACATCAAGAAGATACATAATACATATTTCTGGTTTTTGGTGGGTATAGTATTGTGTAACTATGGGAATTTTGTAAATACATTTTAGGATCTTTTAACTTCTTTAATTATATAATTAATTTAAACTTTCTAGCATGTCATGTCTTTAATATGCAGTTAATTAAAGTAGCATTTGATGAAGAAGTGAGTCTTGAAGTGGTGGAAATATTTAAGAAACAGTTGATGAAGTTCCGTTACCCTCAGTCCATCTTCAGCACTTTTGCATTTGCAGCTGGGCAAACAGCACCACAGATAATTTTACCGAAACAAAAGGAAAAGAACACTTCATTCCGGTATAGTCATTCTTCTTTTCTTACTGATGTTCTTCTTTAGTGGTAGTCACATGCATTGAAGGATCTGACTGCTTTGGGAAATGCATGTCAATCAAGCAGTTTTCAGAAAAGTCAAAATAACCTGATGGCTGTTGCATCGAGTTTTATTTACTGAATAAAAGGTAGATTAGTATGGTGGATGCATGCTCTACTTGGTATGGGAATATTATTTGAGTTTCTGGCTGCAGTAAATCTGAGCAAGCATCTCATTACGTTTTGAAATGCACACAATGTGAGTAGTGTCTTCAACTGTGCAAACAGTGCCAACATAAAAAACGGATTTCTTGTGTATTACTTTCTAGGTTAATAACCTCATGTGGGTTAAAATTAGTTTTACTCTTGGTACAGTCTGTACAGTTTCCTTGTGTTTTTTAATCTAGAGTTTGAGCTTTGTGTCCTCTTTAGAAGTCTGTTATACATTAATTTTTACTAGACTAGGTGGATGATTAGTGTGTTCCTGAATGGTGGTTCCTGTGATTCTCTGTTGGTTATTGCATGGTTGACACAGGAAAGTAGAACTCCAAACTAGTCATGGACTCCTAAACTTTAAGGTTATTACTATCTTTCCTGCCTTTATACTTTGTCAGCTTTGTAGATTTATCACGTTGCTAGCAGAATACAAATAGCTAAAGAAAGGCAATGGCTACTTATTATTCATTACTATTAGGCATAATAGACACAAATTAATCTGAAATGTATAAAATTCTTGTTTAATAATAATGGCAGTTAGAGTTTTTGTCATTAACTAGAAAATTATGAATACATTTGACTTGGGTAGTTGAGTTTGTCATAAATATGTGTACACACTGTCAGGGAGAATTGCATGCATCTTTTATAAATACTTTTATTGCTATGAATTTGTAGAACCTTCTCAAAAAGCATTGTGAAAGGAGCAAAACGTGCTGGTAAGATGACAATTGGACGCCAGTATTTGTTAAAGAAGAAGACAAGCACAATAGTGGAAGAAAGAGGGAATCGCCCAGGCTGGAATGAGGATGATGATATCTCTGGTAAGAGTAAAACAGGTTTTTTTCATGTTGGTTGATGTGTCTCCTGTTTTGCTAGCATTCCAATGTACTGAGTAAGACATATCTTCGAGAAGGAAGTGCAGTCTTCCTAGGCAGGAAAGAGGACAAGGCAAAAGAGGAAGTTGACTTAATTCAGTGATAAAGCAAAACACTAGATTATTATCTTGTAATTATCAAACTATCTGCATATAGTATCTGCTTAATAATTTTTTTACATCCTAATAGCGTGGACAGAACAGCACAGAAGCATGCTGTGCTGTAACTTCTGTTTCTTTAGCCATCATGACATCTGCATTGAGAAAGCAGTAATTAGTGATTCAAGGAGTGAATGACATGAGAGAGTCTTCTGTGGATGTGGAAGAGAGAAGGGAAATCTGAAAGCAGCAGAAGTCAATACAACTGAAAATACCATATTCCAAATTTTAGGTGAAGATATGGAAGGCAGAAAGTGATTTGGGCACTTTGTGTAGTTCGTGTGGTGGTGCAGAGTTTGGCTTTCTTCCAAACACTTTCTTAACCATGTGCTGCTGTCAATATATCCTTATCTGGACCAGTGCTAATTTATAGGAAACCACTAGAGGGAACCAGATTCTCCTCTACATAAACAGGTATTGTTTCGTAATACCATTCTTTCTTAACAAAAAAAAAAAGTAAAGAAAAAAGAGGCATTTCAGATAAAGACATATTTATCAAACGCTAATTATTTCTTCAAAACATCAAACGAGAGGAACTTTTGTTTTTTTACTCTTTGTTCAGTGAGCAAGACAGTTTATGTGACTTAGGAGATGCATACAAGTTGGATTTTGATGTTAGTGCGGTGTCTCTGTTGTCAGTAAAATGGAAGAAGGCCGTTCCAGGAAAGCTAAAAAATTCTGATTGTCTTCTTATATTCCTTCTAAAAGTGGAAGGAAAAGGCAAAAAAGAAAGGATTGCAAAATTACAGAATGCCTTTACAGTGTGAAAAATAACGTTCTCAATTGAATTTCCAGCAGCTTCAAGTGCTGAATTAGTACGCATTGTGATAGTGCAGATTCTTTAGGCCAGAAGCAATTCTACTGGCTGTACCTGGGTGATTTTGGAGTGATTTTGTGTCCTTCATCTAGAAACACTAAGTAGAATTATACTTGTGTATTCATACGTCTCTTGACAGTGAAGAGATTTTAAGAGTTTTTGCATTGTTGATGTACAAAAGAACTATATTCTTCCATGAACACAGATGTTACATCAGCAATAATGGTTTTTTTCATTCTCTAACAAAAGTATAAAGAATTATATTGTGAGACTTCCTACCCAATGCTTTTGAGATATTTTTGATTTGTAATATGTATGGTGATCAAAGTCTTGACAGTTTGCTTTTCTGCCAACACTGACACTGTACTACCAGGTACAACAAACTGACAAGAGTTGTGACTCTTTGCTTTGGAGTACAAATAACTGCAGGCAATTTGGTATTTAATTACTGCGGTGTTGGCTGCTCTGAATGGCTTTTTGCTTGCAAGTCTCAAAAACTATATCAACAATGAAGCAAGCGGGGACTATGAGCAGCAGGTGATGCAGTATCTTAAAAAAGAAATGTTAAAGATAGAGTTGGAAGAGATTTCAGGAGATCATCTATTCCATCTCTCTGCCCCAAGGCAAAATCAACATATTTAATCTATTCCATGTTGTTTACCTAACTTTTTCTTAGAAGCTTTCCAAGATGAAGGCTCCACAACTCTAGGCTTTATACTAATGCTTTAACCATCCTTAATGGCTACTTTCTGGTATTCTAAATATCAGTGACAGTATTTTCTTGCCACAATTTAAAGCCACCACCTTTTCTTCTGCCATGTGCAGAAGAGAAGATTTCCTAAATTCTCATTGCAATGTTTCATGTGTTCATGGACAACTGCAGTATTTCACTTCTCTGTTCTTTTCTGGATATTAAACATCT
This sequence comes from Tricholaema leucomelas, assembly GCA_013400475.1. Lineage (NCBI taxonomy): Eukaryota > Metazoa > Chordata > Aves > Piciformes > Lybiidae > Tricholaema lacrymosa > Tricholaema leucomelas. Next base: position 1,732,180 of record WAAF01018538.1, on the reverse strand, counting down.
GAAGTTCCTTCAGTCACGATATTTTTCTACTCATCTCCATTGTAGTTTTCTCAAATCCTTTTTAGTTGGTCTACATGTAACTCAAAATGTGATTTCCAAAACTGGGCACAGTACTGTAGCTGGCTGTTGTACTGATGGTTGTACCAGTGTACTGGTTGTGGCTAATGAACATCTAATTTCCCTCCATTTCCCACCCATTGTTTCATTTCAGAATTTAGAATCTTATGAGTACTAAATTCTTTTTCTTCTAGGTGATCATACTGGCATGCTCCATAAAACAGGAGATAGTAAACCTCACTTGTCCATACAGTCACATCTCAGAGACAGTGAAATAGGGGGATTAATCATCTTTTCAACATCAAATTTTAAAAAGTCCATTCTAAACTTGAGGCAACAAAACATTTTCATCTTCCTCTTCAGGTTAAGCCATTCTATGGTGACATTTATATAAGCTTTTGTAATCTTATTTTTTTATGCACAGGAAGATGTATTTCAAATTCTAATCACCAATATACTGCTAGCTTTAGAAAAAATATTCAGCCTCATCTTACCTGAGTCAGTTGCAGCTCTCCATTCAAAGTTTCTCTATGCCCCAATATAAAATAATTTTAAATCTCATTTATTCTAATTTTTTTCCCTGTTGGGGCACTCCTTGCTTGTCAGTGTTTTCTAGCTTCTTTCTTACAATGATAAATACAAAACACAAGGTTAAAAAATGAGCTATCCACAGTGTCAGATTCTGTTATTTAGGTCAAATAAACTACTGCTGGTTTCATTTGACCTGCAGGGGTAATAAAATTATTCACAAGGTGCGCAAATGAAAATGTGAACAGATACTACTCCTGTAAATTCTGAATGTTGTCTTCTGCCAGTAAAGTTGTAATAGTATCTTAAAAAAAAAGAGAGTTCTAATTTCCAGTTTTATTAACTCTTGGTTTACATTTAAATCCTTATGTACTTTTCAGTATCTCATACATGAAAAAGTACTTCCCTCGTGCACATATTTCAATGCTTGAGGTGTTAACAAGTAACTGATACATGCTGTGAACAGTAAATTTGGAAATAGCTGGAAGTGTCAGTAACAGGCAGGTGGCAGGTTTTGTACAGACCTTGCTTGACTTAATTTCATTGTAGTTTGAACTTGCGATATGGGTTTTATCTCTCATGATTAGAGATTTTTTTGCTTTGTGAAGTGCAGCTGACGTGCATGGCTGAAGAAAGCTGTTGTTTGACATTGAAACTGAGGCATTAAGAAACTAACAGTTATCTGTTGTGAAATTATGACACAAATGTTTTTTAATTTGAAACAAGCCTTAAAAGATTGTCACCTCTTTTGATGGTCAGAAGAATTGCAAGGATTTTTTTACCTTGGATGTCTAAAGAAATTACATGTATATTTTTTGTTATCATCTTGCTTATATCTTTGTATAGCAGTTTTGAATTTAACAGGTGTTAGTAAATTGTTGAAATAAAGACTAACTCAGTAAATTGTTGAAATAAAGATGAACTCAGTTAAATTCAGTATTTGAGATCATTTTTTCCCAGTATTCTGGTGAGTGAGTTGTCAGCCATGCCAGCTACAAGTGCAGTAGGTAATTGTGCAATATGTTAAAGTTTCCTGACTAAAATACTATTGCTCATCATTTCAGTTAGCTGTTGTTAGTATTTATTAGTTCCTGTCATTTGTCACTGACAGTAAGACAAATGAATATTTTGTTCAGAAGAAAATGGCATCATTTTCTATGTAACTGCTGGTTTCCCCAGTAGCACTTAAAGATTTTTAACTTCAGTTTCAGATGACAGCGAGCTGCACACAAGTGGTACCTTAAAAGCATCGGAGAAATCAACAATGGAGCAATTGGTAGAAAGAGCCTGTTTCAGAGACTATCAACGTTTGGGACTAGGGACCATCAGCAGTAACTCTTCTCGCTCAAAAACAGAATACTTAAGAATAACTGCACTGAACAGGATGTATTCACTTTGCAGGAGGTGAGTGTTCCAATGCAGTTTAGTAGTTGAAACTAACACAAATACTATGTGATGCATCCATTTAAGCAACTTGTACTTAGAAAATTTTTGTCTGCAGTAGAGGTATTCAGTCAGGGCCCTTGAACCTATTTGTATTCCACTCAGATTTGTCAAAAGATGTGGACAGGCTGGAGAGAACTCCAAGATGGTCCACAAAGACAATTCTGACTTATCTGGAGTAACAGACTAATACTCATTTTGTTCAGTCACCCTTGAGTACAGTGCAGATGAAGGCCTTAAATCTGTATGTTTTCATTTTGCTTTGAACACTATGCAGACAACTCTTTTTTCCTCTAAAGCACCAGGTTTTAATTTTCTGCAGGATTTTTAGGAAAAATCATTAAAAATTGAGTGCATTACAAATCTCAGTGTGTAAATTCTTATCTAGTGCCATATTAGTTTGCTTACTGTGTTTTAAGCAGTAGATGGTGAATATTATGTATGTTGATTTTTGTATAAGGGCAGTCAAAGATTCGAATGTACAGCAGCAGTGTATGTGGTAGAGGAACAGAGTTGTTTAGTAAGTATAGTTTTGCCTTCCTTCTTGTCTTAATTTCTTCTTAATATGAAATTGGCACTTAAATACAATTTTTTTTTGAATAAATAGAAAATAATTCCTTGAACCCATTTTTTTCACTAAGATAAACACATCTACCATCTTGCTAGGTTTTATACTTTTAAAATATGTTTATTTATTATTTAAAGTGTTTCATTTAAAGGTAACAGTCAATTTCCTAATCTCTCAATGTAGTGCTTTTTAAAGCACAGAAAAGTGCAGTTTCAGACACGCTGTTCCAAGTAATCTGACTAAAATTAAAATGTATTTTGACATACACAAAAAAGTATTGTTTTAGTTGTGTTACTTGAGGCAATCGAACATTCTTTCTTTTCAATTCTTGTATTTCATATACAAGTGTCAAAACAAAACTACTGCATCATTTGCATGCCTCAGAATTCTCTTTCCTGCCATGCCCAAGTTGAGTTTAAATTGCAGTTTTCTGTACAAATAAAAGTATTTGCTAGGATTGGACCAAAAATGAAAATTACTAAATAAAAGTCCAGCGGTTGAGGTGTATTTTCATTAAGTTGTATATCCAGCTTATCATTTTAGGACTTTTTTTTTTTTCATTGTCCAAAATTTTGAAAGTCATTTTAGTTGTTTTTCAGTTCTTTTACCTTTATGTCAATGCAGTTACCCTGGACTTCTGGTTGTGCCTCAGTCTGTTCAAGACAGCAGTCTGCAGAGAGTTGCTCGCTGTTACCGGCACAATCGCCTGCCAGTTGTCTGTTGGAAGAATACTAAAAACGGTACTCTCCTGCTTAGATCTGGAGGCTTCCATGGAAAAGGTGTTGTTGGCCTCTTCAAATCCCAAAACACGCATACTGCAGGTGAGTTGATGCAGCTAATATGCTTATGTCACTGCTTTCTTCTACAAAATGATTGAATCAGAAGCTTCAGGATAGGAATGTTTGTATAGTCTTTTACATTGCAGTTGTCATACTTCCAGCGGTACATTAGGCTGTAGATAATCTGTTTGCCAGTAGCTGTCAGACATTAGCTTCTGGAGTTACTGTTTCTTTAAAGTGAAGAAAATGGAGACTTTCCTCAGGAAGTTACTACCCTCCATCTTCAATTCAAAAATCTGCTCAGTCCAGTAACAGACTTTTATGTATGTTTTCTTCAAGCTTTGTCAGACAGAAACAGCATGTTCCCACGTGTACATTTTCTAATCACTTCCGAATTGTGTGATTTTACCACGGCTTTTTAGATACTAATTTTAATAGGACTGCCCTGCAATTTCTTTTGCCATCTCCAAATAATTAGGTTATTAGTCTCCAGCATAGAATATGATTGGATCATCACTGGGGAAAATTACTTAAATTAGTTCTTTTACTCTTCATCTGTTATTCCGAATTTTGGCTTTTATGGTAAAGGTACCAAACTCTGATGTAAGCAGCTATTACCTAAAGGTCCTATAGCAAGTTCGGAGATGGCTGCAATGAACAAGAATTCAAGAAATTTTCTTTGCCACTTGAAAAATAAAACCATGACTCATCAAGACTTGCCAGTTTTTTGTCATGGTATGGCTGAGAACCAGACCTTATCCTCTTCCCTCTAAGTCCTTGCACGTGGGTACAAATAGGTGGAGTTTTTCTGATTAAGATTAGTGGGGGGTTGGGTTTTTTTTTGGAGGGTCATTTTCCTTTTTTCTGTGTATTCTTTGTTTCTTCCTTAAGTCTTAAGATTGTCTTAAGTGGACTGTTGAACTTCAGTAGTTCCTTAGAGCATCATACCTTCTCATCTTGCTTTTTTTGTTTACTGCTCTCTAATATTTTTTTTCCTTCCTGGCTTTTCTTTCATTCATTTTTCTGCAGGAATTTTCTCAGAAATGGTCCTTCCCCAGGTCTCTGAAAACATCAGTAAAAATGGGAAAATTATTCTGTTCCTGACATCTGTAGAGTAGTCATCTGAAACTGCATGCATGTAAAGAATTATTTAGAGATTTTTCAGAGATGGCATTCTGGTTCTTACAACAGTACATCCCTCCTTCCTAAAGGTTACCTAAGTATATGGGAAGACACTTTCTGATGTCAAGGTGGACTGCCACTAGAAAACAGAAACTTTTTTATAGTTGGAGTGTTATGCAGTGTCCATTCTCTTTCTTCTTTTCTTCATTCCATTAAAAATGGTGACATTCTAGGATTAGGGTACCTGAAGAACATGTAGACTGTGTCCATTTATGTCTTTAAATGCAACAGAACACCTGAACACTGGTGTCTTTTGATGTATGTATACCAGTGAACAGGCCATATATCTCAAGGAACCTCCAATTATAGCTAAGTAACTTCCCTTCAGTGCAATGAGGAGCTGACTAAGCATTGCTTTAAGCACTGAAGAAACAGTTCCATTTTTTTAAAAGGCTGACATTTGCTGACAAGTAGCACAAACTTAGAGATGTTACTTGTTGTTCTGAGAGCGAAGGGGAAACTACATCATCTCCATTCTGTTGATTTTGTTCATTGGCTAATGATGAATGCTTTAAATAGTGACCATGAGGTAACATACTCTTTCAGAAGTTTATGGAGTAGAATGCAAGAAAACCTTGCTGGGTGCTGCTCTGCAGCCAGGTAATGAGCATCTAAGCATTCTTTGTCATCAAAGAAATGGATTGTTGAACCTTCAATAAACAAACTGTAGCATTTTCAGTGCTTTTCTGTATGTGAGCTTTTTGTTTCATTATTGTGTGTATTTAAAATTATATTGACATTTTCATGTACTGTTCTTCTTGCGAGTCTAGCTCCTGCTTCTTTAGAATCTTCAAGCAGTATAGAACAGGAAAAATACCTACAAGCGTTACTGAATGTGATATCCGTCCACTGCAAAATGAATGGCAGTAATACTCTCACTGTCAGACCAACAATTGCCCTGTCTCCAGGTAACATTTTGTTTATACAGTGCTTTTCCCAATGTCTTAGAGAAGTATATGACTTGAGATTGTGTCTGTGTTGTCTTACTCAGTTGGTGATAACTGGTCTAATATAGCCAGAGAGTGGCTTTTCTTGTAAAATAACCCCATTCCCAAAGTGGGCTTTGCTTCATGTGTTGTGAAACACTGCTTAGCTTTATCTAACGTCTCCATACTGTTGCCAGTATATGCATCTGTCTTAAAATATAAATCTGAAGTACAGAATGGGCAAGAATTATCTCTAATGTCTGAAAAAGGGAACTTTACCACTTAAGTGCTAGTCTGAGAATGTAGTTTTTTTAATCTTCTATTCTTTTTCTCTGGCTGACTTTAGGCACTGAAAGAAGGGCTTCAAGAATGTCTACTGTGTTTAAGCAGGTAGTGCCAGGACATTTGGATGTAAATCTATCCAATAGCTTTGCTCGAGGAGGTTAGTAAGACTAGCTCAAAGTCTGTTGTTTGAAATAATAAATGATAACCAAATGTTAGTTAAATAAAAATAATGATGTTGCTTATTGATTCCTTATTCTGTGAAACAACAAATGAAAAAATACAGATTAGCCACAGTCTATAACATTTCTGTTTTAGTCCTTTACTTACCATTGAAATAAAGCTTGTTTCATGTTGGAAATTAGTGGAAAATTAAGCACTCAATTAAGAATTATATTTCTAAATACTTTTTGATTCATACATATTTTTAATTTATCAAAAATGTGTGGCCTGAAAATTTCTATTAGGATTGAGTGCACTTTAGAATTTCCAGTTACAGATCATTCCAGCATTTCACTGAAAATTAGCTCATGCTTCATAAAATGGCATATAATAAACCTGAATAATTTTACTTCAGATGAAAGAGGGTGTTATGTGGCCAGGTATAAGAAGTTAAGAGGTAAGGAGATAGAGTGCATTCTTTGGAGACAGCTCTTCTTAGTTACAGGAGTTGATCAGTGTCATTTCCACAAAAAGTGTTCATTCTGTGAAGTGGGTTCCAAAGGCTGAGGGAAGTATTAGGATTTTTTTAATATATACAATATATGCATCAAATTCCTTAAATACTTGTTAGAATAGAGATAAATCTCTTTCTGAAAAGGAACAATTTGTCTGTTGTTTATTACCTTTCACTCCTGAAGGCATATTTCTCAGCATCTAAAAGTTTCTTAACTTTCCTTTTTATACCTCAGCTAAAACTAATTACACCAACTTAGACCTGCTGAGGTCCGTTCCAGCTTCTTTTATTGTGTAATAAAAACCTGTCAATTCATGTGGGGAAGAATGTTGATAAAAATTTCCAAAAGAGATGGACAGGATTAGAGGAATGAAAGAAGGAAGAAGGCAGAAGGGGAGAGAGGAAGGAAAGGAAAACAGAAAATACTCAGAGCTATGTGAAGAAGTTAGATGAGAATCAGAGCAGAGGGGAAGAGAGAACAGGCAGCTGAATAGTGATCACCAAAACCCAGAAAATTCTGTGCATTTTCATTAACCATTCTATATGTGTATTTCATATCTAAAAGTTCTGTATATGTTTTCTGCTCACTGTCATGTTACTGTAGTAGACAGAGATGAAAAAAAAATGTGATTTTAATGTATAGGGACCTAAGAGAACAGGAGTTAATAGTGTCTGGAATTTTAGATCAATTGGTGGCTGTGCCCAGTCTGTGAAAATCCTGACAAAAGATGTTCAGTTGACTGCATTCCCTCATGCTGGAACAAAAGTGCCAACAGCAAAGTGGTGCTGAGGAGCAGTGAAGGTGCTCCAGATAAGTGAGGAAAATCTTGCTGATTGACTACATTGAAGCTGTCTTCTTAAAGATAAAATGATTACTGAAATAACTGCTGCTGGTTTTGGAGATCAGAGTTTGTGGAAGGTGTGATAGGATGAATTTGTTGCTACTAAGTGAAGAGAAAAAGGAGTCTCAAGGAGGTATTAGATCACAGATGTGTTGTTTTGGACATGGAGATGTCTTGGCTAAAGTTCAGCAGTACTCAGGAAGAGGGCAGTGAAATTACCTTGTCTTGATGCCACACCTGCTCTGCATATCTGAAAGGTGTAATTGCAGCCCAGTATCTGCAGTTTGTTCACAGTTCAATAGGATACATGAGGGCTCTGCTGAAACGTAAGAATGTTTGACAGGTACAGTGGGAGCCCTAGTGAAGGTAAGAAGTCGACAGGGTAGGAGAGAATAGAGAAAAGGAATATCTCCCCATAGAAAAGTAAATTCTATTATTTTTAGGTCAGCTAACAATTCTTTTAGAGGAAATTCTACAACACACAAAGTGTATAGAAACTGTAAAACTCTTCTCAAATTGATTCATGTGATTTGTTACTGCAACGTTTGTTACTACTTATTCACAGCTACCTCTAGTTCATGTATGAAGCGGTGTTAAAAAAAAAAAGACAGTGGGATTGGCTAGTTACTTTGTGAAAGGAAGAAGCTATGCATTGTGCACTAAACTGAACCAAATACAATAGCAGTACTTTTGTGGTTTGATTCTGGATCATTTTTTAGCTTGTTTTCATTCTCCCACATACCAGAGCTCAGAAGTCAGGTTCAGCTATGATGCACCAACTGAAAATGACATTTTTCTGAGTTTTGTGCCAGACAAAAAGTATTTTTGATACACATCCTTGAAAAATTAAGTTAAAAGAGATGTGCCATTCCTTAAGTAGTATTTATCATTTTATAAAATGATCATTGTTCTGAATACTCATCAGTTGTCCTGAATATTTGTGTCTGTGTCAGGTATGGTTTATTACTTCATCTGGAACACTCTAACAAAATATTTGCCTAAAGCCCAGTTAAGTTGTTTCTGATTCTGAAATATTTGGCCAAATACTTCTGTTTCATAATATATTTTCATTCCTGGACCCTTTTTTTTTTGCAATATCTTGGTTGAAAACTTTCATAAGAATTGTAAGGTCACTCAAAAGGCATACCTTTTCTTCATGTATTACTTTGTAAGTTGAGTGTGGTGCTACAGAGCAGCACTTCTTACTTGGCATTGCTGTGGCATTTAGTAGAATATTTTTTTTCTCAGTATGCCTTTCTACTGTTGGAAAAATACTGGGATATTTATAATCAATACAAACTCAAACATTTATTTTTAAAAGCAGGAGTTGCTAACATTTTGAGTATGTCTCAACAGAAGATTTAGTATTTAAAGAAGCTGCTTGTGCTGATGTGGCTTTTAAGCCAAAAATATACCCTCTGATAAGCATATAAGGCTCTCCTAGTTCTACTCAGTCCTTTAAAAATGCTAGTATATGTATAGAACTGAATTCTTCCCTACTGATTTTGAGGTCTGTATCAAATTACATATCTAAAATAGGTGAAAACGGTGGTTTTTAAAACTACACTTTTAATTAAGCTGCATTTGATCTGCATATCTGCTTTCAGTGAAGTACTCAGCGGAATGATGTAATTGTTCCTTTCTTTTTTTTGGTAGTGTAACTTGTGAGGGCTGTTCTACTTGTTTGAAACTATTGCAATGACAAAATTATTCCTTTTTGATAAATGGGTACTTCCTTCCCATTTTATATTGGTTTTCTGGCTTGATCGATGTTTTGTCTCGTGATGACTAAGATTTGTGCTGTCTGATAAATCATGTATTGTAAAGAAATTCAATATATACTACATCTTTGGAAACTAATAAGTAACCCTTCTCTTTTCTCCTGCAATGTGTCTCGCTGCAATGTGCATTCCATTCCTCCTCCTTCTGTCTTAACTGTTATCTACCAGTGCTTGGGTACAGAGATAAATGTTTCACTCATTCAAATTCCAAATCAGCAACTAAGGGAAGAGTCCATCAAGGTACTGTATTCTGTGTCCTGAAAGCACGTTCTTTTGTACCATCTCCATAGCTGCTACAATATCTTAATCCATGCTAAAGTGATCTTGATTAGGCATTAACAACATTATGGGGTTCAGTGTTGTGATTTGGTTTGGAGCGCAGTGGTCACTGAATGTATGGTGCAGTGACACTGATTAGTTACACTCTTCACTATGTTATTCTTTAATAATTTTATGCTCTAATGCAGAGTGATATTAGAAACTTTCTTCTGCAAATTTTAAACAGGCAAACTTAGGATAGAAATATAATGATGTCTTTTAATCACTGCTATCCATCACTGACAGACATGTTCATCCATATATATTAGTAACCTGGTTTATTCCTGTTGATGTACTACAGACATTAGTGATTGCCTGTAATTGTAAAATGTTAGAAAGTGACACTGTGTAATTTTGTCTGTGTCATCTCTGGGGACTGTGGAACTAGTGTTGCTTTCATTCCAAGTGACCAAGAGCTTATTTCTCTTCCTAAATGTTTGCTGTGATTTCTGTTTGGTAAAATCTGCATTGTTTCGTTTGTAGTAGTGGAGATGTGGCGCAGAAGCTTGTGTTAAACATACTACTTACCTATGTGAGGTATTTTAGAAAATAAGCTCTCTTTGAAGTTGTAATTGTTTAGAACTGTTACCAATTCATAAGTTCATAGCCAGCCATTCTGCATTACTCTTTATTTGCTGACATCTAAGCCTAACAGCCAGACAGTCAGACAACCTGAAGTGTACAGACAAGTCCCTGTTAAGGGTTACTGTACAGATTTATTCTTTAATAGAAACAGAATCCTGCTTCTAAAAAACAGATGACAATTATTTTGCTGGTTGAGCTGTATCAGTGGAACTTTACAGTTGTCTGCAGCTTTTTTTTCTTCTATGCAAGTAATGTTAACTATGCATTTTATTGGATTTTCCTGAAGGGGTTGGAAGAGGGGGTTGGTACTGGAGTATCTAAATTTCTTATGAGATATTTCTGGTGTCTCATGTGGATGTCTTGCTTCACAGATTTATGGACGAGAGTCTCTTTTGATAATCTGATTTACTGTGTACCGGGTTAGACAATTTCACACTGCCATTCGAATGCCAAATTTAGTATACTTTAAGGGATTTGATTTTCAGATAGTGCTATTTATCTTCTAAAAATCAAGTACCTTTCACATATCTTACATTGGACACACAAAACCGGTCTCAAAAGAAACAGAAATATTTACTACTTGCTCCTTTTTCTTGCTAGTGCTAATCAGACCCTGGCAATCTGGTTTATCACTACTTTATCTTGTGTTCAAATCACAAAACTTAAGTGTGATCAGATCAGAGCACATCTGTGTGTTGTAGGAATTTCCTCCTCTGGAAATAACAATATGGCTGCATCAGCAAGGCATGACAGGCAAACCAAAAATGCTCTTGAGAGGCAGAGGTTGTTGGGCTGGTACAATGCCATTCAAACAGATTGCTGTGCTACTTCTCAGATGCAAGTCTATGGTTACACATCACACTGCACTGTGTCAGGCTCATGCTGTTGCTAGCTTAGGGATTTCTGTACCATGCCCTGCTGCCAGAGTAACGTTGATCTTACTGCCAGGTTAAACCTGTAAGACTGTGGTCTTCTAGGCATCCTTCTCTCTGCTTATGCAACTGTACTATAGTCACATCAGCTAGAATATAGTCATGAAACAGCATTTAAAGAAAAGAATTTCCTTAAATATCCATATCCTTTAGATACGGACAATTAAAAACTAAAAATCATTATATTCTGCATTTTAATTATGGCACTTCAAGAATAAATATGGAATACTTCATCTTGAAGTATAATATTTGAATTGATTATCCCTATATACATTTTCATTATACTACAATATAGTTTATACTTTTACATTTTTGTAGGGCTAAAGGAAGACAAAAATTCCAGATAACAGGGAATTCTAAGTTACCCTGTTTCTGATTCTGAAACAATGAATTATATTATAGTCTTCCTAGCTAGACTTACAAAATAATATGTCTTCAGCAAGGAAGTATGTCAGATTTTTGTCTCTGCTTCTGAAAAAATCAAATACTAGCAATTTCATTTCCATACACTTCAATGATACTAATTACTTGGAAGTTGTAATTAATTTTATTATTGTATTACTGATAGCAGCCATTTTCTCTACAGTAGAAAGCACTGTGTAGAATTTAATTAGTATCTTAGGTCAAATAACAGTGCAGTAGGATGCTTTCAACAATTTTTGTTAATGAAAACATATCTTTCTAGCATATGCTGTTAATTATGTCCTAGGGGATGCAAATGACATGCTTAAGCATGCTACTTTCCAAATTATCTTGTAGTATGTGACTCGACAGTTATGACCTCCAGCACCTCACACAAAGAGGTTTTTAAATATTTTTCATCTTTATAAGGCGTGTGGGCGAGTCTTCGTTCAAGCAACCGATTCATCAACACTCAGACTCCATTCATTGATGTTGGTGCAAGACTTGCGGGGAAAGACAGCACCACTTCCTACAGCGGCAGCTCTTTTCTGCAAAGTCAGCTGTTGAGGCGGCAGGCAGCCCTCTATATATTTGGAGAAAAATCTCAGTTACGGGTAAGGTCAAAGTTTTTAATGTTAACATAGTTTCTGTTTGCCTTGAGTTTAATAACAGTGTTTTTACAGAGCAGTAGCTAGTATTCTGGATAAGGCAGACTGATAATTATGCAGAAGGTGTAAACTCTTACGAGAATTGTTCCTATATGCAGAACTAATGCTGTATTACTCAATATTAGATTTAGGAGTTACTTTTTTTCCTGCTTTATTGAGTTGCTGTATAGACTCTGCCCTGCACTACTGGTATGTCATCACAGAAACACAGAATGTTAAGGGCTGGAAGGGACCTCAAAATACCATCTAGTCCAACCCCCTCTTCCCCTCCCTGTGTAGTTATTTTAATTAAACTTTAAAGTTGCATTAAAGATCCTAAAGCACAATATGTTATGTATTAAAAAACTTTACAGGTTCATCACTCAACTTTGGAGTTTTTAACACTATGGTTGTTATTGTTGTTGATATTACCAAAACTGACTGCCGTGCAGTACATTCTGCTGTTACAAGTAGTAGCTGAATACTTTGTTATGGTACATTTTGCAAGTGTTGTAAGGATTTTTATTATTATGGGCAGGTGTTCAACTAAACAGATTTTTAATAAGGAGCTGAAATAGCAATAAAGCAAACAAGACTTTGAGATGTAATGAGACTGTCAGTGAAAAATGTGTTCTCTTCTAAATTGTGCCTGCTGCTATCCTTTTCCTACAGGGATTCAAACTTGATTTTGCTTTGAATTGTGAATTTGTTCCTGTTGAATTCAGTGACATCCGACAGACAAAGACAAGCTTTAAAAAGCTGATGAGAGCTTGTGTTCCCAGCACTATTCCTACAGATTCTGAGGCAACATTCCTTAAAGCACTTGGGGAGTCAGAGTGGTTCCCACAGGTAATTTATATGACAGGTACTTCTAATAATCTATATGCAGTACTGTTCACACAAAATAAATTTCATGCTCTTCTGATAGAGAACTATTGTTTTCTAACCACCTGTTCTTCTCTCTTCATTGTAATTGTTCTGCATGCTGTCACTTCTCCCATTACGTAAGCATTATTATTTTAATACAATCACAACATTTACAAATGTGGGAGGCACTTTTTATAACACAATTTATAGTTTATAAGATGGAACATGTACACAAGTAGAGCTGACCTTTTTCTCTGCCTATATAAATTTATGGGGTTTATTATTTTACATATCTTTAAAGTAAAAAAAAAAAAGAGTAGAGACTAAGAAATGAGCCTTTTGATTTTAAAGAGGATATTCTACTTTTTGTATGTGTTCCCACCCTGAATTTCCATGTATGTGCACAAGAATTTAAGAAACAACCTAGCATCTGTTATGGGATGTGGAGAAGTGTTTGCGAGGAGAGAATGCACTCTGTGTGCATTCACCTGTTCTCTCTGAACTTGTTCCTTCACTCCTCTATCCTATATTCCCTTACATAAAAACTAACAGGCAAGACTGGAAGTCACTTTGCAAGGTTAAAAATAATAACCATATAGGAAGGTCAACTCTTTGTAAACCTAGACCCGTTTTAGCTAGAGTGAATGTTTTCTTAGCAGTTGCATGTTATGTTTGTAACCCTCTGTTGAAGGTATTTTTTTGTTTTCTGTGATTATGGTTGCACTTGAGAATAGGCTCTCAGGCTGACTTGTCAGCAACACAGTCATTTTGGTAATTACAAAATTTGGTATCAGAAAATGTACTCCTTGTTGAAAAACTACAAGGAGTGGTGTGATGCTTTGGGTGTTACCTGCCCTCCCCACACTTTGGAGAATCACCCAGACTAGACTCAGCGGCTCTGGAGAGACTATAGAGACTATAGGAGCTGGTCATTGCTGTGATGGTCATCATGCTCTTCAGAAAGGGGAGAAGCAGGAAGAGCATGAAGACTGAGTCCTTTGCCATGGGAAGATTGTTTCAAACACAGAATAGCTGGCAAGTTTATAAGTGTAGATAAATTCATTGCATGTCGCTTTAGTGAAATAAACATGTCCATATAGCAGCACACAGATAAAGAGGAGATTGTAACACAAGAGTTATTACTCTCTTTTAGCATATCTGAGAGGAGAAGTCATAGTATATCACTCCTCACTTAGAACTAGATCGTAATGTCACACACTAGCTATGTGACATTTAAACCGTGTTTCTGTGGTTTAAATCATGTTGTATGTGACTTATGTGATAAAGGTAATTTATGACTGATTTGACACATTTTCTTCTACTCCTGTGAAAGAACATAGATCTGTCATCTTGAAAATGTGTTTTTATTGTATTAAGTTTTTCTCTCCCTGGCAGTAGAAGTTACACAGTGTTGTTTTTAACACTACACAGGCTGAACATTTCTTTGTACGGATGTGAATACATATAAAGAATTCTGGAGTGCTGTACGGTTGTAATGGAGGGGTAATTAATTAATGTGTGGTGATATATTTTAATAATTAATAGTGTTTACAAATCTTGGTATTCAGAACTCTCGCCACCCCAAACACTAATTTTTGTAAGAATTGGTTCTTTGCATAGTCATGGAAACATTATCCAAAGGATAAACTAGATCTAGAACAAATAACTAGTAATAATACAAGATTTAACCATTAGAACTGGAGAAGTTCTTGTGGTCAGTTATACCGCTTGTCCACTAGATGGACTCAGGAGCTCCTTTCTGCTTTAAGGCAGAAAGTATTCACAATTAGAGGATTTTACAGAGTTTTGCTACAGATTTGCTTTGGGGCTTTTGAGTATTTACTCACACATATTAGTTCTCTATGCCCCGGGACTAACTACAGCGTCAGAGAGTACTCAGAACACTTGCAGGGAGTTCTGTCAATGTCTTGTCACCCGCTTAGGCTTGTAATTCTTCCCAGGTTTTAGAGGCTGCTGGGAAAGAGGCAGACGATCTCTGACCTTGTCCTGATTCCTCTGGACGATCTGTGTCCCTCCAGGACTACCTGTCTAAGCAGGAGACTTTCAGGTGTAGGCAAGGTGTCTTGGCAGATGTGCAGTATTGGCACGGATGTCACTCTGACTAAGCAGGCCTATTGTGTGGAGGCATTTACACCTATTCCTGGTAAACTCAAAGCAGGCAGTTTCCAGGCAGACAAGCCAAAAGTATTAGGGCTTGTTATTATGTGGCAGGGCTAGCTTAGAGCTTAGCAAAGCATAATGCTGTAGAGCGTGGCAGGATGCAATGAGGCAGTAACACTGTCAGACGCAGAGAGCATGATAAGGTAGAAACAATGGTGGCAGCAGCAAGCAAGCTCATTGTCTCTACCTGCTCATCTCTTTTATTAATGTAGCCCGAGACCTAATGGGCCTTTGGACACAGAATAGCTAATCAGAATGGCAGTTAGCCAAGCTTGACTATATTAGGTAAAACCATAGGCTTGCTTTACCCAAATTTGGGAAAACATAGGCCTTGCATGAGGTAGGCACAAGCCAAGTGTATGTACCTTGTTTACCACAGGATGTAAACAGGAGTAAAAAAAACTCTGGGCAAGCCAGAGTCCTTTGAGTCAGAGGCTCCAGGTCCTTTGTCCTCTTTCCTGCAGTTGCTTCTCCCCACAACAGAAGGAGGGAGATCAGAAGAACATGTCTGGGCAGTCCAGGACACGTTCAGGCCTATTCTGGCCTATTTAGGCCTTCCATGACAACTGTCTTCTGAATACAAATGATAAAAATACTGGTTTGCCTTTTTTGTTGTTGATCTGTATATGCAGACCGCATCTCAGTTGCTTCACTAAGGATGGCAAAACCCAGCCTTTCTTCTGTTCTACTGCCTGAGAAAACAAACTGGTCTTAAAGTACTGCTTTTTTCAATCTTTCCCTATTACAAATTGCAGGAAAATTAGTTTCTTTTATTTTCTAAGTAATGGCTACGTGAATGTTATGAGTTAAGGGTTTACCATCACATTTTCCATGGTAATATTTATAGGCGGGGGGGGGTGGGGTGGTGAGAGGAAAAAAAATCCGACTGCCCTAAACATGAATGATGATGAATTTCCTAGAACTTAACAGTTGTTTATTGATCTTTTTTCCTCTTTTCTCCAGCTACATTTTATTCTCCCCAAGTCACTTTCTGTACTTTGTGAGCTTGCTTTTCTTTGCATAAATGACTTTGGATTATTCTTGCCATCTTGTTTTAAAATTTGTTTTCCCATACTGCTTTCTCCCTTCTTAGACTTTCTCTTTTCTGCTGGTGCTATTGGGTGGATTCCATGCAGTGCTCTGCAAAGTGCAGTTTCATTCTCCTGTAAAAACCATAACTGCTTACAGATCATGTTATTTACCAAGAATGCTGTCATGCATGACCCAAATAGTAGAAGTGCCCTATAGGTTTTCCTTTTAATAATAGTAGTGTGAGGTCTCACAGCAAGGTAACATTGTTCAAAATCACTTTTAGCCTACTTATACCTATCATGTTTGAATCAATCTCATTCAGCAACCTTCCCACACGCTCAAAGAATTTTAGTAATAGAAATACTATCATGTAAATATTTCACATGGGTTGTCCCATCAAAGTACTTAGTGACTTAATGAAACCCTAACATTTCACAGGAATTTATTTTAGTGTTAAGACCAGGATGGAATTTCTCTACAATAAATCTGTCAACTGTGTTGTTCCCATTTTCCTTTTTATGACAGCTATTTTATTGCAGTATTCACTGGGTTTAATAGTTTAAGTTCCTATCTTCAAATCTTTGCTTAGTTTTATTGTAGTTTAGATGAAAATCTTGACTGTTACATGTTAGAGCTTTGAAATCTTTTGCATCAGTGCATTTCTCTGTGCTAGATGTTTATTTCTGAATACAGTTTAGTACTGAAATGTTGTATTTATTATATCTAAAAAAAAATTATACTTGAGTATGTTATTTACTTGTAACCCTTTATAGCTTCACAGGATAATGCAGTTAGGTGTGATCATCTCCGAGCTCCTGGAAAATGGTTCTTCTGTTATGGTTTGTTTGGAAGATGGCTGGGATATTACTGCACAAGTAAGCTGCTAGTAAAACTTTGAAATAACTGCATAGTTATTTTTTTAAAATCAGGCAATTTTTTTTCCACAAGTTACTGATAATTTGGCAAAACGTTAATAAATTTACATTGTGGTAGCAAAGAAACAAGAACACGTTCATGTTGTGAAAGAGTTCCTGAGAGTGCACTTGTACCGAAGGTCCTAGCGGGCTTGCAGTTCTAAGGCATATAAAATCTGCATTAGAATCATAGAATTGTAGAGTGGAAAGGGTTGGAAGGGGGACCTCTGGAGATCATCCAGACCAACCCCCCCTGCTAAGGCAAGTAAACCTAGATCATATTGCACAGGGACATGTCCAGGTAGGTTTTGAAAGTCTCTCACCATGTCTTTGGGCAGCCTGTTCCAGTGCTCCGTCATGCTCAAAATAAGGAAGTGTCTCCTTAAGTTCAAGTGAAACCTCCACCTTCAGCTCTCCACCCAGACTTTCTTTGTTCGTTAGCACAAGGTCAAGCATTGCACCTCTACTTGTAGAGTCCTGTAGCACCTGACCATATTGAAGAGTAAAAACTGAAAGTTGCCACAACCGTTCATTTATTTTTGTAAGTGTAAGTACACTTTCAATACAGAAGGAAAGGAGAGGAATTACTTCTTTTGACATTCACTTTCCAAATATGAAGTTAGGAGACCACACACAGGGAGAAAACTAAATTTGTGCCAAAGTGATTGTAACACCTGCTGCAAGGACAGACCACCACAACAGATAACTATCTGAAACAAACTATAAATTAATGAGTGAAGATTTGCTACCTCATTTAATGGATGTGTTGTGGCCATGTAGTTGCTTCATCATTTAAAAGATAAACACAGGTATCTGTAATTCTAGTAAAAAAAACTTCATGTGCAGACAGCATCCTAAGAACAGGTAAACAAACCCATAAAAGTATGTTAAGATATTATTGGAATCATTGTCAAACAACAAAGAAAAGAGAAGGGGACATACATAGCTGGCAGTAAAAGAAGTCTCTGCTGCTTTTTAAAGTCTCCTGAAATGCTGTCTATAAAAACAAGCTGAAAAACAACACTGCAGAAATTCTAAAGTCACCTTCAGGACTAATTCTTTAACACTTTATTTGCTGAGCTTGCTGATATTATTCCTTAAATATTTATTATCCTTATTTTATTAAGAAAACAGTTTTATTTCAACTGTTACCTAAGTATGGTGAGCGTTATGATTTCCAAATAAGTTGCTCATGTTGGAGTTTTTACAGACATTCTAAAGTCTCACTTTAATTGAAGCTTTGTCCTGTGAGATACTACTGGATGTATCAGATGGTAAATATTACTAATGTATGTGATAAAATACTCGCAAGGGATTTTATGTGAATGCTTTTGTTTCCTTGAGCTATAAACAGATTATGGAATATCTGTATTCATGAGCTGAAGTGTTCTCCTAACTTCTGTCACTTTTAACACAATGTATCTTGTCTTGTGATCTAGGTAGTATCTCTGGTGCAGTTACTCAGTGACCCCTTCTATAGGACACTTGAAGGCTTCCGAATGCTGGTAGAAAAAGAATGGCTCTCTTTTGGTCATAAATTCAGTCAACGTAGTAGTCTGACTCTTAATTGTCAGGGTAGTGGATTTGCTCCTGTTTTCTTACAGTTCTTAGACTGTGTCCATCAGGTAAGTCAATCTCTCATTTCCATTTGGAAGATGAATTCATAACTAAGTGTGTAGGTGCCACTATTTTAGGTGTTAAAGATAATACTTAGAGAAAAAAAACGTAACCTCCTTGTTAGGTTTTATTGAAGTGAATGGATTTCACCTCAAGAAATATTGGAATCGTTGCCTAGAGGAGACTTTTCCATCTACACAAAACACACTAGCAAGATTGGTTGGCAGTTAGGATCTTTTAAGGTCATTTATGCAGAGGTTTCAAATAGAAGTTTCTTAAGCTGGCTTCAGTCTGTCTACTTCTGCTCTGAATTACTTGGTAGTGTAGACATAGCCTACATCCTGTTTCTGACCCTGGAAACACTTAGCTCCACTTTTACTGTAATAAAGCTTAGAAGGTTAGCGTAAAGAAAAAAAGGAAATTATCCATGCATACCTGAAGAGTATTTTCCTCTTGAGTCCCAAGGTGATACTAACTTTGGAAACAAAATGGGTTGTCTAGGACAAAGATAAAAATTAAAATCAAGTTTAAAATATGCCATGTTTACTTCATGGCAAAATTATTGATTTTTCTTTAGGTTAAGTTTAATACAATCTACAGTTCTAAGAACATGGAATAATAGACTCTAATCCTCCTTGCTTTAAAAGTTAGAATGAATTGTAAGATGAGATAAATAACTGTTGATAAAAGCTGTCAGGTGTGATCTTGACTCCTCAAGTGTTGCTACTACACATGAATACATCAAGGAAATATGGGAATGCTGACTTTAACTCCTCTGAGGTAGAAGCTTTGATGTGTGTCACTAGGTATCTGACTCTTCTCTATCTTCAAGAGGCAATATAAAGCATGCAAGTTATTAACAGATACATTTTACAGAAAGACATGCATTTTCTGGATGTTGGTCTTAAGCTATTTCCACGTGCCCTGGCATGTATCAGCAGAAAGATGATCTCTTTCAGAGTATTTGAAGCTATTCATCCCTTCTCCTCTGGTGGAGATACCACCCTTACAGGCTGCTGGCTGACAGATTCATGTGAACCTGTCTGCCTTCTCCAGTCAAAATGATGGAAAAAGTTTGGTAGAAAAGACCATCTTATTTTGATGAGCATGGATTTAGAAGCAGTTCAGTCTGTCAATCTGAAGGAGGCAGTAACTTATCATAAGGAAAGATAGGGCTATCTAGGGGTTCTCTTTTCAACCACTGTTATCTTCAGCCAAAAAGGGGCATGGGCACACAGCTTTACAGCATAACCAGTGTAACATACCTAGTATAGACTTGTCCATTAGTAGAAAAAAGATCTTTAAGCTATTTACAGTCCTAATTAGAATGCAAATGTGATTAAGTTTCCTAGAAACAGACTTAAGATTAGTTTTCTAAGTCATGGTGTCATAGTATTGACTTACCAAACTCTAACAGTATGGTTGTAAACTGTAGGGAAATGATTTTTTAAGTCAGATAAACTGAAAGGAAATTTTCAAGCACAAATGTGAAGTTTCGTTGGTTTCTATGCATCTCGGTAGACAACTACAGAATCCAATTAGATTGCAACTTGACCCTGAAGTGTACTTGATTATGATCAGCTTTTGAAATTTGCCCATTCACTGGAAATAAACATTTGACCTCTTCAAAATACTTTTAACCATTACAGTCTCAACATGCCAGGTGCAATAAAAAGGTCACCTTAGAGCCAGTATGTGCATTAAATGGTTTGAGTTACGCTAAAGATACAGAGAAAACAAATGAAGCAGTGATTCCTAAATTAGAACTGCATCATCTTGTAAAAAGTCATTGTTTATGCCAATATCTCCAGGTGTCAGCTGAATTATTAATGCAAAATCATTCTTTCACAATAGCAGCATCTGGCAGAGACTCTTTCTGCTTCTAAGAAGAATGAGGTTTTGAAAATTATGTCAGTGCAGGAAGTTTATCTTATTTTTCTTCTCTGTCTACTTGGTAATTTATTAAATATAATTAAACCGAAATTATTTTCTAGAACTGACTTCTTTTAAGCTCAATAAAGGAGCTCTGTTACAGCACCCTGTATGAGAGGAGGTGAGTGTGGTACTCCTATGGTAGATGTATTATTGCAGTGTTTGCAAAAGTAGCCTCTTGGTGGCTGCTGGCACAGGACATTTTGGAGTACTGTATTTCATATCAAAACTAAGTAAATATTGATATATAATGGGATTACAAAACTACAATGTACTGGAAAACTAAGGAAGGCTGATAGAAGTGTAGGATCATTAAATACATTTAGGAGATAAATCAACAATTCTGAAATACTGAGTTTCATATATATTGTATATGAATATATATATTCATATTAATATTAAGCATGTTAAAAGATAATGCAATGCTGATTTTCAAAGCTGATGTGGCCATATAGACTTCTCTTTCTAGGTGGCATGTATTGAAATTGTAAAGTATAAACATTGCTTCCGATTTACATGTAAAATTTTCAGTGTATCCCTTGAAATCAATGAATTAACTGAAATGGCACCAAAAAGTTATCAGAGAGAAACCATCTATATCTAACCTCAGCCTAAGTGATTATGCTGTATCCAGTAATAAAAATCTCTCTTTAATTGTTTGAATTTGGCAGTTATTTTCCCCTATGCTAAATTTGGGTTTATCACTTCTGATTTTGGAGTTCTGTTCTATCAGGAGCGTTTTTCCCTGATGGCTGAGCTGTATTTCAGATTTTGCAGACTGCACTGCAGCGGAACAAATCATGAATAACAGCAGTCACTTCTCCTAGCTGTGGCATCTTTTCCATTTCTGCAGCATAAACAGTACATTCATTTAATTAGCTTTAAAATATTTGTAGATAAAATGTAGAAGGATCTGTATTTACAGACAAGATGTATTTGTTGTCAGCATTCACAGGTGAATTATTTTATTGTCATTATTTCATGTTGTTGTTTATTACATAACCCTCTCTGTTACACTTCAATATCCTGTTTTTTTCCCCCCCTTCTTTTTTAGATTCATAACCAGTACCCAACAGAGTTTGAGTTCAATCAGTATTATCTGAAGTTTCTGGCTTTTCATCACATATCAAATAGATTTAAAACATTTCTACTGGATTCAGACTATGAAAGGCTAGAACATGGTATGTGTGATGTTGGTTTATTGCATGTTGGTTTTGCAGTTGTCAGGATTTTTCTCATCAGTAGTCAACCTACAAACATTTGCCTAGTTTGAAACAGTCCAGTAATTACATTCCCGATATGGAATTAATTGCATCATCTATATTAAGCAAAGTGGAGGTGATAAACATGCAGAACTCTGAACAAAGGATTGCTGAGCCATGCCACTGATGAGACTAAGAGAAAGTGGAAAAAACTAGTGCCATGCCTTAGGGATTTTATTCACACGGTTCAGTTATCCCTACTAAATACCTTATTTTAACTGTAAGAGAGTCCTTGGGAACCTTTTAGGGAGTGTGTGACCTTTCAGGAAAAGAAAGCTTTTCCATCTATTATCCCTCACTTCTCTCTTGCATTCTCTTCAGTATTTCTTTTCTTTTGTATTTCCTTTTTACTCTGGCTGTTGTGTGTGACTTCACTGGCCTTAATTATTGTCAGGACCTCTTTAGTCTTCTCAGCCACGAGGTAGTTGTTGGAACTTGTTCATTCAGCGAGATACGTTCTCTGAGTTTCACTGCTTCGTGGAGTGTTTCTCATGGCATAGGGTCAATTTCAGTGCTTTTCTTAAAAGCTGTAGTTACTGTGGAACAGGCTAAACTTGAGCAACTGTCTTCATGGCCACAGAGATGATTAGGTGGCTGGAGCACCTCCCTTGTGAGGACAGACTGAGAGAGCTGGAGTTGCTCAGCATAGAAGAGAAAAAGGGAGGCCTTATAGTGGCCTTTATATTACTTAAGGGGGGCCTACAGGAAAGATGGGGAGGGACTCCAGCAAGGGGTATAGAAATAGAATGAGAGTTAACAGTTTCAAAATGGTTCTACAATTTGATGGAGCACTGTTGTTTGTTTAGGTGGTTCCTTTCAGATGCCATTCAATACAGTATAAAATCCTATTTCCAGTAGTCTTTGGATAAAATATATGTATTGCCAAAGTAGTTTCAGACGGCGCAAATCCATGACTAATTATTCCCATTAGCCTGCTTTGTTTCCCCTGAAACGATTAGTAAGTAATTTCAGGTGCAACTGGTCCACCAGATTGGAAGGGCTGATAACCTGGGGTAGTGGGGGCAGAATCAGTAAACAGGGCTTGGCAGTCTGCTGAGTCAGCACAGCTGCAGGCAGAATGGGACATTCATTAATACACTCAGGTGTTTCAGTAAAATGCAAAACAGGTTTATAAATATGCTATGGATAATTGCAGTTGCAAAGCATGGCAGTTGTTTCATCAAATGCAGTCTCTAGTTGCCGTGACATTTGATAGTAGATCTTACTGTAAGTTAGTCTGTGAAATTCCTTTTGGCTATGTTTTAGTGCTTGTTATGCATTATCAAAAAGCTATCTTTTTGCTGCTATTGTTTTCCCTAGGGACGTTGTTTGAAGATAAAGGAGATAAACATGCCAAGAAAGGAATTTGTATTTGGGAATGTATTGAAAAGATGCACAAAAGGAGCCCCGTTTTCTTCAATTACCTCTACGCCCCTGCTGAAATAGAGGTATGTTTATTTAAAACAAACACACGCAACAAAACAGCAAACAGGTGGTTTGCTATTCTGAGTGATTCCTCAATACATTTGTGTATCTTAATTGTTTTTAACTGAACGAAGCATTTGGCAGTTGACCTGCAGTATTTGATTTGAGCAGTGTCTCATGGGCTTACATTGTCAGTCATCTTAGTTATGGGCCAGATTCTGGAGCCTTTATTTATGCATCCTACTGAGGTAAATGAGGATCTTTGATTGATGTAATTATAGGAATGATTATAAAAATTACCTTTGTTTGCACAGATTTTTAAAAACCAAAACATTGCATACTGCAAGCCACAGTAACGGGGAAATGAGTTTAGAGTCATAACGAGATACATTTCCTAATGATCTGACTCACGTTATCTGTCTCATTGTCTCATATGGTAATGCATGACCACTAGAGTGGACTATCCTTTGAATAATTACATACAATGCACAACACACTCACCAGGATAGAATTCTGCAATAGCTGGGGAAGAAGCAATCAAAATATTCTTACTGTAGTTCTGGATACAAAGCTGTTTCAAGGTGTTCCTGCCACCTGCTGCCCCCACAGCTGTTCGTTCCTGTACTGCGCTCTCCTGCTTTGACAGTGGGCTTCATCCTCATCATTTGCTTGTCATGTTGCTGGTGATCAGAAAACATGATGAGGCAGTCTCCACTGTTTCAGAGGCCAACATTCCACTGATGTCTTTCATTGATGTTTCTCAAGCTGTTTGACCCCATTTTATCTTAGCACCTTGTCCTCAAATTTGCTGTATGAACTGATCTCATTAAAAAAAACAAGAGAAAGATTGAAGAACAAAAGCCTAACCATTTTCTTCAAGGTGTTTTGAGTCCGTATCACACAGACGTACCACATGCACAGTTCCCTCATAAATGCAAAAGAGAGGGGGAAGAAAACGAGGGCATTCAGTGGATAAAAAATGCTTCAGCTGTCTCTGTTGTAGAGAGGTGTTTTCTCTCTGGGACCATCACTGTGATCAGTTTGGAGCTTGACAGGCTGCTTGTTGACCTTGTGCCCTATTTATTTTGCTGTAAGCAATAGCCTGATTAGTAAGCAACCAGAAGTAGCTTTTGGATTTTGATAGTGTTTCCTTTTCTTTTTTTAAAAGAAAGTATTTTTTCCTCATATGAAATGGTAGCAGGATTAGTCATTACAACTGACCATCACTCTTCAGACTTTAAAATTGCCCATTCACCTGAGGCAGTGATTCTCTTTGAGTAAGATGCAAACAAATGTTAAAGTCTTAAGCTTATTTTGTAAAAGAAAAAAAAACAACAGTACAAAGTAATCTGGTTTAAACTACGCTGAAAGATCTGCAGTCTCTGACTGTCTATATTGCTGTGGACTATTTTGAAATGGTTTCTCTGCCTATGTTACATAGCCTGTCTCCTTTTATCCATGATAAAGAATCTTGGAATTTAAACTGAAGGGTGATTGTTATCAAGTACCAGGAGGTACAAAGACTGAGGACACCAACGATGTATACTGAAGTGGAGTTCTTGGTAGGCACCCGATTTAGTAGGTAGAAGGATAAAAAGGAGCAGTACCTTCTCAAAGATAGTGTTAGCTTTAGGTTTTGATCTGACTGGACCAAGATCTCGCTATGGAAATGATCAAACTGCAGCACGGTTCACCCAGGCTAATGTACTGTTCAGTTTGGCGTAGTGTAAATAATACAGATACTGTGTTGTAAGTCTGAAATTCAATTCTTTTCTGTCATTATAATAAAACTTTGTTTTGAACAGGCATTGAAACCAAATGTCAGTATGTCCAGCCTCAAAAAGTGGGATTATTATGTGGAAGAGATATTGGCTACAGGTCCTTCCTATGACTGGACCATGGTAACTGCAAAATGCAGTGTCTCAGAGGAAACTGACCAAAGAGATGGTTCAGTGTCTCAGACAAAGAGGAAAATAGTATGGCCATGTTATGATGATGTTAAAAAAATACAACCTGATGCCATCAGCAGCCTTTTAAATGTAAGTACACATTCTACACAGAACAGTAAGTTCTCATCTGTTCATGACATTCATGTTTACTTTTGAAGTTATTGCCACGTAGACAGACCGTTATGAAAACTAACGTGCTAGATGTTAAACCAATTATTAGTCAAAATTACAAAGACCCAGATTTACAGACAGGTCAAAAACCAGAATCTGACACTTCTTGATTTCAACAAGTGGGAGGCAGATAGACAAATGCAAATTGAGTATCTTGGCCAAAATTTCTCTGGAAAGCTTTCCATGATGGCTCTTAGTCAATGTCTGTATTTACTGGGACTGAACTGGTAAATTTAGATCCTTTAGAATATCTGGAGATGCTTGATTTTGGATTTTTGTTGTCTGGCCTCATGTAGGCTGCTTAGGTTTTGTTCTTTCTTCATTAAAAGATGAAAAGGGATCCCATTATCATGATAATTGTTGTAGTTATTTAGAATGATTTAACGTCTGTATTTTATTAAATGTATGTTGGTTGATTATAGATAATTAACCATCCCAACTTAAGCTGTTGTTTAACGCCACATATTTAGATTATGTATCAGTATATACACGTTTTATATTTTGAAAACTAATTGCAGACGACTTTATAATTAGAGCTGGAATTTGTGGAGCCAGGTATTGCAGTGCTTGGGAAATTGTGATGTTCTCTATGTCCCCAAACTCCTGTGAATAATGATTTTTAACAAAGTCTCAAGGCAGGATGTTTCTGAATGGATTAGTGGTCCTTGAGGATAGAATTGCTTCTAGCACATTCCCCGAAACATTTTTTTGGTGCATTCCTTTGAATTGTAACTGATGAAACACAGAAATGATAGCTAATTAAAAAATAAAATCTACTTGTAAAAGTCCCTTTGACTCAAAATAAGGTAGCTAGAACTTCTCAGAGCTTACAACTTCACAAATGCAAAGAAAGAGAAGTTTCTCAGCGGGCGTAATACCAGAGATTCTTTAGCCAAAACCCAGAGTTTTCCTATCAGGTAACTAGAGGCCAGAGGTACAGCAGGAATCAAGAAATAATATTCTTCCTGAGGTAGATGGCAAACTGTCCACATCCACAGCTGTGAGGAACTGCTATAGAACAGGAAAATTAGCCATACTGTACTCTAAAGATATGTGGCTCAAGTTTATAAAGTTTAAATGGGTTTTATGAATTAAATTATAGTAATAAAAGACAGCAATGGAGAGGGACATGTGGAAAACTTTGAAGAGGTTGTATAAAGGTTACAAAAATATTCTTCTAAGTTTAAAAGCAAAGTGAACTTTCTTTTAAAACAAGTTGTTAATTTAGGGCTATTGCTGACGTAGGAGAAAGACCTCTCTCTAATCATAAATCCATTGAGAACATGTTGGTATCCAAAAAATATTTGAACTGAGACCATATTTAGCAATGCTAAATTACTGGGGAAGATTGATTCTCCCTAGTTTATAATGATAAGCCTGAATTTGTTTGTCCTGAAGATGTTGTTCAGTTTAAAACTCTTCAGGAAGTAAAGGTGAAACAGAAGTTATCGAGTGTCCTAATTCAGAGTTTTCCTTAGTAGGATGTGGTGGTCTTCTATTTAGAGCAAAACATGTCATTTATTAGCAATAAATGGCCTAATATGGGTTGGGTCGTAACAATCCACCTCTAATCAGATGTTTGTGATGGCTCTGTGGTTTCTGTAAATCTTTATGGTTATGAGTTTTAGGAAGCTAACCAATCTGAAGAGTTCATTTATTTAGTCCTAAATGAAGCCTTTTAAAAATCACAGATGATAAACACATTTCAAAATGCAGATTTCTGTATAAAGCTCGATTAACTTCTGCCACATCAGAGGGAGCTAACAAACAGGAGCTAGGTTGTTCAAATTTTAAATGTTTCTCATATAGACTCGCTCTTCAAACGATCCTTTTGGCATGAGCATGTTGAAATACATTATAAATGAGCTAACTTGTCTGAGTGGTCCAAGGGAAGTGCAGAGTCCTGCGTCTGGGAAAGAACAATGCCATACACCAGTCTATGCTGGGCATGTCTAGCTGGTAAACAGCTTTGCATTAAAAAGGGTACTGTCTGTGCCATTCAAGTATTACAACGGAGATTACTTCACAGATACATCTTCAGAGAGGCACAATAAAGCTAATTGCTTCTAATTCTAGCCTTGAGCTCTGTGGTAAAGGGTTGGACTTGATGATCTGTGAGGTCTCTTCCAACCTTGGTGATACTGTGATAATTACTATTGCAGGAAATGGATATTCATGTAACTGTTACAACCTTTGTTTGGTTTTGGTTTTAATACATACTGAATTCTACACCCATAAGTCTCAACAACAGGAGGTGAAGGTGAAAGATAGAGTTAAAGATTTTTTCTTTTGAGGAAATGCAGCTATTCATAGTCCATTCCACACAAGAAGGAAAAAGTCTAACTCTTTCAGTAAAATTTAAAACTGAAGGGGCAAGAGTAAATCTTAGTGATTGATCAGCATGTAAGTTTTTTTACGTGGAGTTTATTAAAGGAGAATTTATTCCTACCTTTTCAAGTTATATATAGGAAATTGTTGAGAGCTTTTCATTTTAAGTTCTGGAACCACTCTTCATTGTGGAGCCAAAAACAAAGGAATGTGACCCAGTTGCTAAGTAACAAGTTTCAGTTACTTCCAGATTTTGCAGGGGAGGATTCAGAAGTCAAGATTAGGGCAGGAAGACAATGATCAGATTAAAACCTGACTAACTTTTAACACCGAAGAGCTTTTAACATCTTGCAGCAATTTAGAAAGCCTTTTGCATACTGATTCAGTTGTGTGTATCCCATCAGGAAGTGTTGGACACTCAGCACTTCAAAAGAGGGAAAAGTAATCTGGAGAAGCCATTAGTCTGGCTTGTGTTCGTCATGCCTTATTTCCATGTCCACCTGTGAAGATACTCCTGATAAAACCACTCTGGTTTTATTTCCTGGCAGAAAGGGTCCCCCACAGTAATTAATGTATATGTGGCTTTCAGTTATATTCAGTACTCAAAACTCATGCTTCTAAGCAAAATTTCCTAAATTTACCTTCAGCAGAGATGAGTTGTAGAAATATTTTGTAGTGGTTATGCTGTCAAATGTTGGCTTTTTTTATTTGCACTCTAGAGTTCAAAATTCAGATCAGGAGCTGATTTTCAGGCCAAAGTGTTTTCTTCCCTTAATAATACCATCATTTTCTGTAAGTCTTTGAATCAGTAGCAGTTTCCTGAAGAAACTGTTGTTTTGAAAGACCAGTAGGAATTGGAGAATATTACAAAATCAGTTTTAATCATTTGGTATGGTAGAAGTAAATAGTCAGAGACTTACTGTCCCTGTTTCTAAGATAAACGTTTAGTAGTTGACATTTATATACCATGGTAATTCTGTCTTTGGTCATTTTTGTTCCATCTTAACTGGATTTGCAAAGCTGAGTTTCTAATAGATTTCATTAAGCATCAAATTTTCATGATATAGTTGCTGAAAGTGAAACTATAGAAAGGAAGCATGACAAGAAGTATAGAATGACAGATCAAAGTAATGAGAAATGTGTCAATGAGTGTTTACAAGTAAACACAAACTAATGAAATTGCCTTTTTTTTTAACTGAACTTTGCATGCACTGTCATATTAACAGGAAATAACCCTAACTGGGGGTTATCAACGTAGGTCATATGCTCAAGTTCCACAACAAGAACATGTTGTTACAGTTTGGCATGCAGATTGAATAAATCTTTCTGTTTCATTTCCTCCTTTATTGCAGCTTTTTATCACATTTTAGAAACTAGGGTGGATGTTAACATTGGCAATGTGCAGTGCTGGTATCACAGCACATAATTTGTTCTTTGTCAATGTTTGTATAAAATACAGCCCATCCTTATCATTGCCATGTTTCTATTCTAGCAATTGGTGTTGCAGTTTTTTGTGTACAGAACTGGAAAAGAATTGAAAGCATAATGCCACCTCTGACCTCTCAGGGAAGAATGATGTGGCTGATGCTGTACTTGGTTGCCTTTGGCTCCTAAGTGTAGTTGATTTTGGTTTATAGCTGGCTTGACAGAGGTTTTTTTACTTTACTAGGCAACATGGCCTAAAGGTTCTCTGTGTGGAAGCATTGACTAGAAAATGGTTCTATAAAAATGATTGCCAGAAAGTGATCAGTAAGAAATGTTTATCCTTAAGAAAAGCCTTGTTATTTGTTTCAGGAAATCGAAAGGTTGGAAAGTAAATTAAATCAGAGCCCAGAAAGGTGGCAGCTTTTGTGGGAAAGGGTCAAAATGAATTTGAAGGATGACAGCAGACAAGACAATGTAAGTAGTAAAAGAGCTCATTCATCCTATAGACTCATTTGGTTCCTGCTGTATAGGCTACCCTGGGGGCACTGACAAAATGACTGTAACTCTTGGAGCAAAACACTACTTTTGAAAAACTGAATGTGTTGTTCTAACCCATGATACTGGCTCTGTATTTCTGCATGCAGCAAAACATATTTATACTTACGCTAATTGCTTTGCCAGAGTAGATTAAGGCATACAGACAAAACGAGCGTGAGCATTTTACTAATACACAAATAGAAGCCTTTGTTTATTGAAAAAAAACCACCTCGGCTCTTGAGAGCAGCCAAAATGACATCACAGGGTTTCAAAGATGGGTAAAGATATTTCCCTGTCTAAATGGAATTTCTGAACTGTAGATTCTAAAGGTAGGAGGTGTTCTTGCTTGTATTATGTCAGTCTTGACTGACGATATAGATATGTTTCTAGATCACAGGTTGCCTCTCTGCTGTGAGCTTTCCCTATAAACTTGGCACTTGACTGTGCCTCTCAAATTTACCAGCTTCCAGGTAATAGTTGGTCAGCAGCACTACTTTGTTATTTGTCCTTTTTCTCAGGAAAGCAATATGCTTTATGTCTGTCAAAGTCATTCATGCGCATTTCATAAGCTAGATGAATTCAAGGTGAACAAAGGTTTATTCCAGCAAAGTAGAGGATTTTTAAAGTGAATTGGAAGTAGAAAAGAAAAGGCAGGTATAAATGTGCCTCCTGATATCAGTCTCCTGTCTTAGCTGTTAAGTATTCTCGAATGCAATAGCTAAGGGTCAGCCACAAAAACTTCTTATCTCTAGGGTGCTGTCATTTAGAGTAAGACCAAATTCAGGATCCCTCTTCTTCCAGGTTATTGAGATTCTACTAAAATGACTTGTATCTATAAAGTAGCTCTTGGAAATGATACTGTTTTTTTGGTTTTTTTTGACTTTCCTCCCTTGCCTCTTACTTTCTTGGAGAAATTAGGGAAATTTATGGTAGCCAAATGTCTTGCCTAGTTCTAGTTGCTTCTGAGAAAGCAAGGGAAACATTGCTCAAGTTTAGTAAATGGAGGATACAGGACTTTTGTGAAATACTGATTTCTCACACCATGTGAACCCTTCTGTGCAAGAAATGCACTAATTGCCATCCTTCTGACTTCTGTATTATAAAGATTCTTTGATTTTATAATGCCTCCCTACTTGCACATCATATCACTTACTATCAATATAACGTTCACAATGCATGACACATTGTATTCCTTCTTTTATTTTCATCTTTTTTAGCTCCAGAGACATCCTTCTGGCTCCTCAGGGATGATGTCAGCTAATCTACATTCCTATCAAAAGAGATCTTTGTTGGAAATACCTGACAGTGGGCAGGGTGAGGAACAGAGTACAAACATCTCTCCCTCTAATGGAGTGGATAGAAGAACAACTACGCTATACAATCATTTCACATCAAAGAACGATGAAAATAGGTAAGCTAAATAATCTCAGAATATTTATGAACCTTGTATTGCATTCATACAAGTCTCTGCCTTAGGGGAGAAAAAAAATGTATGCACAAAATCTTTATACTGTTTTATTCCTTCTTTGGGATTTTGATTGCATTTAGTTGTCCTGATGAATGGGCCCTATACCTGTTCATCTTTGTCTGCCCTTCTATATGCACAAACATATTTTAGCCGCACATCTAATACATCCAAAGTACTGAAAGGTTATTTATTAGTGTATCACAGTTGCCAATAACTAAACTACTGGTTTAAACTCGTTTTAGTTTACTATAGTAAAAGAAGTGTCGGTAGCCATTTGGGGCTAGTGTTCATATTGGGGAGTAGCCTGTCATTTGTATTTTCTGTATGCTTCAGATCATTTGAAGGTACGCTATACAAAAGAGGAGCCTTGCTAAAAGGTTGGAAGCCTCGCTGGTTTGTGCTGGATGTGACAAAGCACCAGGTAAAACCTTTTGGGTAATGGATCTTTTCATGACTACTTTGCCACTTTTGTATAGATTGATTTTAGAAATAATAGTGATTGTTTTCAGGTGTGATGTGTTACTTCATTACTGACCACCTATCTACATTTATCACGTGTATCTTGTGGCTAATACAGCATTCTGAATGGACAGAGGATTTTTAATATTTTCTTGTTTGTTTTTTTTTTAAACAGTTATAACTGTTGAGCACATTATCATCAAAGTCTTCTTTAGACTGAAAGTCAGGAATTACTGTTTGAGCCCAAGCATTTTTTTTTTTTTGCCTGCTTCACACCTCAGGAGAAAAAAAGCCAGAGAGTGGCTGAACACATTTTCTGGGGATTGTGGTACACGTGCAACACATGCATATTTTCAAAGCACTGATAATTGCTTACTGACATTCTAGAGTTAAGTGGGGAGCATATTTTGCCCTTTAATATGACCTCTTCGGTTTTTGAAAGAACTAAAAGCTCTTTCTGATCTGGAAAGTGAAAAGGTATTTTCCAGAGTGCAATTACAATGTTGAGAGCTAATACAGTAACTGATAGCAAGCTTAACTCAGGCATTCATGTTGAAAGCATAGTGGCTATGTGTATGCTCAGTGTGTCTTGCCATGAACATTTTTCTTTGCCAAGTAAAAGTACATTACATATTCTGGAAAATCATAATCTGAATTGCTTCAGCAAAAAACTCCATTTACCTCACTTGACTTTTTAGTATTAATATCTGTCTGCAAAGGAAAAGAAGTGATAAAAGTTCCATCTAAATAGCAGATTTGAGGGTTTTTGTCTATTGTTGTCTAGCTGAGATACTATGATTCTGGTGAGGATACAAGCTGCAAGGGACACATAGACCTTGCAGAAGTGGAAACTGTGATTCCTGCTTCTCCAACAATTGGAGCCCCAAAACATGCAAGTGAAAAGGCATTTTTTGATGTAAGTATATTTGATCTTTACTTGATCTTTATGTGAAGCTTTCTTTTTCGGTGTGTTTAAGCTACTACTTTCAGTCCTGCTTGAAGGTGTGACCTAAGAAGAAGCTGTCATGCCAACTCAAGAAAAAAATGCTTTCACAAAGCTAGCATCTGTCAACAGCAGAAGTAAAAAAAAAAAAAAAAAGTGTTGCATTCAGACTGAGTATCACACTTTGAAGTTTGCAGGTTTCTTCTACTGTTTAGTGTGTTGATTTGTCTGTCTTCATGTTCTTATTTTTCCCTTACAGTTGAAGACAAATAAACGTGTGTATAATTTCTGTGCCCAAGATGCACAGAGTGCTCAGCAGTGGATGGATAGGATCCAGAGTTGCATTTCAGATGCATAGAAAGGAAAATAAAGACATATTTAAAGCACCTCTTCCTGTGAGAAGCCAAGTTCTGAAATGTTACTGAGACAACCAGCCTCCTTTACATTTCAGCTGTAAAAGTTCATCTTATGCTAAAGTTCCTTTTCTGTTCAATAATTATAACCACTGTAACTGCTATTTTTTTTTCTGCAGGGATGACTTTGAAAAATAATAATCCATTTATCATGGTTTTCCACTTCCGTCAGTACAATTCCTAGCTATAAAAGTGGGCTGTATTTGCACTATCATCTAATCCTGGTTTTCTCATTTCAGAGCTATTGTGTTGGGAAACCTGTTCAAGGGAAGTTGTAGACATTTTCCCTCCAACAGGAAGTGTATTTATATTTTTTATCAGAATGTTCTCATTTCCAGGCTAGTTGTGAATAAGAGGGAACATGTCTACAACTCCTACAAATAAATAAGTGAAGCTTGTGAGTCCAATGGCCTGTTTGTCAAATTGCCAACATTTATAGGCAGGTTGATATTTTTAAAGAACAAAAAGTGAGATTGCCTGATACCAGACTTTTCAAGTGTCTTCTCAGTGTGCGGGTTATTCTCTAATCTTGTGCTCTGCTGAGTGCTTCTGCAATGTTGTAATGGCATTTCAAATTCTAGGGCTTACCTGAAGATCACAGCACTTCTATTTTAGATTCTGTTTGCAGTCACGATGGGATATATAAAAGGAAACTGGCCAACACTATCCATAAGAAAGAAAACAACAAACTAGGAATTCAGTACAAGAAAGACCTATTACATGTGAGTTGTATATGTTAATTTATGTGCTGTTCTGCTCACTGTAAAATAAAAAATAACAAACATAATGCACTAAACAATGAAGCAAGCACTTGCACTGAAATCTTGAAAATGCAGACATTTTGCAGGACAGAGGTAAGTTATTTGTAGCAGAACAATGCTAGCTAGTTAACATTTACAGATATGTACATAATCAGGTTTGATGTGTCGTGATTTGATACTTTTTAAACATTTTTTTGCACATGAATTGGAAGACTGTTTATAGATTTTTACATTTGATAAAACTGTGTGTGTTCAGCTTAAAATCCTGGAGAAACTTTTTTAATAGCCCCAAACGAATAGAAATTTTACAGTCGACAAGTAGTGATGGCATTGAGTAGAATACATAGGTAACTATGCCAGTGTTTTTCTTTTGACATGTTAATATGTTAAATAGCGCACTAATACTGCAAAAGAGTTGTATATAGGATTCACTGTTTTCTCATTTTTCCAGACACAGTGCTTGTAATTTAATGTGAGCCTAACCAAACTGACTATACTTCAGATTTTTCCGTTGGTAACTTGTTTGTGCTTTTTTTTTTTATAACTAATGTATCTTGTCAGAAGTGAACCTAAATTTCTCACCACACGCAATAGGAAGTGCAGCTGTTTTTCAGAACAAAAATATGAAGGATTTTTCTAGCATTTTTCAATTGACAAACTTCCACCTGTGACTATGGTGTTTGCACATTTGTATTTTCCTTTGTATATGAAGTACTTTTATATGTACTTTGTAAGATACTGATCCTGTTCTTAGGTTATATGAAAATATACATACCAGTGCTTATTTTGTAACTAGTTAATTTTAACTCTTGTATGTTATGTGATATATGTATGCTAACCATCTTGTAATAAATATGCCTCTTAAGGAAAAGTAAAACCTTTCCTTTTACTGTAAAAGAGAAGAAAGCAAGACCCACATGTTGAATTATTTCCAGGGGCACAAGACAAATCATTATCTACTCGGTATTAAGAATAGTAGATGTATTCAGAACTGTGGTCTTTTGTATACTTGTAAATATTCTTACATAAAAGTTGCACTTGAGCATCATTAACTCAAACACTTCTCAACTGTAACACTAAAGACTAAAGAAATCAGAATTTGAAGCAGAATTATCATTCTAACAAGTCTCGGTGTATAGCCTTTACTAAAAGGCTAAATACATACAATGTTTATACTAAGTCATTGAATAATGATGTTAAATAGGTCCTGGGGTTTTTTTATGATCTTGTATGAAATCAACTGCATACTTCCACCCTGAAATCTGACTCATTTTTATCACCTGATGCAAAAATTACCTAGTTCATACGAAATAAAATAAAAAAAAATGACAAGGTCTTACTTGAGAATTTGCATCTGACTTGAATTACTGAGTGTAGTGTGGGATAGTGGGATTAGAACGGAAAGGGAATGTGTGATGGAGGTAGGGGACCTGTGACAATTCTTGGATGCTGTGGTGCTTAGATGATAAGGTTTGCATATTGAGCTTGCCATGGATGCTAATGTTGCCTTAAATGTTGATCTTAATTTTTAGTGTTTGTATTGATGGAAAATGGACATGAGCAACTTAACTTAAAAATACCCAAATAAAAGCTGAAATGAAATACATGATATTTGTGGTGTTTGTATAAGGAATATATAAAGGAATGGTAGGCATAGTTTCTTGGTGTGAAGGCACAAAAATTTGCAGTGTCCCTGAGGATTTCTTCTATACAAATTGGAATTTCAGAGACTTAGAGAAAATGTGGAGAAGTTAGCATAACATAAGCCACAAAGTTTGACAGTGTTTGAGTTGTGGCAAAAATGGAGAATTAGGAACAGCAAATTTACTTAGGAAAACAATCTGTGTGAAAAGGGATCCACCTTCTTTTTCTGGAAATACTTTGTAGAATAAGGAACTCTTGTAGGAGTCTGGGACAAGGTAAACGTGTGCTCCCTCTGGTGTATTGTATTGCTGTTCTCATACTGTGTATCATAACATTCCTACTTAGACTTGTCAGGGACTTTAAGGGAAGAAAGATTGCTTGTCCTTCTCTGTGTTCAGCAACAAAATGCTCTTAAATAGGTGATGGGACGAACTGAGCTTGTTTTGAAGAGTTGTTACAGGTACATTATACTAGTAATTTCTCTCTCCTCTCTGGTATGTAAATATTGTCTATGAAAGTCCTTCCTTTTGATAGAACTTTGGAGTTAGTGTACTGAATAATAAAATACTTAGCATGCCACATGCGTGGGTCACTGGTTATGTAATAACACACAAGCAGATAACAGACCCGGGGACAAATGTTCACAATCTTTTATCACATCCCACAGACACTATTTGTATCTGGTATTTTCTGAATTGCAGACAGAACAAAAATGTGGTGATCTTGTCCAAATATTGTCATTTTGCCTTTTTGTCTTGTAATATTCTTGAGAGTATGTCTAAATGTCTGTACCACATTTCTCATTTTTCATATTTATGATCATCCAAATATTTTGTCTGCTGGCAATTATCTTGTGGTTGCTTTGGGGAGTCAGAACACTGAAATTAACCCACCGGTTTCCCTGCTAGGCTAAAGTTCATGGTGAGTATCACTGTTGCACCTACTTTTTGGGATTCCATCTATATTCAGTCAGTTTC
The DNA here is from genome assembly GCA_013400475.1 of Tricholaema leucomelas. Classification (NCBI taxonomy): domain Eukaryota; kingdom Metazoa; phylum Chordata; class Aves; order Piciformes; family Lybiidae; genus Tricholaema lacrymosa; species Tricholaema leucomelas. Next base: position 1,695,927 of record WAAF01018538.1, on the reverse strand, counting down.
TTTGGGAAAATTTTCGGAAATTTTCATCTTAAGATTTTTTTTTTCACATACAACTTTTTCTTAACTGACCATCAAATAAGGATGCTGCAAGTTCACTGTTGTTCCCTCTCTTTACTTACTAGTTCAGCTAGGTTCCCAAAGGAATGGGTTACTAATACAAATACTGCTGATAAAAACTGGGAGGAGGTAAGGGGTGTGGGGTGTGGCATCACAGAAAACATCCAAGACCATTTTTATTTTTAATTATTTTTTCCCTGATGTAGACCTTTCCAGTCTAAGCTGATATGACCTTTTTACCCAAAAGGACTCAACAGGTTTCAGTCTTTAACTGTATACTCTTTAGGATTGTGTAATCAAAGAAATTCAAATGAATAGCGAAGTGTGGTCAACTATGGCTACCATCTCTAGGCATAATCACACTCCACTGACAGGTGTGGAAGTGTCTCTTACCACAAGACTGCCCATCAAGAACTGAAGGGAATGAATGTTCTGGTTTAACAAGCAAATATGAAATAAATACCTCTTTTAACGTGTTGAGATTGGCAGAATGCTTACCTGAGCCGTTCCTGAGAAGACTGAGTCTTTCTTAAACTGAGGTATTTGAGTTCCTATGTGGACTTGGTAAGTTACTCCTGTAAAGTTCTCAAAATCCTATTTTGGAAGAAAAGGTAAAAGGTTGTGTTTTAAACAGATACTCTCCAGCGTTATTTATCTGTTCATACTTTGATCTCTATGCAGACTCTCCAAACAGGAAAAAGTGCTAGTGGCAGCTGAACTGTAATTCCAGGCTGCTAGGCATAACTAGCTGAAATACTGCCCTGTATTTCACTGTAGTGTAATCTGTTCCAGTCTTATCTCTGTTTCTCTAAAGTACTGCTTGTTGTCAACTTCTAATGGGAAATTAATTTTGTCCAGTGTCATTTGCACTGTATATTTAAAGGTTCTTCCTTTTCAGATTTTGCTTTCATAACAGAATTTGCACATTAATGAACAGGAAACATTGCTCGATCGTGGCAGGATTAACTGCTGATGTTTTCTGTTGTCAACTCTGGTAAAGGTGCTACAGAAATAGAAGTGAGCCAGAAGGTGGCTGCAGCTGTTGCTTACTACATTACTACTCACTTTAGTTCCATATGTGCCTCTGTGGGAACGAAATACTTCAAAATAAGCAAATAAAAATAACACAGATTTGAGAAAATCAGCACAGCTAACCCACCTTCAGCATCTAATTTCTCCATTACAACAGAGCTCTTCCCCTAGAGAATTTAGTGTAGATCAGAAATACCTCTGAGCCTAAGCATGTCAGTGGAGTTCTTCCACAGAAACATAAAATACCAAATCTGCACAGATGCTGAATGTGTTGAAGCTGTGTAGAATAAAAGGAAGCTGGACATTGTGTTCATGTGATGGAGAATATTCTGGTGTTCTAATTTGCTTTAAAAGCATGTGTAAGTAATTGCTGCATGAGGCACTGAAGTCAAATGGTGCGCAGGTGCAAACTTTTGTCTCCCAGCTAAGGATTCCTGACTGGTTTTGCATTGCTGTGTGTTATAAAGCATTGATAGGTACGCAGCTTTTTCCTGTCATTAACCACATCTTATGGTCTATCTGGAAAATGTCCATGTTCTGTCATCCTAGAAAAGAGGCATCTTAGTTTTCTGTTAACATTATGAATAACAAGAAATCTCCTTGCTCAGAAGAAGGGATAAGGTGTTCCTCTCTATTCTGGTCAAAGAAATTGTATTCTTGCCTGGTTTGCATTTTGGGCATTACATTGTCATTCACATACGTATGATGTGGCAGTTGTGCCAGAATCTTTTTACATGATGTTGCCTATCCAAACAGGTTGTACTAGGAACCATGATAGGACTTAGGTTGTAGCTCACTGGAGAAGTTTGCTGCAATTGAAGGTGAAAGCTATTGGTGAATTCCATATAGATGGCTGATTTGGGAGACATGGAGTAGGATGAAATCTCTAGTTAGTCCTCATGCTCTGCAATAGGATGAGTACATTGTCTTAAACCACTTCAGAGATCTCTCAGCTACTGTACTGCAATTGGAGCAATATTTTTAGACAACCCTACCATCTTAAACCAGTGGATCTTCACTTCACTGCAGTACTTTGGATGTAGCTGACTCTCAGAAAGGATTGGTAGCCCTGTTCTTCAGCGATGCTGTAGCTGACCACAGCATTTGTCTGTGATTATGTGGCTATAAACAACATATACTGGATGTTGCAGTACTTAGTTTGACTTATACCTAGCGTTCTGAGTAATACTGTCAAAAATAAAACCATTTTGAGTTACCCACTCTCTCGGCATGTTATTTGGCACGTCTGTTTCTTTGCTGTCATAGGTAGCAAAATGTGCTGCTAAACAGCTGTCGAATGTGTGGGAGCAGGAAAGGAGCTGTTTTCAGTTCCTTCGTTTTTTCACTTTTGGTCCTGAATTCTTTTTTGGGGGGTGAAATTATGGCCTGCTTAATTCTTTGGCGAAGCTCACACTGAGTTCAGCAAAGCAGAGATTTCTTTTCTCATAAAGGTTATCATATCTCTTAAATTGAGTTTGAGCTTTAGTCGCATGGAAGCCAATACTTGCGGTTATTAAAGCTGCTCTCCTTTTAGTATTGTACTCTGAAATCGGGTTTCTGTCATCTCTGGGTTTACCACTATAATTTCCAAAATACTGCATTTTGGGAAAAGAACAAAAATAATACATGTTAATAACCACAGCATGAAGGGAAACTTCATCTGGGTACGAAAGTGACACCATAAATTGATTTTAATTTTGTGGATTTATGATTTCACAAAAGAAATATGTGATAGCGTTTGTTAAAAGTAGTAATCAAGATGAATATGTGATGCAGTAATTGTTTTCTTGCAGTGTCAGGTAGTTTGCTTGTAGCTCTTCACTAACGCAGCAAACACAGAGACTACTTTGCACTTTGTGTGCCATGTGTTCTGGTTATCTGTAAAATACATGCAAAGCTTTTATGTCACAGCATTCTGAATGCACATCCAAAGGAGTGACCCCGAGATCATATCGAATCATAGAACGGTTTGTGTTGGAAGTGACCTCCAAAGGTCCAACCTTTTTCTGCAGTGAGCAGGGACATCCTCCATTAGATCAGGTTGGCCAGAGCCCTTTCAAGCCTGACCTTGAATATCTCCAAGGGTGGGACCTCAAGTACCTCCCTAGGCAACCTCTTTCAGTGTTATCAGGTGGGTTATGTTTACTGCCTTAAATGAGACTTGATCCTTCAACCTTTGCTGATAGAGATATAGCTCAAAATAAACTAGTGTTGAGTCGTCATAGAATACAGGCTGCAGAATTTTTCCCAGTTATCTCTGGAACTGTCTATAAGTAAAGCATATATTCCTGTATGTCAGATTTGATGAAGGAGCAGCAGATAGAGGGGTGGTCGAAGTCTCCCATGAGTACTACAGCCTGTCAGTGTGAGGTTTCTTCCAATTGCCTGAAGAAGACTTCATCTGCTTGCACTTGATCGTATGGTCTGTAGCAGACATCCCCATGCAATAGTGCCCATGTTGGTCTGCTGGCTAATTCTGATCTACAGGGGATCAGCTGGTTCATTGTAGGTCTCAAGGCAGAGCTCCATCCACTCCTGCTGCTCTCTTACATGAAGGGCAACTCCTCCTCTTCATCTTCCGGGTGTGTCATCCCTAAAGAGCCTATATCTGTCCATTGTGACACTGCAGTTCTGTGAGCTATCCCACTACATCTTCCTGATGCCAATGAGATCGTAGCCCTGCAGCTGCCTGCAGACCTCTTAACTCTTCATTTTTGTTTCTCAAGCTTTGAGAGTGCAGACACTTCAAGGAGGAACCAGGTAAGTTGACTTCCCATAAAAAGTACCATAATACATTAGTGTTGCTCTTGGTGCCACTGAATATTTCACAACGGAGAGTTCTAGCACAAGAAAACCGAGTTTGACCCAGCACATAGGATAGGACCCTATTTGTGAAATGATGTGCAGGGCAACTCTTTGGTTCTAGCACAGTCTCTCAGAGTGAGTGTAATTATTCATAACTGAAAAGAAACCTAAGCAGAGCTGTGTTTGCTCTTCTTAAGTCCTGTGCTGCGAGACATCCACCTGGGTAGGTAATGCAGATCATCGGTAATGATTCAGTGCAGTGCAGGTATTGATGTATCCTTCCAGTCAAGTTACAGACTAGTGAAGCCATTTGAATCCAAGGAATTCTTTAAAAGCAGAGAAAAATTCAGATCTGTTATGGTTCAAGCTGAATTGTAGTGATGACATGTCACATAACTTACACTGGTTTATGACCAAAAAATATCAGCATTCCAACTATTTTATGAAGTTATTTAGTGTTTATGTAGGTTTGACAGGCCGTGCAATGTGACGTGTGTCCTGTTCCAGCGTGGCTGCCAACGTGGTTTGCCAGTGAATTTTACTGTGGGAGCAAGACACACGATACTTTGAAACTCAGTTTTGCCAGTATTTACTTCAGACCCTTCAGATGGAGATAATTCATATGGCTTGTGTTGAAAAACTATGTGCATTTCATTTCATAGGATCTGCAGTGCATAGCCTGCATTGCTCTGTATTTGGGCGTAGCTTTGTATTATAGGTCAGTCCTAGGGTCCTGCTTAAGTTTTCTAGTCTAGTGACACGGTTAAAATTGCTATAAGACACCACAAAAATGCTCCTCTGTGTACTGCAGGCTGGAACCGATTCTCTAATTTACATTCTTTCCCTTTTAAAATCCATTATTTGGAGTGGAGAAACAGTAGCACATCTTCCTTTTAACTCTGGCTTTGATAAAAACACTGCTTCCAAAAAGTTCATTGGAAATAATTTTTCTGGGTTTGTGCACAAAGCAGCTTTTTTTTATACAGGGAAAAGAGCATTGTGGGTTTTTTAAATACTGCATGAGCTGGAATTATGTCAGCTGCCAGAGTACCTGTGAAGAGTGATGCAGTAGCAAGGATCCACAAGGGATACAAATGCGTTGGGGAAGTGAGAGGGATGGCAGTCTGCCTTGATTTGGTTTTTGTTCCGGGTCTGAGGTTTGGAGTTTTTTCCTCCCCCAGCTTTGCCTCCTCTGCCGACATACAAAAAATTCACAGTGTATCTGATCCCTACTAGTTAACACCTGACCTTGGTACTATACTGTGTTAAAGCACTGAGTGACCTCTCTTGGTTGCCAAATATCTCTCAAAAAGATAAATTGGTGAGAGCTGTTATATTTACATTAGAAGAAATAGAACAGGTGGTTTTGATAGTTCCTTTGTTTTCCCAGACACAAATTCAGAGACATCGTGATTTCACACAACAGCAGTAACAAAGCCACCAAACAAAGCACAGACATACAGCAAAACAATACAGTGTTAGATTTCTGTAAGGAATTTGCTCAAGCCCACATGGCCTCAAGCTGAATATGAAGTATTTATATATTTAACACATGAAAAATAGAACTAAATCTGGACATGCTAACTAAAAACAGTGTTCTGTAGTGGAATGGGGAAGAAATAGCCAGAATCAAGAAGCAGAAGGACAGAGAATTGTACTTGAGTATCATTTGCTTCTTATTTCAAGAGCTGCAGAAGTAACTTAAACCATCCACCTCCGTATCCCAACATCAGATCTGAAGAAGCTGAAACAGTGCATCAACATGAGGTACATTACACGAAGGCATGTAGTTGTTCATGAAGAGAAACCTCAGCAGAAAGCATTCTAAGCCTGCTGCCTGCCAGTACGGGCAAATAGCTTTCTGGACTGCCTGTTCCCATAGCAAAATGCCTGAGAGTATTTGCAATCTCCAGTGTCCTATGAACTATCTCACCGCACCAGGGTCAGGCTTTCAGTCTCCCTGTGTGATAGTTCCTTCCTATTTTTTTCCTTTATTTTCCAAATGTTCTATATGTTAGCCAAATGACCTCCTAATTTATACTGGAGGTGACTTCTGCTTTGTCTTTGTCACAATTTTTATTTCTTTTTGAGGCTTTTCCCCTTCTTAATATGGAAGGTTTTTTTTGGCAAAGATGACCTTGTGCATTGTAGGACTTCAGTGTTTGGGTGAGATTGGTTTGGGGGCAAGTTTTGATTGTTTTCATTGCTGCCATTCTTCCCCCCCCTCTCTTTAGGAATCTTACATAAGAGGCACTCTTGGACTAAAATGTTGCTTAATAGTGTCTCAGCTATAGAACATTTGTGAAAGTACTGCACCATTTGGATTGCAACCAAACTGTTACTGTTTGGAAGGTGAACTGTTTCATTTAACCACTGGTGGAAGTTTTTGTTTTGTTACCCTGTCTTCAGTGTAACAAACACTATTTAGGTGGAAAGTCAAACCCAGAAATACTTGAGAGAGTATTCCTAGATATGACTTCACATTGTTAGACAATGTTCTTCAGAACCTTTTGCAATATGTTCCAACACCATATGCCTTTCACACTAGTGAGTGTAATCCACTGAATGCTGTTAGATAAAAAGAACCAATCTTAGTTTCCAACTTAATAATTCTTAAATAAAATAGATTTTATGAGGACTCAACACTATTCATGTTTAACTTGATCAGGTTCCACAAATACCTGATTAGGGGCAAGGAGAGGCAGCACAAGAGTGACTGCAGCAACGTGGTTTGCTTTCAAAGGATTTCATACACTTACAGGACACACCTGAGGTCATATTGCATTAGCCTTTGGTAATAAATTGAGAGTAGCTTTCACTGGTGCTGAATAATGCTGATCTAACGTTGGCTAGGTACATGGTCCACTCTCTGCACCTCCCTGAGAAACCTACTCCATCTTCTGCTCCTACAGGCTAAATGTATTGTTGTACTGGATATGGATATTTATGCTTCAGCAGTGCCTTGTGAAATCTTCCAAAGTGTGGTTTAGTTGGGAGCAGACCATCTGAACATAATTCAGTTTCTTGTTTTCAATTTGTTCAGGACCTATTATTATAAACTCTTGAATGCGAAACAGTCATTGGCTTTTACAGTGTTCTAACCTTGTCTCTATTTGCCTCTCTTAGTAACCTCATGTTAACAGTCTTGCATGCTGGGATGTGTGATTAGCTGTAGCTTCCTCTGCTTGTCTCAGTGCTGGTGATGGAAGCAGTCTTAGTTCACAGCCTCCACCTGCAGCCCAGCTTCCTCTCAGTTCTATGGGGGCTGACGCTCTGCCCTAAACCAGAAAGGGCAGTAGCACAGCCATGCTTCACTCTTTCTCTGCTTTAGTCCAGTCACTCTGTGTATGTGCCTAGTCTCATTTAGCTCTGTATGGTTCTTTACTATGGCAGTAGGGGAGAACAAGAAAAACCTTTAAGATGTATCATCTTTCTTGACATAAATATATACGTATTCCAGATGAGGTTTCCCGAGTGACCCAGGAAGTTAGGAAGCTGTTCCTTCACAGTACTCTGCTGCTTATTATTAAACCCAAGTCTGACATGCCTGCCTGTGCCTACTCAAGTATTACTTTTCTTTGAAGGCTAAGTGGAAAAAAAGGTTGAGAAATTAATCACATTGATTCAGCACTAACTAGGCATCAGAAAGAGACCTGTGTGAAGTCTTCAGGTGTTCCACATTGGTTGCTTTTGATCAGTGCTGATCTCCTGAGCCATTTGTGCTCCTGTCCTCAGCTGTGCCATTTGTTTGGGGCTCACCTGTATAGGGCCCATTAAGTCTGAAAGATACCAGCTTTATACCATATGTATGGCATCTTCTAAAAAATCTTACCTAATATAGCATGGTGATTTTCAAGAACATTCACAATGACAATCTGAAGTGCAGCTGTAGTGCAAAGGCTTATTCAAGGGTAAACCTCAAATAGCATCCTGCATTTTAGGGGCATAGACACCTCAGCCATATCAGTAGAGGGAAATGCAAGTTCTGCTGTAGTTTATGCTTTGGTAGTTAATTTGAATTTGTTTTTAGCTTTCCGCAGAGTCCTAATTGTTATGAATAGATGGAAATGCAAATGTTGGTGTTCAAAACAGCAGTAAGTATCTTCTTATTAACTGAAATAGAGCTTTGTTATGGTAGACATGTATTTATTGCTGTCCTGGACTGAGGTCAGTGAGACCTGGCACTGTCAAGATTAGTTTGTTTGCCACAAAATTATTTATATAGGTGAAGGGAAACCTTGTTTTCAGCCCTAGGTCTCTCAATGTTTAATGGTTAGTATCTTGAGAGCATAGTTCTCAGTATATTCTAAAGGATTAGTTCTAAATCTCTGTCCTTGTACATTTCCTCAAGCTAGCCTCATAGGCAAAACTTTTGCTTGTAAGTGTTTTATCTGTTTGAAAGAGAGAGTACAACTGCATTTACTTTTGATTGCATTCAAATGGGTGTTTGAAATGTGCCTCAGCTGCATCCAAGCTTTTTTTGAAGTTCAGGAATACACTCCTGAACGCATCTGTGTCTTCTAGAAGACTGGACTGTGAAATTTTAATTCAGACCCAGATGTTTGGGAAGAGCAGACACAAATTGTAAGCCCTATAATAAATACTGTGGAGGAGAGGTATCCACTTAGAGCCTCCTGAAGTTCACTGTCATTGTTCATCAGACTGTACTAAGATGTATGAGTCACACCTTGAATTGTGAGACCATTTGCTTTCAGCAAAGAAAGATGGGTTGGGGGAAGCAATCCTGATTTCCTGTATATCCTTTAATACTTAAGGGCATTCTAGCACATGCCTTGCAGCCTTTCCACAGTAGTAGGCCCAAGTCACAGTGAACAGAAAGTACAGCCTGACTGTGCCCTTGATTAGAGAGCTGATCTCATTACACTGTGGTCTGTCTGGAGGAGCTCAAGTCTTGTACTCTGAGGGTGGCATTTCTTATTTGTTTGTCCTCTGTTTAGCCCTGCATTTTTACGTTCTGGCTGCAGGTCAGTCATTGCTCAGCCAGCAGCTGTACTGGCCAATTCAAAGAGTCACTAAGCTGAACTAAAATGTTAGCTTGCTGTTCATCCCTAGGCTTCCCAGGATTTCCAACAGTAAATCTGGAAAATACATCTAATCCCACTTGAAGCCTTCTCCAGCTTTTCTGACATTGAGGATTGTGTGGTGGTCGTTGTGATTTGTGTGCAGCACAAACCAGTGGGACACAAACCAGTGATTAGGAGCTGTGTGATTCAGGGGGAAAAAAGAGTTTGTTTGCTATTTCTGGGCTAGGGAAGGAAGGCAGCTAAACTTTATATTAATGAACTGGCTAGGGGAAGCAGACCCAAAATCCAAAAATCCTGCCAAATATTAACTTTCTGTTGACGGTAGAATTTGTTCAGTTTATACACCTGCCGTAGAAGTGTTTTTTATCGGAAGCTGGCTCATTTCCAGAGACGAATATTAAGCTTCTGGCCAATAATAGACACTGTAACAGAGAAACACAAGCAATATTGCAAGTGTCTCTCCATAATGTCTTCTTCGTATTTCCAGCCACACTGAAAGCAGATGTTTTGATTAATTTGCTGCATTTACTTCTCGTTTTCCTTAACATTTTTCTTGATCATTGGATTTGCAACTTAATACAACTAGTCTGCTGTATATTTAGAATGTGTTGCTTACAACAGTGTAATTGGAAAGAAAGATGTAATTGAAGATATCTACTGAGATACAGTAAATTAAAGTTTATCAAATTGGTTTTCAGTTTCCTGCTTCTTTTAGCTATGAAAATAAAAATTTCATGATAATTTTGTTTTCCTTATCATAGAAATGGTGGCACTGACAGAAAGGTTGATGATGGCAGAGTACACTTGAAAGTTTAAAAAAAGAGGATAAATACTTGTGATTTCTTAAAACAGAATCAAAGATCTCTCCTACTATTGTACTCTACCTCTGTTCACAGATATAGTACAGAATAGAAGCGTTTGGCTCCAGCATGGTCTTGCCAAATGAACCAAAGAAGGGTTTGAGAAGTTTGTTCTGGTGCTGTGACTCCTTGTGAACTTGGATTCTCTTGCAGAGCCACTGCAGGAAAACTGGGAATCCTCCATGCAGAAGCAAGCAGATAAATATTCCTTCCTACTCTTTTTTTTTTTTTTTTCACTTGTTTAAGTGTTCTGAACTGTTGGATCCAGCTTAGGGCTGAAATCGACGAAGATCTAAAGTGGTATTACTTGAGATGAGTTATTTCCACAAAACTTGTGCAGTTACATATTTAATATACTGGAGTAAAGATGTTGACTGGTGGGTGCTTCCCTTTGGAAAAATGCCCAGTTCTTAACATCTTTTCTGATCTGCCATTGTTAGCATTTTCACAGTTGATGATGTGGAAATGAGCAGCAGCTTTTTCTAAAGATCGGAAGTGAGCAGTGACTCTTCCCTTTCCTCTTCTCCCTTGCTCTGCTCTAGGCTGGCTCTGGCTACGTTGCCTGCTCCTGCCTGTTGACTTTCAGAGCGGCCAGCCTTCACTTGGCCTTCTGATGCATAGTTCCAGAAGAGGACTGCAAAGGCAACTTGCACCCAGGCTTACCTTTGCTCCCCAAGACAAGGTAAGTAATTCTCACCAACTGTTTTGATCTACTGGAAGTAGCCCTAATGTATTTAAATTAACAGCACATCTGACTCTCCTGTTTGCCATCTGAAAAGCTGGATCCTATTTTAACATGGCCTCACTCCTCTTTCCGCCCACACTCCTCCTTCCTCCAGAGGAGGACAATGCTGTTATACAGCACAGCAATCCTCAGTGCTGGAAGTGGCCAGTTCAGGACAACTGGAAAGGAATTTGAGCCATTACTGGAATTCTAATCTCAGACTCTTCTAGAAAAGAGCTTAACAGCTTTTTACTTGTCCTCTTGGGTCTGATGTTTGACAGGAAATGAGTTTGAAGGGTTCAGGAGCAGGTCACAGAACTCTCCTTGCTGCCAGCTGCTCTGCCGACCTTAACAGTGTGTTTGCAGAAATCTGATACACTTGCTTATTATTAAAGCCTTTTCTCTGAGAAGAGTTACTTCCAAAGCCAGGTCCTACCAGACGTATTGCTAGCATATTGCATCCTCGCCTCTCCGAATTCTTCTCCACTGACACTTGTTATGACCTAAGACTCTAGCCATGTGAAAAATGCCGTTTTGTAATTCAAGGCAGAGTGAACAATTGTGTTTGCAGGCATGTTTATGTTTGTCTTTCACAGCACTTACTCTGTTTGTCCTTTTCATGCCTATCTGTGGGATCTCAAAGAAACCCAGATAGGTTCCTCATCTTGCATAATTAATGCTAGACTTCATAAAATACCTCAAATCTAGTCTCAAAGAAATCTTGCTGGATGGGTTGGCTGTTTCCTAAGTTGCAGCTGAGAATTAGATTCTCAAGCAAATTTAAATATACAGCAGCCTCTGTACTTTCTTGGAATCCTACTGGCAAGTCAGTGTTGTTCAGAGTAGTGCAAAGTTCAAATAGACCATGGAGACTGATGGCATGTTCCTCTTTCTTCACCATGTTTCTGATTTAGAAATTGCTTTCAAAATACAAATATCACAGCAAAGCAGACCAGATCAGGATAGTGTGGAATCCCAGTAACACAGCTACACCCTTGGGAATACTGCAACTAAAAAGCTACAGACTATGTACCCTTGATCACCTGCTTTGAGAGCACTGCAGCTTCCCCAGAGGGCAACTTTATCAGCCAGTGTGCTGCTGGGATGCCAGATTGGAAGAGATCATCCAGTCCAACCTATCACCCAGCCCTATCCAGTCAACTAGAGCATGGCACTAAGTGCCTCATCCAGTCTTCTCTTGAACACCTTCAGGGATGGCAACTCCACCACCTCCCTGGGCAGCCCATTCCAATGGCAAGTCAAGCTTTCTCCCTCCTAACTTCCAGCCTATACCTCCCTTGGCACAAGTTGAGATTGTGTCCCCTCGTTGTTGGTTGCCTGAGAGACCAACCCCCACCTGGCTACAGCTTTCCTTCAGGTAGTTGTAGACAGCAATGAGGTCACTCCTGAGCCTCCTCTTCTCCAGGCTAAACAACCTCAGCTCTCTCAGCCTCTCATAGGGCTTGTGTTCCAGGCCCCTCACCAGCCTCATCACCCTTCTCTGGACAGCAGGGAAGAATGCTAGAAGGCCTGCCTGGCTGAGCAAGATGCTCCTGGACATGCTGTCATACAAAAAGAAACTCTACAAGGAGTGGAAGAAAGGAGAGCTAGAATGGGGGCTATATAAGGAAGCTGCCCAAGCAGCTAGAGACCTGGTTAGGAAATCCAAGACATAGTTTGAATTGAATCTAGCCAGGGAGGTCAGAGGGAACACCAAGAATTTCTACAGATATATTAATGGTAAAAAGAAGACTAGGGAAGGTGTGGGCCCCCTCAGAAAAGAAAGAGGTGAAATGGTCACAAGTGAGAAGGCTGAGGTTCTCAATGACTTCTTTACCTCAGTCTTCACTGCAAAGTCCTCCAGCCATGCTCCTGGATTCATGGAAGATAATGGCAGGGACTGAAAGGAAGAACTGCCCATCATAAGTGAAGACCAGGTTCATGATCACCTGAAGAACCTGAAAGTGTTCAAGACCATGGGACCCAACAGGATACACCCACAGGTACTGAGAGAACTGGCAGATGAGGTTGCTAAAGCCCTCTCTATTCTAGTTCACTAGAGGGTTAGTTTTAAACTATTACTACTCAGCCAAAGACTAAAAGCCTCAGGAAAAAAGCCCTCAACCTTAGGGCTTCACATATTTAAACAGGAACATTTAAGAAATGTGGTACTATGGGAAAGTGATGGCAGTCTGGTGAAGTCCCCACTGACTGGAAAAGGGGAAACATAACTCCCATTTTCAAAAAGGGTAGGAAGGAGAAGCTGAGGAACTCCAGGCCAGTCAGTCTCACCTCTGTGCATGGTAAGATCATGGAGCAGATCCTCCTGGAGGCACCACTGAGACAGGAGAATAATGAAAAGGTGATTTGGTACAATCAGCAGGACTGCACCAAGGTCAAATCCTGCCTGATAAACCTGGTGGCCTCCTATAAACAGGTCACAATGTTAATAGATGAGGGGCGAGCTATTGATGTAATTTACCTGGGCCTGAGCAAGGCCTTTGACACTATCCCACACCACATCGTGGTCTCCAAGCTGGTGACACATGGGTTTGATGGGTGGACCACTAGATGGATAAAGAACTGGCTTCATGGCCACACCCAAAGAGTGGCTGTCAATGGCTCCATGTCCAAGTGGAGGCCAGTGACAAGTGGCCTCAGGGATCAGTCCTGAAACCAGTCTTGTTCAACATCTTTGTCAGTGACATAGACAGAAGCATTGAGTGCACCCTGAGCAAGTTTGCTGATGACACCAAGCTGTGTGGTGCAGCAGACACGCTGGAGAGAAGGGAAGCTATCCAGAGGGACCTTGACAGGCTGGAGAGATGGGCACAAGCCAACCTCATGAGGTTCAACAAGACCAAGTGCAAGCTCTTGCATCTGGGTCGAGGCAATCACAAGCACAAATACAGGCTGGGCAGTGACTGGCTGGAGAACTGCCCTGAGGAGAGGGACTTGGGCGTGCTGGTGGACCAGAAGCTCAATATGAGCCAGCAGTGTGCACTTGCAGCCCAGAGGGCCACCCAGATCCTGGGCTGCATCAGGAGAAGTGTGGCCAGCAGGTCGAAGGGAGGTGATTCTCCCGTTCTGCTCTGGTGAGACTCCACCTGGAATACTGCGTCCAATTGTGGAGCCCCTATTTACAAGAGGGATGTGGGGATGCTGGAGTGTGTCCAGAGAAGGCTCATGAAGATGATCAGAAGGCTGGAGCACCTCTCCTATGAGGACAGACTGAAAGATTTGGGGCTGTTCGGTCTGGAGAAAAGGAGGCTCTGAGGTGACCTTAATTGTGGCCTTCCAGTATCTGAAGGGGGCCTACAAAAATGCTGGGGAAGAACTTTTTAGGCTCTCAGGGAGAGACAGGACTAGAAGGAATGGAGCAAAGCTGGAGGTGAGTAGGTTCAGACTGGATGTGAGGAGAAAGGTCTTCAGCATGAGAGTGGTGAGAGCCTGGAATGGGTTGCCCAGGGAGGTGGTTGAGGCCCCATCCCGGAGGTGTTTAAGGCTGGATGAGGCTCTGGCCAGCCTGATCTAGGGTAGGGCGTCCTTGCTGATGGCAGCGGAGTTGGAACCAGATGAGCCTTGTGGTCCCTTCCAACCCTGACTGATTCTATGATTGTCTCATAGAGGGACATGCCTAGAGAATAATCCTAGCACAGAGCCTCTACTTCAAAAGCAGGTGGGTTTTCCTCTTTTCTTCCTCCTGCTCAAGAAGTTGAGATGCTCTTCCAAGAGTAGTTAAGGAGATCAAATTTAAACACACAAAATATGTAAGACTAGCTATATCACTTACTTTTTTTTTAGCGTCTTTTTTCTTTTCACATATTTTGCTGTCAGAGTTTGGCTCATCTGCAGCTTCTACTGGTCAATTTGCACTTCAGTTCAGCCATCTCAAATATCTGCTGTTTCTCCAGAAGCAGTGTGTCCTGGAAAATGAAATGTGTGCAAATACACTGACAAAAACCAGACACATGGAATACACAAATGTACCCTTATTTTGGCTTCTTAATTTAACTGGTGAAAAGTCTTACAGAAATCTTGAACAACAACTGAAAAGGGCTTTCAAACTCAAAAGATCTGTCATTCATGGATAACAACTACTTCAGCCATATTCATTTGTGGTTCTTGCCACAGTTTAAAAATCACTCTGCAGGCCAGTCTGCTATAAATGCAGAACTGGATAGTAACCCCCTGATTACCAGACTTGATTAGCAGTGAGCAAAACTAAGATTTACCTTTTGCTTCAGCACTACCTATGTACACCACTCTGTAGAATGGAAAAGCTAGGAATTAATAACAAGTAGGACTCTTGACTTGAAACGTGTCTGATTTTCTTGTCTTCTTTAAGGGCTCTTAAAAGTTCTGCTGCTTGTCCTTCATGGTACTATTTAAGAGAAGCTGCTTCCACATCAGTAAGAGTTCACATTTAAATCAAGGAAGAATGGGAGTGTAGTGAAACTAGTTTATTACTTTTTAGTATAACAACTGCTGTGAGTATGTGTTAAGTGGAACAGGTCATGAATAGCACAGGGAATGCCAAAGCCAGCTGAAGAAACTGAAGGTTACTGCCTGCTCAGAACCTCTTCCTTGTAAGATAGTCAACACTTTTTATGTAGGTACTGGAAAGGGGAGATGGGAGGAAGCCACCATGTAAAAGCAGGAGTAAAGACTGTCAGTGCTTCAACAGTCTGGGCTTTTTGCATGTCCATCCTTCCCCCAGAACAGAATCAATTCCCCTCCTGTAGATGGAGGAGCTATAACATACTGCATAGTTTCCCTTCAGAGTACTTGGGAACTTTATAACGGTGAACAAGCTCAGATAAATCGTCCCAACTTCCAGCAGTATACAATGGCAGCTCAAATTCACGTGGGATCCAAGCACTGGTTTTCATGCCACAACTGAATCTTCAGAATAGAGGACATGTGGGCATTAAGAATCACTGGCTTTCAGATATTTATGAGCTTCTGTCCTCCTTCTTTTCTCCATGGTGTAACAGCAGTGTGTCAGGAGCTGCATTTAGCGTGTGCAAGATGAGAAACTTTGGGCCAGTGTGGCTGGGGATTAGGCACCTTGAAAGTGAAGTAAGAACGTACATGACACGCCTCAAGAAACCAGCTGTTAGTTCTTTTTCTAGATGAGATAAAACATGGGAGCAACATTAGGAGCCAGGAGTCAGCACTAGATTTAGAATTGGAAGGGTTCTTTTTAAATTGCTGAAGCACGCCTTGCTGAGATTTGCCTTATTAAAAGATCTCCTTCCATAAACATCACTATTTTTAAGACCTGTTTTGAGTGTGGACACAGGAGATGTTTCATATTCCATATTTGTTATGAGCAGTTTAAGTTTTAAAGAAATGAATGCGTCTCTTCATACAGCAATAATGGAGTTCTAAGATACCTCTGTGGCAAGACTGGATGGATCTGTAAAAGCACCTGTTCCAGCAATCCAATAGAAATAAATACTTACTCTCCAAAATAATAAGATCAGCAAAACTATAGAAATCAATGAAGTGCTTCTGCCTAATTCCTTGCTAATATGCTTATCATTAAGGAAACTGAAAAGTTTAGTTACTTGTATTCATCTGTAGGCAGACTCATGTGAAGTATGATGTTGACAAGACTGAAGCCTGTCTCAGGCACACTAAAGTAAGACTAAAGCAACTGAAGGACAACCAGTTTAATGCTAGAGGAGGACATGGGAAGAGACACAAGACCTCACCTTAGCAGTTTGATTTACAGCAGCCATATAGTAACATAAACAACAATAGCCTGGTTCCCGGTTATTGGTGACCTGCTGAGACAAGGCAGCAATACACTGTTCCTTTGGGCCCACTGTAAATTCGCTTTGCTGGGGCCTTTCATAAAATGGAGGTCAAGGTGTGAGAATCAAGAGACTCTTAAACCTAAGCCTTCCTTATCACTTTACCAAAACACCTCTATTGCAGGAATCACAGAACATTTTTCACTTCTACATCTCTATAGCCAAAACCATAAAATGGGTAACTTTCAAAAGTAGCTCGCAGAAAGGAGAGGGCAGTAACTCTTCTGAGGCCTCATCTCCCCATTGCAGATGCTGCAGTCTTGCTTACAGCTTTACCTGCCTCAGCACAGCACTGGTGTAATGGTCTTCTGTGGGCATTGTCTTGGAAGTATGTCAGCACCACATCTTTCCCTATCTATGTGAAGACAGTTAGCTTTTTTTTTTGGTTGTTTGTTTGGGATTTTTTTTTGTTCAGTTGCTCCCCTGCATTGTAAAGAGCTGAGAGCAGCTTTTAACATCCTCTCAGTTGGATGACTTCTTTAAATTTTTAGGCAGATTAGCAAAATACACTGATGGAACAAATATCAAAAAGGAAGTTCAGCCTGGAAAGGTCAAAGATAGGAATGTTTGTAGAGGATCTTCAGAGCAAAGACAACTACTGTCACCAGTAGTGAAGGCACCTGGATGGAGCTGCTGGACATTGCTTCACTGCATATGGCATGGCTTTGGGGGATTCTTCTGCTTATGTTTTCATGGGGTTGTTTTCTTAAAGAACATTCCATTTTACTGCAATGGACACTGAGAAACCAGTCCTGTTCTTGAGTGAGCCTTCGTCTCATAAAGTTCATATCAGAAAAAAAATATATTTAAAAAGTGACCCAAGAGATAAGAATGATTGCCCAAATCGTTAATTTTCCCCTTCTGGACATAGGCCTGAAAAAACTTGCTTGTAAAGGCAGAATTTCAGAGGAAACTCCAACTTAAAAGAGTCATTCTTGACTTTACATGCCAAACAAATGTACATGATGAATTAAGAGCAGTGTAAGTCAAATCTGCATGTGGGCTCTCCTATTTTTTGTACTATGTTATCAAATTTTCACGTTTAAATGTTCTCACTATTGTAGAAGAGCTACACAAAACTCAGAGGAAGCAATGAGCTTGACTATGCCCAAAGTCTTACCAAATGTACAAGTTCACTGGGGTGGTGAGAAGGAGCAGAACGCCACTCTGTTATTCTCACCTCTAGTCATCCTGAGAATGCTAACAACAAATGGGTGGGTGGGGGGGAAAGTTAAATGTTATTCTTAAATTGATGTGATTCACAGCATATCACCCTTGAGTGAATAGATGCATTGAACTTTTGCTGCCTCCTGGGGTCTGCCAATTACCTTAAAGGCAAATGCTGATTAAATGTATTCTGAAACAAACTTGATTCTTCTTGCACAGCCACTTTAGTGATCGTCTCTTCTGACCTGATCGAAAAAATCAAGTGGAGCTGCAGAGGGATTCATCTCATTAACTTCAATAAGCTCTGGATCAGACTCGTGGGGAACGAAGAACGACCTTCCCCTAATCTCAAATTCTTCTCCTCTCTCGTTCCAAAGTGATTACAAAACTGGTGAAATGGAAGGAATAGCTTCCTTTAGTCTCGTGTTCTTCATCAATCTTCAGGTTTATTTTAGGCTATAAATTGCCCTAATCATGAATGTTTTCTTGGTTTTGTCTTAGAATGTTTAGCTGCAGAAAGCCAAAATGCATGTTTACTGCCTTTCTGCAGCTGCTGTTGTACCGAGATTGTTTATCTGCATAGTGCCTGTTTGCTGTGGCTTCTTAGGTATTACACAATCTGAGAAGCTCAAAACTCTTTAGTAGACTTTTCAAATTGATAAGAGAACCGAACCACGATGTTCTGGGAAGGAATCTATGACACTGAAGAGGCTAGGTTTTCTTTTCTTTTTGTGAAAGCATTGCTAAGGGCCAGCACAAAAATAGCTGTGGTGTCTTAGGGTGCTGTATGCCCCACTTCATTGCTGGCAGAGCACAAATGTGTGAAGCAAAAGGTTTGCTTAAGGGTTTGCACGAGGCTGGTAACAAGTTACATGCAGTGGTTTTATGGAGTTGGATTGTACATCCATAAACACTGTGCAGTGAATACTGTCATTCTGCAGCCAAAGTGACTTTATGTATCAACAACTGGCCAGGGTTGCAGTGTTTCCAAACAAGTGTTGGGCTCTTTAGCCAGGCTCCCCAGGATGCATTGCCTCTGCTGCATAAGACTCTGGGACTTTACATATTGTGCATTGTGGCATCCAGCTGCCAGATGATGGAATTTTGAGGTTTGGAGTGAAATTTAAATTCTCATAATTCTCCTTATCTCACATCTGTCTCATTTTTTGCAACCCAGCCAGCACGTTCATGGCACTGAATCTAAAACCAGGCTGTTGCAAACATGACTGAAGGCCTGCGGAGTTTTCAAGGCAATAAGGTCCTTCACAGCCACTGCAGAGGAGAGACTAATTTGCCTGTTGTCTCCATGTCAGGTGTGTCACCACCAAACTTCACAGCGACTGCATGAGCTGTAAAGAAAGGGCTGCAACCATATTCAATAGGTGGGGGTATAAGGCTGGTGGACCTTGAAGGTAGATTTATCCTAGAGCAATTCAAAACACTAAACAAATGCTGCCATGACTAGGCTACAGCCACTCATCAGTCACCACTCATGCTCCTGGTTTGAGGATTAGGACTGCTCATGGAAAAATGCATGTTGTGCTTTGTTTGGAACTCATCCCACATGTTAATGTTGTGATGTATAGCTTCTTTCCTCCCCTTAAGTGTGTGGCTGGAGTGGGGAACATGCAGAAATGTTTTATATAGAGGAGGGTTCACGCTTTGTACAGAAAGAGAAGATTTCTAATAATAAACACATTTTGTGTGGGTGTGTGGAGAGCTGTTTGTTTGCTTGGTTGTTTACGGCTTTTTCTAAAGAAATCATTTGTGAAAGATCCTAACTATGTGTCCTCAGTGCACACTGGTCATTGAATGCTAGAGAGAAACTGTCCTACTAGTAAGAATCAGTGTTAAGGGAGAATCAGCTTTGCTATCACTTCATGCAGAAATGTCTAACTGCAGGCCAGGTGGCAGCATGCCCCCCCCCGCCTCACAGACAACAATTGCAGAGCTGTCAGAGGATGCCCTAGCTGCAGTCGGCAATCTGTGGTCAGCTTAAGTCCTGAGCTAGGTGAAGCAGGCTGACTCTTCGGCCTTTATAGCAGCTGCATCTGTGAGGCTACTAAGTTTGTCCCTTGTTTTCACTTCAGGAACCCTTTTCTCCACTGCTCTGTCTCTTTATTCACCTCCTGGGATGGCCTTGTGAGCATTCTGAACATGTCGTCATCTCTGGAGCTCTTTTTCCTACGTAGATTGGACAAGAATTTGCTTAATGACAATAGCAGCCCTGTCCTTAGTTGCCATGGGTTGTCAGCTGTTGGGGGGAAGGAGAAAATGAGCTATTGTAAGAATGATGCTTTCATTCCAACTGGAACAAAGAGCTTGGGTTGCTCCCCCTTCCCCCTTTGTTTAAGCTTTCTGGTTCTTCCCAGTCTTGGAGACAGCAAGACATTTTCCAAATACTTTGTTTCTGAAGAATGGAGGGCATCACTCTACCTTGAGTTTAGAAGAATTCAGTGCAAATGAGGATAACCTCTGTATCTGTTCTCACAGAGCATGTTGTGGCAAGGAGAAAAAACAATGATGCGTGCAGAAGCAAGGTGGTGTTTGTTTGCAGGTTGGTACTGGCTGTCCTTACTGAAGCAAGTATCCCTTTTCCAAACAATGTCAGACAAACAGTGCTGTCACACTGGAGTGGTAGGACACCACTGGCTGAATGGTGCCATCTGTTATGAGTCATTTTGAGAGAACTCCGCTGCTGTGCAATGCTCTTCCCTAAATTGCATTTCCATAAGGTTGCTCTTATTTTTTCATTCTCTTACCTCTCCCAACAACTGCAGTCAGCATGAATTACACAACACTTAAGTGATGGAACAGTCCAGAAAGAAATATGCAAAACCTTAGTCGAGCCTTGAATCATCTGTATTTTTGCAATCTCTGGCTGCTTTTTTAAATCCTCAGATGTTTCCTTGCCACTACAGTTAGAGCTTGTATTTCTGTTAATTAGTGCACTGCTACAGTCTTCAGTTGCATGACCACGTAGGGTGGAGGGAAAGAGAGAGCATTAAAAGGAAAATAGTGTAAGCAACCAGATGGTTCCGTGGCAAGGACTGAGCAGGTAAAGTCATTCTCACCTGTCTTTGAGGGCAATCCAGAGAGCTTCTACTTTTTCCAGCATGGCCTCTGCTTGGACTGAATGAGAGCTCTACTGCCTTTTGTTTTTAAAAAAGGTGGGGATAATGTAGATAAATACAGCAGCCCTTGAAGGCTCTCTGGAACCAGACTGCCTTGATGATATAACGGTGTAAGGGCAAGGGCAGCTCTGACAGAGGAACGGAAATGAAGAGTGGAAACATTCCCACCTTCTACTCTGCAAATTTTGTTTTGCTGATCTTCAGACCATCCTTTCTCTGCCTGAAGGTAGTCAGGTTGAGGGTTTGATCATTATGTTGTTCCTGTTTGGCACTCTAATTGCCTGCAGCAGGGCCAGATTTCTTCTGTGACACCCAGACGTGCTGCAATGAGTTGCTGGAAGTGCATCCTAGTTCAGGAAGCAATAAGATTTGGGTTACTGTAAACAGGTCACCTGGGGCTCTGTGCCTTCCTGTTGGCACTGTCATCTGGGTAACTACTTTTGTGTGTTTGTTCCTCACAGTGGCTGCAGATCAGGTGTGTGCTGCTGCCCACCTCTCACCAGAGCAGAGAAGCCAAAGGCCTAGGCGCTGCCCTGGGCAGAGACACAAGCCGGGGTTGCTTGCCCTGACCGACAGAATGGAGAATGCCACACAGCACTGCAGAGAGTCTGGTGCCTGGGTCTGCAGGTGAAGGTCCCAGATGCCCATCAGCACTGTCATGTGAGGTGAGTGCTGGCTGGAGTAGGCAGGACTGTGACGTGCCTGGCAAAAATTAGAGAGGTTGTTGGGAAAACACGGGGATGTGGAGTGGGACCAGCCTCTGGCTTCACTGGAAGAGAACCGAACTCCCATCCTCCTCACGCACAACTGCTAGAAAACTTGTAAGTGACAGCAACAAAATGTGAATTCACAAGCAGCTTTGGGAAGTCTGGGGTACTCGTTACGTTTATTGTGTTGGTTTTGTTTAAGACGAATTTTTTTTCTGATCAATGCATGGTAAATTATAGCTACAGATTAAGTCCTAAAAGATGAGTGTAGATCATGCTGTCAACTGATAGAATTTGGGTCTACGGTTATACTGAAGATTTGTCACAGATTGATCACAGTTTAGACTTCATGCACTGTAGGTTTAGGTCTGATTCCTAAAACTGTAATTCTTGCATGTGATCCTTTCCCTCCCTGAAGCCTCATTAAATGTATATTTTAGTATATTGTATTCTGTTTCTAATACAGTTGACTGACCTCTAGTGCTTAAAGGAATTTCTTGTGACTGGAGTATTGGAGCTGTAGCAGGATGATGGATAGCACCAAACTGTAGGACAGCTTGTGAGATGCATCAAATGTGAAGTCAAAATGTGTGCACATATGAGGGACAAATAGCCTCCAGCGATACAAATAGTTCCTTATTGCCATATGAGTTAGTATGTCACAAAAGCATTAGTCAATAGGTTTATTCTAGGAGTTAGCCCAGGGCTGAAGGGCAGTCTGATCGTCTGATCATCAGCAGAAGGATATTGGTGCTGCCAGAAACAAAGCTGCAAGCAGCACAGGAATTTGAGAAAATGAGTGCAAGGCTGTATTTGTAATGGATTTACATATTTGTATAACTGCAGAATAAATTAATTATATTCCCACTGCTTACAATACAAGGAAAATGGAGGAGATAATATTTTCCACTGATGGTGATAATAAATGTGATCTGTATTAAGCAGTGAAATTATCTGAGCCAAAATTGCATAGAAATTGGCAAATCGCTTATGGGCAGTTTTTCCTGAAAACTGACAAGAAAGCAAACTCAAGGAGTGCTGCTGGAAATCCCTGTGTTTAGCTATACTTCTACAGCTGTGGGAAAAGCCAAGAAGAGGTTTTATGCTGGCTTATGCAAAAATATGTAAAGTGATGAAACACTACAGGAAACTGAGTTATTTCCCCCACCACCTTCACGCTGCTCAGTGCAGTTGATGTGCCAGCCACCTCATCTTGGAGACAGGAGGTACAGTCACTTTGTCAGTCCCCCTGGGTTCCCTCATGCTATGGCTAGGCCTGGGATGCTGCAGTTGGCAGGGCTGTGGTTGCCTTCGGCCTGCACCACCAGCACCCGGTGCCTGGGAATACCTTCTCCACACCTCTGTCAGTGCTTTCAGGATGGGAAGGCAGAGATGCTTGTTTCAGACTCCTGTGGGAGTTTTTAGTATTTCCAGAACAAGATGTTCCCTCAATGAGAGGGGGAGCTTTCAAAACCATGTATGGTTTTCCACAGATATATAAAATAAAGTTACCTCTTAATATATGTTTAGAGCTGTATGTATCTGTAAAGTAAAGATACCTCTAAACATTCATATTCAGAGATCAAACTAAAGTCAAATCTACTTTTTTAAGTCCCAGATTGCCCCTGTCCCTTTTCAGCCAGCAGATATGCAGCAGGGCCGGCTGCAAAGATAAGAGTCAGCCTCCCTGCCGCAAAGTGATTAAATACTCCCGCAGGCTCCTAGCACTTCTGATCCAGGTCTGAGCTGGGTGGCACAAACCTGTTTCTAGCAGTAGTGCAGATAGCCAAACCACTACAGCAATCACAGCTGAGCACTAGAAAATGGAAGAAGTGAGTCACATGAGGGAGATGAAAGCCAGCGCTGAGTGCTGTGATTATTCTATCAAAATTACTGTTACAAACATGTCTTAAAAAAAAAAAAACAACAAACAAAACCCTTAGCTAAACAATGTCATCAGGTGATATTAACTGGTGACACTTTCTAATCCAGGACTGTGAACTAGCTGGCTTTGTGTGTGCTTTGGGTTGCAGCAAACTCTCAGGAACAGAGGGCTAGCTGTGCTCACCAAGCTGGTGGTCCACTAAGACAGGCTGGCTGCTCCCTGACCAGTTGTCACATGAAGTTATTTGTGCTGGTACCACCGTGGAAATGGATTTGCTGATGCCCTAGCTAAAGGCAGAGGAATTGCAGTGGGCTGAAGATACATTACTGCTTCTTAGGGCCCTGGGTGATCCATGGAGCTGTGGTGGGAGACCAGGCACATAATATAGCTTACTTCCTCCATCAGTAGACTTAGCAGGGTGGATTCAGATGTGGTTATGTAATCTGACAAATTACTTGCCGACAGAGCAGGAGACCTAACCTGTAATCTCCATGGGGCTTTTGTAACGCTGCCTCCTGTACCTGTGCTGGCAGCCTGTAAAACCTGGCCAGAAATTGGACTGTCACTGTTGAGGATGGTAGCTCAAAACTTTGTTGCCTGTCTCTACATGCACCGCATTTACATTGTTTCAGCTGCACTGTCAGTGCTATGGTTGGGCAGATTCAGAAGTCTGCTGTGGTGGCTCACAGTTAACAGCTGCTCCAAAAGTCTAATTATTTTAATGCTTTAATGGATGGGTGAAATCTACTGTTTTGCCACAATGGTTGCACTTGCCACTGCACTCAGCAGCTCTCCTTGCACACTTTGCTGGCAGGCTATATCCTGGAGACCTCCTCAGCAGAAAAGCCTCTCTGTAATCAGAGAGATGACTGTCCCTTCCAAAACAATTAAGAAGAGAAATGTGAGATTTTTCGCACACTTCTGACTCTCTTCATGAGACCAGGGGAGCACAGTCCTAAAAAGTCCCTTTAAAATGTCCAGATGATGTAAGGTACCTGTGTCCCACCCTTCTTGGGTGTTCTTGGCTCCACTGTCTTTGACCTGAGTAATTTCAGTACTATTTGTTTTGAGTAATTTTAGGTTTGCTGCTGCATGTCCCCATGAATAAGAAACAATGTTTCTATTGGCAGCAGTTAGTTCTCCATCCACCCATGTCTCCTAGGTTTGATAAAAGCACAGAATGAACTCTCGGTCTCTGACCTTTCCAGCCCATGTGTGCATTTTGTCACCCAAGCGGACTGAGAGCAACATTTCATCCACACGTTCATGCTAATGGCAGAAGTCTTAAGATTTAGGTCTACTCTTTGAGGATACCTCAGTATTTGGACTTGGAGGTTTGGTTGATGCCACTTCTAAATCCAGTTCCAACTTCAGTAACTTGAGAACTGACTGTGTGAAATCACTGGGATCTTTGCCATACCTATTTGGGTGTTACACTTTCATACTCATAATTTCCTGGGACTGAGAGTCAGAATTTCTATGTGAACCAACTCCATGTAGGAAGAAGCAGATTATTAATAAGGTTGGCTCTCCAGGGATTAGTTATTTTCTAATACATGTTCACATTTCTGGGAACTCCATGCTGCAAAACTTTGGACCAAGGGTCTTCTCAGGTTTAAAAAAGCAAGAAGGGTTCTTACAAGACTGTGGGAGGCATTTCTTTGGCATCTGTATGCTCTTGGCTGCAATCTTCAAGCCTACTGGGAAATGAGTGAGAATCTAGTCTTCCACATACAGTGTCACAATGCTTGCTGGGTTGAAACATCTATCTTTTAAATGGTTAAAATGTTTTGGGTTTGTTTTTTTTTTTTTTGATTAAGAATGAATCTCCCAAGAAGTATCTCTGCTACAAATGAGAGTACTGCAGTTCCCATAAGTCTGATGGAAGTTGCCTGCTAGATCTGAAAGCACACCTTGCAAAGTTCTGAGTTATGGAAAGTATCAGATATCATGACCATTTGTTCCTTGCCAAGACTATAATTTGTTTACACTTCACTGAAATGTTGAGTCACAAAATTAATAACATTTACTGATGGCAGTGGCAGCAAAAGGTAGAAGTTGTCACTTACTAGGAGTGTTAATAGACATGTTGGATGACTTTGTGGGATGCCTAGCTTATTTTTGTTCTGCACTGCTACACAGACATGTTTTTTATCTTGCGATATTATTTCTAGAATCAACAAGACCTGCTCATGCATGCCCCCCTCTCCTCCCCCCTCCCCCCCAGTTATGGCCTAGGAAGGAAAGTGTAATGTTCCTGTTCTTGGGGATGCACAGCTCTGTGGTAACAGGGGTGCATAGTAATGGTGACTGAAGGTCTTTCTGTGACTGGATGTCTGCCCCACGGCACCTTCAACTCCAAAGTCTGCTTTCCTTTTCCTAGATAGGATACTCTCTGTGCTAGCTACTTTTCAATGCATTGCTGTAGCAAGATAATTATCTTCTAATAAGACAGACATTGCTGCTTGTGCTGTGCCCAGGGCACAGGTTATTACTGTTCCATAAGAGAAAAGTATGTGTAACAGAAAATTACTGATATTGTTGCAAGTGAGGCAGGAGTGATGGTTTTATTGTTGTATGCTCACCTGGATCTTTTTTCTTTCCTCCTCTTAAAAAAGGCTTTAAGAGTCTGTCCTGGACAAAAGAAACCTCTGAACTTTTTGTCAGGGTTACATAGTGGTTACATGATAAAAGAGGAATGTATATCCTTCAGCAGACCATGACTTACTTGACCTGGTGAAATCTTGGGTCCTGTGATACCATGAGAATTTGACAAACGTCAAGTAGAGTTTAGATTTTTTCCTATGCATCTGTGTTATTTTGGTCAGAGGCTCCCCACACAACTCTGCTGCTTCTATGTGACCCTGCACAAATCCCTGTCTCAGTTCTTTAGTCTTCTGCTTAGTGAAATACATAAAATCCTGATTTATCCCTGCCTCATAGGGTTAACGTGTGGCTTGTCTGCAGTGTGTTCTGTGATGCTCTGATGAAAGCTATCATGTAAACTCTGATAATCCAGCATGCCCATACTGAAAAGCATGCAGTCTGAATAGTTAGACATGCTTTCTTCTCACTTTCAGAGAAGACAAGTCTTTCAGCATGTTTTGTTTTCAGATTTTGATCTTTAACCTTGATACTTATAATGGTCAGAAAAGAGAGAGGGTTGGCAAGTGTGTTCCTTGTGGAGATTAACCAGACCAAGACCAATCGAGCAGCTGGGGGGGATCCCAGCTCTTTCTTTTACAGCACACCTATCCTAAGAGTGAAGTCTGTGTCATGTCAACAAGGAGAGAACTGCCTCTGCTTGGCAACAAGTCTGAAATACTAAACTTGCCTTTTTCTGCTCTTTCTCGTAGTATTTTCTTCACCTTCCTAAGTCAACTTCCTTCTTCAGACACAAGGAGGGCTACTACTGTGTCCTCTTGGCAAGCCTGAGATGAGGAAGTAATGCTGAAAGTTAGTCCTTCAACAGCAATTAAGAATCCTCCTTCCCCCTCTTGAGAGTAGATGATGTGGGGAAACTTTAGGATTTTGTACTAACTGATTTGCCAACATGTAGGAACTATATGAAGCAGCCTGGTAAAAGTTTCTTGTGTTCTGTCCTTTGGTTTCATCATTCTGGCAATGTGAACAATGCACAAAGTGTCTTGTTGCAACATCTTCCGATAAAACCAGTATAAAACTGGCTTGGCTTTGTGACTGTTTTAAATTCCTGTTACCCATACTATTCTTTTTGATTAGGTAATTCAAAGGTGTATGTCCAAATCAAGATATTCTTGATCTCTTTTGCTGTCATAGTGGCTTCTCTTGTAGAAAAGATGGTAAGACTTGGCCCAGTTTCTGCAATGATCAGTTTGCACTCCTGCAGCTTGAATGTTACTACCTCTTTTGAATGCAGTTGATACCCTTGCAGCACTGGGTGAGGTGCTGCAGTGGTCCTCTGCTCCATGACTTGCCCTGTGATAGGGATATGGTAGAGTGGAAGTGTTCACACCTACTGGGCTAATTCCTGGATGTACCTCACTGAATTCCTGGAATCCTTGCTAAATGATTCATATCTACATCAAAAAAAAAAAAAAAATCTTTCTTAGAGAGGTTTGGCACATGTCTGAATGATTTCCTGAGCAAAGCCCTTCATTTGTAAATTTGATGTTTGCTATATACCAGTAGTGCTGTTGTAATAAACAAATGCCAGTTCTTATAATTAATGCCAGCACATGACTGCCTTCTTTCAGACTAAAATAAGTAATGCCACGGTCTTGTGAGTGTGACTATGAGGAAAGAGACTCCAAAATACTAACTACTTGAGGGGATTAGCAAAAAATGCAAACGCTTGTCTTTCAGGTTAATAGTCTATGTGGATGCTGTCATTCTGCCCTCAGGACCCTGTGGGTTGGCATCAAGGCTGTCTCTGAGCATGTTGAGAGAAGTTAAAATATTATTAATATGGGCCACATTCCACTCATGTGCAGCTTTGAGGTGCTGAGGACGCCCTTGTTAAAACCTTGGCAGATCATCACAAGCATCTTCCATGCTTTTGGCCTAAGGGAGGTGTTCCTTCATGAGTTGCATTAGTCAGGAAAAAGGAGAAGGTTTCAAAACAAAGCCGAAGTTCAAACTCAAAAAAAAAGTATCTTCTGCCTTTTCAAGCTTGTGTATGGTTTGGGGCGTGTAGTTGCAGGCATCTGCAAAGCCATAGGAGTTGTGAGGAAGGTGTAAGTCCTGCTGAGAAGGGAGCTTTTGAGCTTTCTGCCTGGTCTGACAAGTACTGAGTCCTCTCTTAAAGACTTGCACTTAGCCAGGAAGTTTTCCAACTCCAGCAGACATGTTCCTAGGAATGAGAAAAAACAGCTTGCTGAACTTCGACAATCTTGCAGAAAATATCTGAATCTTTGCTGTAAAATCCTTCTCACCGTGCAAGTGAATGGAATGCGTAGGGCTTTATGACTAATGGCAAAAACTTCAGAGCAGATTGAGAATGTCATAAAGGCAAAGTTTGTTGCTTAGCACCTGGCCTGCTCAGAAGGCTTTTCAGGGGCATCCTCTTTGTCTGTCCTCTTGTGATTGCATGAGGAACACGTCAGAAGTGATAATCAAACAGATAGCAGTTCTGCTGGCTCTTTTATGAGGAATCTCAGCGACTGGGTGAACACTTCAGGAGCAGTGTCCTATGCAGTCTCCTGTCCTTTAAGCACAGTTTACATCCAGATGAAAGTTAATTCTCTAGAAAGGGACCAGACAGGCTAGTGATTTAAAAAGCATCACAGAACAACAATGAAAGAAATCATGTTACACTAAAACTTTCTATCTGTTGTGCATTTAGTTTGAACAAGAATGCTGGAAGCCAGTTTAAATAAGTGAGAGTGCTTTGAGTTTCTCTCTGCTTTGTACTGTTTTCAACCCCAACTCTCACATACACATTGGTAAGTCCAAAGAAGATATAATTATAGTCTATAGGTAGCTTTTCTCACATTTCAGAGCCTGGAATCGAGTAATTTTTGTAGTTTGTAAAAATCCATCATGTTGTCAGTCTTGATGAAGCAATACTAACTCCTGTGTAGCTGAGGACCTTCGTTCTTCACAAAAGGTAATCCTTGACCACTGTAAAGACTCGAGTGGTCCCTAGAGTGGTCACCAGTTCAGGTAGGGGTGCAGTTTGAACATTGATATGAGTTTTATGCTGAACTACCCTCTGAGTGGGACAGCAGCTGAACCTGTGAATCTGCTCTGGCGTTAGTGATAGCCCTCCTTCATGCAGGAGGTTGGGCTGAGTAACACCCACGGGGCCCTGCCAACCCACGTTTTGTGGTGCTTCATAGTTGTTCATGGAGGTAGCACTGAGGTTCAGTAACAAGCAAAGCCCAGCAACCAGGCAAGACACAGAAACAGGATGAATGCTTACAATATCATTAGGCTGTGAAGGGGTGTGGAGGGATGGCAGTTGTGTTCACATGCCTGTACATATGCTCCTACTGTATTAAGCTAGAAGTGAAAATAAGTAATGCCCATCTCGGGAGATACTCGAGCTGCTTGAAATGTTTATAGCAGTTAAATTTTCTGTTTAGAATGAGGCTAAGAGGATTTGAGCGCTTTGGATGAGTATGTATCTATCCATATTTCAGAATATGCCTGCATCATAAATTACCTTCTGCAGGCTGTTATGAAGAGTGAAATGAGAGAGAAGGCCCTTTACGTATTTGCCTAATGATACATCAACTGATGGTATTTGTTGTCTGGTTTTGAAGAAAAATAGCATGAATAGAGCAGGAAATGTTTCCTATTTTATATCTTGATTACTCTATCTGTGAGCAGTTTATGAATCCAGTTGGCCTGCTGTAAATCTGGGAGAGATTCTTTGGACAAAACATCTAGTGTAGTTTGTACAGTTTTAGCTGAAAACAAGCAATGTTTTGAACTGTCCATTTGGAAAGGATGCTCACTGGCTAAACTCAACATTTGGCACAGAAGTTGAGGGGTATTAAGAGAAGTCTGAAAAAATTATTTGCTGTTAAGACAAAACTTTCATCAGGGTGAAGAGAAATCATTTGGGGTTGATACTGAATTGTTGCTTCTGGAGGGCAAATACACTGAAGAAAAATCAATTCTGCCCTGTAAGTTATATTAGTTAAGTAGGGGATGGTCATGTTTAGCACCTCAGTGCGCAGAGAAACTACAAAAATTACTCGGGACTCTCTTTTCCACTCTGATGCATTTGCAGGGGAGCTTGGTGGTTCAGCAAATGACATGTGAAAAGCTTGATCATCACCCTCATTTTGTTCTCTGAGGCCTTCAGGTGGGTAAAATGCTTTGCTTCCAACCATCATCCTGCACCTCACTATCAGCCTAGGCCAGGGCTCCCATCTGGAGGATGAAAAAACTCTCCTGCATGAGAAGCGGCACCACATTTGCAGCTTTCCAAGCTGCCAGAGTGAGTGTGTTGGTGGCAGCAGCAAGCATGTCCTCAGCAGCCATGCTGGCTGAAACTCACCACTTTAGCAGAAGAGGAAGCCACAGGACAGCCAAGCCTGATAGAAAGGAATCATCCAGACAAAGAGAAGGGAGAGTGATGGTGTGCTGGGGTGTCAGGAAGGTCTGCAAGGAATTGTCTGACCATGATCATCTCCCACAAGAAATCTAGGGCATGTTTAAAGTCAACCTGGTTCAGCATCTGCCAAAGGCAGACCCAGGAGCCTGGCTTTGTCCCCTGGAGTCTTGCTGAGAGAGCCAAATGCATGTTGAGGGGTATGCTGGAGCACAGAGCTAAGTTCCACAGCTGTTTTACCATCACAGAAAGTCTAACTTATGAAGAAAAATTTTTCCTTGTTGATTTGTATGATTTTCTTTGGAGAGCGATGGTCCTTAGGGCTCTCTGCTTTTTCACTCATCTGTTAAAAAACCCCATTTTGGGACATCCCAATTCTTCCAGCCAAGAAGAGCTTGGCCTCTGCTCCTGGCTTGCTCAGAAGCAGTTGCTCAAGAGCAAAATGAAGCATTCCTGTCACGAACTGGATGCATAACATCCACGCGCTCCTGGGGTCAGAGAAATAGGTCTTGGGCTGGAAGAGAGATCCTGTGCATGGCAGCACATTACGTCAGTGCAGAAATGGACCATCCAATTTTGCATTCCATTATGAAGCACAGCAGCCAGGTGATAGGTCCAGCAATATCCAAGTTTAATAAACTTCCTGTTTGACTTGCAGACAGAATAAATAGTTCCATGATGTCTGCTTAACGGAGCCAAATTGCGCACCTCTCTATATTGCAACTAGAACTGCTACAGTGAAGGGACTGTCAATATTTCTCATCTGGATAGATGAGTTAGCTGCTTTACTTCACATCAGGGCTAACTTGGCATTTGAATTACCCAGTGCTGCTACAAGATTCTGTTTTTACTGAATATAATTTGCATCACTTTGGGGCTTGAAAAAAAGGAGTTTTAAGCAGTATTAGAGTGGAAGGAAAATGAATATTTAAACACATAACTTTGCAAATCCCTGGAGAATGAGAAGAAACTGAGAGGCGGACACACACAGAGCCTGGAGATGGCAAACATTCCCTTCTACTTGCTTCTAGTTTTAAAAAAAGTTCATGGGATTGAACTATTGCTCATTAGTGTCTGCCCCTCAAGCTTTCTGTTCTGTATCAGACACGCAGTGTTTGCATAGAAAACAAACTTATTGCACTGTGTAATAAGATTTGAATGCAAACATTTAATTAACATTATCTGTTCAGAAGCATTATTTAAACAAAACTTAACCTTTCTGTGCCAAAGCTGAATAGAACTTTGAAAGGGAAGGTTAGGCTTTTTGTTGCTCTGACCAGTGCCATGGATTGATGTGCTGTTGATACAACCACTTTCTCAGATTTCATGTATAGAAGTCTACGATAGAGTAGTAACTTCATTAATTTGGCCTACAAGGATTCAGTTGGATACTAATATTTTGACCTTATTCCCTAGGAAATACTCTTCCTGCTGCACAAACTTGGAAAGTATGGCCATCCCTGTGGTGTGAGCACGTTTATGGCAAGCTTTCAGAAAGATAATATTTCACATGACAATCCATGACTGTTGGTTCTTAACACTTCACGTATTATCAGAAAGAGGTATGGGTCCTTGTCCTTTGCGTCTTTAAGTGTTCCTTTTCCCCCCTTTTTTCAGTCCCTGACATTTATATTTCTGCCTGCCTTGTTATCCAGAAGGAACAAGGATGTAAGACCTGCAGCAGCTGACCTCACTTGGGCTGACACAGAGTTCTGAAGCTTCAGCCCCAGCACAGAGGGTAAGGATGCATATCTAAAAAGGTATTTAAGAAACCAACTCTTACAAATGCCTTTGTGTCCACAGTCCTGTAGTGGATCCACCAGCCTCCATTAAGTAGGCATGTGGAGAAGCTGGACATAAGTTACACACTAACCAACTCCCAGAAGTCTAACTGTAATCACTGAGGTAGAATCTCCCTGGTTATCTCATAGAGGAGGAGGAAGCAGGGCTAGGAATCACATTTGGTGAAAATACAATGCAAATTCCTAACCCAGTTTTCAGTCAGGAGAGCATGTTATTGTTGAACAATTGATACCACTTCATGGAAGCTTATTTTCTGTGCCTTAAGGGAAATTCAATTAAGTGAACTTCTATTTTAAACCATTGCTCTTTCCTGTCCCTGATGAAGCAATAACAATTACAGAACATGGGATTTTCTGGGAGTGTTGGTTGTTTGTTCTCATTGACATTAATTTTGCTGCCTCTATTTGAATCTTATCTATAACACTCCCTGAGACAACCCCATATAGAACTAACTGATTTTACTGGTAATTCCAGAATGGTGTATACCTGCTACCCCACTAAGTTAAGAAGAAAGGCACATGCCGTAACTGCAGGAGTTAGAGCTAGAGATGCTGTAGCTGTAATGAATAATGCTATACATGGCAGTAGCTGAGGATTGTGGCATACTCTACCCATGGGCAGTTGCTGACATCCACATAAGCTCCTTTCTGTGCACAGAGAGATGCTTCTGTCACTAATCAGCTCGGAAACCAAAATGTTCACAAGTGGCACAAGTTCAGCACCTTTCCACATAATTACAGCTCATCAAATGCAAAGATTTGAATGTAATGTGACAAGAAGTGTCAAAATCAGGGATTAATTCCTCATGAAATACTTTCTGTGATGGACTGCTGCCAGGAAGCTTGACTCTACAGTCTTTGGATACCTCATATTCCCACAACCTGTAAGGAAGGCTGTGTGAGCAAGGAATGTGGCATAAGCTTGTAATCTTCAGCTAGAGCTATCTGAGCACATAAGTGGGATGCTCTCAAGAGCCTGCTGTGCCAAAAAGGCGACCCTTCTAGGACTGGGACCATTTATAGAATGCTGATTTTAGTGCAGAGCACGTTTTTATTAACTGATTTCTATAAACATTAAATACCAAGGCAATTAAGCTTGACAGTGCTGACAGAGTCTTAATTAAATCAGTGTGAACAATATCAGTCTTGCATAACTCTGTTTCCATCAAAAGCATAAAAAAATATGGATTTTTTTTTCTTTGTCCCTTGTAAGAAGTGAAGTTCTGACAGCTTGTTCCCGTTTCCAGTACTGCTGGTTCATTAATTTGTCCGTAATTCTGAGCTTTCTACTCCCATCTCTCCTTGGTTCTCTGTTTTGCTTCCCAAGCATTGACATTTTGGCTCATTCCCTACAATGCTATATATGCTGGGTACAAAGAAGTTCAAATGTCTCTTTCCTGTAACTCTTCTGTCCCTTTGTTTAATGGCAGAGCATACAAACCTACAGTCCTTTGACTAGGACAGATCTTGCAAAACACTGCATACTAAGAGCTTGTATTTGGTGCTCAGTACTTCTTTTTTTTCTTTCTTTCTTTTGGGAGACCAAGTCCCTAGGCAAAACTGTAATTTAAGCACAGTGGAAATTCAACATGCAAGTGGAATGCTGAGCCAGGCCCTCTTTGGGATGCTGGCAACCCACGTGACTTCTGTGAAACGGGTGCTGATTAATTACTGGGTATGTAAGAGTTAAAGCTAAGGTAATGTCTGTTCTAACTGTCAGAGTCTCCTATCTGTCTGCCATGCACAAAGGGACTGCTTGCATGCCAGCCTTTGAGTCATGCAGCAAAGCAGGGGCAACCACACATGCGAAAGAACACAAGCTAGGGCAAAGTCCTCTGTCGTCTCCAGATAAGGGGCAAAAATCCTGGCAGGTCCTCTGGCAGTAGCCTACTTCTGTCTCTGGTTTCAACACCAACAAAGCAGCTCCTAGCTGAGGTAAAAGCAGGAAATGCTCATGACTTCTGCAACTTCAGCCTGCTGGCTTTTACCCAGGGGACCACAACACTGAATTCTGTTTGTTCTCTCCTGTTTCTAGATAGCTGGGGAGCACCTGCTTTCTCAGTGAGGAGTAAACAGCACAAATTTGAGGCCACCCATGAGCCCACTCAGGAAAAGGAAATGCCCAGCTGATCCCAAAGACATCTTGAAGTCCTTTCTTTTTCTTGAAATGGTGCAAGGGCAACTTAACCTGAAAGTGATAGCTGGGGTCTAGTCTGAATTCTCCTCTTCAACTCAAGAAATAGTTTGTCTGTTTACGTCTAAACATTTTTGTCTGCCTGCTTAAAAGCTTTATATAAAATTTCACAAAAGTATTCACCCACCCAGCACTGCAAAACAGATAAACAGGGAGAGGAGCTGTATACAGCAAGCTAGAACACAACCAAAAGTACTTAAATCCTGTGGTCAACTTGGTAGCACACGGGGACCACCAGAGCAGTCACAAGGGTTGACCTGAGTCCCGCATTCTCTTCTGCTTTATCTCACTTATATCCTTCATCTTTAAGTTAATCACCCTATGATGACTTAGGCTTGATCAGACCTTTAGCTTTTGTGAGTAAATGTTGTTAGCATCTTCAGGACACACATGGATCAAGTTGTCAGGGTCTCAAAAGTGCCACCATGCCCTGAAATCACACTTCTTAGATTGAAGTTCATCTTTTTGTCTGTTCTGCACTTAGTGCCCTGATGATGTGTGCTCAGAATCAGCTTGCATGATGTAGAATGCAAGCAAAGAAATTTTATGGAGGACTACTAGAAGATTGTAATCTTCTGGTCTTATCTCTCATTCTAGACATATCCTGAAATGACTCTTCTTCATTTCACAACATAAGCATTTCACAGAGGAGGTGACATCTTTCAGTGCTTTAGCATTTCATCTCCCTATGTCTTCACATTTTTTTCCAGTTTCTCATCCGCATGTCACCAACTTAATTAAACTGCACAATGACTTTAAAAATACAAACTCTAACAACACTGATGAGGATGTTTCTTGGCAGCCGGACACTGCTTTGCCTTGGGCCCGAAGCTTCACTTGCCACTCTTCACTGGGCACCAGACCAATGCTTATGTTTAAAGACAACTGCTCTGAGCACGATTGTATCAGTTTCTGGGTATGCTTTTAGAGGGGTTTAATATGGTATTATCTCTCCATTACAACCACATTTCCAGACAATAGCAGGCTTCAGAATGCAGTGTGATAAAACATAAGCAAATCTTGTTCATTCCTTGTCATTATATTAAGGTTGCAATGAGCTGGTTTAAGAACAAGAAAAAAAGGGGAGAGGGGGAAGGAGTCAAAGTAATGGCTACAAATGTAACCAGTTGTCTTAGTCCACAAGCAATGATAACATTGCCTCTAGCCAAGATGTGATATTTTCCCATCTGAATCTATCTGCCAAAGCAGCACAAGCTTAAACAAGACCTTTTTTATCTAATCATGCAGATTGACTAATTGTATTGATTTGGCTGGACCAGCTTTCAATAAAGGCACTGGAGAATAACTGCAGCTACTGTCATCTTTCTCTGTGGGATTTCAGGTAAATTCCTGCAGCTCAATGTGTCTGTCTGCAAGTATGAGCAAGCAGAGTCTGCTGAGAGCAGAGGAAGCTTCCCATTCTTCTTATGAACTGTTTTCCACAAGCAATACCACAATGCTAATTACTTCTGTAGCAGAGAAATTCGTTGTGATTTACTTTTCTCCTATAAGCATAGTTAGTAGCTGAAGGAGTCCAGTTCCATTCAAGATGGTGTGTAAGTGACTTTGCCTCATTTTCCTGTCTCGATGAAGATATAGCTGATGATGAGTTGGGAAGTCGTGTTTTTTGAAGGACCTGTTCTTTTGAATTCCTGTAAACCAACATCTTTAATGTCTGATTGTCATGTGTCACCAAAACCCTGAACCCATGCTGAAGCTGTGTTACTGCCACGTAGGTGCATGGGTCAGAACCATCTTTTGCAAAACTAGAAAGGATCTGATCTTGTCTCAAATTGTACTCCCAGTTCCTAGAAATATTCTTGCTTAAAGATAAGCAAAATGGTGTAATCATGGATGTCCACTGGGTATTCTGGACTGAACAAAATCCTCCTTGAATAGCACAGGAATGGTCACAATAAAAATTGCAGATGGGCTAATTGTAACACAAGCATTTAACCAAGATTTCAAGCTGAGACATCCAGGCAAACAACTGTGGAATAAAATGCTAAAAAGCAAAGGTGTTCACCCTGCTTGGGGAAGTCTCTTACCTCAGGAGTAGCCAGGACCTCTTACTGAGGGTAAGTGCCCTCGTCACTTGGCCATATTAATTGACAAGATTTCCCAGCCAATCCACTCGTGGACTTGAAGGTTAGATATGAAGCTACCTCCTGGGTGGGAGGGAGTTGTTGGGGAGGCATGTCCCTGGGGAAGGGCATCTTGGAAATCTCTGGTGCCTGGGTGAAGCTTCAGAGCCATGTTCCCTGTTTGTCCTTATTGTTTAAATGTACTTTCTGAAGAATAGAGCCAACTTTGAGTTCCCTATATGCCACAGGTATTAGGGTGAGAGAGACTGCTCCTGTCGAAGCTTGTCTTTATGCTTTCATTTAATGTAAACAGTGTGTTTAGAAATGTATTTTCTGTGGCAGATCTGACATCACAACCAAATTCTTTAAAATAAAATGTTTACAGGGAATCATGTATCAGCTGCCTACCTCTGAAATGTATGGAATGGAATTAAGCAAGCCTTTTCTTAATTAAAAAATGAAAATGGATTCTGAACTTTATCTAAAGGTCACTTTGGGATGATTTCTAGACAGAAAAAATCTTGGCTTTCTGGCAGGACAGCTGTGAGGGAGTGTTCTATTCATTAGAACACAATTTGTCCAAGAAAATATGTTCCAAGTCCTAATCAATTTAGATGAAAACTTGCTGGACAGGGTTCAAGCAGGCTAGTTATGGAGTCTTATAAAGCCAAACCCACATGTCTCAGTGGGCAAGAGGCAAGATAATCTTAGCTTACAGTGGAATGTTTAAATTTATACAACTAAGACACTGACATAGGCACAAGGGTTGGCTCTTTTGTGTTTTTTTTTTTTAACCAGAAACATGTGAAGAATTAGAATTTTTCAAGAGAGGGAATGTCCCTTTAAGATATAATCACTCATGGTGAGTGGACTGCGGCCAGATTCATCCTTGCTTTAGCATCTATAGCAAGATTTCTGGAAAAGAACAGCTTCCAATGCACTAGAAATATAGGTGTGCCTCCAAATGAAGGTCCTTGGCATCACAGGCTCTTGCAGAGTTTTATAATTCCCATCTGTATAAGGATTTTTTAGGTTTTGGGTTTTTTTTTCTTTTTTTATGAACTGCTTCAGCAGTGGAAATTCAGCAATTTGGAGAAGCTGCTGCACAGTTAGCCCTTGGGAAGGTGACACCATGCAGGGCATTGTTCAGTTGTTAAATGTTCTCTTTACGATGACACATCGCTACCGAGCACAGAAAACCACAGGATAACACAGCCCCAGCCTTCTGAGTGTTAATGGTAACTATTTTAGAGTTTGCTTTTCTGTCATTCAGTTCATTTCTCCATTATTGCAGCTAGTGCTTCAGACGGCAAAAGGGTACTTAACTTTCAAACAATGCATTTGCAGAACCACACTAAAAATTCCCATAGGGGTAAGACATACCCTGAACAATCCTTAACCTGGGGAATATTTAATTTCTTAACTTGAAATGTTTTTCTAACTTGCAGAGTCTTAGCCAGAGTTAATCTCCACCACAAAGT
Organism: Tricholaema leucomelas; assembly: GCA_013400475.1. Classification (NCBI taxonomy): domain Eukaryota; kingdom Metazoa; phylum Chordata; class Aves; order Piciformes; family Lybiidae; genus Tricholaema lacrymosa; species Tricholaema leucomelas. The sequence continues at coordinate 1,658,086 of WAAF01018538.1, read as the reverse complement.
AAAATCAAGTGTTTCACAGCAGCTGTTGATGCCTGAACAAAGTGATCTCTGAAGTGATAGCTTACATCTGCATCTTTGCCAGTGGATTCTCTGCTCTCCTGTATCCATCACTGGTAAGTGACAAAGGGATCGTTTCTCCCATCTCATCATTTTCTTCTGGCACTCAAAGGGCAGACTTTGGGGTGAGGGAGTAAAATGAAAAAAATCCTTCTAGCTGCAACTGGTCCTGTCTACACCACCTGACAGTCCCTAACTGGTTACTCACCAGTCATCTCCCATCCATGGAGTGAGACCTGAGTCAGGAGTTGTCTTCTCATCATGACTCCTGTAATTTCAGGGGGCAGTGAAACACCCCCTCTGCTGGTCCTCCTCCTCTCTCAACCACCACCATCCACACCACCACCCATGCACCTGTGTCCAGCCTCTTGACTTAATGAGAGATTTACCCACATGACTGGGGCTGGATGTGAAAGGAGCATACAGTATTGTTAAGCAACTTGTGGTTTAAGTCACAAACTCTGGAGACTCCTTAACTACTGTAAACGCCAGCGGTTCACTGTCCCACAGCCTCTTCCTTCATGCCCTGCTCCGCCAAGTTGGCCACCTGAGACTTTGCTCACTGCTGTTGTTTTCCCTGGCTCTTCTCACTTGTTTACTTAAATATCTTTCCCTTCATTTGAATTTCTTGCAGGAGGGTCTTGTAAGGACACCTGCAGCCCTTTTTTTTCTTAATGTCTGTTCTTTAAAACAAACCCTTTTCATGCAGAAAGCAGTGACTTTAAAGCCCCAGTTTAAAAGGCAGACTCTGTACAGAGAAGGGGAGGGGTGCTCTGGATGCAGCAGGACAGCCTGTCACCCAAGGGAAAACAGCCAACATGCTGCTGAAGCTGAATGCATATTTTAATTTTCAAAAAGCACTTGAGACTAAAACCACCTGTGAGTTTAACCTCTTGGGCTGATTTAGTAGGGCCTAGCGCAGGGTGTCCTGTCAAAAGGCACACTTATTTTCACAAAGCAAATGAATTAGTTTTTATGTGGCAGGGCTACAGCTTGTTCGGATGAACTCATTAAAACTTTGTGAAACAAACTGCAAGTGAGAGGTGCAATATTTCATTATTCAAACCCAGAGAATAGACAGGCGTCCTATGGAAAAGTGAGTCATATAGTCTGTGGTACATTCTGTTCATTCAGCTATAATAAACACGAGTATTTGTTTGCTGAGCCTGTTAGCATCCAGCTACAAACTCGATTAGGAGGCCCAGTTCCTGGGCCCATTGCTGGGTTAGCGCGTTCATTGCCATTTGGTCATTCTGTTGTATAACAGCACCAGTCATGTCAGACTGCCATTCCAAAAGGAAATAACATCACTTTCCTCATTTCTTTCAAATCCATCCCAAATTTCTATTAAAAACATCAAAGCCATAACCCTAATACTTTCCATGCTTTCTGAATGACTCAGCCTCTAAAGAAACTGATGAGAAGTAAGTCACCACCAAAGTTCCTTAATTTCCTGGTCTGAGACTTTTAAGAATCTGACTGAAAGAAATAATCAAGAAGCCACAAACCCACCTTCTCACAAAACCCTTCTCCGTATTTTATATATCAGTGTTAATTTCTGGGCTACTAGTTTCAGTTGGTTTTACAAGCTACATGCCAGAAGATAGAATGGACTGTTAGTCTAGCTTTGTGATTGCAAAAGGTAAATTAGCAGATCCAATGTATTTATTGCTACCATTGATGATGGCCAAGGGAATGACATTAAATGAGATGATGGTTGGCTGCATCTAAACTAGTAGTTAAGAGATCATCTAAACTAGTAGTGAAATAAGAGATCATGTGCTGGAGACAAAGGGACTTCTGGGAAGGAAGTTTGTCTGCAGTGTAAACAGCATTTTGGAAACCTGACTCTTGCCCAGTTTTAAGAATGGGACAGGCCTCCAAATTTTTTAATGCTTGCTGCATTTCTCGTGACTGTAGATGGGGCGGGAGGAATTGCCGCTGACTTCAGCGGGAGGAATTGGAGATTAGCCATGGGTTAGAGACTTGCAGAGTTATAGCTTGAATTGTTTCATCTATTTCCATAGAATCACTTGCTTATTACAATGCTCTGTCTAGTGCAGTAGTCCAGGAAGTGAGGTTACTATGCTGTGACATCTGAAACAAAGGACTGAAGACACTAAGTATCTGCTGTCTGGCTCAGATGGGTAGACATTCCCAACTTCTGGGGTGCATTATGGTATCCTTAAGACTACTAATTTTGCTGACTTTTTTCCTTCCACCTTCTATCCATGTCAAAGAGGCAGTGGGCATGCAGTTGCAGACTCTCTCTAGTGCAAGATGGAGCATGCACTAGAAAGCTGTGGAGTAACAGCATGAGACTGAAGGTAAAATGGCTACTTCAGTCCTCTAACTAAACCTACCTTGCAGGCACTAAAGTAGGAAATAAGTCTTTTGACCTTTTTACTATAGCAAGTATCTAGTGATAGGTTTTGGGATGCTTTCTGTTCTGATAATCTTTTCTAAAAATAAATTTCTCTTCAGCGTATCCAATTACTGAAGTCGGTTCCTCCTTGTAAGTCCCATATTACAGATATTTTTATCAGTCAAGGAAAACTGTCCCTCTGTGGACACGTGGTTGAAGTATTTTTTTAAATTGTATTTTATTTTTTAATCAGCTCTGCCTGGAGAAGAGGATGGTGCATGTGTATGGGTGCCTAGACCAAAGTAGGTCCCAGTCTTTGCTCTTGTTTGCTCTTGGTGAGGTATGGATGCTTAAAGGTGTTTCATATGTGCTGCTGCAAGAAACAGATGTGCCAGCATGACATGGCATCTGTGGGTGCAGGAGCATCTCTCTGAGAACTTTAATGTTAGGTTTACTGATGATAGTGCTCCAGTGAAAAAACTTTTAATCATTTCCCACCTCAAGTTTGTTTATCTGCAAAATGGGAATAGGCAACTTCCTAGAGAACCCAGAGGTAAATTTTAAATTATTCATAGCTTTGGCATATCCTTGAGGAGGATATAAACTGTGTATCTCTGAAGCTACATGTAGTTTAAGCATTAGGTGAACCCCTTTTCCAAAGACACTTACAGTATTCTCCTGGCCATATGTTTTGTGGCAAATGTGTGTTAAGCCTTTGGCATGCAGAATCTCAGCACCTAGTCTCCATGATCCCTTTCTGTGTGCAGACCCAGATTTTTTGATCTGTGAAGCCTGTCTCGCCAGGGGGTAGGAAGGTGCCTATTATGTGAGCTGTGCTTTTGAAGCACAGAAAGCAGCGTCTACGCAGACCTGGGCTCTAGAGCCTATCAGAGCACAGCCCTAATACGCACAGGCAATGGCCTCCTCTCGGTATTGGCAGTGTCCCTACCCAAGCCACATGCACACTCTGCACACAGGGCCATTCACCACTGGGGCTGTGGGCACACTCAATGCCCCCAAACAGACTGAAGGAGTGGATGAATCACCCTGTGCCTCATGGTAACAGCCTCTGATGCTTTACCATTGCCTCCAAGGAGGCTGTGTGACATTTGAGCTTATGCTGGCTGCCCCAGCACAAAGAGGTCAAACAAATTGAATTGCTCTTCAAATGAGCTGGACACAGCTTTGATCGCTGTCCACTTGAGACCTTGTGTGTTTTAGTTGGAAAAATGCACACCACGTTCCAGCCACCTCCTCTGGCCAGGGCAGCAGTGATGCCACTGGCAATAAATGTGCTCACTGAGCACTACTTATCCAGAAAGTTAGCACTGAAGCATGTCGTCTATTGAGAACAATCTCAGATTCACCAGGCATAACTCTTAGAAATGTTAATTCCTTACTATTACCTTTACAAGTTCCAACAGAATAGTAAGCTGCAGTAAAGGGAGGGGATATGTTCAATTTAATCAATGAGATTACTCTGTTCTGAATAAAGCCACTTTTATTAATAATTACCCCTCTGCCATGACTTTAAATTCGAACAGCTGGCCAGCCTCTGCTCTTTATTAATTTCCTTGGATCCTTTGGCACCAAGCCCTCAATTCCTATGATGTAATGGTATAAAAAGTTGGCTCCTGTCTGAGCTTCCACCCACAAGTTCTAAATTTGGAGCATGGCAAATTTCTGCCGATTCCAGAGAGAGGTTATGCTCAAGATGTGCTGATGCCTCCAGTCCCATTGTATTGCACCAAACAACAAGATTGTGTGCTTTTTATAACTGGGATCATAAATATGACTCAGATGCACATGTTGTCTATGTAAGCACTTGGGGTTGGCTATCACTTTATGGCACTGGGAAGAAGCCAAGCCAAATAAAAATTGTTTTGAGTAAATATTACATTTCTAGAGCATGAATAACTTTTCTCTGTAGCCAATGTGTCACTAATGGGAATAATGAAGAAGATGAAGTGGGGGGAAAGCAGTAACTAAATCATCCCACTAAGGACAGTCTGCAGCAAGACCTGTTGTTTCGACGTGTCTGGAGTGTAATATCCCAGATAACTCGTAACACATCTCAGAAAGGCCACAACCGATGGAAATAAAAATAGCTATATAGTTCAGCACCATCCTGCTGCACATCTCTCTCTTGGGTGGGAGCTCCTCCACTGATATGTGAAACAGGCAACCAAAGAACTAACTGTCTTGTCTCCCGCATTCCCAAATGTGCAAAGGCTCAAGCATGTGGATTGCTCCATAGAGATCAGTGTTGCTACTCACATGCTCAGTGCTAAGCATGTGCACATGTCTGTGCAAGACCTGGGCCAAAAGGAAGGATGAGTTTTTCATCCCGCGACTTTGGGACCCCAGGGGATGTCTGCATTGCAGAACAGGGGGAAACGGAAAACAAGCCCACATGCAGCATTGCACTGCAGCACCAGAAGGCAAAACAGCTTATCAGCAGCTCTCTAGGGCAGCAGTGTGCTGTCCTGCCACCAGCATACCCCACTGCAGGGCTCGTTTGTCATGACTGCTGGTTCTGCTCCAACTCTTTCAGCAATTTGCTATGTCTTAACATCCCCTCATTCCCCCAAAACACCAATTACTTCTCCCTTGAGCAGCACTTAGTGAGCATCTTAGGAAGTGCTTCATCTACCTGAAATGCAAAGGGATAAAAGCAATGCTGTTTTCTAAGAAGTTATCAGGAAACATTCCTTGGCAAAAGGAATCTTTATGTCTCCTAGTAGTAGCAGCCAGATAGAAATAGCAACTGAGAGTCTAGCTTTGAAAAGTCAGTAGTGGCTTTCCTATTTTCCTAACGGGCACGTAATCCTGAACATTATGCATTCCTGTGAACTTTTGCATATCAATAAGTGCTTTCCTGAACTTTGCTGCCTTTTCCTTTTTTATAGGTGTCTCCGGCATAGCAGGAAGAAAACCTGGCTTTAAAAGAGGAGTTCAGACAGGAAGCAACCATGTTCCAGGATTTCTGAGTCAAACGGGAGAGCATCAGGCTTTTCAAAGTGCATATTTCAGAGATCCCTAAAGCATTTGGGTACGCACTTAGAGCAGGTGAGTGGGAAGGCGTCAAGAACACTTAACATTCTCATGTACCAGCTGTCCCTATCAGAAGCATTTGAAGAGCCTTTCTGTGCAGTGGGCTGGATTAGAGCTTGCAGATAAAAGGTTTTAAGTGCTATGCGCCCTGCAATAATGACAGCCAACGTCACATCAGCAGTCCTGCACCTCCAGGGACTTGTGCTGAGAAATCAGTGCTGATTTGCCCAGCTAAGTCAGCTTTGTGTATCCAGGATCTGGGTGATAAGTCTTTTTTCCATGCCTTGCAATGCCAGTGGTCATTTTCTGCCAGGAGAATGGCCCAAGCAGCGTATACGGGACTGACTCCTTCCCCTTTATAATATATTTTACAGTTCAGAGAAACTGTTAACACAAGAAACTGGTTTTTACAAATTAGAGCTTCTAAACTGTTTAAACAGATGAAAATCCTAATTGCCTTTTAGACAAGAAATGTACAGTGAAGTAAACATTTTGGATTGGAGAATAAAACTGAGAGCTAAGGATTGGTTTCCAACACCAAAAACTTGTACTTACAAGTTTAACACAAATACTAGTCAACAAGTGATTTGCACTCACCTGAAAGAATTGTTGCTCTGAGTTGCAGATCTTAAGCTCTGAAAACTCTCCAGAGATGCAATGTCCAGGTCAGTCATGTTTAGCTTTATCTTGGGGTGTTTCTGGTCCCTCACATGCACCTGAGAATGATCCAGCTTACTGAATTACTGATGATGAAAGAAGGCTTGGCTGGAGCATAGTGTGACTTTATGACTACCTCCTTCATTTTCCTGCCACTTTGCAAGCAGCTATGTGGTTCTTTAGCTTTGGTTGATTAGACAGCTAAAGGCTGCTTCAATTTGCGGATACCCAGAAGGTTTTCAGACCACCAAGGATGGTGTACAAAGGTGGAAGAGTTGGACGTGCCCCTGCAAGTGGCTAGCAGGGGATGGTGCCAGGGGCTCTAGGCATGCGGAGGTTGCCCTGGTGTATATGGTCCTTTCCAAGTCCTCATGTAGCAATCGCAGGTTTACACCTTGTGGATGTATTTTCAGTTTGCCGTGGTATCACTTAAAGACCTGTCTTTTCAGGGACAGATGGGTATTTTGCAGATGTTAGTCTTGTGTATGGGTGCTGGGCTTTTTTTGTTGTTGTTAGTTTTTTTAATGGAGAGTATCACTCATGTTTCATCAATGGGCAGCTGAAGCACAAGGAGGTTAAGGGACCTGACAAAGGTGATATCAAGTCAAATTATGTGGAATTTTGTAGCTCTGAAATATCATCTTTCTAAAACAGGAAACTCTCTCAGGAGTAGTAGGTTTTCATTAAAACAACAGTGCAAACCTGTCGATCTTGATCTATCAGGAAGAGGAGGAATTTAGAAAATGTGAGTTATCTTAGTCTCTCTTAAACTAAACCACCAGGTTCACGTTCCTATGGAGAAACAAATACCCTCCAGGCATCCTGGTGTCTTTGATTTATTTTTGGAAGTTAAAAACTCCCCCTTTTGGTGTCTGAGCCGAGGGCAGGGGGGAAGTGCCTTTTGTAGGCCAACAAAAGGTTTCTGGAGGAAAAATCCTTCAGTCCCACTTCTCAAGAGTTTGACTTGAGTAGCTGATGTAATGTGACCCAATGTAGCCTCCTTTACATTTCGAAATTGGATTAAAGTTCCTTGAGGTACAATGTTACTCAACAGAGAAACTGTCTGCCTGATTAGTGTTGGGCCTTTGCAGCTGTGGGTGCAGACTCGGGTTTCTGTCAGCTGAAGAGGTCAGGGTAACTAACTATCAGGCCCAGAGCCCAGCTCCCCTGTTAGATGGGAGCCCACCAAGCTTCGACGTTTGGGGATGCTGATAGACTTGCCCTTCTTGTTCTTACTTTTCTTTGTTGATAAGTCATCCCAGTCCGAGGAGAGGTCTCGGCGTCGTGGTGCGTATGCTTTCCTTCACGGGAGGCGCGGGATCTTCCTCTTGAAGCAGCAGCAGTGTGTTGCTGCACGTACACAATGAGGCGGCGCCGGGCGCGCTACCAGCTCATCCCTGAACACCCGTGTGCCTCACCGTAGACGTGTGCGAGGATCCGGCTCCGAAGGGGCTCGGCAGACGTGACAGAGGACGCGCCGCCTCAACCGGTCGCTAGGGCCGAGCGGCGGTGTCCGGCTGCCACCTGCCGTCAGGGCCCGGCGGGCGCGATCTCGCCTCACCCCGGCGCGCGGCAGGGCAGGCGAGTGGCCGCCTCTGGGCCGCGTCCAAGCCGTGAGCAAGCCCTGCCCGGACTGCCCCGGCCCCCCGCCGCGCCATCTCCCGCGTTCCTGCGGCGAAGCTGGTATTTGGTATTGTTCTCCCCGTCTCTGGGGGAGCAGCTGCCGCCGCCCGGCCGGCCTCCGGGGCCACAGCCGGCGGAGGAAGCCTGTGCTGCGGCCCCGGCACTAGCCGGGGGCCTCGGAAAAAGCGCGTCAGGCGTCTCGCTCAGCTTCGGCACGCAGGGGGCAGGAGCGGCTCGGGAGAGGCGAGATCAAAATGAGAGCAGAACGGAAAGCTGGAAGGGCAGCGAGCGGCAGTGGGTTCGGTGCACGCTGCCCTGGCGTGCGGGTCTGTGGTGGTGCCAGTGCAGTGCGCGCGAGAAGCACGCGCAGGCACGTCGATTTAGCTGGACTAGGTACAGCTGTGCTCGAGCATGGCCTTTCGGGTAAGGGCTGTTCACGGACAGCTATCTCCCCAGGTGCTAGCAATGATTCCCGTGGGCATCACGCAGCCCTCACAGGCTAAAGCGAAACAGCAAATGCAAAAGATGCCGCCTGCACGCCCACTGAGCGCCTAAGCTCCGTCACACCGCGAATAGCTCCGTGAGGGGCTCTGTGTGTGAGCAGGCTGTGCCCCGCTCCAGCGTTTCCCGCCTTCTCTGGGAAGCAGCGGCCCCGTGCTAACAGGCTTCTCAGGCAGGGAGAAATGTGTGTGTGTGTGTGTGCTACTCCATCGCAGGCAGCCACGGTCAACTTCACAGCTTGAAAACAGCAAAATGACCCAATGCATCTGTGACAAAGTAAACACTTGTGAAAACACAAGGCTGCTCCAAACGCAATATTTCAGTCCCATCTATGACATGATAGGGACTTTCTAAATAGATTTTGAAGTGTTGGAATTTTTTTTCCTTTTTCAGTCAGAACTGAGGACCCAAGGGCCTGGAAGGACCTGGGCTTCCCCAGCATTCCACTGAGGATGAGTGTACAAGCCTCTGGAGTGAAAGAGAAATCCCTGTGATCTGGTAGGCATTGAAACAGCTAAAAAATATGCCAGTACCCAGGAAATCCAGACTGCTTTTGAACCTGTCTCATGTCAATGCTTGACTTTTTAATCTCATCTGAGATGCAAACGTGTCCACATGAGACTTTGTTGGTAGAATTAGGTGAAAGGACACAGGTGCCTTGTGCAACTGTAGGTGAGAGCAGTCAGCACAGACCCACGTGAATCATGCTCTAACATACTCAAAACACCTTAGCAGGGTCTCTGTGGTGAAATCTGCATTGCCTGAGCAAATCACTGTGTGTGCTCGGAAACAGGTGACAGCAGGAATAGTGGCAGGTGAGCCTTTGCACGAAGATTTAGGCCTGGATCCTGTAAAAGCTGTTTGTGTGCTGTAGCCAATGTAAGTAGCTCTATTAATTAGGAATAATATTAATAACAGCATATAAAACTGGTGCTATAAAGCGCGTTTCTTTGGCAGGCAAAGAGTGAGCAATTAGCACAGTGACTGATGTAGAGAAGGTTATTTTGGGAGTTTCTTTTGTTTACTAAGACATTAAAAAGAATAGCTGATGGGTAAATGTAAGTGGTGTTGTACTGGGCTCTATGATTTATTTTTTATCAATGTTCTGCCCAGTCTGTCATGGGCTTTCCTCTGGTCAACTGCTCTTAGCCTTTTACATTACCTCTGTCAATTAGGCTAAAATAGAGAAATAAAGGGGAATTAGGGGCTCTTGTCAAGCAGGTTTTCTGGTATTGTGCTTGTAGGTATCAAAAACTACCTCAGTAAATTTCCCTCTCAAAGCTTTGCAGGATGTTTTTATTTTATGTTTTGCAGCACACCACCCCAATTTTATTTCCTTTTGGAGGTGAGGAGTAGCTGCCTTCTTCCAAGTATTTTTTTCATCTTTAAGTAAGTGTTAGAACAACTGCTGGCCTTTCAATATTTTTGAAGTATGTGTACTTTTGACTCACCTAGAAAGTCAGTTTGTAAAATTAAGCATTTCTCCATTGCATCCAAGAGTTTCTAAATTGTTAGAGGTTCATGGTGAGACTTGGTGTATGCAAGTCACAGTTCATGCAGTGTCATAAACTTTGTGTTTTATTTCAGAACTCAGGCCACACTAGCAGTAACAAGAGTCCTCAAGACATGGTGTCTGTGTGGCTGCTCACCCTGCTCCAGCTGTGTCAGACCACAGGCTGATCTCTACATTTTTTTGTTATTACCCCTTGCCCAGCCTTGCCACTGAAGGGGTGAGTCTGGGTCCTGCTTTCAAAAGCGGAAAGTACGTGTGAGCTGGCATATTGCACATCTTTTTCTCAGCCTCATTCCTGCAGCCTCGGAGCTTTTTTATCCTGCGAGTCATTGAGCACTATTTCAGGAGGAGGGAGGACAGGGTGGACTGAAGGCACTTAGGACAACACTATTTACAGGCAGGTAACCTACCTTACAATGCCATCTTCCTCTGCTTTACACCTGTTAAGAAAGCCATATGGCAGCCCAAGCTTTGTGCTGCAGCTGAGGCCTTGCTGGATGATGTATCCCACGATACACATCCTTCCATGGTGCAGTGTTTGGGATTTGTTTCTTGGTTGGGTTTTTTTCTTTCTTTTTTTAATATGCCTGAATCATCCTTAAGGGTCTGAGCATAAATGTATCGAAGGCCAGTGGTATCAGTCATATTGTAAAATCCTTTTTCCCTAGGCTTATGGGCCACCTCTGGGATCAGATACACTGAGCTGAGACCACAGAAGAACCTAAGTGGCTTATGAACTCAAGAGCATCAACGTGCTGCAACGGCTGGGAGGTAACTGTAATGCAACGGGAAACCTGCATTGTTCCAGCCTTTGTACGCCACTGGAAGCGGCTGCTGAGCGGTGGTCTTCGTTGGCTCGGACAGGACCACAGGGTGAGTTAATGCGGTTAACCCCGCAAGCTGGGGCAGCCGGGCGCTTAGATGCTGAGCAGCCGCCAGATGGCACTTGGAGCCCAGGGACGAAACTGGTCCCAGGGCCTCACTTTTATCACCCAGGCGCTGCCGCGGCTGCCCCCGCCCCGACCAGACGGTCCAAGGCCCGGGTGGGTGCAGCAAGGCGGGAGAGGTCGGTGTTTCCAGCCTGCCTCGAAAAGGTGTAAAACCCACACGAAGAAAGGCGCCAGTAGCAAATAACCAGCACAGCACAGACAGAGCTGGGAGTTCCCCAGCCGATGAATAGGGAACTAAAATCCTTGGTGTTCTGGCATATACCAGCCACCACAGCTTTATGGCATGTTAAACTCCCTCTCCTGTGCCCAGCAAATAATGACCTCCCTCCTAATGGTAGCTAGACCTTATGGATATCCCCTTTCCTGGTCACGCACCGGTCTGCTCAACAATTGTTTACTTAACTGCTCCACATATTTGAGATGTAGAAAAGCAGCACAGTTGTTTTCAGTTCACTTTTAAGGAACTGGATGGTGCAGTTATTGTTCCAGAAGGCCTGCAGAGTCTTGTTTGTTTCTTGGAGTAAGAGGTATAATCTTTGGGCTCACCAGAACTGATACATACCCCAGGGGTGTGATTTCCTATGCTGCACTATTTCACGGATGGTGGTGATGCTGGCTTACAGCTCTAACCTCTCTTTGAATGCTGTGTTTAGTATTGCTTTCATGGACTCTGTCTAACCAGCATTTTGAGCAAAAATACTATTTGGTTAATTTTTAAGGCAACCTCTTCTCTCACTCACTGCAACACCTCACACAAAACTTGGTTTGTCAGAGCACACAGGGACAAGAGAGCTAAAAGAAGACTTGTTTAATTTCCTCTTCTAATAGTGACTTAAGAAATAACTAACTCAGGACAGACAGGTGTGGATGCCAACACAATGAAGAGCTGTTTTGCCTGCAGAAGCATGTGTCTGTATGTGCCAAAGCACCCTCATATTGCAAATGTTTTCCCCCGTTAGCTAATGAGAGCAGGTCCACCCTTGTCTCAGGCCGACAACCTAAGCCTTGATGTGCTACTGCAGATGGCAGCTGTTCTATCAATTAATTTCCTAGCTGGCATGTTTGTTTTCAGAAACTAGCCAAAATACACCTCAAAATGCTGTTACTGAGCAATGCTGTCTGTAATAGCTGAGCATCACCATACTGTATCAAGGTGTACTGAATAGGAGCTGGAAGAAAAGTAGGGCATAAGACAGTTGTCTTAACAGTATGGGACTGCTGCCTTTACCCTTGCTTTAATCCAGGTGCTCAGACTATTAAGCACGCATTTCTTCCATCACAATAATACTCAGTTCTTCCACACAACAGCTACTGGATTCTGTACCCCAGCAACTCAAAAGAAACCTATGTGGAAAGAACTGCAAATGATTTTGTATTACTTTATTAAATAGCCAGTTCTAGAGAACAGTACAAAACATGAGAACATGCATCATTTGGTGTTCTTAAAAAAAGGTTTGTCCAAAATAAAGACTGTTAGAAAAATCAAGCAAGCTTAGCCCCAATATACCTTCTGCTCTCCATATGAAAGATGTTTGGTAACTATAAATACTGTAGCCTCTCCTTCAGCGAGAGTTACCCATGTATACATTAGTACTTCTATTACAGACTTTTTCACATTTCTTCTGTAAACATGATCAATTTAAAAAACACCTCGTTAGCAAGCTTAGGGAGCTACTCTTTCCTGTACAGTAAATACAAAGAGGAAGATCCTGGATTTTCCTGCCATTCTAATTCCATTTACTAAAACATTAAGGATTTCAATTAGTATAACAAGGTAACCAGAGAATAAATGTCTGAGAGGATTCAGTATCTGAGCGAGTCTTCATTAACAGGCAAAAAAGAAAAAAAGCTATTAACATTCAAATCTGAAGATCAAATCTATACAGCTTCTGCTCTTCTTAGATCCAAGGATCAGTGCTGTACACAAATGCACTGCTTATCTGTCTGAAACATTCACTTCTTAGTTGCTAAAAATAATTTAACATTTAGCTGAACTTTAACGCAGGTGCTAAGAGACGGGTGTCTTCTTCAGTGTGCGTGCAAAGGTCAAAGCTGACTAGTAAGCCACCCCAGCGGGCATCTGCTCTTCAGCAGGGGGACTTAGTTCTCAAACTGTCTCGCTGACTTGTACAGAGTACTGGTTTACTGCCGCCTTGTCTGGTGGGGGGAGATCTACAAAGCAAAGTCACAGAACTGTGTCTTTTGCCTATAGAAAGAGAAATAACTGCCTTTGTCCCTGGAGAAAATTCTGAAGCAAAGCAGAAGGCTCTTTAGGAAGCCTTGTTACTAGAAATGCTGCATTTTACTGACAAGTTTCTTTTTCTAAAGCACTATTGCTACACATTGATAGTGTCAAATTTAGTTTTCCTCTTGCTTTTCTATTTCCTTTTGTTAATCTGGCTCACATTACAAGAAGGGTGCTGCATCTAAAGCAGTGGAATGCTGTAGCCAGGTTTCTTGCACAAACAGCCTTGCTGCAGCTGGTATTTGGCCTGTTTGTGCTATCATCTTCCATTCAGCTGCTCTAGAAATCTGTACATCAGAGCTGTGTATCTTTGAAAATACAGAGTACTCTCAGTGGGTTTATCACTTCTCAAGTATGAGACTGCACAAGAACAATCTTGCATGACTACTTTTTCCAAATGCTTTTCAGCAGGCTTTTGTACATGCCTATTTCTGGTTCTTTCATTTGGATTCCAGGACCCAACATCAGTCCAGCCAGCAGGGACCCAGCGATGTCAGCCTGCCCTCGCTAAAGAAGAACGTATCTGAGTGCTAACCACTGCGTGAAGAACAACAGATGGTCGTAGAAAAAGGAAAGGAGACTCAGTGGAAGGAAAGGTAATGCTCTGTCTCAGCGTTGGACAGAACCTCCAGGGGTCTCCTGGGTTTAAATTACACTGACTGCACCAATGACAGAATTGCTTCCCCTCACCTTTTAGAATGAAGGTGACTGATTGGTAGCTGCATTCAGATTGTGACAGGCTAGTACAGAAACAATTCTGTCACTACATACATTTAAATAAAAATATTAATTTGAAGAGTTTAGTATAAAAGAACAGAATTTATAGAAATGTGAGGGAGAGTAAGTACTCTCAGGCACCACACATGATTACTGAGCTCTGAGCAGGCACTCCTATGTGACGAACAGTATTTCCTTTGTCGAAAGGCCGCCCAACCTGCTGAGCAAACTAAGATCTGTATAAGCAAGAAGCTGCTCTGTGCAAAGCAGAATTAACAAAGGTGAACTTCTCCTCACAAATGATCCATCAGCTACTGCTATTATTCAGAAGCGGCTTTTTTCCCTTTCCAGCTCTTTTGTCTTTCCTCGAGTTCAGCTTCAGTGAAGGCAGCTGGGCCCCAGTTTGTGATTAGGTGAGGATTCTTGGAGCCTGAAAGTTAGAGCACAATGCTTGAAACAGGTCTTTCTGACAAGGACATCACTTACTCGTTCGTGGGACAGGGCAAGCATTGCCACTTGGTAAGTGCTACGTTTTCTGTAACAGGGAACCTTCTCAAAGGTGACCCGAGGACCTGCCTAACCAAGGAGAGAATAATGCCTGGGACACTGACAATGGAGGTGCTTAACAGAGAGAAGCTATCAACTGCTGTTATCTTTTGCATCCTCATCTCTCCACTTCCTTCTCAATCCAACTAGTTGTGTCTTAGTAAACCCCTCTTCTCCTTGCCTTTAGAGATGTTCTTAAAAGGAGAGTGATTCTCTCCAGCACTGCATTACAAAGCCACTTTCTTCGGGGTCGGCATGCTATTAATTAAGCTAAGAAATAGAACTTTTCCTCAAAATCAGGTATTTTAGCTATCTTTACTTCATATTTTTGATAATTAACATTTATGAAAACTGCACTGAACATCCAAACCATGCAATGGTCAGGGTGATCCTTGCTTTGTTTCAAATAAATAAACAAATAATTTAAGAATTGTTATAGAGGTAAGGACTTGAAAGTTACTATCAGCAGTTCTCACAAACAAGGCATTTACAGGCTACTGTGAAAGTAGTAAGCTACAGGAAAAGGTAGACTTCAGTAAATCACTAAATGATCTAGGTAAATGGGGCAAAATGAATATCTGTTTTTTGTAAGTCCTCTGTTGATAACTCACCTGGCTCTATTAGTCGAATTAATCCCTCATGATGAGCTACTTTATCTTTCCAGCTCTTGGTATTACTAGCTGCCATTTCCAACTTCTTCTTAACCTCCTGAAATGAGATACAGTCCATTTAAAAACAAGAAAAACTTGACTCTGTTTATATAAAAAGAAAAAAAAAATCCTTCCAATCTAAAGATTGAAGCAGACTAATTCAGGTAGCACTCCATTTAGTGTAGATAGGAGAATCTATTTTTTAATAATCCTAAGAAATTCAGTCATTATTAGCTGTACAAAAAGTAAGCTGTCAAACCCAATCCAAAAATAACCAGGTTTTGCAAGGTTCTGTAGCTGCATAAGCTGCAAATCTTCGTGAAGCCTGACAGAAACTACATAAACTGTAGCTTCAAAACCAAAAGATGCATTTTCTGTTCCAAACTAAGACTAGCTGATGGGTGTCTCTCACTATAAGAAATCATAAAATATAAGCTAGTAAAAGTGCCATGGCAAAGGGCCACTGCTATCGCACCCACACAAGAAAGAGGGATGCTTCAGTCTAAACCAGTTTACTTATTTGTAAAATAACAAGGCACCTATGGCAGTGACCTACTCCAGCATTTGTTTTGTGGGTTTGGTTTTTGTTGTTGGTAGGTTTTGGGGTTTTTTTTTGTTAGTTTGTTTAGTTTTTGCTTGGGGCTTTTAATGTCTACTGTACTCAGCAATTCATTTAGAGTAATAAATTATTCTTCATGCATAAGAAGCCCAAAATGCCATCTAAAACAAAGACAAGCGTTAACCAAAAGCAATGCAGTGAGGGTGCAAGATTCAGCACCAACATGGTAAGCTGTAAAGTGGTCAGAACTGCCCCACCTGGGCCCTTGCTTGCAGTCACCACAGCATTTGTGTTCTGTGCCAGTTGAGACAGCTCACCAGCACATCCTTCACAGAGCTAACCTCAAGTGCACAGCCACAGTATAAACACACTCCCCAGTTAAACAGGAATTCAGTCATGTTTTGTTTCCTGACCTAAATACACACAGGATCAACTCCTCCCTAGCCCTAGAAAGCATGCAGCACCTCAGACTGTGATGTGTCTGAAATGTGTCCTCTGTCTCAAATCTGTCTACTGGGCTAGGCTTGAAAAAAAAAACCCAACACAGCTGTCCTACCTGTTACTGTATTTCTTGTCCTATACTAACCCTTAGAGAAAAATTATAATGATGAACTTCAAATTCAGTTTGAGTGCTCAATACCTAAGTACGAGAGACTGATGAACAGAACAACTCACCTCGTATTGCTCAAGAGCCTCCTTCCTTTCCAATTGAAGTTGTTCTAGTTGCTGCATAGCAACTTGAAGAGCCTGTTCCTTTATCATTCTCTGGTTTTCGAGCTCTTGCTTTTCTGCTTCTGTCATCTGAATGGTGTGTTGCTGCTCCAAGTGCCATTTTTCCAGTTCAGCTCTCTTTGCTGACTCCTCTTCCAGTAATCTGCAATAGGGATCACAATGTTAACTGCATTTTAAGGCTGTATTTGTTATGTAGCATATGTGGTGTTAGGAAGCCAAACTAGTTATTTTCTTCCTCCCCCTCCCCGTTGTTTTTTTTTCCAAATACTTGGTAAGCAGGGAAAGAGTTACTGCTTGCTGGCTTGCCTTCAGCATAAAGATGAAAATCATGCCAGCAGTGCAAACAGTCTGACTGCTACAAAGGGCTATTCAGAAACTTTAGTCAATAATGCAAATAGAGCAAAAACCACAGAAGCAATAAGCATGCATAAGCTATCTCTACTGCCTCAGGAGAACTGCGCGTATGAAGAAGCAAACCACAGTAAGCAAAGCCTGTGTGAGTAAGAAGAGACTTAACCCCTTATCAAATGCGATTTAAACACATGATAAAATACAACAGAAAGTTATATTTACACTTGCTGCTTTGCAAAATACACAACTGAAAATTCCGTAGTGAATGACCTCAGTTTTTCAAGTGTTTACTTGTGTAACACCTGATGAAAAATAAGTGGGCCTGCTCTTCTGACTGCTGAGCACTCCCACTGCTAAGAGCTAAGCAAACATACTAAAAAATCATAAATGCCAGCTTTGTTGAGAAGAGACCTTCTTGCTCCCTACTGCTACCTGAAAGGAGGTTGTAGCAAAGTGGGGGTTGGTCTCTTCTCCCTAGTAACAAGTGGTAGGACAAGTAGAAATGCCTGCAAGTTGCACCAGGGGAGGTTTAGGTTGGATATTAGAAATTTATTCACTTTTGAAAGGGCTCTCACTGGACCAGGCTCCCTAGATAGGTGGCTGAATCCCTATCCCTGGAGGTGTTTACAAGATGCAGAGAAGTGGTGCTAAGGGACATGGTTTAACACTCGACTTGGTAGAGTTAGATACTGGTTGGAGTCAATGATCTTAAAGGTCTTCTACAACCAAAACAATTCTCCGATTCTACCTTTCACAGCTTAAGGGGAAAAAAAAATTTTCAGAAATATCTATCCTGTTTGTACTTCAAGCTAATCCACCTCTTCCAGCAGCATGCCCAAGATGCAAGCAGTCTTTAATACTATGGCACAGTTATTTATTAAGGGGGAGCTGAATTGACTGAGGAACTGAAATACATCTCTACCAGGTCGAAGTCATACCTGGCCTGAAGCTTCCTTACAGTCTCTTCATCTTGGCGTGCCTGCTTCTCATCCTCCAAAGCTTCCTGTAGCTGTTTATACATTTCTTCCAGTTCACGTACTCTCTGTAAATACTGTTCCAGTTCAGATGATTTCTGTGCAACCTGCTCTTCCATTTTTTGTCTTACCTATCAGCATAAATTTAGGACATGTATAAGCTACCATTCAACTCACATTTCAAAATTTTAGAGGAATTTCCAGGTTTCTCCCAAGTAATGTTTTCAGAGACAAACTTTTTCCTGCTGTCTGTAGAGCAAAACCAATTAAAAAAATCGAGTCTGGATTTGTAGATGTGTAATGAAGAGCATTAAAATATTTTTTTTAAAAGGTTACTTACATTGTGCAGCACAGGATTTTTACAAGGGTTCACACCTAACTTCAGTCCATTTGATTTGTCACTTAGTTTACACATACACACTAGACTGAAGGAAAACTTGTAGGGTGACCAGACATAAAGGTCTGGCTGATTTAATTACACTGTTTCCACTTCTTTTCTCAGGCACAAGTCCCTTAGCATCACTTATATCTGGACGTTGGCACAGGATGGATGAAGGAGCAGAAATTGGCTAAGGAGGTTGGCTTTGCTGGAGACTGTACAATGCACAATGGTAAGAGGACAGAGGAAGGTGAAGGGATGCTGCATATCCATAGTCACTCTGTCTTTCATCCTCATTACCCTCTCTTTTCACCGACCAACAGTGGAGAACCAGGGGCACAGTGGCAGTGGAGCCATCCTCCCACCCAGCTGTGGACAACAGCAGTCAGCTGGCTTTGAACTGAGTTGGGATAAAGCACCAAAACCTCAGTGTTTAGCAATACACAGTGTGTACATCACAGAAGATAAGCGCAGCTCCTGAACTCAGCAAGAAAGACTGGCTGTCAAATGTGGTGGGATAGCACGTCCTGCTCCACTGGTCTGCACTCTGCTTTCCCTCAGCTAACTGAAATCCCACTGACCCAGAAAGTGATGGCATTCAAGAATTCACGCTCAGCTCATAATGTAGCACTGTATGCATTTATGTTCCCAGGCATTCCATCACATCAACTTCACTGTTTCCACTTCTCCTGTTCACAGAAAAGCCTGCTAGGCCTCACAAAGCCCTTGAAAACTGAAAATTAGTTCTTTTGGAATTTGTTACTGTGGATTATAGTAACAGTGATGTAAAGCTACAGTATTTCTTTCGCTTTGTGTGTATGTGTGTAAATGTAAACACACAGGTTAAAAACACAATAGTATTACGAATAAAATGCATTTTGATTATGCCTGTTCATTTTTGCATGTTCATAGAGTATATACTGGCCTCAGGTTCTCTGAAGACTGCAAGAAGAATTTCAGTCTGCATTTATTCTTTTATCAGTGAAAAAATGTCCAGGTTTTAATACAAATTGTAGTGGAACTGTTTCAATATTTGAACTTACTATAGTAAAAAGATGGTATTCTATGTCTCTAACAAATGCAACAGTTGCTGCATTCTGCAGCCTCCTGCGACATCGTCAGAATCCTTTCCATGAACGCCTGAGGTAAAAAAAACCTGCTGATGACATAGCTGCTTGCAATGTCTGGCTGCAGCGAAAGCCCACATGCACTACTCACCATTTTTTCTCTCTCCAGCTCCAAACTGAAGCGATCCTGTAATTCGACCTGAGTTTGAAGCCTTTTCTTCTCTTCCTCAGCAGCACGGGCAGCTGCTGCTTCCAGTTGCTGGAAGAGAGAGGTGTAAGGTAGGGATAAGAAAAGAAGGGAAAAATAATGTCAAAACTAAGATATTTGGAGGGAATGGAGCTTTCTTTACCAATTTCTGGCTTTTTACAAAAATGGAAGAAACCTAAAGCATTAACAGGTACCAGCTTCTTAATGTCTATTTTCAATCTCTAAATGAATTTTTTAATTTTATTTGCAAGACAATTAACATTTACTAATGAAAAGTTAATTATCAGACTTCTTCTGAGTTTGCTTTACATCCTGCTTTGCCCAACTAATAGAGAAGGAAATATAGTGATTTCTATCTAATATGTGACAGAAAGCTATTCTGGAAAACCACATGGCAGGCAAGACCACACAGGAGTTCCAGTAGTGAAAACATGCCAGCATGCATAGAGTTCATACAGAAACAGAAGTTGAAAAGCACTAAATTGCCATGGGAAAGCAGAAGTGCCACAGGCTCTGACTATAATAAATAATTGTGTTATTATGAATCACAATCCCTCAACATCCCCTAAATCGCCATGTAAGACAAATAAAATTCTAGTCAATAATCATCACTTGGTATTATGGGAAAAATTAGCCTAGTCAGAACTAAAGCCTATGGAACAGCTGCTGGTACCTTCACACGTTTTTGCAACGTAATTTGTTTTGTATCTTGTTTTCACATATAAATAGTTGTTGCAGTTTTCCCTTTCATTGAGATTTCGATAGTGTGTATTTTCAGAACACAAAGAAGGTTAGAAACGTACAAGTACCAGCTAAAACTTACCGATACTGAAAACAAAATAATTTTTCACAATGTTTTCCTAAGAAACTTATCTGATGCTTCAGAGGAAACAGGAAACAAGCACCCCTCTTTTGCAATGCACTAGGCTGGTGAAATTGTTTCCACAGGCCTTCAGTCAGAACAGGACATCCATTTCTTTACTATTTTTGGAAGGGTACCCCATTTAAACTATCTTTGTCACACATCCTAGGTGACCTAATGAGATGACTAAACAATTAAAACTGCCAAGCTAAAGCTCTTATTCCTTTAAGTGCCTGCTCTTATTTCAGACTCTAGTCAGAAATAGATGGTAAGAAGGGAAGGCGGCTTCTAGTTTGTTTTTTAAGCTGTAGAAGATGGTACAGAATTGAAGTCCTTTGAAAGGCTTAAATAGTGGTATTCCTCCTCTGCCAGAACATATAAAAGCATGTAATTGTGGTCAAGTCCAGGATGCATATTTAAGGAAAATTTTCTTTTGATTTCCTTCCCAGCCTTGAAATTAAACAACCATTACCATTAGTGATGCGAGAGGGCAAAAGTGCAGTCACAGGCAAGGCTGGATGCCAGGTTTTTGCCAGAGCGTTCACTAAAAGGATAGACAATTTGTCCACACTCTATCAGCAACTTCCAGCTTAATTCACATCAGAGAGTATCAGTCCCTGGCAGGTAGACAACAACTAGACAGTTTAGGGAAAAGTCTCAAATGTTTGGGACAGGGAGGAGAGGAAATCACAGGAATACACCATTCCAGCAGAAGTTAGTTAGCACAGTCACTCAACCCCATGCAAAACCCCAAACTGAAACAGAAAGGGTGCACAAGTCTTGTGCATGCTCTCTTGCTAAGAAAAAACTTACCTTTCAGTCTGTTCAATGTGTGCATCTCAAAATTCCATTAAAAAAATATGAAAAAAATCTATTTTAGACAAAGGCTTTTATTTTTCTGAAATATTCTACTACAGGAGCTATCAAAGTACAAACCAGCCTCAGAGTGCACTTTGGAAGCTGCTGTGTAAGTGGTGGCTCATTGCCATTTGGAGCAAATCAAACTCTATGCTTTCCAGAACAATTCAGTTTCCTGAACCCTGTACAAAGCCTTTTCCCTGAAGAACATTTTTCTAACTAATCAAACACTTCAAGTTCCTCCAACACAGTACCCTCCCACTTAGTCAAAGTGCAGTAGTTCATGGCAGTGACTAAACTACTCTGAGAAGTCATTTTAATCCAGCCTACTTCAAAATGTGCTTCTTGCTGCAGCTCTCTATTTTACCCATTGTGATTTCTACAGAAACTCCCTGGAGCCTGTCATCAACCCACTGCTCCTCTGGGTATGGTCTTATGTTATCTTCCCCCTAGCTTTTTCTCAAGAAAGTAAACTCAACACCAAAATCCAGCTCTGTGATTTCTGTTAACAAGTATATTACTTGCAGGTAACACAAGCTGTCCTTCAAAGCAGAATCTGCACTTTGAATCTTACACACATGGCAAATATAGGTGCTAAAATTAATTTGTCAGACTCCATTTAAAATAAACAGAATAATACCCACATCACTACTGTCAGTGCAAGGTTATCTAAAAGAAGACACATTTTTCCTTGCCACAAATTGTTACTTAATGATAAGACTTTTAAAAAGACTATTTTGGCTTATTTTATTTGCTTTCTAGACTCAGAACCTTTAACATGCTCTCACAATACTTACAGCTTCCCATACCAGCTCTTGCCACAAACACCACTAAAGCATTTTCTGAGGGCTGAAATTAGTGTTTTTCATCTATTAAAAACTCAAGCAGTGATGCAGATAGGAAGCATATATGAATACTAATCAATGCTATGTGGAGAACTATCACAGAAGTACCAGTTGTTTCAAAGTGCAAAGACCCATCAGCATGGTCAGTCTACTGTTAAAGAGTGGGCAGCCACAGCAAAGGTGCCTTGGTGTCTCCAGCCAGGCATTTCATTTGGAGTAACAAGCTTGGATTTAGCAAGTCTGATAATACACAGAAATTTCTAGTCCAGTTCTCAGGGTTTTAGAAATCAGTCCAGCATTTACATGGAACATAGATTTAAACAGTTTATAAATGGTTGTTGCTATGTGTCTCAGCTATATGCATGTCTCCAAACTATTATAATAAAGTCATTGTTGTGCATACTCACAAAATCACTTCCTATCTTTGAAATCTTTGGAAATTTCATTTTTATCTCTGGAACCTACATTTGTATGAAGGCTTGTCACATGCAATTCACAGAACAGAACTTTGGAAAACTGTATTAAAAAAAAACAAACAAACCACAAAAAAAACCAAAGTAATGAAAAGCCCCGAGTTGAACAGACAAGTCTGTCAGAAAAGAAAAACACCCCCCCCAGCTGACTGAAAACATTAGATTCACCAATGCCCAAACATCATCCACACAGCTGGGGTTTTGGGTTTTTTCCACACTAGCTTCACAGTACCCTCAACAAGTGGGGACAGGGTACAACCCAAGTCTGCTGAGCAGTCTCCAGAAAGTGCTGCCATCAATGCTGAAGGCTTTACTGCAGGCTCAACCAGCAGGTTTGCTTGCTTAGGTGACTGACTCAAACACAAGCTCACCTCCTCTGGAGGAGTTTGCTCAATGTGTCTGAAAATATGAACAGGAAACTGCTGCCTCAAGAAGCTCAGTTCAACCACCACAACTGAACTCAAAGTTTGAAGGTCAGCAGCTTCACTCCTACCTTTCGCACAGTCTCCAGTTCCTTCTGCTTGTTCTCATTGGCTGCTTGCAGCTCTTTCATCTGCCTCTCCAGCTCTTCTTGCTCAGCTAACAACTTCTGGCGCAGTTCTTTTCGTTTCTGCCGTGCTTCTTTGTGGGGTGGAGGGCTCCCTGCCCTCAGCAGGCTTACAGTGGTCTGTATGGCTAAAGACAAGTATGCAAGACAAAGTGAGAGGAAGAGAACACCAGTGAAGCAAAACGTTAAACTTTCTGGATAGCCTTAGTGAGTAAATACTTGTGGAGGTGTTCATTGTGTTGGGGGTTCTAAAATGTATTTTAAAATCCAAAATAGCTGTTGTCAATTTTCCCAATTCTCATCAGGCCAGCTGTTAACACAAACCCACAGTGAAAGACCTGGCTTTCAGTATTGGCTGTGTGCCACAAGGATAAGGTCAGGCAGCTCCAATGCATTATGTCAATTCCAATATTGATTTTTAACAGGCTGTGGACATACAAATCATTCAATGCCTAACTGCAAAAAAAATAAACTTCAAGATTTGTTATCACTTAGATTCAGTGACTCTAATGAAGTAGTAAGGTGCCATCTACACCCACGTCACTCAGGTACCTGGAACCAACCTTAAATCCTTTATTCCTACTGATACTCCTGGAGAAAAAAATCTCCCAGTAAGACAGTAGCTTTCATTAACTTATATTCAATGAGGAAATACTCAGACAGAAGAGGAGTGGCAAATTATATTTTATTCAGCAACTACAACTGTGAAAAAAATATTTGCTTTTGTAACTAAGAAATCATTTATCATACTTCAGACTTTGGAGTAATCAAAGGCATGCTTTAGGTAAAGAGGGAAGTGCAACTGAAAGCACACATCTCCAAATACTTAAAAGCTGCATGTACTTCAAAGGCACTGGCAATAGGGGGTTTGCAAGGGCTTCTACCTCACTCTGCAAAAGATGCGTATGACTATCATTCAGCACCTATCTGGGACGTCTCACACAGTGGGTACCTTCACTGTAGGAAGAGAAAAGGAAGTCTTAATTCCCAGCCTTGTATCTCACTGTGCTACCTCAAGCAAAACTGTAAAAGCAAAGCTACTATTTTATGATGCTGAAATGAACAAGCTTTCCCTTTGTCCCCAGAAGTAACAATTCACAATGTATTCTACTCCCCTTCCCCATCCCTAGAAGTACAGTAAACAATGGTATCCATTTAATTTTGGTTACAGCTGCTTAAACCAAAGCACCTAAATGACAAAAAGCAATTCCCGTTACATGGATCCTTAGTTCATCTGGAGTCTCAGGCTCCTAAAGATCCTTTCCATGTGCCCAAAACAGACACACTGAAAATCACATGACCAAGAACTTCAAATGTAAGTGAAGCACAGATCTAAGACTTCAGCTTACCTTTAGTTTTCACATAACTAAGGTCTTTGAAACCTCACCTTGAATCCACTCCTGCTTCTTCTTTTTATCAGAGGCACTGATCTCAAAGCTTTTATCCAGACATTTTATGAGAAAAAGGCATTTCTTTCCATCTTTATCAGGCAAAGCCTAGAATGGATAACCAAGGATTAGCCTTACAGACACTGGAAGTTGAATACGTTATACTGTCAAGCCTCTTGTATGTGGTTATCTATTACAGAGTTACAGAAGTAAGAACCCTTATAAAAAGACTGTTCATGAACTGGTTTTATATAAAGTAATGAAAGAACTCCATTAGCAAAAGATGTCATGGGTTCAACCTGCACACACAAAAGGACTCATTCCTGCTCAGAGATATTGATAGTTTTCAGTCCTGGGGCTTTTTTTTCACCTCTACACAGCAGTTGCCATCCAGTATGATGTCTCCCTTCTTGTCTTTTAAATCTTCACTTATGTAGTAGGATATAATGTTGGGTTTCAGCACAAACCATCGTTCTGTCCAGTTTTTCCTTTTATGACCTTTTTTCAGCATATAACCCTGTTAAACAAAAACAAACAAACTGGATCAGCTAAAATGCCTGGCCTCTGCTGACCCTCCTGGTCTTTCAGGTATGTGGCTTAAAGTCCCACAGAAGTTAGCTCAAGGCCCTAAATACTTCACCCATGCTCTTCTCTACAGGTCTAAGGCAAAAAAACCCAAATCCAGGACAGTTGGAGAAGCTCTTTTGTGTAGAAATCACAAGAAGCAAAAAAGGAAAAAAAAAAAATCCAAACAAACCCTACACATGCAGCTATCTCTGCTCAGCTTCTCCAGCCAGCTGGACATAGCCAGAGCCAAGGCCCCGTGCTAATCCACCCCCGGACCCCACACCCAGGAATGCACAGAGAGAAACAGCTTTGTTTGCTGCCTCTGTACTGAAATCTGAAGTCTGGGTGGCCATAAGGGTGTGTGAAGGACTCCTGAAGCTTCAGTCTTTCATGTCTTGCACAGTTTAAGTCAGCCATAATCAGGTGTTTTGTTCCTTCCTGACATACTAAATTTGCTTTCAAAGCCCAGTCAGGCTGATACTGTCCCCTCAAATTTCTGCAAAACCTTTATATAACTATTATTTTCTGTGCATCAGTTGGCTCTCATCTTCCAAGACCCTACTGACCACTCCGGGGGATCTTTCCACATCAACTATCACATGTAGGACACATTTCAGAAAACTAAGTATCACAGATTTAATCACAGACCTGCTTTCAATTCTTTTGTCCCCCAGACTGTCTTGATACAAGGGGTTGCCCCAGTCTAGGTGCCAGACCTTGCCCTTGGCAAGTGCAAGATAAAAAATTGAGGGTAAATGTACAAAAAAAAAGGTAGTATGAGATGTAGTTATGGAACAGTGTGTCATTAATTTATGTCCTGAAACAACAGTTTACTGCAATAAACTGGAAAATGGTGTGAATCAACAAGGCATCATGGCACAAGCTGTGACCAAACCAGATGTCTGTAAGTAATGAGGAACTCCACTCTATTAGGCCAGTGACTGTCCAAGAGGCAGTGGGCCAAATCTTGATACATACTATTTTTAAGTGTCAAGAAACTGTTCAAAGACACTCAGACATCCTTGAGAAAGAGGCCCAGCCACCAAGAGAGGAAAGAAAGGAGACAATTAAAAAAAAAAAAAAAGAAGAAGGGGGGGGAGGGAGGGAAGGAGAGAGACACCCACAACATAGCATCAAAACTGGAATCTGATTTCCTCTCAAGTTTCGAGTGGAAGGACCTAACACTGTTTATCTTACTTTCATGGTATTAAACTGCAGAATGACATAATTTTGCCCTCAACTGACTATGTGTGTGTGTTCCCAGCCCTCACCTCCAACTGCAACCTGCAGTTAACAAAAATAGAATTTTGCATTGTTCTGTGGACATTCTGAAATAATTTCCTGTGGTTAGACGTTTTGATGATTTATTCAGAGAAGCTTAGGAAAGCCTGCCAAGAAAGTCTTTGTTTCATTTCCCAAGAAGCCATGAAATCAAAGATGAAAAAAACCGTGTCAGGTAAAAGACAGCTTTAAATAGCTCCCTAGGTAAGCTCTGCTATGACCTCTCAGATTCCCATGACATTTATACTTCTTATGGAAGAAATTTTAAAAGCCATTTTAAAAATGTTTTTAAAAAGTTTTAAAAGCCATTCCTAAACTGATACCCAGTCATTGGACAGCTGGAGAAACTGTAGATTGACAGAAGTTTGCTAAGAATATAAAAGCCAGCAGGACTTCATGTGTTTAAGTACAGGTAGGTTGTCAGTTATGCAGCCTGCTATGCAAAACAGGAAAGGAGATAGGTCTGGAGCTCATCTACACCTTTTTGCCCTGCTGAAGTGGTGCAGCTTAGAAGCAGACCTTTCACCTGGAGCAGTTCCATTGTCCAGGCCCTCTTGTTTGAATACAGAAGCTATAATCAGCACAACTTAACATTTGCTACAATAAAGCTGAAATTAGAAAATAGGATTTTCAACGCAGCTTATTCTGTCAGCTAACAAGCTGTTAATACTACTATAAAAAAGAGGCTGTATGTCAAGCCAGAGCACACGGCTGCTTTCTAGAAACAAACTCTCCCCCAACAAGCAACTCATTCATAATACTGTAACAATTAAACAGCACACCTTCTCTTTTATAAAAATCAGCTCATATTAAAGAACCCTTACAAATCATTTACCTTATTTGCCCTGCTCATTATCCATTAGGTAGAAATTGAACATCTTTCAGTAGCAACTGAACATTTCCTAATTATGCAATAAATTGTTCTACTTTAAAGCATTAGTCTTCTATGGTTCTTACCTGTTTGAGTACATCTAATATGAGCTCATTAAAGACTTCATTGATTGCCATGGACACTGTCTGTTGGTCCATCCCTTTACTAAACTGCCCACTTCCGATGAGATCAATCAGCTCCCATGCAGAAAGACCTTCTCGACTAGTGTTAAGAGCAACCTTATAGTGGTCAAACTGTTCTTGTTGCCAGCCTGCTCCCATTGCTTCAGTGAGTTTTTTAAGAAAATATTCAATCTGTAAAGAAACACAAACAGAAATTAATCACTTTCAGCAGGCACGGAAAAGAAGGTGTTTCAGAGCCATAAACTAATCTTCTCTAGAGACTATCACTACAGCTAGATTCCTATGTTCACTTGTAGGGCCCTAAATGTAGGTGGCATAACTAGCTTTTAGGCTCCTGTTTCAATCGAACATTTAACTGCTAAGCCCGTCCTGCAGCTACTCTCAAAGAATTGAATGTGACAGTCTCTTTTAATATTTCATATTTCTACAGAACACATGGGACCTTCCCTGCAACAGCTTGCAATTGTGATGACTGAAGTGTGAGAAAGCACCAACTTTCGAAAAGTACTCTTGCCAAATAAAAAGCAAATTAGAAAAATATAAGAAAATGTCAGTTTAGACAAGAACTGAAATGAAAAACTGACCAAGGTATGATCACATATTTTAGTCTTCACCTGCCCCCTCAGTCTTCAGCTCTCAAGTACTCCATCAATGGACATAGTCTTAGCAGATGTGTCACGAGCAGTTAAAAAAATCCAAAAAATATAGATTTTTCATGTCTATTTTTATTGTTTCCAAAATAAAGTCTCCTTTTCCTTTAATCTTTCATCATTCTGTAGGCATCACCATACACAGTGTAATACATTAGCCAAAATAAACATAACAATGAATTAAAAAAAGGGAATGTCTGGGTTTCTTCTTTTACCTGGGTTTTTTTCATGTTATTTTTAAGCTACCACTGTTCACTCTTTAACCAAGAGTATTTTAAACTCAGTCCATCTACACCTTTGAGCACACCTTAAATGCTTTCAATTGCTCTTTAAAGAATAGAATAGAATCAATCAGGTTGGAAGAGACCTCCAAGATCATCCAGTCCAACCTAGCACCCAGCCCTATCCAGTCAACTAGACCATGGCACTAAGTGCCTCATCCAGTCTTTTCCTGAACACCCCCAGGGACGGTGACTCCATCACCTCCCTGGGCAGCCCATTCCAATGCCAATCACTCTCTCTGTGAAGAACTTCCTCCTAACATCCAGCCTATACTTCCCTCGGCACAACTTGAGGCTGTGTCCCCTTGTCCTGTTGCTGGTTGCCTGGGAGAAGAGACCAACCCCCACCTGGCTACAACCACCCTTCAGGTAGTTGTAGACAGCAATGAGGTCTGCCCTGAGTCTCCTCTTCTCCAGGCTAAACAAGCCCAGCTCCCTCAGCCCCTCCTCATAGGGTTTGTGTTCCAGGCCCCTCACCAGCTTTGTTGCCCTTCTCTGGACACGTTCCAGCACCTCAACATCTCTCTTGAGTTGAGGAGCCCAGAACTGGACACACTACTCAAGGTGTGGCTCATGACACATCTTGAATTTTTAAATGGTGAAATCCTTCCTACAAAGACCTGTACACAACAAAGTAAAAGGCACAGTTCTAAGTTTCTATGACTGAAGTCGCAGTACACCATTTGCAGCATTTAACCCAGACAGACCAAGCTAATGTAGCCTGGCATGAGGGATGTGACAGCGTGGAAACTGCACATTGTCTGGTGGAGGTATCACAGTATCACCAAGGTTGGAAGAGACCTCACAGATCATCAAGTCCAACCCTGACAGGTGGTGAAGGAAAGCACCATAATCCTTTTGGGTTCTCTCTGTGCACATGGAAATAACACAGATTTCCTGAAGTGCTGCTTCTCTTTCAGGACATTCTGATCCACTTTCAGTTTACTTAATTTAGTTGTGGTTTTTGAAACACTGACTCAAGAGTCTGAATCCCATTATCAAAAATTACTGAGGTGTACAGCATCAACACTTCTTATTGAAAAGTGGTAAACCCCAGAAGATTTCCATGCCTTCTTTATTCTAATGACCAGGGCTGGCTGGACTCTGCTGCTGAGAATAAAGAATTTCTCCTATAGGTAAGAAAAAAACCAGCTGAGAGAGCCAGAGGATACATTGTTTCACTACAAAATAAACTCACTTCACAGATACAGCTCAGGCTCACTTTCCAACTTGTTAGCACCCAGGAGGTCTCAACACAAGAGATTTTTGAATATAAAGAAATAAACAAGTATTTTACACAGTTCACTACAAAGACTCATGGGCCCCAAGGTTTTGATGCATCATATATGCTAATTTTGTGGCTGTTACTTATCTCTTTTGCTTCTGGTACAAGCAAATTCCTTCCTCTCCCTCACATCTCTGATCAAGAAACACACAGATATATAGCAGAACACACTCATATGGCAAAACAATAAATTACCAAACTCACACTATATATAGGTGGGCTTTTCCTGCAATTTCAGCTCAGTAACTGCTCTTAGTCCAAGAGCCCCTACCATAGTAGCATGTGGACTAATTCTACAGCAAAATAGAGAAGTTACTGAAAGCTGCTGCACTGTCTAGAGCAAAGTTCCCACTCTGCTGAATGAGCAGGCAGCATATGCCCCTCCAAGATGTGGCTGTTGTATCCTCTTCATAAAAGATTAAGAGAAGACAGGCTAGCCAGGCACAGAACACACCTCTAGGATGGGTACGTAAATTGCAGACAGCATTGCTTTTCATCTCAGCTTCACAGAGTAAAGCATTTAAGTATTTTTAGTTCCTCAGGCAATTTTTACTAGCAGAGATATGATCTGAGCCAAGGCCTCTGCCAAAAATGGCACTCAAATTGTAGACAAGAGCAACTAACAAGAGGTACCACGTTTATGGTAATCAGCAAAAACAAGTTTCAGCTCTGCCATGTGGGGAAAGCGCCCCCAGGGAGGGCACACCTGTATGTCTGCTTCACCTCACTGCACAGGCTGTGTGTGGCAGGCTGGGGAGGGTAGCATGGGCTCTGCTGTACTGTGTTCACCGCTGCTCAATTCCCACAGTTCACCAGAACGAGTCAGAAAGTGGTGCTTTGCAGTGATTCCATGTATGGCTCTGAATCACTGCTTTTAACACAGTCACACAACAGCAAGGGTGTTTTAGCTTGCCTTCCCAACAAACAGCATTCCTGCAAAATTCAGTAACTATTTCAATCAAAAATAATTAAAATATGCTTTGCTGCTTTTCACTCTACAAAATTCTTAATTTAAAATACTAACCCAAGGCTTCTGAGCATCACCTGCCATAAATCCTCAGCATTCAGTTAAAGGCAGGAAGCAGCTTACTTCCTACTCCAGACAAGTTTATAGGAAAAAAAACAGAAAAAAACCAACACAACCCCAAACCTCCTTTCACAGCATGCATGAACAGTAGCACTGAGACCCTGTTTCAAAACAAACCTCCTAAAGTTTTGATGAGCTAAAATGAGCTCTGGCATCAGTGCAGGAATAACCTTTTTTCCCATTTCCAACATTAATTCTACCACTCAGCTCAGTCCTCTGAGTAGCATCATTTGTGAAATATGATGCTGTACTTTAGCTGAAAGCTAAAATAACTGAGGCTTGATTAGGTTGATAATATACCTGCCAAAAAGCTAAATAATATAATGAGGAAAAAAAAAAATAAAATTCATTAAAACTTAATGAGCATTAACTCCAAAATGTATGGTTCCAAGATTTCACAACATACTGCCCTGCTTGAGGCATGCAGTTCTCACATTCCTTGGGTTAATGATCTCAAAGTACTAGGACTTAACAGCAAAGTGACACATGCACAAGAATCATACTGAATAGATTTTTTTTTTTTCACTTTTTTGCTCAAGTCATGTGAATAAAATGTGTATCAAACTAATGGTCTAGAAAAGAGGCAATGGAAAACTCTTAGCTAATACACATTATCATGCAATGCATTAAAAAAATCTGTTGACATATCCTTTCCCTTGATGTAATATGTGTACATGTTGCCTTATTTTTTATTATTAGAACACATTGAAACAGTTAAGTTTGCTCCCCTTATCTAGAAGTTACTAGCATAACAGCAAATATCCCATCAATCCATTTTCTTAACTGAAAAAGGACGTGTGCACATTAGAATTTAATTTCTAAAACCAACAAAAGCTGTATCTTGCATTCAAGCTGTATCTTGTATTCGGATAAGTACTTGGCTAACCAAAGTCCCCAGAAAAAAAACTTTATCTAACCAGTCTACTCAACAGTGGCAGTGAGTGAGTGTGTGCGTGGAGTAGAAGTATGGAACAGGGCGAGGTAAGTATAAAGTAAGTTGGAAACGAGTAAGAGACCATTCACTGTGTGCTCAAATGAGGAACCTCTGAGAGCAAACCACATTTCCCCTCCTCCACAAAGAGACATGTCAACTCAGCAAATAACTGACAAATCAAGTCTACTGGCTCAAACACAGCCTATTCATGTAGCTAAAAAGAGTGGCAAAAAGCAAACATGAACCACTGTCTGCCACTGTTGTGACTGGACCTTACTTTCAGATACAGACATAAAACCACCAGGGGGTTTCTGCATAGGCCAATACACACCAGCTGGCTCACCACTGTGAAAAACAGTTTCCATCTCAAATCAACAGAAACGTTTTAGCCAGAACTTGCCAAGTGAAAAGAAATTAAAAAAATAAAAAAGAATAGAGGCTCTTAAACATGAGCTATGCATCCTGCTTGGTATATTCTTTCAGAGGGCACCTTCTTTTCCATATTTCCGTGTCTATTCATCTTTTTTGTTTGCTGGTGCTTGTTGGTTGCCTTTTTTTTTTTTCCAGCCAGCTCTGGCTTTATTCTTCCTGAGGAATGGCATGTCAGATGTTTCACAAGTTTTTTTCTGATACAAAAATGGTCTCAGAAGATGAAAAAGGGAAGTTACTGTCAGGGAGGCCTTCATGCTCAGCAGACACGCTATCTCAGTTCATACTATTCAAACAAGGACTGTGATATTAACAGACATGTAAAAGGTCTGTTCACACTGCACAGAGTTCTGTGGAAACATATGTTCCTGGGCAAAAGACATGAGAGCAATCATATCCCCTTTCACAGTTATCATAAAGACTTCTCTTATTAAACCTTTCAGAACATCCCTTACTTTTAAATCAAGTATTTGTTTCATACTTCAAACCAACAAAACTGTGTCAATCATCCAGTGGAAGTCATTACCTTCTTTCTTTTTGTAAAATGGAATTAAAATTTAAAAATAAAAAATAAAATTAAGTAGCAAAATAAAGGAAACTTGGAAAACAGTGTAAAATCTAAACATGTGCATCCTAAGGACAACCTGCTGCATTAAGCTGAAAATTATCTTGCTTTTTACAGAAATCAAAGAAAAGAATGATGAAATAGGAAGAACTGACGCAAATCCTGACTGAAAAAAAAAATTTCCAACCATCAGCATCAACTTGCAGAGGTCATGGGGCAATTAAAGACCCACACAAGCAACTTTCGTTCCAGTTGTATCAGTCTTGCATTTCTTTCTGAATGGCCAAGATTCAATTCCCAGTATTTCATTCACTGTATCAGCTTCTGATACTAGAACAAGGAAGCAAATATGACCACAGAAAAAGCTTTTTCAACAGCCTCCAGATGAATCACCACTTCAGTATAAATAAACATCACCTCATTTTCA
Organism: Tricholaema leucomelas; assembly: GCA_013400475.1. Taxonomy (NCBI): domain Eukaryota; kingdom Metazoa; phylum Chordata; class Aves; order Piciformes; family Lybiidae; genus Tricholaema lacrymosa; species Tricholaema leucomelas. The sequence goes on along the minus strand of WAAF01018538.1, from coordinate 1,625,445 downwards.
AATGCACAGAAAGCCATAGGAGGTATGGACTCTCTTTTCCTAACTAGGAGGATTAAAAATGCCACATGAATACCGTTGAAGGGTGGGAGACAAAAAAAAAGTAACCGTACAATTCTTCCTTTCTCAGGAAGCCAAGCTTAAAAAGCTAAGACAGCAAATATTTAAACATATTTTTAAAACAAGTTGTGAACACTAGATTACAATGCACAAAACATATGCAGCTTGTAAGGTACATATCTGCAAATCTCACCATTAAGAATGGCCCAGAATCACAGCTAACCACACATCACAGGTTTCGGGCGACACAGCATTCCCAGGCTGCAATCACATGTCCAGAAACGAGAAAGAGGAAGTGTTTGGAAACCGTTTTATAAACCAGAAAACTGGTTAAACAATGTCAAGGCACCCAGATGAGTCTGCAACTGGGGTGAGCTGAAGGAAAGCTTGTAACAGACTAGAAGTATTTCTTCTCTGAAGGCTACATGTCTCTCCACTTCTCTCTGTTTCATCCTTCTCATGGGAAAGGTAATGCCTGCGAGAGCTGAAGGAAATACACTTGGATGTCTCGGTCTCAGACGACCTAGTGGAAAAGATCCGCTGCAGGAAGGCGAAGGAGCTCCCATCCATCCTCCCACTCTCTAGGCACATTATAGCAGTGCAGCTGCTTGGTAAAGCTCCGCACGTTGCACCAGGGGGCAGTTCTGCTGTTCGCAGAGACTTGTGTCAATTCTGAAAGCTGGCTGTCAAGCCTAATTTTAACTATAGCAAACAAAATAAAGCATTTTTTTCTTCCAGTCCACTCTTTGAAATATCACACTCACTCAGTTCATAGAAGTGTTTTGCCTTGTGCATATCACAGCTTCTCATTTGAAAGGGGAGGGAGCTTTCAGAACTGATACCATTTTGCATTCCCCTGGGAAAATGCACCTCTGCAAAACAGGCCCTCGTGGCTCTCTGTTCCTTTCCAACTCTCCTAACTGCTCTCAGCACCCCACCAGTAGCCAGCAGAACCAGCACTGGAACCCAAAGCCATTACCAGTTGAGCCCAGTGCCCTGCACAGCCACCATTAGCTCCTATCTCTCTGTAACCTGACTTCTCCCTGCAACATAGAAGGATTCCATCAAGCTTGAAATCACACAGTGAAACTGCACACCCTAATTCAAGTCCTTCCCCATACTGGATTTGGCTAACCTTCTCTAAAGTGCTGGGGTGCCATCTCTTCTTCCACAGCAGGTGAGGAGCACAGGACAGATGCTGCCTGTGATGGTTTGGGTATCCCCCGCCCCCCACACTTTTAGAAATTGCCCAGACTAGACTCAGCCGGCTCTGGAAATTTGAATGAAGCTTATATTTACAGCTGGCACAATTTACAAGCAGATATTCACAGTATATACAGTTATAGACAGAAATATACAAGGTAAAAAAGGTAATACAAACACAATTCCCCTCCCAGAAACCTGAGTCCCCAGGAGGGGCTCTCAACCACCCCTCACCTTCCCCCTACCCCTCTCAACCTTACCCCAGTCCTAAGGAAGAATGGAGGTTCGGCCAAAAGGGTTAAAAGCAAGGTGAAGCAGCCAAGCAAAGGAGGGTGAGGTTAGAAAGCAAGATGGAGTCCAGCCAGCAGCCACGAGCTCCCCAGCAGGCAAAGTTCCCCAGCGAGGAGAAGAAGCAAATGCCCTAATCTTTGTTTTGCCTTTCTTCTTTTGTATACATCTCAGCAAGACTGTGAGGGAAGTAGACCTCACCATTGTTTTCATTTTACAGCCTATCATCTAGTTCTTCTCACCAAAACATGCTAGCTAGGCTCAAACTAGCACACTGCCTTTGACTTTCAGTTCAGTCTCTGCTACATGAACATCTTTTGGCCTTTGTGACACCCCTCCATTGTTTTTAAGTTCCCTATTTGTAACTGCTTTCCTCACTTTGCTCTTCTAAAGCTTTCCTCGACTCATGTCTCTGAAAGCTTTCCAAAGTGGCCGGTTTTCTTTCTTGGTTTGGGCTGCAGCTGTTCCCAACTTGTCATCTTTTGCACACCTGGACAAGGAATCAAGACTTTCCTCTTTGCAGCCCCACCACAATTAGCTGGCCAACATGAAAGGCCTAGCATAGTTCCACTAATGCAAAAATACGCAACGTGGACCTGAAAGAAGGACAGCAACCTCCACCTTTAGTCAGTGCAGTGCAAAGAGTAAACTGCACCCAAACAGGGAATTTTCCACACGAAATTGTTCAAGAGAATGCAGAAACCAATTATCTCATTAAAAAGCAGCTCTTCCAAACAGGATGAAAAGAAGGCATCCTCAGAGCCACATGAAGCTATACTGACACGTTCACTGGAGACCTAAGCAGTTCTGTTACAATCATCCCATTCACAAAATGGGATGCAAAAATCTTCAAGGGATCACCCTTCCAACCTGAAAGTACAAGACAAGTTTCCTAGTTACTTATAAAGGGGAAACAAAATCTCTAAAATTCAAGAGCATGCGAGGTGGAGGGAAGGAAAAGGAGAAATAGCTGGATCCCACACAAAAGACTCCAAGCCACAAACTGCAGCAAACTGCATTTTGCAATGTTCTGAGCCAACGATAAAAGCACCAGAGAGGGAGAGAAGGGAAATTTGCTCCTTGGCTGGGAAGAAACAATCACCCGAGATAAGTTTACACGGCTCTCATGAAAACAAACATCACAGTTTACTTCCAGTGCAACTTTCATCGCCCTTCTCCCCTATTCTTCACTTGGCAATAGTCTGCTCACTATAGACATGATGTGCAAGCCATTTTATAATTAAGTGAAAACATGCAATACAATGTGGTGAAGACCAAATATACAACCAAGTTTTATTATTAACTCAAGAAGCACCAAGCACATTTGGAATAGTACTGAAAACAGTTACTTTCAGGTAGAAATTCTCAGCACTAAGAAAACAAATACAAGCCTGCACAATGCTTTGCAAATCTGGAGTTTAGATTTAACATAAAACCCCTCAGACATAAGAATGTAAAAGGCAGATATGAAAGGTCACATAGAGAAAAAAGCAAAACTGACTAAAACTGAGACTTGCATCTTCACTCTTGGAAAGTTGTGCAAAAGGGTAAATTAGTAAATGTGGATTTTTCCAGAAGCACATAGAACCCAAGGAGAGGATCAATGCAAACCAGAAAGGAGTCTGCTCAGCAGACAGCATTCCTCCACCAGCTGATTACATTACCTGTGTGGTCTAAGGCAAAAGGTTAGAGTGAATACAGGCATTGTATGTGATAAGAACAGAACAGCCTTTCTTTGCTAGGATCTATAAGCTTTCTTTAAACAGTATTGCATAATTTAGAACTTTCTGCCATCAAAGAGATGTAGATACCATCAAAGAGATGTAGATACAGATCCACCCTAATAATATTAACAATAATCCAAGTAAAACAGTAATATAGGTTAATCCTAGACATTAAGGAAGAAAAGCAAACAGCAGTAGCTATGAAGTATGGAAAAATTCTTCTGGGTCAGAGCCAACTCTGCAGCCCATCTGCCAACAGACAGACACACTGCCATCACCTGGCATCAGCTACAGAAGGCAGCATGAATCTGGAGGCAGGCTTGGTGAAGGGGAAACAAGTGAGCAACACTGACACCCAGGCTGGCAAGTCTGAAGCTTTTAACCATGCTAAGACATGGATGTGAATTATCTACCCTCAGATAAGTCAGGGACAAACCAGAGACATGGATTTGAGTCTCAGTTTTGAAATTTATCAGCAGCTCTGACCTTCTACCAAAACTAATTCTGGCACTATTAAGAAAGGAGCCATCTTAGCTTTTACAACCATGATCCTTGTCTGCCAGAAATGATTGAAAATATAGGAAAGCAGGCAAGAAGATTGCCATTTCTCATGGAATTACAGCTTGCCAGGCAGGGCCCTGTCACCACCCATCTGGCAAAACCAGAAACACTGCACAGAGTGAAAAGTCTCCTGCTAAAATTGAGTGGAAAGGCAAAACCAAGCAGTTCATTTTCATAGAGGTGCTATCTGATTTATGGTTTGGCACAACAGCTTGGGTTCCAACAGCTGCATTTTAGTGGCATGCAAATCAGACTGGTTTGATCCATGACTGTTCAACCATTTTCAGATATTTATTGATTGCTATGCCAGTGCTGAAATGCAAACCTCTGGAATCACGGAACCTTAAGTTTGGAAGGAACCTTCAGACATCATTGGAGTCCAATCCCCCTGCATGCAGTTTTGCAAGAGATTATTCATACCTATAGTTCTGATATTTCTTCTTCTTCCCTTGTCCTGCCCCAAGGGGAAAATAGTGGAGATACCAAAATTCTGCTTTAGAGTTGAAATACCTATTTGAGCCTTGCCCATACTTGTACAGGAACTTAAAGTATAATGAGATGTCTTTAGTATTACTCCAGCCATTTTAAGCAAAATGTGTTCAGGTGGTGGCTGCTTTACATCAGAAACACATTATCAAAAAGGTTTCTACTTCCTCTTTTCATCAGCAGGGTGACATGAGACTGAAGACTCATCTTGCAAGTCACAGTAATACAGAGCAAAAAGGAGATTTTTTTTCAGAATCACGTTGATGCACTAATTGTGCACAACTTTAATCAGATATCAGCAGGCACCGTAATTAAAGATCACATATATGTACTCACAAATGAAGCAAGAATCTCAACAGGTCCTAGTGCTAGTACTGGAGCTAGTCTCCTAGCACCACCAGTCCTCACTAAAAGCAAAATAAGCTATTTACTAGGGAACAAACAGCATGTCCCATACAGTCCAGGCCGTTAAAAAGACAGGCAAGTACAGCCACCAACATCTAAAGCATCCTGTAGAAATCTCTGCATATGCACCCTGGAAAAAAAACAACAAAATACTAGAGGCCTTACTTGTATTTCCCTTAAAAGAGGGGACTACAAGTTTTATACTAAACAAGTTCTTTCTCTTAAATCTCTGGAGAATAGCAAATATTACCATAGTTTAATTGGGACATCAAGTAAACTGGTGTTCAACAGCTTAGGTTTTTGTTTCTTACCTCCTCAGGAACAATAATTAAAGGGTATTTGTCCTCTGATAAGAAGTTAAAAATAACCCATACTTTAAATGCATCTTCATCACTTAGCAGTGAAGGACTTTTAGAAAGGTTCTTTTTAGCACAGAGAGTCCAGCACATCCTGTTGAATTCAACTTTGTCAAAGTTTCCTTGAACCTAAAGTGAAGAAATGGAATAAAATAAATTTAATATGCGAATGGCACAGAATAACAGAGCAAGCGTAACATGCTAAGTCCTACAAAAAGCACTGAGAAAACTATTTTGTAGGAAATGTCAAGGCCCAAAAAGAGTACTGTAGCAGCCTAGTCTGACTTCCTGCACAGAGTCAACTAAGCAATTTCTTCAAGCAAAATCCACATTCAACCTTTAACTTGTGGTCAAGTTAATAATATCTTGATTTAATTTAAAGGAAGCTACACTGCATTCTGGATTTCCACTAGCTTTAGCTACCAAACCAGCTTCATAACTGTCTTAGTTCCAACTGCTCTTCTACTGCACTGAGTTACTGAGATTTGATATAGCAAATGTGGAAGCCAGTATAGCCCAACCTACATGTGGATAACCAAAAAGGAATACTGGAACATTATCTAGGAAAGTTTTTCCGCTTCATGTTACTCAAGCTTAATTCTTGCAGGACATTCATAAATATGTAACTATGTTTTCCTCAAGTGCTAATCCACTTGAAACCTTTTTCTCATACTTGCAAATCTTCATCCTATTGATAAAAACAATCCTTGATTTTGTTCTCCCTTATCATTCCTAGCTACCATATATACCCATCTGTGAATCATTTACATATACAAAAGCTTTAATTTCCTCTATTTTCTTTTTTAACCCCTCATTTATGTTAAAGATGAAATCTATTTTTCTCCCTACATCTCAGCAATGCTCTTTCTTCACAAAGGTATCACAGTATCATCAGGGTTGGAAGAGACCTCACAGATCATCAAGTGCAACCTTTTACCACAGAGCTCAAGGCTAGACCATGGCACCAAGTGCCACATCCAATCCTGCCTTGAACAGCTCCAGGGACGGCGACTCCACCACCTCCCTGGGCAGCCCATTCCAGTAGCCAATGACTCTCTCAGTGAAGAACTTTCTCCTCACCTCAAGCCTAAATTTCCCCTGGCGCAGCCTGAGGCTGTGTCCTCTCGTTCTGGCGCTGGCCACCTGAGAGAAGAGAGCAACCTTCCCCTGGCCACAACCACCCTTCAGGTAGTTGTAGACAGCAATAAGGTCACCCCTGAGCCTCCTCTTCTCCAGGCTAAACAATCCCAGCTCCCTCAGCCTCTCCTCATAGGGCCTGTGCTCAAGGCCTTTCACCAGCCTCGTCGCCCTTCTCTGGACACGTTCAAGCATCTCAATGTCCCTTCTAAACTGGGGGGCCCAGATCTGAACACAGTACTCGAGGTGTGGTCTAACCAGTGCAGAGTACAGGGGCAGAATGACCTCCCTGCTCCTGCTGACCACACCATTCCTGATGCAGGCCAGGATGCCACTGGCTCTCTTGGCCACCTGGGCACACTGCTGGCTCATGTTCAGGCGGGTATGTGCAGCACTGCAGTGGAAATCCCTTGAGATTTCAGAAAGCATGTCTAGGAAACAAGGTTCTTGTACCTCTTGTGGTAATGAGAGCAGTAATGTTCAGTAACATTTTCTTATGATAGGCCAAATCATGTACCTCAGGTCTTTCAAGGACATCATTTCAAATTGTATGATTTCCTCCTATTCAGTCTGGTAACTAGTCAAATACAGGGGAGGCTGAGCCACAGTTAGCTCAGTTAGACTAAGAAAGACAGACTAAGAAAGTGGATGAACTGATGTGGTTATATGGAAAAAAATTATTTGCAATCAATTTGTCTCATTAAACTTCTGACTTGTGCCCTTCTTGATGATTTCTTGGTTCTATACGTAGAAGCTTTATTACAGGGCAAGCCAGCACTCTAAAATATAAAAAGCTACTCTACATTTAAGAGTACAGTACAAGTTATTTCAAAAGGTTACAGAGCCCTCTGAAAATTGTAAGTCACAGTTACATAAGTTTTAAAGTAAATCTAAGGATTCATTATTTAAATATTTTACTTCTGTTTTAAAGCAAAGTATCTTGAAGTCAAATAAACCCCTCTTGAGCAGGTTGCTCTTATTCCAATCAATTAATTCATCAGAAGATGTATGACTGGAAATTAAGAGAACTTGCTCTGTATTTGGGGGTATAAAGCACCAGTCCTCATTTAGTAGCTTTGCATAAATTAATAGTATTTGTTCTACAATTGCCCCATCTCAAAGCACAGATTATGCCTTGGAAGAATGAAAACAAAGAAGGGGTTTCTTGTTTGCTTTTTTTGTTTGCTTGTTTTTAACAAAGGAGATACACTATGAACCAATGACTTCATCTCAATTCATGTCCTCTTTTGGCACTGATGCAAAGTCATTTCTAAAAGATGACATGTCACAACCAAGATGTTTCCAGTTCACAAAGATAGCCTCCTGTTTGAAGAACTTCACCAATTTTAAATGGTACGTACCGAAACTGTTTATAAGCATTTAGTCAGGATTAAATAAAATGAAGTTAGAGGTAAATCCTGTTCCCTAACATATGTATGTTTTAAGATGGACTAATGGCTCATGGGGCAACTACTGGAAGCCAGATTTGATGAACAACCTTTAACAATAAAGCATGCCTTCCATCTTTTTTTTTTTCCCCTTACTTAATGGCTTGCTGTTGTTTATAAATAGTATTAACAAAGACCACTGTGGCTCAGATTTCACCACTGTAATCCTCTGGTCAAAATTAAAGGCCTTTTCTTTTTTTCCAAAATTTGTACACAAACACCTGTTGGTCTCCATTGAATCTTACAGCTCAGCCAGCCAACACAAAGTGGAAATGAGATCGCAAACTTCTTAGGGACAAAGCAAGATTCTTCAGCATTAACCAACCAAGCCACCAAGAACTTACCTTCATGGCTATTAATAGCCAACAACTCCCACATGTAAAACAGGACACTACTAGTGGGTATGAAAGAAACAGAACAAAGAGGCAGAGTAGTTGATAAATCTTAGCAAAATACAAGAAGCCTCTACTGCTTCTGATCTGCCAGACTGCATTATATATAGATATATCAGATATATCACATCTCCACCAGTATTAAACGTAGATAAAGAAGCAGCAAAAATTAGAAGATCAGTTTGCATAACCTGCAATTGCTACGTGGGATTTCTCACCAGCGTATGACTTCAGGACCTCTTAATATTACAGAAGACAGCAAACATCTATGCACTTCTGCAGCCACAACATCAAAGTTTGTGGGTTTTTGAGGCTGGCCTCTAAGTGTACAAGAAATCAGTGATACTGAAGTTGCTATGTTTGTGCTGTCACACAGGCTGGTTTCTGCTGTCTAGATCAGTGTTGTGACGAAAGTTGTCAGAAAAAAAGCAGGAAGATCTTTGTTTTTTCTATTTCAAACCAGTAACTACCTCTCTTAGAACAAGGAGGAGAGGGAAGTAGGGAAATCCTGCTGCTTTCCAGAGTTTCCCCCAAAACAAGGCAGAACAGGAGACTGAAGAGTGCTCAGACATGAAAGAACTTGCAAGATAAAACTTGTGTTATTCACTCCCTAATGTCACCCATTGTAACTACCTGAAGGATAGGCATTTGCCCTTCCTCTTTGCAAAGGAGACTGTCAATGTTTTCCTATAGCTGCAATATATAGTGAGACAATACATAGCTTCAAGATGCTTCCAAATAAATTCAAGCTGAGGTGATTTATTAAGATGAACACTGCTTAGACAGTGACCAGATTTTACAGGAATCTGAAACCAAGGAGATAAGTAGATAACCCTTCCTGAGCACCCAACACAACAACACAGGCACACTCACAACCAAAGCGTCTTCACAGCACTATGCTTCCTGCATCAGAGTAAAAATGCTCTAGTACAAAACCTGATAAAGAGAAAAACTAGACACAAGAATCCAAAACTTACCTTTTCCAAGATGAATTTGTTTAAATAAGGCATGTAACCCTGATTGGAAACTGGTCCTTCATCGTCATCCCTGAAGTGCTCTTCCAAGGCCACTGGATCATGAGGAACATTTAACACTGTGCACAAGTTGTGAGAAAGGACCTAAAGACAGAAGAAGAATCAGTGACACTGCTGTCAGCCTTAACCATGCTGTGTGCCCTCCAGTTCAGACCTGTGATTTGCAAAGTGACACTTTTACGTCAGCACAAGTTCTGCTCTTCAGTTTTTTGTTAAAAAACAAAATATAACTAAAGTAGTTAATTCCATGGATTCAACAGCTTCAGACAGCTGCAGGTTTACAGAAGCAACACCATCACAGACAGGTCCATTCTGACAGATGTGCAAACGCAGCTTCAGAAGCTACCTTTTGTACACATACACTTACGCATTTGAAAACTAGCACCAGCATGTAGAAACACCAAAGTAGTATTTGCAGAGTAAGATTAGACAGCTATGGAAAACAACAAACACCTAGCCTTTGAAATTATAAATATTTACTGTCTAGTGAAAACCAAGAACAAATAAAACAATTCACTATTTACCTCTAGTTTACAAAGAAATGACCACTCAAATTAAAGCATGATTTCTCACATCTGTTTCTTTTGGGTTGCTTTTCAGCATTCACTCTATGCTTCAGTGGGCAAAGGAAAACTAATGTGCTTCTCAAACTTTAATTTTAAAAAGGTATTTGCATGAATTAAGTCAAGAGCTCAACACCCACCAGCACTTATGAGAAATGATCTTCAGGAAGAGGCTACATGCTTGATTAGTTTTAAGGAAGTACTGCATTACTGAAAAATAACTCATAGCCAACTTATCTCAGCCTCTTCATCTTAAGTCAAGTTTTGCATGCCCAAACCAAGGCCTGGTCTCAACAACAGGAAGGCAAAGCCCAGGCAGTAGTGACTCCTGTGCCACCAGCACTTTCCTAAGAAAGGCAAAGCACTATCTCTTTTGTTGTTGACAGTGTCCCAAGTCAGGTCAGTCCCGTAAAACTCTGCCCACTGGGTCTTAAAGACACTGTCACTTGAGAGGCCTCTCTGCCTCTCCCCTTGGCATGATGCAGAGTTAAGCCTCTGAAGACAGTGTAGCTGCTATAGTAACCAGGCTAAAGATTTAACTTCACATGCCCAGAAATGCTCTAGAGTGAAAAACTGTAACTAAGAACCAGTGTCAAAAACACAGGTAAAACAGTATTAGGCAGAAGTAAAACAGACTGCATCTTCTGGAAACACATGTTGCTGTATTTTCTTTCTTTCACTAAATCAACTAGATGGCACAGAGTGCAAGTGAGTTTTTGCACACGTTTTACCTTTTCATTGAGCAGAACTAAAAAAAAAAAAGGAACCAAATTATGCAGTAAAGAAGAAACATGCAGAAAATTTAAAAGCAGGTCTATTTAGGTAAGTAGACATAAAAAAAATTGAGGTGGGGTAGCTGCAAAACAAGAAGTGAAAGTCTGAAGTCATCGAAGCCTGGGAAATCAAACCTTTGCCACGCAAAATGTCTGGACTTTCCTCCTACCCCCAAAAAACAACGTACATTTACTTTGCTTGTGTATGATAAGAAGACATGCAGAGCCCAAGCACTAGTTAGCAACAAATCCTACAAAGAGAGCCCAAGATGCAAGTTCAGTTCAGAGAGGAGAGCTGTTCTCAACATACCTCCACGTTACACTTCCTTTCACAAAAGCAGAGTTTTCCAGGAGAAATACACATTTTCATTACCATGTGCTATTACTAAGCCACTGGAGCTAGCCAGGTGCAAAAGATTAAAAACAGAAAACCAGCAGCATCGGGCATACTACAACAAAAGTTGTATTGTCTGGAATAGCAAAACAATAATTAGAAGTGATCCCATTTCACACTACCCTCTAACAAGAGTATATTTCCCTTCTATTTGTCCTTATTTTTAACCACCATTTTTGAGTCCACGTGATTCACATATAGGAGGAAAACCACTGTACTATCATGCATGTTTCCCCTTCTATTTAAGGCTTCTGTTGTTATTTATAGAAAACTGAGGGATTCTTGAATTTGAGAGATGAAGATGACCTCAGTTTTCCAACCAGACTGTAGTTGTTAATGCTGTAACTAAAAAAAAAAAAAAAAAAACCAACAACTCAGATAATAAAAATATTCTAAAAGCAGAATTGATCTACGTTTATTACCAAAACAAATTTAAAGTTTCAGTAGACACTTTCTCGTCACATACTTTCTATATGTTTCTCTTTTCCCTTTTATAGCCGCCTTGCTGTGCTTGGGTTGTCAGAGACATAGGTGGTTTTCTGCATCAAGCAACCAATTTACCAGGAAAGAATTCCACTTTTAATCATTTTCTAAGATCTGCCTTATCTGGGATCTCTCCTGTGCCAGAGCTCTCTTTTCATAACTCAGGAAATTCCTTGGTGCCTGCCAAAGCCTGCTATTCTCCAGAACAGCCAAGCGCCAGCTGAATTCTTCACTTGTAGGGTAAGCTTGAAAAATTCTACACTGAGGTTTGATTTGGTTTTGTTCTCTCAAATCACACTAGCTGGACCATGATATATTCTACTTTAATGATCAATGTACAAACAAACAAACAGACAAAACCAAACAAACAAAAAAACAACAACAAAACAATAGCTGAGTACTAGGCTAACTGGGGAACAAAAAAATCGCCTCACCTTGCAGAAGCTCTGTCAACCATAAGGAAGTTTTGCACCACTAAGAATTATTCCCCCCCATGCCCACAGGGTTGCTAGGCAGCTTTTTCTTTCAACGCTCATTATGCTCTGGATGTCACATTTAACAATCTACCTTCACACCAGAGCCAACTCCTATCCTAGTCCAGAGACTCATATCTGTGCTGCAACAAATGGGTATAGTGGTGGTCCCCAAACTGTAGTCCATTAGACAGTGCAAACAGTCTGCAAAGGGTCCACAGAGCCAGTGCACCCTTGGCACAATTTCACCATTTTCAATGAAAAGTTGTGTAAGAAAGATGCCTAGTGGTGCCCAGGAAATACCAGAGGTGTTCTGCTCTAAATAGAAATGACTGGATGAAACAAGCATGCTGAACTTCATTAAAGGCTTTGGATCTACTGTATTGGTGGCCAGTCTCATGCTGCTTTATCTGGCATCACACTGCCCAGCTCTGCTCTGCCACAGCTGCTCCACTTTGAGCTCCCCATTATTCAAAACACTGATTTTCCAAAACTTTAAGCATGTGTTGAATTGTTATGGTCTGAGTAGCTCCATTTAACCTTGTCCATAAATGTGATCTGGGTTTCTAAAGGAGAAAGGAAGATCTGCTAGACTACTCAGTGCTCAGCAAAAAAAAATTGGCCCAGATGATAGCAGGATTAACAAGGCAGACTAAGCCTACAGTGGATATTGTGTTTCTTCAGTACTTCTTTCTCTTTCTTTTCCATCTTTCAGGGAAGTGTTCTCCCTCACCCATTTCTTTTTAAGACTTTAAAAGGCTGGCATGGCAGACCCAGACAGCTCCATTCACTGGTTTCATGTGAATTCATTCCAAGACATTCTTGGCTCATCCCTAGCTGACATCCATGTCAGCAGCTAGCCAGCCAAAATAAGGCTACTCACCAGTACATTCCCTCTTCCTTTTTTGACCAGTGTGGAAGCCAGCATTGTATATGCCCCTCGTCACAGGCACACGGTCTTTTCAACCAGGGTACATCTAAACATAAATTTTCTTGCATCACTGCATATTCAAGGTACTCAGGTAGCAAACACTCCATTTGCAATCTCATTACTTAACATCAGGTTTAGTGCAACAAGTCCTTTCCCAGGGGGACAAGCACATTCAGTCTCAACCTCCACCAGCTCAGGTTCTTAACACTAGCACCCATTGCTCACATCACCTTTTTGCTCCTTCACTTGCTTCCTTCTCCCTTGGGCACTCACAGATCCTTTATCACCATTTTTGACAATCTCATTCTTCCTCTTGGCTTTTTATTAGCACATTCCTGTTGGTCCCCAATCACAGCCTGCACCTGTCCAGTTGCCAAAGGAACTGCTTTTCTGCCCTGCAGCCTGTAGCCCTTACGATAAGCTTCCAGTAAATACTCTCCATCTACCGCACTTTTCTTCTACATTTGCCTCGATGCCATTTGACAAAACCTCAAGATATTAAAGGAGTTATTGATTCACTGGCAGCTGCTCCTCTCAAGCACAGCATTGATATAGAGAAAAATTTTCCATTATCAAAATCAGGTAACCACAGAATTAGAAAGTCAGGCAGCCATGAAGAGTCTGCTTTGAAACCAAGACAATCAGGATGCAGGGTCCCTGAGAGCTGAATGCTATAATTAGTCTCTAAGTTAACCACTGCTGGCATCAACTGTGGACATTGTTCTTAGGAGATTTGGGTAGCAACTGTAACAGACTGCAAGCGTGATCACAGACATACTGATAGATGATAAAACAAAATGTAACTTTTAGTTGCCTTAAGCTGATTATAATATCCTTATAATATGAAAAAACACATCTCCTAGCTAGAAAAGGTCCACTACCCATATAAGTCCCTTACCCTTTCAGCATGCATAGTGAATTTAAATGGAGCTGCATCTTTAAGATAAAACAAGAAAGAAACTACCCAATGGCTAGTTAGTAGGTGCTAACATTAGGCATAGCTAATACACTTTATTGTATAAGTATCTACTGGGAATTCCAACCAGCATGCTAGCTTTGTAGAATTATCACCTGACATCCCCTTCTGTGAAGAACAGGAATAAAACAACTGACTATCTGTTGATTGATTTTTGCACACCAGATAAAGAACCCAGAATTGGGACAATAGAATCATAGCCTTCTTGCTTCCCAATGCACTCCCTTCTAGCCTATAAACTGCCTTGGTTTCCCAGCTCTTCTGGAAGAGGAGCATACCTCCTCTCACGCTTTAAAGATGATTCCTCATGGTTGGCCCAATATAAACACTTCTGAGCCCCATTAATAACATCAGAGAACAACTCTCTCATAGTGAGTCATAATGACTAAGTTTCCTTCAATGTTGTACAAAGTCAATTGTCCAGATGGAGTCCTGCCCACTCATCACAGGCTCTCAACCTTTCCAGCATCTTGATACATTGTTTGAGGTCTTCCTCTCCATTCAGACCATCTCTCTTGCTCCTGATTACACCATTCTTCCTCTTCCCATTGGCCACTGACTTCCCATTTAGTAGGAAGGCAAAACGAAGAGGTATAATAATCCTATAACATCCCACATATGATTAAAAAATAGTTGAGGTTTTCTAAGCTTGACTAGTAACTTGGGTCACCTACGTATTACAAGCCTGAATGAGATGAAGCAATCATTGTCCATGTCCTCCAGGTACCACAGCAGGAACCAAGGACTTTGAAAAATCAATGCCAGTGGTAGCACACAAAAAAAAAAAAAAAAAAAAAAAACCAGAACAAAATCAGACAAATATTCCACTGTCTGTGCAAAGAGAAGTCACAAAACAATGTAGAAGGCGCTTCCAGAGAGTGTAAAAACTAAGTGGAATGTATTACTTCCAGGAAAAAAATCATATACACACACTACAAGGAGCATTGCTGGCTGCTAGGCACAGCTACATTTAAAAACTAATGCATTTCAAGAGCAGGATGGAAAGCCAACTGAATGTCAACACATTACAGAAACTTCTATAATATGTCCACTTTAAAACTGTAGTTTGCAAGAAAAAATTAATTTGCTTTAAATATAGGAAAGCAGATATGTGAACATTGCTTATGCTCAAACCACAACAGCAGCTATAACCACATACATAGAACTCACACTTTAGCCTTGCTATAGAAGCATCTGAAAGTGCTGAAACATACTGACAAAATTATGGTTGTTTCATATTGAAAAGGTGTAATTTAAGGCCATAATACACAAATCCTCTTGCTGATACAGAAAAACAGGTAAAAATCTGCAGCAAACATAACAGTAGAACTTCTGAAAATTACTAATTAGACCAAATTTAAAAAAAAAAAAAAATCAGTGTATATTGGAAAATGATAATATTGAAAGTTACATGAAAGACTGATTTGACTCTCTTCTCTCAATGGCTCAAACCATATATAAAAGATACAAATGGATAAAAGCCATCTTATGAAATCCTTACTATTCTAAGCAGGTCCTAGTTTTTCCCTCCAAGCATGTGCTGTTTCTCCAGACTACAAATTAGACCTAACCTCACTCACCTCCACCCATTTGCTCTAGATTTATTAAAAATAATGTGTGACCCTTCAGAGTAGGGCCTTAGCTACATAACAGACATTAATTTTGCTCATAGTATATACTATATGAATATATTCTACACGTAATTAAAATTATTTATTTTCATGGAAGGCTACAAGACCACTCCTAGAAAAAGAACTTAGAAATATATCTCTTTAACAACCAACATGTTACACTCAAGACTTTCTGTGCACCATGATGGTAATACTTTATGCTGATTATACAACTCAAAGATCCCCAAGCTACAACATTATAAAAAGTAAAAATATTTTAAAAATAACAGGAGTTTTATATTAAATGTATTGCTCTAATACCACCTCTGCTAACTTACCTCCAAACCTCCTATCTCCATTTTATAGGGGAGGTATATTTTCCCCATGGTAATGTGGAGAAGAAACACTTTAACATGCAATACTTAATTAGTGCAACACAGGCCCAAACCAATCAGATAGGAACTTCTGTTTTGCTGTCCTGTCTACCCCTTCTGCTGCACCCATGTGGAGGTATTGCCACAAGGTACACCTGTTCTCCCTAGCAGAACTATCAGTCTGACAACTCACTCATCGTTTGCCATAAAAAGCCCGTGGAAGAACATTCACTACCCTTTCTCATGTTTCCTAAAAATTAATTCTTGATGTCCACAGGAGAAGGCAACAGCCTCATTTTAGATTGGTTTCTGTAACCCCAGTTCCCACAGTTGACACTTCCCTCGGGAGTCTTTCCTCAGTCTGTACACACAGAACTGCACAGACTCATGAAGACCCCCTCTCTGCAACACAAGTCATGCAACACAAGTACCGACTTTTGTGATGCCACCTGTAAAATACCTGAGACCTGCACACATTTTCAGCTTGAGATCACAGTCAGGTCATCCCTCGTTCCTGACTCTTGCCCCACGGTCACTTTCTGGCTGAGTTGGGCTGTGTCTCACAGCCTGATCGCCCCAAGGGAAGAAAAGGAGAAGAGGAACTTCTGTGTTGGGGGCAGGGAACACGCAGGTTAACCCGTTTACTATGCATTAATCCTTTACATAACGCTGAAAACAAATTCTATCAGCTCCTGACCACATTTGGAAATAACACAGCATGGCCACTCTTGCTCATGAAACTTATCTCACATAGGATACAAAATTCAGGTAATTGTTGCAGCTGACACTGTACAAGGCCCCCAAAGTCTCAAATGTCAACAGGTGTTGCGTTCTTTTTCAGAATATATGTTTTGCCAGATTCCTGATATTATTCCCAGGACAAGGCAGTCCCATAAAACAGGACCAAGATGGAATTGGATTCAGCAAGATGCCTGAGAGCTCTTTTAAGCGCACAAACGTTACTTCAACATATAAGCTAAGAAAAGAATGGCACAGATAGAGCCTCTCGACTAATTCTGCAGTTGATATCCAAAAGAGAGCATTATGGAACCTCATTCTCCCTTTGACAAGCTATGAGTTTCACTTGGATGCAGCCAACCCCTATAGATGGGACCTTGTGGCTAACCCACAAAAGATTTTGGCCAGAAAGTGTACCGAGGACATGCAGCTGAAAGCAGACCAGAAGCACAAGGGTTTATGCATTGATATCTCAGGGAGAACAAATTGCTTGCCTAAACAGAATGAAAATAAAGCCTCCTCAAGCATGAGGGAAAGTCCGCTCACGCCTCCCTCAGAACAGAGGTGACCAAGAGCCACAGCACTATGAACGACATCCTCATAGGCAAAAATGCAGTTCACGGTCCCTAAGCAAGCTTAGAAAGCGGGCAGCTGTAGCCCCTCGTCCGGCCCCGCATGTGAACACATCAGACAAGCTTCAGGCCCGGCATCCCCATGTCCTCTGCGAAGGCAGCCAGTGGGGGTCGGCCCGGGCCCACGTCACGACCTCTCACACAACCGGCGACAGCCCCTCACACCCTCCTCATGCCCCGGCCCCACACTGCGTCCTCGGGGCTCGCCCTTTCTTTTCTCTTCGGTGCCCCCGGCCGGGCCAGGCCGCCCCACTTGCCTTCAGCTGAGACTTGGAGACTTTCCCGCTGCGGTCGAGGTCCAGTGCGGTGAAGGCGTGCCAGATGGACTTCAGCAGCTCCTCCTTGAGGCCCACCATGGCCGGCCCGCCGGCTGCCGCCACCCCAGACTCGTCGCCGCTGCTTTCTTCACCTCTCCTGGCCTCGCCGCACCCGCCCCGGGGGCGGGTGCCCGCCCTTGCCCGGCTCCGCTGGCGCCGCCCCGGGAGCCGCGCACGGCCCGCCTCAGAGACGGGGGCTGAGGGCGGCAAGAGCCGGCAGGGGCCTCAGGTGCTGAAGCGAGCGTGTGCCCCGCGAGGAGCGGCCCCCACCCCAGCAGCTCCGGCTCCGCGGCCGCTGCGAGGGGCGAGAGCTCGCTGCTGTGGGGGGCTCCACGCCGCGGTACAGAAGATACCGTCTGATTGTCACAGAGAAAAATAACTTCCCGTCTAGGATTTTCGCACAAAGGTGCAGTTTAACACCAGCCAACAGTTAACCCCATGCAGTCATTCACTCACTTCGCCCCCCGTGGGATGGGGAAGAAATCTGAAAGGGTAAAAGTGAGAAAACTTGTAGTACAAGATAAAGACAGGTTAGTAGGTAGAGCAAAAGCCACACGTACAGCAAAAGACGAGGAATTCATTCACCACTTTCCGGTGGCAGGTATGTGTTTAGCCACCAGCTAGGCTGTCTCACAAATAATGGTAACTTAGGAAGACAAACCACAACCACCACAACTCCGAATGTCCCCTGCTTCCTTCTTTCCCCAGGTTTATGTGGTATGGAGCATCCCTTTATTCAGCTGTTCCATATGTGTTCACTCTCAACTTACTGTGCACACCCCCCACTCTACTTGCTTAGGGAGATGAGAAGCAGAAAAGGCTTTGACTCCATGTGAGACATAGTCCAATAGCAACTACTATGAAGAAAAATTAACTCTACTCCAGCTAAAACCAAACAAGGAAACAATGCTATGCCTAGTTTTCTCTGTTCCTGCATTTTCAGATAGATATACTTTTGTATATGAAGATAACCCAACAAAATGGTTTAGTTGGTAGCTGAGCAACCACCAGGTCACCAGTAAGTATCAAACATACCTGCTGAAGTGCATTCAAGTAGAAGTAGGTTCTGTGGAATGTCACTGAGAAAAAAAACAATTCTTCCTGTTCACACATGCATCTTCTCATGGCAGAGGTAGGATTTGTTTAGAACAGTGTTCAGTGATTTTAACGGCCCATTTTCATAAAAACAATAGACCAAAAAAATGAAATTAAACCATAGTGCCCCACAAAGTAATTGTTAAAAAGCTGTGTACATCTCTTTATTATTTTTGCAGGCTTCTGTTACTCCTGATTTAAACAACATGCTGAAATCCTTTGCCAGAGCAGGATTTGTTTTCCACCAAAAATACTTCCTTTCAAGTCAATAGGTTAACAGTTCATGCTTAAATGTTTCATTAAAAGGAGTAGTTCACATAAGCTCCAGCTGCTCCAGCTTTTGGTAGGTTAATGAAAAAAAATGCTTTTATGCATAGTACAGGATTTTATACAGATGTATTTAAAATAGTTTTTATAAGATGGAACTAACTGAGCAAGTCCTGTAAAACAAAGTTCTTACACAGACACAAACTTGCTGTTGAACAAAACCTTTGGTTTTGGGTGGTTTTTTTTTCACTTACCCAAAATAGCTTTAACAAAGTTACAGGACTAACTGCACCCACACCCAAAGTGTAAGCTATTTAAAGCAACTCTTCTGTTTTAGTGTGCTAGTCTGGATCTTTGCTTATCAAAGGCTTTACATTTTAAAGATGCGAAGATAAGGCTGACATATAATCCACAGAACATTAACTAACAGTGATCACAATTAACCATGAAGTTACTCTAAATGGCTTACATGGTACAGAAGTAGGTGCTGATGCAACTTAACACACTTCTGCTTTTTTTTTTTTTTGGAAGTTATCTGAGATCCCAGCAACTTTAGTTTACATTTGTGCTGATTCTAATCTTGCTTGCTCACCACAGTTAAAAACGTGAGGGGTGGTGAGATCAGGGAGGGAAAAGTGGCTCACAGACTCACAGAGTGACTCACTTTCAGGAAGGAGGTTTAGCTAGACCTTGCAGATGGCTCAGCCCCGTGAAGTCAATCACCTTTCCTCCTCTCTACAGAAGCTTAATTATGCCTTGGTTAACCAAGTAGTAAGTATTTGTCAGGGAGGTTCTAATCAGAGGAAAGATTACGCATTTGAACTGTTACTAAATTTCTTTTTATGCTACTGAGTCAGTGAAAATGCCATCAAGGAAGGAATTCAGACACTCAGTTTTATGCTTTGTTAGCTCAGAAAAAAAAAAAGAAAAAAGTCTTCCTGGCTAGGCCAGTCATTCTCATTCTCCACAGGAAAACTAAATTGAAGCAACCAGAAAACTGAAGACCACTACGCCAACTTTGTAGCAAATTGTGTTCCAGTATCTGCCACTTCACAGTAATATTTCAGTAGAAAATAAAACTAAGGCAAGTAGCGGTGTTCATGACCAACGTTTTGTAGTTTCTGAACAGACCAGTCTCACCACAAAACATCTCAAGGAAGCACCACGGGACAGTGTAGAAGCCCAGTTAGTATATTTGACATTATACCGTAACTCACTCCTCAAGCCACCTGAGGAATTTGTTTTTTTTCTATTATTTTTAATTATTTTTAAATGTTTTACCTCTGGCATCATACACATGCCTCAAAAACATTCTCACTGAAACTATGCAGAAATTAGGGACTAAAATTTTAGTTGAAACAGGCAACAGCATTAGATGCTGAATCAGAATGGCAGCTCAGCCTCTCCTACAGAAAAAGTTACTTTCCACTCACATCTAAGACTTCTAGAGCACTCTGAGGCAATTCCAGCAGAGCACACCTACTCTATTTTATGCACAACTCATGCATTTCTATTCAAACTTGACAAAACACAATAGAGATAAAGCACAAGAGCGTTGTTACCTTTCAGTTCCTTCCCGATAACACACATCTTTCTCTACACTTGTAGCTGATTTTCTCACCATGTGGTACAGTGAGTTCTGTAACAAGTAGCTTATTTGCAGAAAAGAAGAAGCAATTAAATCCTAGGAATTTACTGCAGCAACCATCTGGTACCATGTTTTGGGATGGAAACTGGAGAAATGCTCAGTGGAAAAAGCCATTTAAGCAGAATTTGTGTAGAAGACTGTCAATCAGTATTGACTCTATTTACAAGATCAAAAGGAGATGGAATTCCTATTTGCTAAGGCATGGAGCAAACATATGGGGATTTTCCACCCTAAATATCTCAACACTTCACTAGCTGAGGCTGAAAAGAAGCAAGAGGAAAGAGTTGCAGAAGCAGGAAAACCATCCAAGAGCAGTAGCTGTTAAGACCACTAAGGGTTGGGTAAAGGAGGTACTTCTGTCCCACTCATCTCTTCCCTGCAGACCATCTTGCCTAAAATACTTCCACATTAGTGATGCGTTCTCTTTGTCCACCCATAAGTGAATGTGATCTTTCCCACCAAGATGCAGACTTGAACATGCAGAATCTTTTCCTGTGCATAAATGGCAATTCAGCAACAGCAAGAGTTTTTGTGTCCATTAGCCCACTTACTTGGAAGTAACCCTAGGGATGCAGAGGTCATTAATTAGAATTAGGTCAGTTATTTTGCTTTTGTGTTCAGTCAGGTACAGAAACATTTCTGAGCAGCATTATTACTCAGATGCCACGCCAAATAGCAATGCTGCATTATTAGAAAAGAGTCAAATGAAGGGCAAAAGGAAGATCTTTGAAACCAGTTCTTCAGATTTTTCAAGACTACCCAGAATCTCAGTTAATTTTCAAGTGTGCACATCAGACCTTTGAGCAATGTGTTAAAGTAATAATTTGCTTCCTGTTTAATTAAGCACAGCAATATTCTCTCCTCGGGGCACCTCCCTTTCCCTTATCCCAATCCCATTACACTTAGGGAAGATAGCATCTTCATCCAATTCCAACTGTTTAAACAGAAACAAGACCTTAATTTCCTGTCTGTGCTGTCCTGTCCAACCACTGCTTCTTCCTGCTTTCTCTCTAGTGTTTCTGGAGACCAGAACTTATGATCCCGTTTAGCAGCTTCCATCCAAGGTTGCTTGCAGCTCTGAGATGTTTCCATGGCTCACAGACAGAAGATAAGGTTCAGGCAGGGAACAACCCAGCTTTTGACTCTTGGCTAGCTCTTGACTCCACAGCAGCAATATTCATAGATAGCACACATGCAGGGTTTTACTGAAGTGCATACATATCAGATAGCAAATCATATATATGGTGAAGTAACAAGGTATCTTTGCCAAGTATACAAAATAACAACAGTGTATAGTAGACTCTTTTGTCCAGCAGGTGCTGCTGGAGACTACAAAACACATTGAGGATGAGGTCAAGCTGGTCAGGTTTTAGTAGGTGCTTTTTCCGCCTAGTCCAATGAGCACAGAGTGACTAAGCATACTTTTCCTCATGACACTTATCAGTGTAACACAGCTTGTAAAATTGAAATCTTATTTTCAAATATACAAGTAGTTTCTACCTTTACTTCTATGTAGAGAAAAAGCTTCTCTCTCAAGTTCATTCCTGGGCACACTGCTGGCTCGTCTGTCAACCAACACCCCTAGGTTCTTTTCCACAAGACAGCTTTCCAGCCACTTTTCTCCAAGCCTGTAGCATTGCATGGGGTTATGAACCAAGTGTGCAACTAGGTACTGGGCCTTGCTGAATCTCATCTTTGCCTCAGGCCATTGATACAGCCTGTCCAGATCCCTCCATAGAGCTTCACTACCTTACCTTCAAGCAGTTCAACACTCCTGAACAATGTAGCATCTCTAAATTTACTGAGGGTGCTCTCAATCCTTTTGTTGATCATTCATAAAGATATGAGAACTGTCCCCAAAACTCAGCCCTAGGGAACACTACTTGTGACTGACCAGTAACTGGATTTAACTCCATTCATAACCACTCCTTGGGTGCAGCCACATGTTTGTTTGGTTGGGTGTTTTTTTTACACAAAAAGCATTCAACAAGATTACAGAGGTACTGTGTACAGCTTGTTTGTACAGAAATACCTGTATTGATGTTACAAGATTTTGAAAATGAGTGATGAAAGGGCATATTATTGTAACAGATCAAATTTATTCACACTACAGGGCAAGAAAGGCTATTGGTTTGTTGTTCTCCCACTAACTGGTATTTATTATTGTTTAGAAGTATGCTTAAAGAGAGATCTCATTTAACACAGATGAACCTTAAAATGCAACAAACCTATGATATCCTAAGCTCTCTCACAACCATCATACAAAAGACCATCACACAAAGTCAAAGTTTAATGGAGTACCAGTCCATGAACTTTTCTACAACAACTGCATATTCAGAGAAATAAGGTACTGAAGCCAAGCCTGAATTTCACTGTCTTGTATGAATAGCTCTGACAACTCCTACAAATAAAGGTATTAGGCAGTTTTCATTTGCTAATTGCAAAGCTACATTTTGATAGTCCATTCAGTTCACATGCAGCTTCTCACCTTCAATTCTAGCAAACCTCAATAGACTAATCTATTATGGCTTTATTAAATTTCACATCTCATCTAACACCTGATTTGCATTCATGCTGTTATTGCGTTCCCTACTGTGCTAGTTTGAAGCAACCATCACACCTACACTACTCCAATTCCTCCCAGTTCTCGTTCCCAACTTCTAAACAAGCAGCTCTCTTCCCATTCTCAGCAACACAAGTCTCCCTCCTTACCTTAGAACCAGGTCTTCAGTTTCTTCTAGTCTTTCCTCTTCAATTATGGGTTCCACATTAAATCTTCCAGGGATTCTCTAACAGGCAGTACCATTCCTGAAGGCTGTAGGGACAGACTGCTATGAGATATTTATGCACAGACTGGTGCTTCCCTCATGAAGGGATCAACAAATATGTTACCTCAGTCTCATGTGCGGGAGCCACAAGCATCACGCAGGAGCAGGAAGCAGATTTAACTGGGATATGCCATCATGTTTCTGACTCAGTATTGTATTTCCACAAATACAGAGTTAAATAAGTATTAGACAGTATTAAACAAAACTTTTAACTTTAATTGGCAAACTCAACACTACTAAGAACAAGTAAAAGCACTAATGGGAAACATTGTTTAAACTAAAATTAATGAAGAGACAAGCCAGTAATTACAACAGTTCTATTTTTAGCAACATCTGTCAGCCTAGGTCCAACATCAGTACAGGTTATGACAGCCACATTCTGCTCATCTTGGAACTTAAAACTGAATAGTTAAGCTTTGTCTGCTGGCATCTCAGACTGCAGTCTCTGTATAGTATACTATCAGCACGACCAAAACTTATGTACATGAACAATGAAGCATGACTTAAAACACACTAAATTATTTACAAGTACTCCAACATTAAAAAAAAAAAAATACAACAGCCTTAAGAACGGACAATGGAAGCAAATACCAACATTTAGAGAACCTTATTAAAATTACAAAACATCAATAGCCAAGACATTAACAATTGCACTACACTAAGAGAGTCCAAATATTACATTGGTGCATTATTTCACAATGCACTAGCTTCGAGAGAAAAATGCTGCCTTCACTAAAATGCAGCTTAGATCTGTTTCACGTAATTATTTTTACAAGAAGCCTCTTAACACAATAATGATTGTTTTAATGCTACAGTTTACAGCAAGGACAACTAAAAATAGCAGCAGTTCCACATGGCACTTGAATTCCACAGGTTTCTAAGCTGTGGTTTATGCAATGCCTACAAAGTGCTCCCAGTTGAATATACAAATAGAATTCACAATAAAAGTCTACCTGGTATCAGGTACATTGAGTGTAGATGGCTTTAAAGCCTGTCTTTCAAAATTTATTCCCCTCTGCTCCAAAAAAAAAAAAAAAAAAAATCATTAACTATCAAAGCAAGGCCCCCTCCCTCCCTCTTAAAGATCATTAGGGATATTACTTCTTATTACAATGCTGTAACACTACGAAGCAGCACACCACTATAGTGGTTAACCCTGGGACGATGTAACATCTAACAGTGTAACTGAAAGGCCTATGGATTAACATCCAGGATCCTCTATAGACAGGATAGTAACTGAGTCCATTAACTCAAATGGTTAACACAGCTCATCAGTCGTACTGTACAAGTAAAACATTCAGAAGCAATTCCTGCAAAACTAATGACACCGATCAAAGACAGGAGAAGAGAACAGGAATTGAATGCTTCCTTGAATCCCGTAGAGGCTTCAGTCTGGCAAAGATGTACAGCCACCCTCAGCAGTTCTTTCAGACTTCATAGTTAGTATATAGTAAGGCTAACTGAGCGGTTCATTTTCTTTCCAATGAGTCGAGATGGTCTATTTTGCGTCGTAGATCTAGTTGCCATTCTATCAGTGAACAGCGCTCGCTCCTCAGCTGCAGCCTTTGCCATCTGTGCCTTCTTCAGCTCTCTGCAAGACATTGAGAAAGTTGAGTCACACTTAAGCAACAGTATCAGCAAGCACATCACAGCAAGAGTGTTTTAACTGAATTACAGCAGTTAGAACTTAAGACGTGGTACCAATTTAGGTCATTCTAAGACCATTATCATTTGTATGCACCTGTTTACAACTCACAGAAGTGGGATGTTTATTAGTTCACATTCTTTCTCTTGAAGAACAAGGTAAAGAAATGACAAATTCACCCAACCCTGATCTTGAAATCCACCTTTTTTATAAGCAGCTCCACACTTTAATTCCTAGAACATGGCAGGACACTGTTCACTTTCTGGTAACCACTTAAGACCTGCCTACTGCGGTTTGCCCAGATTAAGCATTCAGCCACATCTACGGTTCAAGATTCAAACAGACAGACACACATCCAGATGAATGCAGATGAACATAATTGGCAACAAACAAGTCAAGAAGCAGTCTTCTGTGTATGTACATCAAAAGCTTATCACTACCTAAATATTCTTCTGCCTTACATAAAAAATTGAACCCAAAACTGCAAGGCTGAATCACTGAAGGTAGCTCAGGCCATTGTCATTGTGCGCATTCTGTCAATTACTGTTTCAGACAATTATTAATACTCACTTTGAGGACAAAGTTAAACAAAGCTTAGGATAAAACTGTGAAGTAGTCTGACAAGAGCAAAGTTATCATTATCAAGGGTTTCCCCCCCATGCATCTCTTTTTTCCTCAAACGCTGACATATGGCTAAGTGCAACAATTCCCTCTATTCTCTTCCTATTTCAAACTATCCCTTGAAGGAGTTTTCTCCACCATAAGAACTAGTATTTGTAATCTCACTTCACAGTTGATTTCCAATGATAAAATTTTACAAGCTTGCTGCATATTGGTGTAGGTGTACATAAAGTTAAATGTTTCCATTTAATAAGCTACTCTCATTCTTTTAAGCCAAAACATTAACATCTACACTGCATCTAATATTCCCCCAATCACTCTGTCAGTTCACTGAAAGAGAATGCAATCAATTTTGAGTCCTCTTCCCTAAAGACTGAACTGTAAAATGCATGCATGTGCACAGCCACCCACAACTAGGAATTTAAGTTTTACAATATATTCCCATTCTTCCCTAGAAGTCTAATCTTGAATTCTTCCTTCCTCTGAAGGAAACACAGTAGAAAAGCTGAATTTCTTTACAAAGATTCCTTGCATTGATGATGAGCTCAAAACACAAGTGGTGCCTTAAAGGGGTCAAAATCGTAAGTGCTGAAAAGGCAAAACAAAACAAAAATACCTACCTGAACTGTTTTACGAAACACTACCCTACCCATACAACATTAAAAATTACTGTGGGTAAGTGCTCTTCTTAAAATATTTCTTGGATTTGCAGTTATTTTACAACTGTTAACTACTTGTCAGGCCAGAAGTAGTCTTCACAAAACGTTAGCTTTGGTAACTCCTCCTTCCATACAAAACAAACATTTGTTGTCTCTGCATAAGCAAGTTATCTCAGCAAATCTGTCCTTGAATAGCCTGCACAAACTGCCAAATTATTCTCTCTGCAGACAGTGTAATTTGTAAGATTACCATATAAAATTGCAAGCTGGGCTAGGTTCAAACTGCAACAATGGCAAGTAAAGCAAATAGCAATGGAGAGAATACGAATACGAAATTAACA
Organism: Tricholaema leucomelas; assembly: GCA_013400475.1. NCBI lineage: Eukaryota > Metazoa > Chordata > Aves > Piciformes > Lybiidae > Tricholaema lacrymosa > Tricholaema leucomelas. Next base: position 1,598,986 of record WAAF01018538.1, on the reverse strand, counting down.
TCTTCATTCAAAACAAGCCAGTCAGAAACCTGCCTGTTACGCCTAATACATGCAAAGGTTTGTCCCTGCTCACTGCAGGAGGGTTAGATGACTTTTAAAAGCTCCTTCCAACCCAAAGCATTCTGCAATTCTACGATTCTTAACTCTCTCTGAAACTTGGGCAGAAATCAGACTTGGCTAAGGGGAACCTTTTCTTCAAACACTCATCTCTGGATTAAAGCTTTGAGCGAGGGGTAGGACAAGATGACCTTCTGATAAAAATGGTTTTCTGGTAACCTAATAACACCCTTCTGTACAAGTCAAAACAGTTCAAAAACATTCCTGACATACTGTTTCATCATTTTTTTTTTTCAAGACAGCTCATTTAAGTCACATTTCCCAACATGTTTCAATGTACAAATGATGGGTTTATGTCACAGAAGTGTGCATTATGCTTGAAACATTTTTTTTTTCTTCTTACTGCTGTAGTGCTCTGTATGCGTTGAATACTAATAGTGTATTTGAGACTGCCCAAGAGTGCTCAAGGTGTTCCTTCAATGAAGCAACGTCACATAACCCACTTTGTACTCTCAGGTTTGTATAGGCATACAGATTTGTGGACCTCCTGCAGGAACAAGGAGGTTTTAGTCCTGCTATATCATCAATTTATGATCACATGAAAACCTGTTCATTTATATTTAAGAATCCCAAAGAGCTACTTACTTCTGCAAGAGAGAGTTTTTGAATTTTTCAGCGTTCAGTTCTATCCGAAGCTGCTCTGCACTCTTTTTAGCAGCAGAGAGAAGCACTGAATGCTTAACTAGTGCCACAGCTGAAGGCCTTTTCTCTGGGTCTGGATTAATCATAACCTTGGAAAAACAAAGTCAGTCATTTGAGTTAAGGCAGATAATACAGTAAATTCCACTCATTTCTGAGCCCCTAGTATGAGAGTTCTTACTTTTAGCAAGTCTAGTAATTCTTGAGAAAGCACTTGTGGTATTCTAGGTAGTTTTCCTTGTCGAATTTCATGCCATTGGTCTCCATTGGTTGGAAGTGGTTCAGCTCCAGCAGCACAGACAACGGTCAGAGCAAGAGCAAAAATATCTGCTTTCGGCAAATGAGTGTAGTTCTTGAAAAATAAACAGAAACTCATTACACATACCACCAACTCACTGCAGCTGAACTGAACACATCCACACTATTACACTCCCTTTTAAATACTACCAATGTTCAAAGGGCTTATCATTTAGGAAGTTCCTCCTTCTCCAGCAAAGAAGTGGCAGACAGCATGCAGACACCACTACCTTCCACAAACAGAACAGTTACCTCTTGTAGGACTTCATTTGCAAGGAAACGGCTATCACCTTCTTCCACCTGTGGACTAGATACTCGAGTTACATGACCAAGGTCACCTGCAAAAGCAAAGAAAGTTGTATTTCAGAAGATAAACACGACAAAGCAATTCTTTTGAGCACAAGCATGCTGCTTCTCACCTATTTTAAATACAACTCTATCAGATGACCAGTCATCATCATCACCTTCCTCTGATGTTGCACTTGGGACTGATGTCCTAGATATGAAAATATTACCTGAAAAAAAAAGAGTATAATTATTTTTAAAAAACACTCACACAATTTCTGTCCAATTCACTGAGTTTCCCTACAGTTTTCTTTAGCCACAGAAGTTTTAACTGTATACATACCCAGTATGTAGAACAAGAAACTGTAAGTTACTCCTGGCCCCTGGGCTAGGAACCGAGCCAAGTGTTATGCAAGTAGCGTCAATTACACAAAAAGAACCCAAGATAAACTTACAGTTTAGGTTTGCTAGCCAATTTTGTAACTGACATCTTTGTACTGCTATTTGGAACTTCATTGAAGAATTTACAGTTAATAAGGTGTGGCTAACTGCTCATTTTTCTACATCAGATTAAATCAACTGAGAAAGTTGTCAAGAGAGCGCAAAGCAGTTTGCAAACTTACTAGGTTTGATATCCATGTGTACCAGTGACATTGAATGAATGTACTTTAAGCCTCGAGCTACCTGAAGTAGCAAGTCCTTCAGTTCTGGTTCAGTAAAATAACGCATGTTCCTGTAATTTTCACTTATGGCATCTGCTAAACTGCCACCTGAGACAACAGCAAAAGAAAACAACTAATTTTACATCAAACAGTTGACACAGTAATGACAGCTTGCTTCCAAAATTAAGTACGACTAGCTCCCAAAATTAACAAAAAATGTGTCACCAAGAACTTGCTACATAGGAAGTGTAAAATCTAGTACTATGTTCCCCTCTTTACGGCTATGTAATGCAACAAAATTATCTTCCTGCAGTAGTGCAAATGAACTGCAAAACCAACACAAGAGGAAAATACCTCTCTCTCTCTTCCAAATCTCTGGCAAAGTATCAATCACAGGAAAAGTACTTCACGCATCAGAGCCACCTCCCTTTTCAAAAGGAAACCGTCTGGTAATTTTCTCAATTTCAGTTTGTATTATTACATAGAAGAATGAACAGTTCTGCCGTTTATAAATGCCTCCCTATTCTTCCAATATTCTTGAACTTTGTAATTTTCTAGCTTTTACTTCACATACCTGATACACCTTCTCCAGTAGAAAAGAACATTAAACATTTGAGACAACCGTGATACGAGCTACATGCAGGGCAGTCACTTCCTAAATAGGACTAGGGATTTGTATAAATATCTGTGTATCTTCAAAAATTTTGAAAGCAAGCAATAAACTTTACTTACCATTGCAGTATTCATTCTGTATAAGCATATGGTCATCTTCTGCCCATGCAGAGTAGTATCTTACTACATGAGAATGCTGTCCCAGCACTGCATGTGCATAGACCTCCCTTAAAGCATTTTGTCTGTTACAGACAAAAAATAACAGCATATAGGAATATTAGTCTGATTTCAGCTTGATAGAAACATTTATATCATACTCTTCTGCCAGATCAGGTTTCTAATTAAAATTTATGCATTTACTTTCGTGGTGTATTAACATGAATTTGTATTACACAGCATCAAAAGATTAAGTGTGTGGAACACTAAAACTCATATTTCGTTGCACATAATTCTTGAGGCAGCTGCCACTTCTATTACATATCAGCAGCAAGCTTTGAGAATCATCTGAAGTTTCAGGGAAAAACTAATGACTGTAAGCCAGAAGCATGACCAAACTCAACATTCCTAACTTCTTCCAAGTCCAGTATGCAATTTCGAGCAATGTAGACTTCTGAGTTTTATACTGTAAGTGTTAAAACAGTGAGGGGAAGGAGTCACCAATTGCAGGCTCATTCAGAAATGCCCAAAAAAAAAAAAAAAAATCTCAAAACTGACCTGACTAATATGCATGCCACAAGCTGACAAGGAAAAGAACCTCCTTTGCAGTATTGCTTTCATTTCCTATCTCAAAGGGTCATCACTGCAGATTATTCATGCAGCCCCTCCTGCCATTAATGCAATTAACTAACCCTTGTTCTTGCTTTTCAGACAAGAACAATCTGTTTCCATATGGATCACTGAGACAAATGCCTGCTAGGAGAAAGGCCAAGTAACCTTGCTTCCCCAGAACTGCACTATATTCAAAATAAAAATTATTTTGAAATTGTACCAGTTTTACATTTAATCCACACGTTTATACTTTTCCTTTAAATGTCTTCCCTAGATACCAATAGGAAGAGACATGGGAAGTAAAAGGACTAAGAGAATGACTTAACTCTTAATAGAAAAAAAAATACTCACTCATCCACAGAGCCAGCTAAGGGTTTCTTGGACCGCTTTATTGCGTAAATACAGCCATCAAGCCTCTTCACACATTTAAACACAGAACCAAATTCACCAGATCCAATCTTCTCCAATTCATGAAATTCAGTCGCATACCGTGACTTCATGTTACTTTCTGTTATTGTTATCCTCTGTAAAGATTAAAAAGGAAAACACTTAGATATGCAGATACACAAACTACTTCACTCAGTATCAAGTTCTAAAGATTCATAATTACCTTAGCAGGTCTGATAGTTTCATCTTCAGGCTCTCCGTCACTTGCTTCCATGTCCTCACCACAGGAGCTGAAATTCACAACAGTTACTTTTGCAGAAGTAATAGGGCTTATGTAAATTTAAACCTGAAGTTTAGCAGCTGTTAATTTTTACATCTATCTCCCATTCTACCTAAGTTTAGTTTAACTGAACACTAGACATTTGTGAGCACAAGTCGTAAAATAAAGGTACAATGCTGTTATCTTTGTCATCTCTTCACATTTCGTACCATTTATTTAACATATTTTCCCCCTCAAGATAAGACTGTGTGCAAAGGTCATTCACTTCGGCAAGATGACTGTAGGATACATCCTAGTCTATCCTCTCTGTATACTAATCAAAACACTGAATGCTAAACAGTTACTTCAAAACATCAGACATCTCAAAGCTGGTACTATCATAAAAACAACTTTAAATGGAACCTTAGCAGCTAAAATTTCTGAAGAAAAACTTAACAAAGGAAGACAGAGAGGTTCCTCACTCATTCCAGTGCATTCGCTTCCTCCTCCGACATTTTCCTTCAGAGTTGTGAAGGAACATGGAATCGGGAGTGAAGGGATTGATGTTCACATGAGGTGTTTGTCTAATATCTTCTTGCTTCTCTGATTTCCCAACATTCATAAAAAGAGAACCCACTCGAAGTTTGACTGAGCTGGAGCCTATTCCTTGTGCTTTAGATAGCAAACTCTGTATTAAAATAAAAAACACAAAAAACACATACATACTACATATAAAAAAAACACCCAAAACAAATCAAACAAAAGCCACAACAATGAAACACATGAAAGACGCATAAAAAAATAATTATAGCCTCAATATTGCTTTAGACATGCAGTCATGTCATGCTGGAAAGCCATTACAACATTCTGCCATCAAAGTTCACATGAATTGCTTAAATATCTTCATTTCTATCAAAAAGAACTCTATCAGGCTTTACAATCCACACAAAAGTGTGTAATAAAATTACTGAACGTTAAAATACTTTTTAAAAGACAGGAAGGACTGTGAGAGCAGGTTTTTCCTGCCTTTCACACGTATTTCTGAGACAATTCTTCGTCTATGAAAAGGACAGATGAAACTTGTGGATCATTCTCTGCTGTACCACCATGATTTTCATATATGAGATATGAAAGTTAGATCAGATACGAGATCTTTGGTGACTATAAATTTAGGTGGCAAGCTTAAAAAAATATTCAATACTGATGTACAGATGCCTCTTGCACCATCAGTTCAAGAACCAAACCAGATCTGTTGGGCAGTACCTTGTCAGACTAGGCATTTGCCAGGCACATGAAACCTCTCTCAGCTGGGTAAGGAAGTTTGCACCTGAGTCTCCTACATCCTAATGAGGATGCCAACCACTGATCTATGTGAATTGCAAAGAGTATTGCCTTTTCCTAGCAATACCATTCAAAACAAAAACCCAATGTAACTTAAGCTTAAACTACTGTAGGGAAAAAGGCTCCATACTTGAGAATCTCAACTGCACTCCTCTAATCTGGACAAGATAAACACCTTTAAGTCACTATGCATTTCAAGTACTTCCACTGGATACCTTAAACTGATAGATTCTTCCATATTTCAAAGATAAGCTCTCCAAGATAACTCACAGAGACTTCGGGCACCTAATCTAAAAATGCCACTTAACTGCAGTGCTAAGACCTTGGGTTTAGTGTCACACTCCAGAATATTCTTGCATCTCTAAAGCATCTGCTTGTAACTGAATACAAGGCCATACAATTGTTTAGATGTGAAGGGACCTTTAACGGTCATCTAGTCCAACTCCCCTGCAGTAAGCAGGGACAACTTCAAACAGATAAGGTATCTCAGTGCCCTGTCCAGCCTGATCTGGAACGTTTCCAAGGACGGGGTATATAATCATCAGTTTTACTATCTCAAAACATGTACCACTGATTTCAACCAGTGAAACCTCATTTGAGATGAAAGCTGTAGAAAAACAATTAAGAAGCTTGCCTTCCTCGCACCTTAAATCAGTTGTTTTCAGCCTATAGACCGCTGAGAGATTATTCCCAGGGATTATCCCTGGATTACTTCTAAAGTGCTATAGGAAAAGTAACAAAGAAAGCAAACCCATTATCATTAGGTTTAAAATCACTATGTAGTGTTTTACATGAGTGTCGAGTTCAGAAGTTGAAATGCTTTCCAGAAGTCTGCTATTGGCAGAGTTCAGAGCTACCTAGCCCTTTAAGCTTCCAAATCCATCGGTTTAACAACATGGGCTACTCAAAGAACCTTTTACATTGGATGCGAAAGAGCGCAGATATGAAACTCGCATCAGCTGCAACGACAGCAGTACTCCAATCACACCGACTGACAGACACAAGAGCGAATTCCAATTCACGCTTCAACTTTCTGGTTGACAAAGGTACAAATGCCCACACAACGCTTAAGTACTTATAAAATTTTGTAAGTTTAATATTCCACTTTCGCCTTTTAAAAAGCATTTTCCACAAAATACAGTGAAAGGGGAGTATTTGTATCTGTAGATATAAATATGTATATATAAATACAAAACACCTCCCCAAATGCTCTATATACTTATTGCACGTTTAAGAAGGGGCTGTCGCATGCCCCCAGTCCCCAGTCCAGGACAAAGCACGGTGTTGGGGGCGCTACTGCTTTCTATTCCCCTTCTGCTCGGGCCGCGATCTGCCATCAAACAGTGCAGCAGCCGGGGCTGCCGGAATAAACCGAGCGGCGCCCGCCTCGGCCCCACGGGCGGCCCCAGCAATCACGAGGAGGCGGCGCCCGCCCGCGCCCGCCCCCTTCCCCCTGCCGGGCCCACCGGCGCGCGGGGCCCGGCCGCAGCGGCGCGGGCGGAGCATAGCCCCCCGCGGGTTACATAACTTTAACGGACGAGCCGTGGGCAGGTCCCCGAGCACAGGCCAACAACTTTCCGTTGCGGACTAGCGGGGTGGGGCAAGCGGTTCCTTCGCCGGTACCGGGCCTCTGCCGTCCTTTAACCCCCGAGTTTCAACTGCCAGCGCGGCACCTTCAGCGGCTCCGCTGAGCCCCGCCCGGCCCTGCCCAGCACCCCCCCACTCTTCCCTCAGCTCGGAGAGGCCGATCGGGGGACCGCTCCTGCGCGGGGTAGATGCCTCACCTTGGGGGTGTGCGGGGTGTCGAAGAGACGCAGCTTGCGGAAAGTCTTGTGAGGCGGGGTGCCAGGGTAGTCGGGCAGCGGCGAACTTGGCTCCTCGCTCCGTGCTCGGTAACCACTAGCTGCCGGGTGTGGCGGAGAGTGTCCGCAGCAGCGGCGGCCCTTGTGAGGGGGCGGCGGTGAGGGCGAGCCGGCCATGAAATAGGTTCCAGGCGACTTTACCGGCGAGGAGCCGAATCCTTCCTCCTCCCACGAGTCTCCTTCGTCCGGCAGCGCCGTCGCCGCCACGGGCTCCATCTCCTCCTCCTCCAGCAGGGGCGGGTCGCCTCGCGCCGGGGTCCGAGTCGATGAGAGCGGCGAGTCCGCCTCCTGGAAGGCTGAGTCTTCGCCAGTGCTGTTGCCGCTGCTGCCGCCTTCCTCCTCCTCGTCCTCCTCTTCCTCTTCGCAGTCACTGTTGCCGCCCAGGAACAGCAGCTTCTGCCGAATCGGGGCGGCCGCCCGCCGGGCCGAAACCCGCCGTGGCGGCGCCGCCTGCTGCAAGCTGAAGAAGCTCATAGCGGCTCGCAGACGAGCCCCGCTCACGGCCGAACCACTGCCGCTGCGCTGCCCCCGCGTCTACTCACTGCGAAACGCCCCTGGCTGCGACAACGGCTCTGCACGGCGCTGCCCCTGAGCACGGCTCGCCTCGCGCTGTTCGGACTCCGCGGCTTTCCCGCGACCGTTAGTCACGTGGCACGCACGCCAGCCAATCACGCCCACCCACTCGGTTTGAAAACACGGAGGACGGGGGCGGGCCTACACACGGGCGCGTCACGGGGCGCTTTGGCGCGAACGCCGCCAGCGGTGAGGGCGGAGGGGGCGGGGCTCGCCTCGCCTCAAGACGGCCACACGCACACGGTTGACCGGTCAGGCGCGAGCCAGGCGCCATCTTAGCCCGCGGCAGGACCCCGCCCAGCGGCGGCAGCGCAGCCCGCGAGTCGGCGGGGTTGGGCCGGTAGCGCCCGAGCTGCGGGCGTGGGACAGGCGGAGACAGCAGGCTGCCCTGCCCAGCGCGCAGCTGCCAGCCTCACGGCAAGGTGGTTGCGTTCCCGCTCCGCTTGGATGTCTAGAGCGGACAAGTCCCCGCTTCTTAGGCCCGGAAAAGAGTTAACAGCTCCTTTTAACCCAGTTAAAGAAGGCTTTTTGTTTAATACTTGGTTTTAAATTTAAAAATATCAGTGTGGCACACTGAAGATTTTGCTACCAGAAACACTTGTCTGCTAGGAGTTTTCAAGCTCAGGCTCAAGGGAAGCCATTCTTCTTCTGTGAGTAGCAGAGGAACCCAAATAATGATCAATGAGAAAGAAGTGGAACAATGGCTAATTTGTCTAGTTCTCAGAGAACACTGCCACACAAGTGGGTACACTGCCATCTTGTTAGGGTTTTCAGCACTTCAATGTTTATCTGCAGTCCCTCCAAACCACTTTGATCAAACTGAAGAGTTCTGCCATAAGCTAGATGAAACCCATTCTACATCAGCCAGCACAGCTGTGAAATTATCATGTATTTATCATATTACAAGGGTAAATGTAGTGAACAAGCAGAAGAGGACAGGCTCAAGCTGCTTATATGCAAACCAAAACCACTATGGCTACCTGTGTCAAAGCTGTTGCTGGTGAACAGACAGCAAGGACAGATCTGTGCTATTTCCAGCTTTTTGGGGATTGACATGCTTGTCACCTGTACTAGTGATGGTGTTTCAGTGCTCACGCAAAGCTCAGCACATACAGGGCCAGTGGGTCTCAATGGTAGTGTGCCAACAGAGATACTGTCCCTGGGCCACTGACAGTTTCAAGCAGAACACTTCAAAGGTTATTTTATCTAGGGCTGCGCTACTAATGGCTGCTGTTAGCTGGCAACCTCATTTTTTTCATTACAAGGTCTATCACTGATTCTCAGTTATGCTTCTATTTGATGCTGCAATCCTTTGACTCTTTCAAGCTTACAGTCTGCATACAGATAAGAACATTTCTCAAGGATATAATAAATTCAAGAGAACATGTTGGAGAACAGAATGGAGAATATGACAGCACCTAGAATGCCTCCCAAAGTAAAGAGTGGCTTCTAGGCCTAATATCTGGTAAATTAATGGAAGATCTGAAAACACTCCAGTTATAATTTATAGGTACATTAAAAAAGCACAGCTTTTGTCAAGCAGTCACAAACAGGTCAATGTTTCTTGCTATGGAGGACACATAATTTTTAGTGACTCCCTTATTGCCTGCCTTGAAATCTCTGCTTCCAAAGAAAACCGTAAAAGAATCTGTTCCTGAGAGTTGTGTTCAGATTAAAAAAAAATCCTCCAAAACATCCTAAAAGTCGAACAGAAAGATTGCCATGACTGAAACCAGCTACAATTACAATGCCCCATTCCTGTGCTGAAGTGAAGGTAAAATGATCAGAATAGAAGCGGCATCAATATCACAAAACTACTTCCTGTTTCTCCTTCAGAGGACATACAAAACCATGAGGTACTCATTTTTCAGATTTACTGCTATTAATTTAATACTCTCTTATGCATATCATTTAAGGCAAGACATCTTGCAAACACTTTTGAGATGCAGATAAAAAGATAAAAGCCTACTAATAATTTCAAGAAGCTCAGCCACCTTTTCCCCACTTACATCATCTTCAAGAATCTTACTGTCTTTAGTATGTCGGTTTACAAACAAAAAGCAGCTAATCCTGTCTGTCCCACAAACCTAAATCATGAGAACGTACATTCAAGCCTGAATTAGCTCTACACTAAAGCAAAAAGACCACTGGAGAGGTAGCTTGTAAACACTGTAATTTCTCCAGGAGCTTCCTACACATGGTATTTTCTGTTATGTCACCAGACCTGTCAGATACTAGACAGTCATCCTTTTTTCCTTGTCTTGCCTCACTTGCTCAAAAGCACTTCAGCCAAAGCAGTAACATGATGGAGAGTCTAAAGCTCCCCCAAAAAGTAAGTAAAATACAACAACTAGTCAACCTAAAGGCTGGCAAGTCATAAATAACAGAAAGACTAAAAATGCTGGGGAGTGGTTGACACAAGACACTTTTGTTATTAATAAAATCCGCACCACCACTCATGCCCTGAAACTGTAAATGTTTTTTCTGTTCCCTTGGGTAAAATGCTTCAAATAATCTAAACAGAACAAAAATAATCCAGATGAAATCTCTTACTGCTTCTGAACTGCATTCTGAAATGGGATTTAAGCGGGTCACATTTTCATTAAATTCAGACTGTAGGAAAAATGCTTGTCGGTATAAGCATGCATGTTTATTGGGGTAACTAAAGTCTGTTTTGAATATAAACCTCATCTGAAAACGTCTGGTATCACATTCCTGGTAGGATTAGGTGTCAACGGTGATGCAATGTTACTGCTAATGGTGATAGTCTAATTAGATTGTTAGTTTCCTTTGACCAAGTGAACTTTAGGAGCAGAATGAAAAAAAAAAACAAACATCAACGGGATGTCAAACTGCTTCCAACACCTAAGCTACATGCACATTAAAACAACAGAGAGAAATGCTTGTTTCTATGCCTTAGAGTGCAGTTTACTATTCATGACACGAGAACTGAAAGTAACTCTTGATCTTCTAGTATCTTGTCACAGTGGTCCAAGCTTTGTAATTTTTTTTTTCAATGAAGCAAAAATATTTGGGGGGGGGGGTGTCTGGTATTTAAACAGATACTGCGCTTTGCAAAAATTAGGAGTACCTTTTTGTCAACAACCGACTGGGGTTTTAATTCATGCATCTGCAAAGACAAGGCATGTGTTAATTTCTCTTTTTCAAGACAAAACCAGTGCAGGCTGAATAAATAAATTTTCAAAGTCCTACACAACTGTACAGTAATAGGTGGACAGTACACAAGTTAAACTTCATGTCCAGTCTCTTAATGCCATACTGCTTAAGAAAGGTAGTTTTCTTCCCACCCAACTATTAGTGAAAGTTCATCTGTGCTGTATTTAAAAACTGCAGAAACAATTTTAGGGAACATTTCATGATTTTCATTCAGTGTCCATCTGAGTCACTGACATAGATTTGATACAGTGAACTGCTGCATCTTTGTAAGTAGAAGCTATGGTAACCAAAGGTGTGCAATCTAACTAACCTCAACAGCTGTAGTACTCTAGTGGCCACATTCAGAAACACGATCACACCTCTACTGCCTTCTTTTTCTAGCGGCTGAACACCGATTAAATAGCTTCCTTTCCCTGGGGAAGGCTGCTGTGCATTGCACTCTGAAGCACACAGCATGCAGAGCGATTCTTCAGTACAGAACGGTCATCACAGAAACCAGAGTCTCCGGTTGAAGAAATTACTCCCGGCAGTATTTGAGAGGTTATGGGGGTTAGGAACTAGAGTAAAGTTTAGGAAGAACTGCCGTCTGAGCTCAGACATGTTGTTTATCTGCACTATCAGCTCTGCCCTCCTCTTGTGTGCTAAGCAGACACCGCATGCCTTTTCTCCCACAGCCTCAGGATCTCTGGTATCGGTCAGCTGATCGGTCGCTGAGATTAATTATACCATCAGGGATTACGGCTGTTTACAACTTTGTTGTCAGGCTTCAGGATTTACCCTTATAAAAACACCCTCTCGCAGCGTCAGCCTATTGATGTGTACATTGGCATTATCTCTGTAGGGTCAAATCTGTCCCATTGTTAGGCGTGGTGTGCCTGGCACAGTAGGCCATCAGCCTAAAGCATTGAAAATAATTGCCTCTCTTTTTGCTATCAGCGGAGGCAATGATCTGCAGTAAAGAAAATCCCAGGGTGGTGCAAAACTGTAGAAACATTTAAAAAGAAAAAGTTGACTGCAAGGAGGCTTTGCTTTTATTCGTTTAAGGGGAGGTGTTGGCACAGACTTGGAATAAAAATCTGACAGAAAAATTGTGACTGGGAGCGATGGAAATGCGGGAGCAAAATGGTAAGAGGAAGTGATACACCGAGTAGTTTTATTCTATAGGAAGCCTCTTTCACAGATTATTTCCTTCTGGCGTGCCAGAGCATTCTCTTTGAGACTGAACTTTCAAAAAGAGAAGCAAAACCCATGGGAAATAGATGGATATTCCTATTGCCAAATGCCGAGTTGCCTTTTTTTGTCGTATTCTTGGTTTCTTGCTCCCGAAATTCCTTTCACCAGTATTCCTACCTAACCTGATTTCAGCCCATCTAACCTCCACAACAGGTCCTTCTGACACCAACACACAGCATCAGCTTACCAGCTGCTCGCTCGGCTCCTTCCCCTTCCACACCGGTGCCTCCACTCTGCAGACAAGTTACCAACCCAGACCTCACAGCTAAGACAAATGTAATCGCCTCGGCTTCTCTTTAAACACTCAGCAGTTTAAGTAAGTCTGTCTTATTTATTATGTTTGCCTTTGTAGGGAAATACAAACCCACAATATGGAAGCACAACCTTTGACTTCGGAGTTTTGCAAGAATAAATAATGACAAGATGCTGGTAAGAGAAATAATTTAAAAAATACTACAGCTTTTCCTGACCAAGCTAGTTCTGAATGCCTCGCAGCAAACCCACTAGTATGAAAGAGGGAAAAATACTCATATTTGTGCAGTAGTCAGAAAATATCCTGGGAAACAAGAAGAACTGAAGTTACATGTTTGCAAAGTTAAAGCCACCATTCCAGCCATCTTTTTCCAGAAACTATCAACAATGAAATGTAAGAAAAAACCCCTTGAACGTTCATGTCAAATGATACATCTTTAATTTCTAAAAGGTGATAAGTACTAAGAAACTGATCTAGTTGACAGGCAATTAATCCTCCTTGCATAGTACATTTATCTCCATGGGATATCAAGAATTACAACACTTAAGGAAAACTGGCACCTAAGTGAGCAAGCAGCCTCGATCCTATACAAAAATTACATTTTCCAAGTTTTACTTTGTAATGGATGCAGAGAATAGTCTTTGCTTTGTCCACATCTATCCCAGTACTGTATTCTTGCACTGCACTTTTCAGTTAGCCATCTGTAAAAAAAAACATAAAAGGCTGCAACCCACTCTGATACAGTAATTCACAATAAATTAGCTTCATTCTATTCAAACATGGCCTTTTTGAGGTCAACTACCTCAAGGTACATAGTTATGGACTTTATTTTTTATGTAAAACGTGTACCTTACAATACTTACTTATAAAATGAGTACTTTGATTAACACTTCATCCAGAAGATGTTTAATCCTTCCCTTGAGAAGGTAAAAGGTGAGGCTTCACTTTCAGAAGTGCCCTTGACACTCACCTAAAATAAGCACTGAACCTTACATGAAGCCAAAAAAAATTAACTTGCTTAACAAGCTTACTAACAAGACAAAAGTAAAAGACATTTTTCATATATATAAAAAAATTAAGTTAATGTTTTACTGAATGTTAGACATATCTACAACAGATTTTCTTTTCCCTTTACATAAAGGTATGTGTAGAGGAGCATTATACTTACATAATCCTTAATTAATCCCTTTTTTCTAGTAACTTGTGTCCTGATTTTCAAAATCATTGATATCAGCATATCCTAGGTACTGAATGGTAGCAGCAGGCACTCATAACTGTTGAAAATAGACTGCTAGTACTTATGCTGCAAATGCACCATCTGAAAAGAATCCTTTTGAAAACAGGTAGTTTACTTTTTAGTCAAAATCAGTTCACTAATTACTATTTAATAGTTCTTCTAGTGTTTTAGAATGTCTGAAATAACTATTAATGCTAATTGCTCTATACACTATAGTGGATTATGATCAAAATTAGGAAGTCAAAAATTTAAATTTATGATAAATTAACTTTGGAAAAAAATTATACAAGGCCATAAATAAATAATTTGAACTTCAGTCTCCTTAAAAACTAAAACAGTACGTCACATGACAATATCATCCTACCTAGACAATACAATCTTACTATATTTTATTGCATAATATTTTGAGAGTAACATCTTCAGTAAAATATGTAAAGAAACAAAATCATTAGATTTACTTCTTTTAATAGTGAACAACCAAAGTTTCTCCTTTGTACATAATCCAATTTAAAGATAATATAATTAGCACTTCCAGCATTAACAGTCAGTATTTACAACGAACGAGATAGGGTCAATAATCTAAAGAGTAGTGAAACCTGTATGAAACAAATCAAAACACAAAGATTTACAGTGGGCTCAAAATCCAAGAATTTTTTTCCATTTGTGGAATGCAATCTAAAAGGCTCTGTCATCTTTATTACTTGTAAGGGTTCCTGAACTTAGGGGTTTTTGGATGGTACTTTCAACGTTTGAAATCGTTGATAATGCCTTCATCGTTATTTGCACATGGCAGTAAAAATTAATTCCAATTCTTCTATTTAATTTCTCACTTGCTTGTAGACCTGTCTGCAATCTGATGAAGGGATAACAAGGAAATTTACTATATAATCCTAATTCCATACTCCTGCATATACAACGGTTGGAAGTAGATGATGTCAGTCTATTCCAAGGGTTATGTACACAAAACTTACAAAACGTTCTTCGCTCTTGCATAAAATGTGTACACAGTACCAGTGAGCGGGAAACTTCAAAGTTTTTATGGGTTGCTGCTGGCATGGACCTTTATTGGTTGAAAATAAAATACCTTTTGCTTTATTGTTCTTGTAGCAGTTTTAGAAGTTAATCATCAAGCCCTGGCGTTTCACCCTGTTGTATTCTGGAGGCTATTCTAATGGCTTCTTCCAGAGACTGTTGCTCTCCAAGCTGAAACAAATGCATTTAAACATCAAGAATGTTACATACGGATATCAGTTTTAAAAATAAACAAACAACTCCAGAGGAATAGCTGTAGATCAATAATACAAATAAGTGTGATCACTATTGTCACATCTCTTCTGGGTAATATATACTGGCAGCTATCTAATCAGCATGACAATTAAGATTAAACTGTGCTTCTATGTATCTACTGAATACATTTTCTTCAAAGAACTACTGTGTGGTAAACACATTTCATGACACACAAAGTAGATGATATTTCAACTTGGCAGATATAACAAAACTAAGATAAGGCTTTCAAAAGTCACGGTGGCTGCTGAATTACATTTTAACACCAGTAAAGCAAACAAACATCTTCATTTTTCTTAACTGTTTTGCAGAAGGTCAGCTCTTTGGAACACTATATGCCATTAATATACATTAAAAGTGTATACTTAATGCAGAATCCTGACCATTTAAAAAACAGTTGTGATGACACCGCTCAATTCTGCAGTAATTTAGAGAGGAAACTGTCTTGTAGTTGCAACTACAAGGCGATCTAGCACTGTCAGAAGCAACATCAAGCAACCCTGAATGAAGACAACTTTTGAGAAAGAATCCATGAAACTTTATAGCATGTACAGCATGCACGTATGTCCAGTGATGGGAACACTGAAGCCAATCTCAGCCTAACAAAAATATAAAGCTGGCCATTACCTTTTGGCTAAGGAGGAAGATGTATGAAAGTGTGAAAAGTAAAAATAGATTATCTGACTGATATGCATAGACCTAAAGGCACAGTTCTAAATATTGTTTGAAATTTACAGTCACATTCTGGAGCCACTCAAATCAAGAGCAGCACTGTCACCACCTTCTTAGGACTTCAATCTGGTTATCAAATAGATTAATTTATTGGCATCGAAGTACACAAAAGAATCAAATTTTCATTCAGTCTCTGTTCATTTTTAATTTACTCTCTTCTGTTTGTATTATAACAACCTCTTGTTTCTGCCTGAAGGGTTGAACACAATTTCTTTCAATCTGAGCTCTGAAGAGAGTTTTGTGAATACATACACTTATTCCTGATACTCAAATCAGCTGAAAAGTTTTGATCTCATACTAGTTCTAGCATATATGAACAGTTTGAAGCAACCTGACTTAAAGCGCTGTTACTTCCCCATGCAAAGTATATTTTGCTGCCTGGAGATTAAATTTGTGAGTGCATTTTCTGCAATTATTTTTCTATTTGAAGTGATTTCCAAGAATCCTCTGAGAACACATCTTAAACTGTTTAATACTGATTGTTTAGAAACTCTTTTTGACATCTCTTCTCTGCGTAGTCACACTGATGTCCTTTTATATTACTGTTTGTCAGGCCTAGGGCCCATCATGCAAACCCATACTCAGGGCAGTCACATATACAGAGCTCTCTGTGATATTCATAGTGTATATCATATCCATGAAAATTATTCTCCTCCTAGTCGTATACTGGTTCAAGATATCCAGTCCTTACAATTTTCTATGTTCTGTAGAACAAAATGTGTGTTTGTTGTGATACCCAGACAAACCCAGAAAGCTCTGAGTCCCAATTCCACATTTTAATAACTGAAGTAGCTTCATTACATTCCCACAGGACAGGAAAGCTTATTCAAATCATGTTCTCACATGACTAGATTCTAGCTCAAGTAAGAAACACTCAAAACCTCTTGATGGCATCTTACCTGTACTGCAATTTGTGTTCCATTAGATGTAGCCAACAATGTAACAGGTCTAGTTTCTGTAGCCACTAAATGGTGCCCATGTTGCTGATGTCCCATTTCTGAAGAGGCACTATGAAATGCTGCTAAGTCTTGAGCCACAATAGCAACCTTCAAGACCAAAGGAAGACAATCAACTGGATGACAGAACTGTTATCATTATTGACCTTGTAGAATGTTTATTTTCAAAGTTAAATCCAAACTGTGATTATCCCTGATCATAATTTTATTGTGTGACAGATAATTTTAAAGAAAGGGTGCCATCACTGTGTTCTTAAAGTTATCTGCTAGGTCTCAAAATGTTCATATCCTCAGAATTGTGAAGAAGTTCAATCAATGTGCCTGTAAGAGCACGATGATAACTATCCTCATTATCATGTGGTGCATTTTTAGAACAGTTAAATGCATTTTAACTTAAAGATTAAAAAACAAGACTGAAAATACATAGAGAAATGTTTCTTCTCTGCCAAATAAATTACAGTTCCATAATATTAAGTTACAGTTCATACTGGAGTCTATTATTTGCTTTGCTACTTACTATGTGACTTTGTGGAAAAGACTTCACATTTCTAGATCTTATTTTACATGTACTTAAATGAATTACCAGAATGGTATCTCAGATTTTTTTTCTTGGTGCTCAACTATCATTTACACAACATTCTGCCATATGTTGGTGTATAGCACTGGAGTGGAACACATCATACTCTTATAAGGAGAATACTATGGACAGATGTTGAAAAGTTCTTCACTCATAAATCTATGTGAATGACTACAATGGCTTAGATGCCTGGTTTATAGCATCTTATAAAGGAAGATTACACATGTATGCAGGACAATATCTTACCTGCTGTCCTTCAGTGCCTTCTGCAGTAACCATTGCTACAGAATGTGTTCCTGCAGAAGAAATGACAGCATCGTGGGCAGGGACTGTGATGGTGGTGCCATCTTGTGTTACCATAGTGATAGTATTGCCAATGGCCTGCATATCTGCCTGGGATATGTTGACCTGAAACACAAAGTAATTCCTAAAGCAAAAACAGAAGGTATGATTGCTGCCCAAGCCACACCTGAGTCTTAGCTTTTGGTAACATAACATGTTTTTAACTAAAGCTTGAAAAAAAAGGATGATCTGCACTTGAAGTGTAACAGCATGTATTAAACCAACTCCTGCTAGTTGGTTCAGCAGGAACACTCCTGCTAGTTCAGTTTTTTCATCTGAAACAAAACGTGTAGGAATCCAGAACAAAAAAGGCAGTTAGTTCAGAAGTAGCAGGAAAAAAAAAACATTTAAAGCTATGTTCATAAGTAACATGCTGTCCAAAAGGCCTAGTAGCCTTTAGTTCACTTCCTGACTAGCATGCTTATGCATTCCTTGGAAATCACAGTCACTCTCTGACCAAAGAGTGGTCTTGGAGAAAAAGCCCTCATGGCATTAACCTTAGCGATTAGGATCTGATATTCCACGACCTTTCAGACACACTTATATGTTTATAGAAATAAAATTATGTCTCTCAGTAAAGAGAAAAAGAATGCATAATTGTCCCCAGAGTCTATGACTCCATGTTAATCAGATCTTATCCCAACTAACTGCATGACAGATTATCTATGCATGTGTCTTACACAATGGATAACGTGACTTAAAGAAATATCACCTGACATACTTTTATCTTAATGGAAATACTAAAGAGGCCTACAAGGACTTAGCATTTAAACCACAAATAAACAATTAATAAAAAGTTAATGATGTAAATTACTGATGTCTCCAGTATAAATGCATTAGAGCATCAGATACATGATTTGATGTCTGACTTACATGGTAATAAAACATCACAGAACTCAAGTCAAGCTGAAGGATTATTTTTAATACATTGTGAGAATTCCAGGTCAAAACTTCTAGATACCTTCATTTTAGAATGTGAAAGTGCCAGTTCCTTAATATTACTGCAATGTTCAGGGGTGGCAATATAGCAGCCTACTTTAATACTTAATTTCCAGATTGAATTTAGAAGATATTTCTCATATGCTATTGGAATTCAAGCTACTTGACATTTGCAGCTGAGATACCAACTTTTCCCCAGATATCTTTAATATATTGCCATTCCTAAGTAAGACAAACAAACCCCACAAAAAAACCACAACCAAAAATCCCAAACAGCAAGAAAAAAAAGTGCTGAAATCCTCTCCAAAAGACATTTCATATGAAATACTTAAAAACATATTTTTTTTTTTTAATTGATTCCTATGGATATATCTGAAGGAGTTTCCAATTGGAGGTAGGTTTAAAAGCATTCCTTATCCTCTTACAGAAATGGCATGAACTGGACACTGTCAAACAGCTTGTAAAGCACACACTAGACTAGAAAAATGTCCTTAACCCTTTCTAAAAAAGCCCAACGTAAGTGCAGACAAGACAACAGTGAAGACAGATCTGAGAAATCTCACAAACTAGGCTACACATACAATGACTGTTCAAAGAGCACGTGCCTACTTTAAAAGTACTAACAAGGATAGCAAAAAAAATCTAGCTTTTTATTGATAGAGCTTCAGATGGCAGAATACATGGTTTAATTTAGGTATTCCAGAGAAGGCCAAGCCTAGGCATATTCTCATCCATCTCCAGGAAATTTCTTTCCTTTTAAAAAATCATGTACAAATTTATAAAGAATCCTAACTGGTTTTGGAAATAACATGGAGTATCTGCAAGCACTTGTCTCAATTGTCAATGTATTTTTGCCAGCTCCTTAACACTGTGGTTACTTACGTGTTGGGTTCCATCCTGGGATATTAGCGCTACTTGTGGACCTAATCCTGACTGAGTAACTGTAGCAACCTGTGCAGAAATTACATCTTCCTCTACACCTGTCACATAGGTTATTTCTGAGGCTTTGAGAACATCTTCACCTTGACCTGTTTGATAAAAAGAAGGCAAGAAGGTAGCTTACCTACTCAAAATACTGACAGGGAAACAAATACAATGAGTGCTAGACTGGTTTGAAGGTTTTAAGTATTTATTCAGATATTTAATATTTGAATGGAAAGAGAAAATCAAAGAAGGAATGATACCAAAACAAAGTCAGAAAGTGTGTTGTTTTGGGAACACGGTATAATTTTTTAGCAATGAGCTTTACACACATAAAAATACTACACATGAAGAAAATATACATTTACTTCATAAGCAAATATTAAATGGTGACAAACATTTCTAGTTAGTTCATTAAATGTTAACCTCTCCATATGAGAGGCTCCATGCAAACACAACTGGCATCTTTAAGTTATTAATTAAATATACAGAAGACAGTGATGTCTTTGTGTGAAGATTTGTGCCTAATAAATATTTGTTAAGACAATATTTGACTTCAGCAAATTAACCTTATCATTCCCTTAAAAGAAGGAATTAGGTGACAACAAATCTGCTTCACATACATTCACTGCTGTTTCCCACACACATGTAAGAAAACAGCTTTTCTGACCAAAACAGTTTACTTGTGTATTTCCCCAGTCAGATCTAAACCCCACAATTTGGCAAGTGATATTTGTCCTATCACAGTACCTCCTTCAGGCCGATCTGCTACAAGTCACAGGACTCAATATTTATGGTACCATGAAAAATATACCGTAAGGAGTACTGCAGCACATGAACTCATTTTCACCTTTACCTCTTGGATAGTTTTGCAGAAATAGCCACCAAACACACTAAAACCAGCACAGTATCAGTGTATGAAAAGACAGACTTTTCCTTTTCACCAAGGAGTGCCTTTAATCCTGCACAAGACTGTCATCAACATACATACATACAGCGCTGTATGAACTCCTACAAAAATCTCTAAGAAAAATCCAGTATATTGCAAACATTTTAGACTCTCAGGTCCCTTCACATATTCATAGCTTTCATGTTTGTAGTAGGCTTGCTGGGACTGTAACTCAGGTTTTTCTCTTATCCCCAGGACTGCTATAAGCGAATTAATAATCCGGTCAATTACTCCCTCAGTTTTTGGTTACAAGTTGCCTACCACACTAAGAAGCCCCACAAAGAAGCTAAATAACTTTTTAAGTACTTCAGATTTTTATCTATGCTTTCATTTCCTTGGTTATTAAAAAAAACCCCAAGAACACAGAAATTGATTATGCAGCTCATTTTTTTTTGTATGACAAAAGATTAAAAGACTGAAACTCTAACCTGGAGGTGGCTCAAAAAAAGCCTCTTGTTCCTCTTCAATGGGCTCTGTGTCATTGTGTGCTGTTCGCTTGTGCATAGCAAGTGTAGAAATCTGCTTGTATGTTTTCCCACAGTGATTACAGTTGTATGGTTTGGAATGAGTATGTACAACATGATGTTTGTATAAACTGGAATACTCTGTGAAACGTTTATCACAACCAGGAACTGTACAGACATAGGGTTTCTCCCCTGTATGGAAAAACAAATGGGATAAAGAGAACTTTTTCTAGGATGTACAGAAAAAAAAGCCAACAAATGATACTTAGTAACACACCTTCATTAGAAACCACATTTCAAATTCAAAAGCAACAGTGAAGCTCACAAAGTTTATCAAGGCAGCCTCTCACTTTGTTTTGTTTAGGTTTTTAACCTAGTGCCAATGAAAGCTGGGCCATTTTTGAACCCTGTCATTCCATCTAAAATAGCCTTCTGATGAAGACAGAAGGATACAGGCTGACAGTTGCAATGTCAGTTCAGCATCGTATTGAGTATTTTGCTTCTATTAATGGATGCTCCATGCTTTTCCTCAATGATCAGCTATGTCGATATATTAGCACAATTTCACTTACTTTTAGCCTTTAAGCTCTAAAGAAATCTACAGGAAGCATATGTTTAAATAATAATGGTTTCATATAAAAACACCTTTCATTTGAAATCAACTAAACTAATGTCCAAATTTCATTATAAACTAAAAAGATAATCTGAGATACAAAAATATACCTCTGTGAAGCTTGTCTGTGCTTCTATAATTATTTCTGCTGACTAACCCTGTCAATCAAGCTGGACAGGTATTTTTACCTCTGTCTAAAAAGTAAGGTTTTGATCACAGTTCTAGCAGCAAAGCAGCTACAGTTGGGTCACAGTGGTAAGCCAATTCAAGCTCAGACTCTTTGGCTTTACTGTTACTTAGGAAACAGCTCAGAGCAGAGGCAAGCCCCAGAACCACATTAAGAATTTAGCCCAATATCCACTGAAGACAAAGCTTTACATTTGTTTCAAAGGACTTTCTATCCAAAAGAAAATTATTCTGCCTTGACAGTAAGGTGGGAAACCTAACTTCTTAACTATGCCTAGCTGAGGATAGAAGAGGCCCACACAAATGTACCAAGCCAGGTCATATGAACGTGACTATATCCAATTATGGTTCACCAAAACTGTTCACAAGGAGAATGACACAGCCTCTTCCAAGCAGATTCCATTTCAAAATACAAAACATCACTCATATACCTGTGTGTATTCTCACATGATTCTTATAATTAGTTGCACTGGCAAAAGCTCTCCCGCATCCTGGCTCTGTACAATAATAAGGCCTTTCGCCTGTATGTGTCCTGATGTGAACCTTTCTAATATTAGAAGTTGTGAATGACCTGCCACATCCTTCAAATGGACATTTAAAGGGCCTTTCACCTGAAAAAAATAAGAGAAGGTACACATGCAAAACTTGTAAGAGAACAAAAATCCTAGGTTACACTTAGGCTGAATGTAAGAATCCAAAGTGACCTAATTCTCTCTTTGATGCCCTCAGTCAGAAACACTGTGAGCAAGCCCCTGTGGAATGTTCTCCTGTGTTGTCAAAACTGACAATATTCATGAAAAAATAATACAATCTTTAAACTAAATTGTGAAATATTTAGATTAATGTATAAAAAAGACAATTTTGCTTCCATTAGCTTCAACGTTGTCCATATTCTAACATATATTTAACACACACCCAATTCATACACACATTATCCAAAACAAACATATCATACCATTTGTGCATTTGTCAACTGTAAATATTAAAAAGAAAAAAAAACAACCTTTCATGATTTAGTGTATAAACAAGATACAAATGGATTAGTAAAACTCATTGGAAGCACTTAACCTTACATGAGAAAACCCAACTTTTTCAAGAGACACAGCCTTGAAACTTGAGTTTCAAATCCCAAAGCAAAAAGAATCACAAATACAGGTTCTTCTAAAAATGGCTCTATTTGTGTAATATACATTTAAGAACAGTAACTTACATTATTGCACCAAAACTTTTCACCATGAATATTAGATAAGGCCAACCACTGTCCAATACCCCTAACTCTTCAGGTCTATCAAAGCACAGAGGGGGACAATGAAAGGGGTTAAGTCTGGAGAAGCTCCAGCTACCTGACACACTGTCCTGTTGTAATTTCACACTGCATTCCACTCACCATACTGCTTACCAAAGAGAAGAATCTGAGAGCAAAGGAGGACAGATTACCACTGCAGATACAACATTAAGTACTTGGAGAGAGAAATAAAAACCTAAGTCCTGGTAGAGACATTAATACCATGAAACTCCGAAGGAGTTAGCTCCTTGGCAGAGGAAACTATATAATTCACTGCTTAGGCATCTGTTTCTGGAAGGTTTTTCAGCTTCCTGCCAAGGCAGTGTGTGTATCAAGCCACACGCCTCAGTGTTGTGTTACCATGGCTTCCCTAATCCTCGCTTCAGCGCAGGACCTCAAATCATGCCCGAAAGGACCTGGGTTGCAGAGTCAACCCCGCCCAACAACAGGCCCTGCATTGGAAACCAAAACAGACTGCTTACAAAAGAATGCCCACAAGAATGTCATCCGACCGGTTGGTGAAGCCAGCCTTTAAGTTTCTAACCTACTTGTTAGAAGACCTATTTCCAAGAGACTGGGGGGAAAAAAAAAGCACCCCTCTGCAACCATGAGGAATCTCCACACCAGCTTTTCTGGTACCAGAACAATACGTCTAGGGAAGTCATGGAAGAACCTGAGGCAAGCATTTGATGGTACTGAAAGAGAGGAAAAATCCCTCTGGGCTAAATCAGGCAGAAAGTGAAGCGAGCACTAACCCTGCTCTACATGATAAAGGAACAAAAAGGTTTCAGAGCCATGGTAGAGAGTGGACAGAGTGCATATTTGCCCCCCTTGGGCACACTGTGGCAGCTTGGTCTGGATATGAACATACACTATTCCATCTATCTGCATAAAGAACATGGTACAATTTTCTTCTCACTCTTGAGACTTCCTGGAACTACTCAATGATTATCTAAAGAAAGACACCCCTGAAGTCTGGTCCCTGGACTGTGGGGAGTTTGTGACTGTATTATTACTACTGCTCATATAGGTAAAGGGTATATAGAGGGCTGACTCAAATCTTTTGCTTCCACTGCTAAATTAAGTTAAAGCAATTAGATTACCATGCCTCTGTGGTCATAAAGAATTAAAGAAAACAGTCTAAAGCTAATTAAGTTGTCCATACTACAGAAACCTTTCAGTTCATAGTCTCTACTTGGTGTACTACATAACAATGTCAAACAGTTCTCTTCTAGAAATGAAAATGGATGACACTTTAATGTTTTCATCCCAATGACTGATTTAACACCAGGATAGCACTAATTGCAACAAAGTCTCTTTGAATATGGAGGGAAATGAAAGCAGAATTGTCTCAATGTAATATAATTTTTACTTCCTTCTTTTATTCTTCCCCCTGCACTATCCTTTATAATCTGAGAAAAACCTGTTTCTGTTATTCTTTTTTTGTTCTCTGAGATTCTGAAGTTCAATGGAAAAACCTTGCAGTGTTCTGGCAGGCAAGTAAATATACTTAGCAGAATAGGTTAGTAAGGGATAAATTATTCTTTTTAAGATACTTTTGTCTTTTTTGAGATCTCCAGAGCAAAGGAGGCATTGTGCCAACTTGTTAATTCATGTGTGCATGCACAGAGTTTTGCAGAGTATAGTGCATGCTGTCTCAAATTTATTTGTGTTTTGCCTTTCAAATGAATCATCTTTTTAGTGTAAAATGTTAGTTTTATGTTGGAAGTTTTCATAACTGTTAGTTTTCTACAATATTTTGTCCATTTTTATGCTGCAAGAGGAGGACGGAGGACAGTCAGTTTAACAACAAGCTCAGAGCTTTGTGAAGCTAACATGCAGGTTAACCTTAAAGCATCAAAAGTTAAGAACAGTGATGCCATTTCTGAAAGGAGAGCCATACTATTGAGGAAAATTTCCCTGCTCTGTTACAGCTGCAAAGGAATCTGTAAAGGTGCCAAGTGACTCAGTGACAACGTAAGTGCTGCACTGCTAGTAGTCAGTGCATTTGCAACAGCAATGTGAATGCTTAGGCACTTTTGCCAAGAAAAGCATGCTGGATTTGCAGTAGATGCTTACCATGATGGAATGCTGTTGATCTCACATTTCTTTTCAGAAAGAAAATATATGCAGGCTGGTTTTGTAAGTATAAAGTCACAGACTGACCAAAGAGGGAAAAAACCCATCTGGGTGAACTAACAAAACAAACAAAAGAGAGAAGAAAAAAAATAAAAGGTGATGGTAGTACCTGTGTGGGTTCGAATATGTTTCTGTAGGTCTCCTGAAGTCTTGAATGACTTGGTGCAATTTTCTTCTGTGCACCGATAAGGCTTTTCACCAGTGTGTGTTCGGACATGACTTTTCAACCCATACCCTGAAGATCAGAAAGGATGTTTCAATAGTATAAACACAAAATTAGGATACTCATAAATCATTGCAAGCTGTGTTTGTCATTCCAGTTAGGAAGATGATGAGCAAAATTTGATCTTTCACTCTTTACTATCTCTTTATTCTACCATACAGAGCAGCAGAACTCTAGTTACAGCTTAGAGGTTCTTTCACTCTTCACTTATGAAGGAAACACACTTCTGTAGCACTTCTCTTTCCCTTCAAAAAGATAAACTGTATTGATCTGTGGACAAATATTTATTCTGTCTTCTGAGGAAGCCATATGCTCTGTATACCATCTGTGTTTTGTCTCTTGCCACTGCTGCCATCAAAATGACATTTAATTATTCTCTTCTGAAATATCAGTACCATTAATGAAGTCAGCAGTAAAAACTCTACTGCTATCCAGGTTCTAAACCACAATTATTTAAAGACATATTATTACCATTACTACATATGCAGCTGCCAACTGATAGCATCACGGACACTCTTTAAGCTAAGCATAGCTGCTATGCTATGGTTCTCCCATCAAAATTCATTATTTAGCTGTTTAGAAGAGGCAGGCTTAAAAGCCTACTTTATATGGAGTATAAACACTATCAAGCAGGAAGAGTTAGTCTACAAAAGATTACCTGTTGCAAAGGCTTTGCCACATCCAGGATGTTCACACTGGTATGGTCTGTCTCCCGTGTGTGACCTTTCATGCACCTGTAAAGACATCCAAATACACTGACTTAATGAAATGCTGTATCTGATTACTTCAACACAGAAACATTTCATTCTCAAAGACAACGTATTTCACTTTTCTTTCTAAGAACCACATTCACTCTAGTGTTTTCTTTTTATATCAGTGATTAAAAAAAAAAGTACGGTAGCAATGTTTTCCCTAAAACTAAAGCTACCTCTTTCCAAGGCCTAACCTGATCCTTTAGCTCAGTCCTGAAAAAAATTAATTAAAATTCTGTAAATACCTAAGAAGTTGCTATTATGCAACTAGACAAAAGACAGTGTGCAAACACACCTCAGATCCTCTGTGTAACTCTTTTGCTCCACTAAGGGCTTCTGATGATCCTCTTACATTGCATGAAACCTCTACAGCAAGAACACTACTTTAACAAATGATCCATAGAGTCATTTACTCACTGACTCCAGAGTCAGAGACAAGACAGCACTTCAGGGAGTTTACTGACCTTATAGTGGCTTTCAAGTATCTGAAGGGAGCCTACAGGAAGGCTGGGGAGGGACTATTCACAAGGTCTAGTAATGTCAGGACAAGGGGTAATGGGTTTAAACTGGAAGAGGGGAGATTCAGACTGGATGTTAGGAGGAAGTTCTTTACAGTGAGGGTGGTAAGACTCTGGAACAGGTTGCCCAAGGAGGTTGTGGATACTTCCTCCCTGGAGGCGTTTAAGGCCAGGCTGGATGAGGCCTTGGGCAACTTGCTCTAGTGGGAGGTGTCCCTGCCTATGGTGGGGGGTTGGAGCTGGATGATCCTTGAGGTCCCTTCCAACCTAAACCATTCTATGATTCTATGCATTGGCAAGTGATTATCTCAGCCTAAGCTGAAATGTGAACAGCTCTAGATCCTTACTGTTTCACTAATTCTTTTACTCCATTTGAAAAAGGAAGAGAGTTAAGGAGTTGTTCCCTGTAAAGCAAAGATGTTCCAGCTTCTCACTTTGAATGTTGGACTGTTTACAAGCATAAGACTTCTATGATTGCAAAATCTTTCAAAAACTGGAGTCCTTGCATGATCATGCATACACTTAAAGTGGACGCTGGATTTCAGAATTTCTGTCACACTGCTGCTAGAAGGTGTCTCGACAAGGTATTTCTTACATGCTGGCAAGATAGGAGCCTAACACACCTGAATCCACCCAGAACACTAAGCAAAATCAGCTGAGCACCCATTACTGTAAAAATCAATCCAGTAAACATCTGACAAAACAGCACCACTGTGACATGCCCTCTGTTAATTTCAATTTCATTGGAATGGGCTGCCCAGGGAGGTGTTCAAGAGAAGACTGGATGAGGCACTTAGTGCCATGGTCTAGTTGACTGGATAGGGCTGGGTGATAGGTTGGACTGGATGATCTTGAAGGTCTTTTCTAACCTGGTTGATTCTATTCTAACTGCATCATCTATCAAAAAGAAGAAAAAAAAAAATAAAAAAAAAAATCGAAGCCTGCAAAGTCACAGTGCTCATTCAGCATCTCATCACCTTCAGATGGTGAGCTGTGGTGTACAGTTTTCCACAGCCGTCGTAATCACAGCGAAAAGCTTTCTCTCCACTCTGCTGAGATTTTGCAGTCATTCTTGTTCCATGTCCTTGCAAGACAATCTTAAGGTTTAGGGAAAGAAAGGAAACAAAAGGAAAAAAAAAAATAATCAAATCAAGCATTAAAAACCTCAGCACAATGGATCAGAAAAGTCACACACTTTACTTTGCTATTGAGCCAGAGCTGATTTTGACATGTTTTTGTTTGGGTTTTTTTTTTTTCTGTCATCTTTCTAAACTTTGTAGTCCTCTATAAATAAATGAAATAACTAAAAAAGCATAGTTTCTGATGAAAGGGAGACTGTAAAACATATTTATTTGTCATTAGCAAGTTTCAATGCATGCATTAATTTGCCAAATAAGAAGAAAGACAAAATAATTTGCAATATAAGGCCACTGGTAAGATAACTAAATTAGTACACAGAAGAGGCTTAGATTACATCTAAGACGCTGCATCTATTCCTAAGGGAGATTAGCCATAAATCAGACCACCTTCAAAGATAAGTTCATGCAAAGGCCAAACAATAATTAAATGCACTTATAATGAGCACTTCTTGAAAATGATGGAAAGCATTTTGTACTTTGTCAGTGATGCATGTGTTTTGATCAAACTAATTAGAGCAATTTGAGCTAGGTTGTACTTTCCTTTCTGGCATAACACAACAGGAAAACATACAGAATAGCTTTGTGATGCAACTTAACTTCCTTTGAAAACTTCTTCATACACTAATATGCAAGAAACATTC
Organism: Tricholaema leucomelas; assembly: GCA_013400475.1. Lineage (NCBI taxonomy): Eukaryota > Metazoa > Chordata > Aves > Piciformes > Lybiidae > Tricholaema lacrymosa > Tricholaema leucomelas. Next base: position 1,570,624 of record WAAF01018538.1, on the reverse strand, counting down.
ATACAGATTGAAGAAAGAGGCAGAAGCCCAAGTGTAAACATTTTGATACAACTGCATGCAAAGTAATCAAAAGTATTTTAAGATTCTTTTGAACCACCTCTATTTTCTTTTGGATCTAATTCTATTCTGAATTGTGAAAAGCACATTTCATAGAATGGATGAGGTGGGCAGACCCCCATAGTCCTAATTCAGTCAGATCATAAATTTGATTGAGAACACCTTTCCTATGAATTCTTCACGGAGGATGCCCCTGTTACTTTTAGGCTGTTGTTGAGACTAAAAATAAAGTTGAATATGAAATTCAGAATTTTGAATCAACTGAAATGTACTTAATAGCTTTCCTGGAACAACGGTTTAAAAATGCACCTCATGAATCAAGAAACTCATTACCAATACTAGTGCTTAACCTGTGATAACATCAATCACCTAAGTCACTTTAATATGTTAAGGATCATGAAGATGACGCTTGGTTGAGCACATGCACTGAAGCATTGATTTGCTTTTTCTATCAGTAAACCTGCAAGTATTTCTCTGCTGTTTCAGCATACAAAAATATGTACATAGTTGGTGAAATCTACTATAAAACTAAAGCAGGACAAAGTTTAAAATAAAATTAAAACCAGTTCTATAATTAATATACTAATATCTGCAACAAAAGAATCAGACTTAAATTTACCAATATTAAGATTTACACAAAGGAGGGGGATGGGGAATAAAACAAATGGAATACTTGGGAAGAAAACAATCAGGTGAACAATATATGCGTTTGTTTGCTCAAACAACCTTTGCAGAAGTATGAGTTCCTGCACAATAATCCTCAAGACACATCAACTAATGTACTAAGAATTCAGTTAATGTTATGATCCATCAAGGACAGATAGAGTATTAAAATTACTGTTCTTAGAAGATGTTACACTCTAAAGAAGCTAAAAAAAAAAAACCCAGATATTAGAAGGCACAAAATCAGAAGAGCACAGCATATAAAGTACCTTTATAATATAATGTGAAACTTTAAGAGGAATTGTGTATTCCAAAGTACTTTTAAATGGGCAACATTTAAAAATAAAAAAAGCCCAAACACTCTAATTTTAAAAGAAATCACAAATGCATCCCAAGTTCAAACAGGTAACAAGATAACAAGAAAGGTAACAAAGATCTCAGATATTTATTTTTTTGAACTTACAAACTTCATTCGTACAATTCTGCTGTTACTATGAACAGATGGGGATGATAGGTTTGAAAGTAAATAGTGTGTGATATCCCTTTGGGCACATATAGTGGTTTAGTGTTTTGTTTTCACACACAGAAATCACAAAGAGGTCTTATGTTTTTTTCTTTGGTGAAAAGTCTAACCACATACAAGTTTGAATTACTGCTTAACAGCATGGCATCTGTTCTGTTCTTGCATTACCTATGGACTTACAGATTTAGAAATATACATTTATTTAATAATGTATCTAAATATGATACTATTTTAGCCCATATAAAATATTATTTCCAAGTGAGTTACAAGTAGGTATCTACTTAAATCAAGATATAAAGATGATAAAGATTTTTATGTATAACTGATAGCTGGTCGAATGAAGTCACCTCACTGGGCTCAGAATTTGAGTCTAATCCTCAGATTATCAAGACCAGATAATTTTTTCCTTTGCAGCTTGTAATGTTCCATAAGACTGGCACAATTCCATATGGCACACGTATTGCCACAGATGTATAAGATAAAACAACTGCCAGATTTGCCTTTTTTTTTGAGGCTTAGGTTGAAATCCACGTGTAACTAGATAATGGCTACAGGTCATTTTGCTTAACAGGATTTTACCTTCAGAGAAAACCAACCAAGATCTTATTTTACTCTTCCCTGAATTTTGCCTTTTGTTGAAATTGTTTCCTTATTCCAGCAAAACCTCTGCACACCATATTTCATTTTAAGGAATATATTCCAATACCATAAATGATACATATATTACCTATTTTGGCCTTTCATAGTAATGCACAGAGGCAACCTGAAAAGTAGGAGCCTAGTTCATGGCTACACAGGACCACATATGAAGAAAAGACAGAAGAAAGAGATATATTTAACTATTTTGTATTGGGCTACATACCTGCATTTTTTTATCCTGTTCATTTTCACCTATCATTCCTGTGCCACTAACACTGTCATTTCCATCAATAGACACCTGAAAAACAACGTTGAAATGGGAAAAAAAACATTTGTAGGTTAATTTTCATTCATCTAAAAAACAGAGGGTTACCGACAGTTTCTGAAGCTCCTAACTTCATAGCTCTCTAGCTCCCTCTTGAAACATGGTTATCCTACAGTACAATAGCCAGCATGAAAATCACCACTTGTAGCACCTCCATTATGGAACAGATAAAGTAAGATCACAAAGTTGTCATAAAACAATATGGAAATTACTGCAAGAACCACGTATGTTAAATTAATAGATTGACAAAAACATGAAAATAAATAACGATACTGAGTTTTGATGGGAAAACAAACAAACAGAACCCAAGTGTTTACATCTTTTATAATCCAAGTGTTTACATCTTTTATAATAGGGATCTAGCTTACACTCCCTGTGAGGTAGAATTTACTTGTTTCAAACAGCACAACTCCTTTGGCATCAAAACATCTAAAACAACATGATACAACTCAATTCAAATTGTCAAATTACAACAGCTAAGCAAAGCTTAGCCCCATGGGAGCTCTGTGTTGCTCCATAGGTTGGTTTGTAAAAACAGTCTAGAGGAATAGACAGGGATTGCTGCTTTCAATGTAGCTTATAAAAATATCTGAATGTCTTAGATGTTATTTTGAATTTTTGATTTAAATAAAAATATAACTGACCAGATAGGAAAAAAACACCAACAAATTCTCTTATGTATATAAACTCAAAAAACAACCCATCCTATTAGTCACTGTATAAAAAAAAATAAAGTATACTTTATGTAGTTTCCTGTTCTTAATTGTCTCTGTATTGAGCACAGGCATTTATAATACTCTCTGTATCCGTCACACTCAAGGTTGAAATTGATGCAGCTGCATCTAGTCTAAATGATTTTTTTATTCTCTAATTTGGCAGGAACCTTAACTCAGCTGGTATGCTTCTGCCTTTTCAACTAAGGAGGTCATAGTAGACTCCTGAGGACGTTAATGGTTATGTAAAGTATCTTGCTCAAATCATGAACTACCACTTGAAGACTGAAGATGATCTTGTCCCATAACAAGTTTTCAAACTATACTATCTTTCTAGGTTTGACAATTGTGAGCAACATACTTTTGGCAACTTTGAGCTAAAACGTGAAGAGGAAAGTGCCCAAGCAGAGGTAATCTCACAGAGAGACTGCAAGCAGGTAATTCTTAATTGTTGGGGTTTTTTTGAAAGGAAGCAATGTCATTCTGGGACCTTCTCCTGCAGAATTTTTGAAGGGAGAGAGAACTTCCACAGAAAGACTTGAATCACTTTGTTTTGAACTTCCTGATGTTGGAAAAAGGAACAGCTGAAAAGTTCATCAATGCCACTGGAAACAAATGATCCAAACACAATGTACACATATATACAAATCCCAGGGAATGTACTTTTCCAGCAGCTAGGATGTTGCAGGAAAACAGCCTCCCTTACCATCTGACTGCCTCTATTATGATCTCTCAATTACAACAGACAGAAACATAATGGAAACAATAGTGTATAAACCATCTAATTACCCTAACTGGCATTCTCCCCAAACCCAACTCTCAAAGACACAACAGGGTAGATTTTAAAATTTATTCTACTCTTCCAGAGCAACACAAGCACTGCTAAACTATAGTCATGGAAGTTGCATCACCCATTTTTACACATCATATTTACAGAAGTCCAGAGAAGTGGACAACATGAATTTTTAACATCACACTACATTTTGCTACTGAAAATATGGATCAGAAGCTTCTTCTAAGCTCAGTAACTACTTGCCTGTTTTACACTTCATATCATACATTGTCCTTGCCTAGTACACCAAGCCCTGTTCTTCCCAATGCAAGAAACAAGCGTCAATATCTAGCAGCAGTGCCTGAAGGAGAATAATTTGACTTTGTCCTTCTTTCCAAACAGTGTCCCCTTTAAGTGGCTCCTTTCCAGTGCTATGTTTTAAGGAAAAAATATTATTTAGTTGTCTAAATTAATTTCCAAATCAGTCTGACTTCACATCATTTGAAGTGCAATCCTTTGTTCTTTTTATGCAATACTGGAGCTGCTCATCATAGTGAAGCACTGTCATGACAATTTACTATTCTTTCTTCTAAGTCTCAAGACTCTTAAGTATCATTGTAATTCTTAAGTCACAACTGCCTTTTGCTGCCAAGTGTCTCGTGATGCTACATTAAAACATTTTGTATAGAAAAAAATGTCTTTTGGTATACCTTGGCTGCATATTGCTCCAAAGCACTGATGGTATCTGGGTCAATGGCAGCATCTCCTGTATGAAGACCTGCCACCGTGCCATCAGCCTGAATGGCTAAAATGGTATCTGACTGTGGCATCTGCACCGTATGGTGAATGTAGGCAGTAGTTCCATCCTCCAGCTGGACTGCTTGCAATGCACTCTGGTCATAACTGTCTGAGAAATAATATTACAGAATGTTATGAAAGAAAAAGAACAGCAATATCTGCATATTACATACGAAACTACTGATGTTTAGGAAACATCTCCTGAAGTTGTATGTGTACATGAAATGTATGAGAAATATAACCACTAGTTTATATAAAAATAGAAACACTTAAAATATTACTAAGAATAGCAGTGATGATTTTTTTTTATTCAAGAAAATGCCTCCCATAGCTTCATTTCTGCACACTTACAAAAGTACAAAACCAATTTTATATTGGCCTAGCTTTATTTATCAAGTTCTGTTGACCTCTGACATAATAAATCACACTTCAAAAAACAAAAATTACCTTTCGAGGTGTGATGAATAAATGCTGTAGTTCCGTCCTCCAGCTGAACTGCTTGTCCATCTTCCAGACGCAAACTGTCCCCTGTTCAGAAGAATTACAACACTTCAACAAGAGTTTAAAAAAATCCATCAGCTGGAAAGATTAAAATACCTATGATGACAAAATACCTAGGATTTCAGTATACCCAGGATCTCTTCACAAATGTTTCCATTAAAATAAGAAATCCAGCTATTATCATGACCTTTAATTACTTACTATCAATTTTTAACAGTAATAAATTATTTTAGAATACATTTCTTGTATTATTACACTTACTGCTTTTAGGCATGGGTACATGTTGAACATAAGCAGCAGAACCATCTTCTAATTGAATCACCTGGCCATCCATTAATTTACCATCTGAAACCCACAATAAGAATTCTTAAAAACCAGTCTGTATAACACATTGCAGTTCAAACACACAGCTGATACTTTCCAGACTGAAGTATCAATAAAATACCACTGAGAAATATGGTTTGATAAAGGATAAGCACAGTATGACTACACAGAGGTTTTTAAATTGTGGGTTAAAAAACACCAGAAAAGGCCTGATATCCTATCCAGTAGACAGAATGTTGGTATTTGGGTTTCAAGCGTAAATTGCCCTTATGTTTCACTTACATTCTGCATTTGATATTTGCATCTTACTAGCAGCAGAAATATTTCTTTTATACTGTTACTGAGACTCTTACAATTGTCATCTGAGATTGGAACTTTCTAAGCATTGTACAGATTTTTGCCTGATTTTGCAATCCAACAAAAGGGTTAAAAATGGGACTACAATTTCAGTGCAATCAACTTCTAGTCATTTACCTACCTTTAGAGTTGTGCTGTATGTAAGCAGTGGAGCCATCAGCAAGGGTAACTGCTTGCAAACTCACACCTTCCATGTTTTCTAAGTTGTCACCATCTAGCAAGAAAAAGAGTTCTTATTCACTATTACTAGCATCAAACCCTAAAAATCACCATTTAGCCACCACCACAAATTATTACATTCTCTTAAAGCACAATGATTTCAGAAAGAGAAGTAGGAAAAAGTTCTTTCTGATTTTTGAACCTTGAGCACATACAAGGGTCATATGTTCAGGATTATTCTCTGTAAACATGACAGCTAGGATTTTATTTCCCTTAACTAAAAAGGTTACAATATTGCTGAATTACTACAAAGCTGAGGTTTTAGGTGAAATATTAGTTTAATACATACTTCAATAGAAACAGATGTTGCAAAGTATAAATCAGTAAAACTACAGTTTTACTATGAAGTTAAGTTGTGGATTTCCTATTGGGCACATTTACACTGTTATTATATTAATAAAGAGAAAATTTCCCTTCAGAATGAGTGAACTTCATCAATCTTAGTTAACTAAGAATAATTTTGTGTTTTCATTTTGAAACTCACATAGTTTATTGAGATTTATCTGAATTTCATGCAGAAAAGACATAATAATGTAGAGATATTATAACCTGAAAGTTTACCTTGCACAGCTACAGCCTCTGTTAAACAGAGAGTCACATGCTGGGCCTCCATTCCTCCACCAGAAAATTCAGTCATTCCCTGAGAATCTCGATTTATCTGAGCTAATAACATTGTCTACCTAGAAAGAAAATATTCACAAAACACAGAAAATTTAAATAAAGAACCAGAACTAGCTTAATTAGATTTTTATATAGCTGTTACAAATGTTTTGTCTTCTGCATAAAGAAGATGCAATGAATGACTAATTAACCTGAAAAATACTTTAAAGGAAAAAAAAATGTTTGAAATAGGCAGATGTTACTACCTTAAAATAAGCTGCTAAAAACTTCAGGTAGCACTTACTGAAGTGCATCAATCACATTTAGATTTCAACCAATGTACAAAGACTAATGGTGCTAATGACAGTGCAAGTGATGCCATCTTTTTATCCCCAGATTAAAACAAAGATGACAGTTCATGCATGGTCATCCATGACAACAGCAGGACTTTTAATTATATAAATGAAACATCCCTATGGTGCCAGTAAGAGGTTTAGACTCACTCGCTGGGAATTGCACTTCATTAGTAAGTCTGACTGAATAATCAAGCTACTTCTGTAAACTTTCCTGGAAGGTGAATATTATTTAAAAAAATTAAACCCCTCCTCAAAAATAGTGAAGTATGTCATGATAAAATGTTTTAGTACGACAAGATAGTTGTCAGTGGATAGCAGTCAGAGTTTGGCATGTATCTCATAGGACTAGATACAGCCATCCCTTTTGACACTGATTTTAACCTTGACATGTACTAATATGAGAGATTAAGAAGACTACTAAATCTACAAATTTTCAGCAGAAGAAGAGCCAGTGCAGAGAAGCCATCCAAGGGAAACTGCATTTATACTAGAAGTTTCTAAAGAAAATGAAGTATCTACATTTGTTTGGATACCGTAAACTAAGTGACAAGTAACTGTATGAGGACATAAGAGAACTTGAGTTCACCTCCTTCTTCAGCCATCCTGTTAGTTACTTTGGACTGACAGCTGGCAGTAAGGTAAATTAAGGAATTACAGTATTAGATGCTAGTGTTGGAATAGAATCAACCAGGTTGGAAGAGACCTCCAAGATCATCCAGTCCAACCTAGCACCCAGCCCTATCCAGTCAACTAGACCATGGCACTAAGTGCCTCATCCAGTCTTTTCCTGAACATCTCCAGGGACGGTGACTCCACCACCTCCCTGGGCAGCCCATTCCAATGCCAATCACTCTCTCTGTGAAGAACTTCCTCCTAACACCCAGCCTATACTTCCCCCGGCACAACTTGAGACATAGAGGCAGCCTGTATTCTTAATGGCTAACAATATTATGTATTGTCTGTGTTTTCCATTCATCCATTTTTTAGGGGACCACAGGGAAGCAGGCCATAAAGCAGCCAGACCACTCCATGCACTGGAGAAGAAAAAGCTACACATCCACTGGTTTCAAGCTGTATTCTGAAGGAATTCCAGCAGAGACTGCTTTTCAAAGGCCATTCAGCTCAAGCCTACTTTTGAGTATTCCCTCTCTTTGATGAAGTATCTTTTAAGAAACTCCTAGCATCTTTAATATACTACCTGCCCATAAAATAGAAGAGCATCCTTTCTCCAGAGCTCATGCTTTTTCTCTCAACTTTGGGTAGGTAGAGAGGAAGCTATTCAATGCAGATACTGCAAAGTCATGAAACTGTCAGAGCAGAACCAACTGCTTAAAGGATCAATGGCTGTTTTGGAAGAAAAAGAAATCAGATCTCATATAAATTCAAGAGCCAAAAGAGCAAAAGTATTTATTTAATAATCAATTAAATGCTACACACAGAACAAAATTCACTACTTTCCTCTATTCCAGATGATTTAGAAGATCACATGCTATAATTCACAGACTGCTGCTGTCTTCTCCCTTCCAAATCACCTCTTCCAGTATATCCTCTTCTCAATCCTCTGTCCTTCCATTAGCATCTTATGCCCTTTTTGAAGTACCAATTTCTTTTTTCGGGCAGTTCTGTGATAGTACCAAATTTCCAGTGCATTCCCTTTTTCCCAAATATAATTCCAACCTTCTTGTTAAAACAATCTAAAAATACTCTCACATCCACACTAACTCCTGCAACTAGTCACAAGTCTTATCTTGCTGGTTGGCTGTATGTGACCACAATGCCACTGTCTATGACTTTCCTGCCTCTTTCAAGACAGCTCATGTTCAGACTCATCTTTTAAGTGCATCCCCTGTCATGGGGGCTATAGCACTAGGACATCCCCAAAGAGCAAATCTCCAGCTTTCACTCTTTGGTGATGCAGCAGTTTTGCTGTTACTCTCTCCGCAGGAAGAAGCACCCTCAAGCAAAAGTGGATGTGCTGCTCACTTGCAGCCTCTCCTTCACCAGTGGAGAAGTCAAGCTAAACAATCAGGGCTACCAGCTTTGAGGAATAGGATGGGGAAAGAACAAAGACAAAGCTGGCCTGTGTTGCACAACTAGGCTATCATAAAAATGTTGCTGATAGAGTGTTGCTTTCTGGATTGTTTTGGTGGGTTTGGGTATTTTGTTTACGGGATTTTGTGTTGGTTTTGTTTGGACTTTTTAGGTTTTGTTGTTGCTTGTTTGTTTTTTACTAGTTTTTCTCACTAAAAGCAGTCAAGTACACACAGATTACCAAGAACAAATTATGGACTCTCAACCCTTATAGACACTCAAAACTCAACTTGATACAGCCCTCGGCAAACCTCATCTAACCAGATCTGTCTTGATCAGGGCTAGACGGTATAACTCTAGTGGCTCCCTCCAACTGGAACTGCTTTGTGATATCCAGTAATTTAACACATCTAAAACAGTATCATCATATTAAGTGTATCATCTACCCTGCACATCTAGCTTCTTACTGTTATTTTCATTTGCTTTGGGCTAGAGACCAGTCTATTTTCAAACTTCTCTTCCTTTACCCTCAACCTCAGTGATTCTCTTCCCTACTGTATTTTTTTACTGTTTCATATTCTTTCTCCTTTTTTTCCAGCAAACATGTCTCCATTCCTCAAGCGAAATCTCACCACCTTCTTTCCTCAATCTACCTTGACTTCTGTGCATTTGCATCTCTAAGCATAATTTCTCTTTAAACCTCGTCTCCATGTACCTGGGAGAAAGACTTCCTTCACTCACTTCAAATATAGCACCTCATTAAGAATGGATGATTTCAGGTGCTTTTTAGGAAAATACGTGAACTCTGAGGTGCAGCCTGCATGGCTGCTCAACAGAACTGATGTGCATGTGTTCTACTTAATCCCAAGAGCTGTCCACCAGAAAGTACAGACTCAGTCTTGAGATACTCAAGTGAAAATCTGCTTAGTGAACTCTTGCAAATGATCTTCACAGATCACACCCAAGTTGCACTTATCAGCCCAAACCAGAAAAATATTAACTGAAATATCTCCGAAATGAAAATGGTGTCTCAGAGATAGAAGAAAGTCAGTTTCAAGCAGCAGTGCTGAAATAAGCCTCACACTACTAGTTACAAAGCAAAAGTAGCGAGTTAGTGATATGCACTGCTGGCTTTATTATGCTTTTTGACAAAAGCTGTACCAGTAATGTAACCCCTCAGTTAACACTGCCAGATAAAATATGCCATCCATAGGGTACACAGTGTAGGTTTTTTATTAAAAGAAAACCAACCCACCACCCTCAAAATTCTCCCAAAGGAAAAATCCTGTGAACATAAGGATGATTTAAATTCTCAACTCTCAGAAAACAGAAGAATGTGGGGTGGGAGAGCCCAGTTAAAAATACAGGATTTCTCCTTAAGACTTCATCACACTACCAGAGAGCATCTCTTGTACTTCCATCTCCTGTACTTCCCCCTCCACTAATATGCAAACAAACAGAATCTTTTGGGTGCTGTCATTGTTTTGGAGAAAAGACGTGACATTAAAAGAGGTTTTATGTAAACTCAATCTAGCAACCGGAAACAGAAGTCTTTCCTGTAAACTAGTAATTGAACAAGTAAGAAACAGCAGGTGGGATTTAGGCAAGATGAAACGCCCCGATAGATGGCATGCCGCTGTGAAACAGAATGTGGATCTGAGGCACTTGGAATTCCATCAGCTGAGAGAACATCATGAGAAGACTCCATGTAGTAGAGATTACAGTAAGTAACTCCTGGAAAATAGTAGGCATTTGCCATTTCAGGAATGACTACACTGCTGTATTGCTGGACAAAAGAAAACAGAGGCAGGAACAGTGGAAGGTCCTTAGAGGAAAAAAAAATGTTTTAAAGAATGATTAACAGGAAATGGAATAGTTTGTACTAACAGCCATGGAAGAAAACCTAAGATTTATAGAATGCAAGTCAGGATGTGCAAAAATAATGAAATTAAAAAGACAAGAAAGCAAGCTCCTTCAGACATTCAGCAACATTGTGACTGTTCACACTTACTGTGTAGACAGCACTGAGAAACCAGAAATAAGAGTCATGTATGTAATTTGTAAAGTATCACTTTTATTTGGAATACACTTCTAAATAATATACAAACCCATTGTTATTTTATGGAATTTACAGAAGCAACAAATAATAATCAAAAACAGTAAAATGACTCATGACACCATGATACTGAAACTTTCATTAAGGAATTTTTTGAAACTCATTCCCATATTTGCCAAAGCTGGATCTCAAAATCTGTTCCAAGTATGCCAGCACAGAAACAGAATAAAAGTTTTCCTGAATTAAATACTGGCTGCAATAGAGTCCCTAACAATGGATGATTTCAAATACCAGTAATTTCCCAAAACTAGTTTGGTTAACAAACATTTCTGCAAAATCAAAATTAGCAGCTACCTTTAACATTGGTTAAATATTTCAACTGATAATTAACATGCATGACAGCCTTCTGCATCTCAGTGCAACAAAGACTGACGTAGACTGAAAAACGTAACAGTCCAAAGATTTTTTTTAAAACACCTAAGTATGTACCTTATAAATAACATCTGACAGCTGTAATCTCTTAAGTAAACAGAGCAGAACTAAGGCCCCTTCAAATCTTATTTCTGTTCCTACATGTATCTGTATGATAGTCTTTTCCAGAAATTAAATCTAGATTCTGTGGATGCTGTGATCAAATGTTTCAATACCTGAGACACAGATTTCTTCAACAGCCCTCACCTTTTTCAGTATTTTACCAGTGCACTGAAACATTGATTTCATGCTGTAATTGTCTTTCAGTGAATAAACACAAGCAGCTACATAATGCTAGGCATTTCTAAAATTCCACATGCTTTCTCCTACAATCTTAACTTCTTCTACAGCACTTTTTCAGTTTCTTGTAAAGTCAAACGAAACATAATACCAATTTTTACCTGTATAGAAGTGGAAACAAGACTGAAATATGGTACAAAAACCGCTACTAAAGAATCTGGTAATAACAGTATAATAGAGGGTCAGATACGCAATGTAATAGCAAATTACACTATTTTCTAGAAGACTACAAATTATAAACCACAGGCTCTAACCCTTACCCTGGAGAAGAACTAATCAAGACTGACAGCACTATCATCTGCATGAGCATGATGTAAACACTCTGAGTGACAGCACAGCTAACTTGCAGAGACTTGTGTTGCCCAAAGCAGAAGTCTGCAGTCAAACTCAAGGCTCCTTTTTACCTTTTCTGCAGTATTTCAACCTCTCTGTTCCACCAGAGATACATCCTGATTATGAAACAGCTGAAGACTAATTCCGTGCCAGACTTTGCTATATCTTCATAAACAGCATATAAACATAAGACCAAATGTATCACTGCCACAACCAAGCACAACTCTTCTGACTGGTGTGAGCAATGAGAACCACATTTGGCTTCACAGAATTACTTAAGAGCCCAGCAGTCTTCTTTCCCTGATGTCAACACCGTACATTCAGTTGACACTGTGAATCTCACCTAGACTGTGCGTGTTAGAAGTATTGTCGATGCTTGCATCTTACAAGAAAAAGTAGTTTGATTAACTAGTACAAGTCCTTATGCGTCACTAACATTGCAGGATTATGCACAGTGTACAACCTCACTGTGGGAGTGCTAAGGATGCGGTGATTTTCAAATGTATGGCATTTAAGAGTGCAAGCAGATCTGAGAAAACACACATCAAGACAACCCACACGTGAAGAAGATTCAGGTTGATCTCAAATATGACTGCTAACTTCCTATGTTTCTTAACATATTAGGAAAGAAATTACTGGTTAATCAATGGAGGTCAAAGTAGTCATCAGTATATTTTCAGCAGTGCTGACGAAGTTAAGCGAACTTGTGCTGCAGCTCTGGAACATGCACCTCACCAGCAGTGATCAATGCACTCATGAGACAGTCATTCTTAGTACACTATTGTATAGGTTTAGCACAAGAGAGAGCCATATAATCTGCAGCAAAATATCAAATCCAAGTACAATGAAAACATCCATGCACGACTGGGAATGGCTTGCAGGTGCACTGTGACAGAATCACTGTAAGTCACCTACCAAAACAAGTCAGAAACTTTCTCTCAGCTCAAATGCTATTCCTTGCTCAACATTAAGACACATTTATTCCCTCCCAGCCAAATTTGTATTATCAATGCTCAGGTATACTTTATTTTCTAAAAAAACACAAAGCCATTTCTTTATTGCAGACTGGCTAATAATAAATTGCTTTTGCCTTAACAGACAAAAAAAGGCAAGCATAAATAATTATAATGGACACAGTCAAAATCTGTATGTTGGGCCTGAGATCAGAAAAAAGCTGAACCAAGTAGGTCACTTGACCTGTTTCATACTTGAAAAACTTAGAACATGATTAACAAGGATGAAAAAAACAAAACCAAAACAGAACAACAAACAAAACAACCAACAATTTTTCATAACCTTTCAGCAGACATTACTGAGGTATAACACTACATTTCATTCCAAGACTTTCCCCCCCTGAAGTCAGTGTAAGACTTTAAGCACTTAACGAATAAATCTGTGTGTTTTAAAAACTACTGGCTTTTGGGATTTATCACCATTGAGTACATATACACCAAAAATTGCCTTTATAAAGAAGGCATCCAGATGACACATCAGAATTGCATTCAAATTATTCCAAGAAATTAACAGTAATGCTAATCAGAAATAAAACAGACAAAAAAGTAGCTAATTTCTAGACATCTTCAGGAGGCTACTTCATCCTTAAAACATAAAACCTCCATTTACATTGGTGCATTTTAAATAAAACAAGGAACATGTGGTGAATATATGAATACTTAAGGGCTAAAAATCTGACTTAAGACCAACTATTTTTGTTAGTATTTTCTGTTATTTCTGTCAATGATTTTTCTTGTCAAATCATGTATTTAATTTCCATCACCAAAACAGTTAATTGTGGCAGTGCCCCTTCAAATCTGCTGCAACTACTAACAAAACAGGGAATTTTAAGTGGGTTGTTTTGTGTGGTTATGAGTTAATTAGTAATCTAACTATGTTACAGATGTATCAGTATTACCCAGGGCATTTAACAGTGGTTTAGTTTGTGCTTCTATTTCAGGAATTCAACCAACAGCCTACTGAATTGCCAACCTTTACCCTGAATTACAAAACAACAGACTAAAAACATATTTTGGAAATCAGCAAAACTAATTTATATAAAGGAACTCTGCAATACCATATTACTCAGTATTAATATACTTAAGATATGGGCAACACAAACTTACTCGCAAATACAGACTCATCTTCCAATCCTAGAGAAGTCACCAGAAATTAAGCCCAAGAGCATTAAGCAGGTAACCAAATTTTCCCCTCAAAAAGTATATAAAGCATTCAGCAGACAATAAAACAGACTGAGTAAAGCACTAAGTACTTTGCTAATGTAAGCATAAAGTAGTTCTAAGTGTCACTGATGTCAACATTGAATATTGCAGAACTTGCCGGAACTGCAAATTCCCTTCAAAAGTGAGAATTCATTTAACAAATGTTACCTTGGTGTAGCAAAGTACAATCTCATTATACTATTAAAAAAATAGGATAACTCACAAGACCATTAGCAGTCACTGAAAACATTCACTAATTCAGTCTAATTCTGGTTCTGAGTAAATGATTAACTATTCCTGGTGTGCGGAGCACAGATCGAGAGGACTAAAATCATATTCCTTCAGTAAATACAACTAAATCAAGATACAGACTTAACTACAGGCAGAACCCCATAAACCTCACAGTGCCATGATGGATTAGTAAGGTTTCCTTTCCTTCCTTCCCCAAAACTGTGATACCTTTCTGTCAAGGCTTAAGCCAGGCACCTCCCTCAGTCTTCACTCTGTCCTCAGAGCAATAACTAAGCACACTTCCACTTCACAAGAACTTGTGTTTCAGAGCCAAATTCTTAAATTCCAGAGAATAATCCTTTGTTAGGTTCACAATCAAACTTAGGGATTCATAAGCTAAGCAGGAATCTTCTTCCCATCATGAGATTTTTTGTGGCAGAAGGCACAGAAACAGACCACCCAGCTGATGTTCTCTTTAGCAGGTGCATCAATATCCTTGTAGCACAGAAGAGATTAACAAACAAATGGCCCACCTATTAACGCAGAAGGCACGCTGATTAGCTGCAGAAACATGCAAGAGCTAGGACAACGCGGGGCGGGGGGGGAACAGTGGCAACAAAAGGCAAAGGTTGGCCTGCAATGCTGTATTATGTACATAATGTGTCTCAGAGGCAGGAAGAGTTACAAAAGATAGTGTGGGAAGCAAAAATCATAGAAGTGATCAAGGATGAGTATACATGTCAAAATGCAGACTGGAAAAAAGCAACAATGCTTTTACAATGCTTGACAGTGGAAGAATTGCCCTGATCATCAGAAATGTATTCTTCGCTTTCTGTGTGGAAACACAAATTGATTTGAGTCCCATGCTTTGGAAAACAGTTTTACACTTGCCAACTAAAGACTCTTCAGGGTTTACTATTTCTAAAAGACTCCACTAATGCTGGACATCTTTTAACCCAAAACTCTTAAAGACCAAGACTTAAACACAACAGCAAGGAGAGATCAACATCCTTCACTCTACATGAAGCCAAATTACACTGTAAGAGAAGCAAGCCAGTTCAAAACTGTGATCTGTTTAGCTTAAATTTAAACTACAACACATGCATTTTATTAAAGCAAATATGTCTGAAATAATATATACACACACAGTGTTTTAAGAAAAAGTCCAGAACAGACTTGTGTCCAAGGAGACCATCATCACCATCCTGAAGAGCCCTCAGCCTAACCCCTCTGCAGATCCAGAACTGTAGGTCAGCAGGCAGTCCACGGTCAGCCCATGCACCTGAACCATATTTGCAAGCCAACATGGTGGCAGCAGCAGCTTATTACTTAGACCCATTTGCTGCTCAACCTCCTACCCATTCCCTTCTCCTGGATAGCACAGGACAGCAAAACATGGTCCGGCAACAGCCTGCTGAGCTGAAGACGTACATAACTTGAGTTATCCTAGAGATGTCTGATTTTGGCATCCATTACTGGGGAATATTCATCACTTCATTATCACTGTGCCTGCCTCCTCTGAGAAAAGGGATTGCCAGCTCATGACAGAAGTATTTTGATGCTTAAGCATCACACGCTACACCGACAAACAGTGAAGACTGTGACTGTCTAGCTAAATAAATCGTGACACTTAAGCATTTGCTTTGAGCATCTAAGACAGAAGAGGCCTCCAATGGGATACAAGAAATAAAACATATTTCCTTACGGTAACAATTTCTGTAATTTCTGCTTCTGATTTGAAATGCGTTTCTCAAAACTGTTTAAAATGTTTATTTTTACATCTCATTTAACCTGCCATTACTGAAACAATCATCTTTTTGACTAAATATTGCTGAGTTTTATCTTCTCTGATATGAACAGCTTGACATATGCAGGGTGAAATCTCTCGACTTTCACAGAATCAACGAGGTTGAAAGAGACCTATCAACCAGCCCTAGCCAACCAACTACAGTGTGGCATTAAGTGCCTCATCCAGCCTTTTCTTGAACATACCCAGAGAGGGTGACTCCACCACCTCCCTGGGCAGCCCATTCCAATGGCAAATCACTCTGTGAAGAACTTCCTCCTAACTTCTAGACTGCCTCTTCTCTGCAGTATTAGAGTCCCAGCAGATGTCTGGCAGGTTAAAGTCACCTACAAGAACAAGGGCAGGTGATCTTGAGGCAGCCTCCAGTTGCTTAAAGAATAATAAATCAACCTCTTCTTCCTGGTTGGGTGGTCTATAACAGACTCCTACTAGGATGTCAGCCCTTTTGGCCTTCCCCTTAATTCTCACCCACAGGGACTCAACTTGATCATCTTTAATGCGTGAAACCATAAAAAAAAAAATCCAACAAAACAACCAAGCTGTGGAACATTATGCTATAATCTTCCATTCTAAAGCTGTATGCTAAGTATACAAAGAAGCTGAGATTTACTATATACATACTACTCTTATAAAGCCACCAATTAAGGACAAACTTGATTTTTCACATACAATCACTTTAAAGCTACCACAAAAATACCTGGTACAGTCACAAAATAGTGGTGGTTGGAAAAGACCTCTGGAGATCACTTAATCTAACACCCCCTGTCAAAGCAGACTGACTTAGAGCAGTCTTCTAAGATGTAACAGAATTCATTCAAAGTAGAACCTTGAGAAACCTATTTGACAGAAAAAAGTATTTTCTTGTAAAGATTTTAAGATCAACATTTATGTATCACTTATACCCTTCCATAATATCATTGGTATTGCTCATGATATAGTGTCAAATGTAACTATGTGACAATGGCAAAACAAACCCTTCAGACATTTTATACAAAACTGAAGATGCTTAATTGTAGGCTTGTTAGAACAAAAATTTTCACTTGCATGAAAGTAATGTTTTCTTGTTGAACAAGCACTGCAAGTAAAACGTTATCAGAAAACAAACAACACCACTACCACCTTCTCGGTTTACTGCAGATATAATTTTTTAGAGGAGTAGCTTTCAGTTATCCTGTTCTATTTTAAGTTTTGGAAAGAAACGCCGAAAGAAACAACCAAAAAAACCCCAGCAAGATGTAAACTACTTAAAATCCTTTTGCTTAGTATCTTGACAAGTTGAAAGAGATGAAACAGATTTCACAAGCGCTGTGCAAGGACTTTCTCCTGTGTCAGAATGGCAACAGTCGTGCTCAAGGCACTACCATACAGCAACGTTAAAAATAGTCAACTTCGTGCAAGAATAACGAATTGTTCCTTCACAAACTCGCACATAACAAACCGCACGTTAGGCCGAAAGGGCTCTGCAAGTGTTTTGGCGAGGCTTTACAAGTCTGTACTCTGTCAAAACGGAAACATTCCCTTAGTTTTTTTAAAAACCCAAACACCACACCACCCCCCCCTAACCCCCCCCCCCAAAAAAAAAAAAACAACCAACCTCAAAACTACCACATAAAAATTAACCCTCAGGTCTATGCATAGGGAGCGACGGGCGCCCGGAGGGGCAGTAGGGCATGGGGCACGCCGGAGGTGCAGAGCAGAAGGCGGCGGAAGCCCCCAGCCCGCAGGGTTGCCTGACACCATCAACCTCTCTCTCCTTCCCTTCCCACCGCCCGCGCAGAAAGCACGCCCGCCACCAACAGCCCCCGCCCGTGACGCAGCAGCTAACGGGCGCCCCCGACATCGGGCCCGCGAAGGGGCGGCCGTCGGGGGCACCGCCCGCGGAGCCCAGAGTCCCCCGAGGGCCGCGCCCGGTACTCGGCCCCCGGCCCGGCGCGCCCCGCGACGCGGGATGCCGGCGGGCAGGCCCGGCGGGAGGGGGAGGGGCCGGGCCGCGCGGAGCGAGCAGGCGGTGGAGACGCGGCTTTATTCGTGTCGTTGGGTGCCGGCGCTGCCCGGCTGCCCCCGTTCACCGCCCCTCGCTGCCTCCGTGGGCGCAGTGCGGAGGACGAGGCCTGGCGCGGCGGCCCGCGGCGGCAGCCCCAGCCGGAGATGGCGGTGGTTAGAATAAGGCACACTGGGTAAAAACACATTTATATACTAACCTCGCCGAGAAATTTTCCAACAATTCCTCCGTCCGACCACCATGCACCAGGACAGGAAACGGCCGCCTCAGCGCCCGCCCGCCTCAGTACCGCCCCGAGCCGCGCGGGCGGGCCTCACTGCCCGCACTCCTACCGCTCCCATTGGGTGTGCAGTTCGCTGCGTCACCATCTCCGCTCGCCATTGGTCGCCTCCAGGCCCCGCGCCGATGCCCATTGGCTAATCGCCCGGGGCCCCGCCCCGCAGCCTTATGGCGTCTCAGTTATGCTGGGTTCGGGGTTGCTGCCGTCGCCATTTTGTACCGCGGGTAGCGATACGCTTGTGCGTCAGCGGGGGAATGAGGGATCTGGGCGCCATTTCCTTCCCCGGGGAGGGTGTCTGGCGGTAGGGGCACTCGGGGACGTTGCGGATTTTTCGGTGGGAAGTGCATAGACGAAGAAAGCGAAAGATGGGATCGTGGGCGGCCGGACGCTCGCTGAGACGGCTGCTCCTGATATTGCAGCTGGTCCCCCGCGGTGGGGACGGAGCGGAGCGGCGCGGCACCGCACGGCCCGAGGAAGGGAGGGCGTCCGAAATTCCGCCGCCGGGCAACAGTGAGGAGTGACCCGCTCGGCAGCTCCCTGCCCTCTGGGTCTAGTTCCGCCGGTGCGGCCCCCAGAGTCAGCCTCGGTGCGGTCTCCTGGGCCTGAAGCGCCGCCGTCTCCGCCGAGGCGGGCGGCCCGCGTCAGGCGGTGCTTGTGGCTCCGTCTCTTAATGCGGGAATTGGGGGGAGGTTGTTGGAAGGATGCCGGAGCGCAGTGCCCTTTACGGATGAGATGCACTCAAGGGAGCGAGAACGCTGCCCCTTCCCCAATCCTCCAGGGACAGTATTTTCTGCCATTTAAATTGGCCTATATGTGGATAAGGACTATTCTTAAAGCTGTGGTTGAAAATACTTGCCTTCACGTGATTTTTAGGTGTAGAAACGTGTAACTCCCAACGACAGAGCCATGGGAACTTAAAGCGTATTAAATACTTCCACAAAAATAATTGCAAGTTGGTTTTGTGTTTCTTCTGAAACACTATATAATGTAGCTCTAAGTTCTTACTTATTTTAGGAAGTTTACTTGTTTCTAAATGGGGAAATTACACCCGGAACACAAGAGCCTTCGGTTGGATTTGTAACCATGAAATGCCCAAGATGGAATGCTAGTTTGGGTTTACAAACTCCTGGAGGCTAGTGGATCACTTCCAGTCCTCTCTCAGTACCACAGCTCAGGCTTTCCCGTTCTGAAGTGCTTTCTGTTTCAAGCAGCAAGAGCTGAGAAAGATTGTAAAAAGAAGAAATATGCAAACCAGTGATATCACTACATATGGTTGCAAAGCCACTTGCAGTCAGTGCCACACAAATTAAACTATTCCATGTTCCTCGAGAAGGTCCCCCAGAGCACAGGGGAGTGAAAAATCCGAGGTGAACTCAACATAATGGAGATTCTCAAACTGTGCAAACATCTCTCAAATGTTGACAAATGTCTTTTTACATTTTGTTAAGGTCTCCACCATGGATGGAGAAGTGCAGAACTTAAGTGTTTTCCCCTGCTACATTTTCAAAAATAAACTAAATGCCCACTGCTGCAGATTTTCAGTAGTGTTCACTCACTGTTAATCGTATATTTACACCAATGATGGTGTAGCCCAAATCATGGAAGACAGCCAGTAAAGGTTGGAGTAGAGTTACCTGACCGTGGCCAGTTAAACTGTATGTAGAATTCTGAGTCTACTGCTTACACTAACTTGGTAACCAGGTCAACCCCATGGGAGCCTGCAACACCCACTGAGACATTCCAGAAGCTACAGTGTTTGGAGCAACGAATGATTCATCAATCCTCCTGCTGAAACTCTAGAGCAGGCTGCAGCCATATACCTTGGTGCTGAATACACCTGTTTAAGTACAGTGCTTACCAGTTGAGCAGCAGCCCATGAGTTATAAAGGGGAAGTGAAAACCATTACCAAGAAAAAAACACATAGAAGGAAGGACTGATAGGCAACCTAGTGGAAATACATAAAATGTATGTGTAAGGTTCATGACCTTTCTGCTCTTCACAAAATCATAGTCCAATAGGAAGAAATTTCCTTCAGAAAAATAAAACTTAACCATAAAACTTACTAGGCACAGTTAAAGCCCTCTGCATGTCAGGTATTCTATAAATAATCTAGGGTTTTTGAACCCTGCAGTAGTCATTCCAGACTACAATAGACTTGAATAGAGCTTTGCTGTACTACACCAACACCTATCAGTTCTTTTAAGTTAGTAATTTTTTGAAAAAGGGTATTAGGATGTATAAGGTGTATGACATCAGCCTTCTGTATGTAACACAATTGAGAGAACTGTGTTTGTGCCTAGTAGTTCCGCTTGAAGAAGCAGAGAGAATGGAAACCTTAGAACTAAGTAACTAGAATAGGACTTCTACATACAGCTACATTCAAAACACCACACTGAAATAAGTGAAGATAAGGATTTGCTTTAGATGTTTATTAATCCAAGGAGATCTTCCATAAAAAAAAAAAAACCCAAAACAAAACCAAAAAACAGTTTGTAAGTTTCTCAGCTCTTCCTTTTGAGTTGCATTATCCTTGAAAATAGAATGGATAACTGCAAGTTCTAGGAGGAAGATTTTAAATTTGACATAGGTGTATCACTGAAACTGATATATTGCATCACAAAATGCACTATCACCACCAACAACAATGCAAAATTGTTTTGCAATTTATATAAATACATTTCTTGGAGCAAAGGAAAGCAAAGTTCTGGATGCACTCTTAAAAAAAAGATGCTCCTTGCTAACCAGTCTAGCAACACATAAAAGCACCCTTTAAGTAAGACTCTATTCCTCACACCAAGATATAATTCTTCCCTTGACTTGTGGCTTGAAAAATGTAACTGTTCCAGAAATGACAATGGCACTAAATTAGTGATTTCCCTATTTTTGTTTCTCCATCTGCTTTTTTATATAGCTTTCTCGCTGCTGTCATACTTTCTGCCATAGGGCAAAAAGTGTCTCAAATGTCCTAAAAAGTTATCTTACTTTTTGGGATAGATAAAAAGATAAGCAGATACCCAACAAGCAGATGTTCAGACATGATTTATGTCAAACTGGGTGGGCATTTTTCAAGGTCAAGGAAAGCACAGGAAAAGGCATGCTGCAATTATGACTGTCACCTTTTTCTACAAAAATAAAACCTTGTTTAGAGATTATCTTGAGGCCAGAGTACACCTGCAGGTGCTGGAATTACACATTTAAAACCAAACAAACAAAAAACCCCCACAAACCAAAACAGTTCTGCTCTATGTACTTGGCCAGTCAGCTAAAGATTCAAAAGTACTACTGTGGTTCTCATACCACTACTATAATGGATACTCAAATTCAAGGCTTAATTTTTCACATAGGTGCAATACCCAACCTTTTAAGTCCACAATTTGCTTTTAAAGTATCCCTTTGGTATTCGGCTAGGGCAATGTGGCTTTCTAATCCCGGCTCACTCTCTCACGTTAGTACTCTGCACAGGTAAATGTATCTGTCAAAGGCAGGCCAGAAAGGAGTGACTGGGAAAACTCTTTACACTGCCCAGAGAAGCGCTAGTTGTGGAACAAATGGAAGGCAGAGCTCATCAGCTCATCATGGAACCCCCAAACCACAAATTCCTGCTACTCTGCTGATGCAAAAAAAACCACACCACACAAACCAATTTTCTGAAGACTGCATTTTGAGTATCATAATATATATATGTGCATTTCATTTTTACAGATATAAACTCAGTTTATTTTTAACCTGTATTTAAAATTTTGGAGGCTTACATTAAATTAAGGTAGCTTGTTTAATATCAATTGTAACAGCAGGTGACATTTTTATATAAAAAAAGCCAAAAGAAAAAAAAAAAAAAAAAAAAAAAGAACAAAACACAAACATTTGATTTAAAAGACCTGACACCAATGATCTCAAGGCAAGATCAAAACCCTATGGATTTTTGTTTTTAGAGAACAAAAAAAAAAAGGGGGGGGGGGGCATTTAAGCCAACCCATTCACAGCATCTCCCTGCTGGCTTCTTCAAACAGTGGTTTTGATAGTGGTCCCAGAGGGAACTGTATTTTGCCTCTCCAGCTAAAATACTAGTTACTATAGCAACTTTGAAGGAAGAAAATTGTGGCTTCAAAAATGAAAGATTGGCAAAACTTCAAATACACTGTCTGGATCAGGCAGACAACAGCACACACTAATGCTGGGAGTGCAAAGAGGGGGAAATGAGATGCAGGATTAGTGCACCTGCACTACCATGTGCTGGAAAAAAAGAGTATTTTGCACAACTAGGGAAACAATTGCATTTGTAAATAATAACCCAGATGAGCCAAATTAAATTGCTGTCTTTCTAATAGATTGCATATATAGATGTTTCGTCCACACACTTCAATAGACTCTTAAGAGCAAAACTTGGCATCTTATGTACCTGCTTTAGAGAAGGTAACCTTTTCCTCTGTGCTTACAGTACACATTTGTATGTAAATTTCACCTTGTACAGTGAGATCTTTAAAAAAACCACAAAGGACACGGAGGGTGTTGCTATTTTTTTTCAGCAGCAATGAAATACCACTAACCCCTTCTTACATAACCGAATTCAAGTCACAACCAGAGGTGACTGCACCACAAAGTCACCAGGTACAAAACTGCTAGTTCATTTTAAATTAATAACTTGGAATTATTTTCCCCAATACATCCCTTATTTTTTTATTTTTATTTTTTATAAACAGCAAACATTTTGCTATTTTTGTACATAGGCTAGCAGGCTTGTTTCAATATGAAAGTGCTAATTCATTTACAGATTTATCAGTTATGTAGTGCTACATTAAGTGTCCAATATTCTACATATGAACAATCTTGGTAAATGGAAATGATGAAGATTAAGTAAGGCTATCTGATTACCTTATCTTATTTACATTAAAAGAATAGACACCCAATAGGAAGGGAGAAAAGGGAAATAAACTGGGCAAATACTCATACCACCACAGGTGTAAAAATTGTCTGCCTTCTAGCCTGTACTGTAAATGAAACATTTTAAATAGTCCTGCAGCCCATGCCTTTTTTTTTTTTTCTCAGAAAAACAAAAGCTGCCTCCATGACATTCCCTCTTGACTTCCAAATTCCAAAGTGTGTCATTTGAAGCTTTAAATTCGGGTTCTTCCTGTCTTCAAAAAAACCTCTGGTTTGCTTTCCAGTATTAGGTTGCATGATCAGGTCCCAGTTCTGGGGCTTCTGTCCAATCTATTAATTAGAGTGAGTTGTAGATAACATGAACCAGTTCTGGAACCACTATTGGGAGGAACACAAGCTCTTCACTACAATCACACAGTAGCAGGAAAAGTGATAATTCAATTCATTCCTGGGGCAGGGCCTCCAAAATTAAATGAAGTTGGCACAACTGGAGCATTGAATTTGTATCCTCCATGCTTTTCAATCATTTTGGATTCTAAAACAAAACAAAACAAACAGAAGGAAGGTATTTTAGTGCATGCATAGGGGGGGAAGACTGATTTAAGATCATCTGACTGACCATTTTGTACTTCTCAGAGAGGTACAAAATTGCTTATAGCAATTCTTCTTTACTACACTGAAGATAATTATATCCCAGATCTTTCTAGCAGGATGTCCTCATGTGTAGTAGGTACTATAAATGTATTGGTACACTCTGATAATACACAGGAATTTCCAGGAAACTACAGTTGCTAAACTTTACAGCCTGAACCTAACTTGCCCCATCAACAAGAAGCTGGAAAAAAAAGAGATATCATTGTTTTTTGTAAAAGGCACCAGGAGTATATAATTTCATCAGTATGATGTCTAGGGCTTGACACAGGGGTCACAGTGAAACTGCAACCGTTAAAAGTGGATTATTCTGGACACTTAGAAGCTTTGTGAGCTAATTTGCTGTTTTCTGAGAAAAACTACTTATCAAACATGCATTCTTACTACTGATCTTTTACTGAAAGGTTTCTGAGCCTTTTCGAATCAGCTTGTAGTAACTGCTCAGTAAAATGCAAAACATGAAATTGGATTGATCACTCAAAATGTAGCCTTGACTTTATAGAGTGATCTCCTCAAACTTACTCTCAAACACCCAAGAAAACTTGCAAAACAAAGAAAATCCCCGAAGATCTGCCCAGTTGCTGTATTTTTTAATCTGTAATTATACTTAGTAGACTTAATGACGTAGCCTTACAGATGGCTACTTCCATAATCTGGTATTTTCCCACCCACAGTATCTTTATCAAGCCCAGCTGGACTAGGTCACATCAGGAATAATTTACTGGTCACTTAATATGTTTGCTACCATACCTAAAGTTCACCCACTTTCAAATAATCAAATCAACTGTTTTCAAATCCAAGTAATTATGACAAGTATGTTTTTTATTTACTTGTCCACTTCATGAAGACATTTCTATCATTCCTAACACCTGTGGCATGCCATGTAATTTGTGTATTAAGGCTTTGAGACCTGACAATCTGAACAGCTTTTGAACACCTCTGGAGTATAAACCAATCCTGCTTTGATGAAGGCATTCTCAGGCTTGAATTTCAGGCATTTTCTGTATTAATGCCTCTTGTGTACATAAACAGCATTCAAACAGCAAAAGCACCAATTAATAGTATAAAGGGGAAAAATACCATGTGCTGCCCGCCTCTGATCTGCCAGAGTTGCTATGTCCTGCAATTGTTTTCTTTGTTCTTCATTAAGACCCTGTGTCAAAGCTTGGTACCACGCAGGGTTACGACTCTGAATCGCTGCAAAGGAGAAAACCAAACCAACCAAACAACAACAAAAACACAAAGAAAAACATAAGCAAGGGGAAAGTGTTCATTAAAGTGTCCTGTAACTCAAAGAGTAATAGCCTGTTAGTGGCACACAATTCAAGGCATTTATAAACACTGATATAATTTCTCATCTCCTGCCTCTCACCCACCAAGAATTCATGCAAGCATCTCCCTGTTCTCTGAAAGTTTAACAATGGCTTCCCCTTTCCAAAGAACAAACTTGTTCAAAGCACACACTGAAACGCCTGGCTGAAAACTTTCAACAGGTTGTAGTTTATAGTGGTATACATTCAAATTAAGTTAAAATACTCCTTTCCTGGCCAGCAAGTTATAAAGTTACTTACTCTGAAAAATTGTTTTAAATATCTGATATTCATCAATAGGGTTGTCTTCATCATCAATAATTGTGGAATAGCCTTCCAAAGCAGTCTCTTCAGCATCGTCTTCTTCCCAGTCTTCATCATCTCCATCTTCACCTGCCTGTTTTGCTAGAATTTCTAGATACTCTTGACCATCTTCATCAATGTCATCTTCATCACTCCCCAGTTCCTCTGAGTTAAATATCACACAGAAAAAAGTTTCTCTCAACAGTAAGAACAACGTATTGGGGAGATAGCTGATTATACAAAACAGGCAATGGAACAAACAACAGTATAGAGCAGACTAGTAAAAGGGAAGCTCATATAACTCTTCTCTTAGTGCCATGGTCCTCCAGCCCAGACACTCTTCCTTCACATCAAATGTCTAAGTGAGAAAGAAAAATTTGTAATTTCATCTCAATAAAAGAGTACCTGGAAAAATATATATACAGATCATCTGCAGCAGCACTTGGTAAACTTAAAGCAAAGCTCAAAAAGTAATTTGATTAAAACACTTTTAAAGGCACAATCAGAAGATTACTGAAAAGAATACTTGAGAAATACAAAATGTAATAGCATGAATGATGTAAAATTATAGTAGTCTGGAGAGTCTAGATTTAAAGAGCAGGGATCAAAAAGAAACTGGGCTCTAAGTACATAAGTGAAGACCTAAAGATATTCCTCTGAGTGTGGAAATTCCTTCTACCAATTCTTACCCATCACTCAAATGGGAAACGTGCCCTAGTACTCATTCCTTTCAGCAGTGACAATATGCATACACAAAAACTAGCTGGATGTTGCTTTGAAGAGACTTAGAAGTCAGTTTTTAGAACAAACTGGAGTAAACTGGGTATTTATGGAGGAACATGGATCTGCTGGGGAGAGTCCAGAGGAGGGCCATAAAGATGACCAGAGGGCTGGAGCACCTCTCCTACAAGGACAGGCTAAGGGAACTGAGCCTGTTCAGCCTGCAAAAGAGAAGGCTCCAGGGAGCTCTTATAGCAGCCTTCCAGTATCTGAAGGAGGCCTTCAGATACTGGAAAGCTGGAGAAACTTTTTAAAGGCTTGTGCTGAGAGAGACTTGAGGCAATGTTTTTGAATTAAAGCAGGGTAGGTTTAGGTTAGATGTCAGGAAGAAGTTCTTTACTGTGAAGGTGGTGAGACACTGGAACACATTGCACAGAGAAGTTGCCTCATCCCTGAAAGCATTCAAGGCCAAGCTGGATGAGGCTTTAAGCAACCTGGTCTAGGTGGAAGGTGTTCCTGCCCATGGCAGTAGGGTTGCAACTAGATGATCTTTAGAGTCCCTTCCAACTCAAGCCTTTCTGTAATTCTAGAATATACTTGAAAGTTCTTAAAAGATGTCCAAATGTTCTACCACAGATTTTGATTTTTGGAATCAGAGAATTCTGAAGAATGTCACAAAGGAACTCAACATATCCATTAAAAAACCAAAAACAAAACAACCAACCTAAAAAAAACCCAGAACCAATTAAAAACAGAAGTAACAGGAATGCTTCATTTCTCATACCTGTTTCCTCATCTTCTTCAGCTTCATCATCATCATCGCTGTCATTTTCATGCTCTGCATGACAAGCATATGCTCTTTTCAATCCATTAAATAAAAGGATAAAGGCTGGCAGAATCTGGCCAGCAACTTGATTTAAAACCTGTGGTATTTGCTCCAGGTCAATAAGAGCACACAAGCCAAGCACACACATCTTTCTATCATGAAGTCTACAAAACAAGAGAGTAAAGCAATTTCAAGTTTTGTTGTGACTTACAAGCAGGTAACACGGAGGTGTATCACAGATTAGAAACACTTACCCCAGGAAACAGTCCACATCATTAAGCCACTGTGTTATGAAGTGATTAGTGACAGGCTCCACATTATTGGGAAAACGAAGATTTTCCAATGTATTTAATAGTAAATGAGGATTGTAATACAAAGCAGCTATGGCAACCTGGAGGCACATTGTTCGCAGCTCACTTGTTTTCACTTCTCTGGTCAATCTCTCTAATGCAGCTTCCACAAACAGGGGTATGCACTGAAGAGTGAGAACCATTACAAGTTTAGTGATCAAAAAAAACAATGATTTCAATATTTCATACTGAAATTGAGAAATGGCATAAAACCAGCCTGGTGTTTAAGTACAAGAGAATATAAAATGGGAACAATTTTTAACTGCCAGCAGAAGTCATAAACAAATATGAAATGAAGAAGTGAAAATATTTCATCTACTCCAAGCACATGGATTTTGTGACATCGTGCACAGCAGATGTAATTCCTGGTTCTATAATCTCGTGTTTTAAAAATGAAAAAGAGAGGAAATATGTACACTAGGAAATCCAGGAAAGACAACTTAGTCTAATATCCACAACAAAGTCAAGAGATATTACTAACATTCCAAGAAAACATCTATTCAAAGGAATAGTCTCTTCAGAGAGATGCCACACTGAAAAAAAGAAAAGAAGATGCGCTACAGAAAGATTTTCTTTCAAATAAATGAAAAAGTATTTCCAGGAACTATACCCACTCAGTTTAAAAAATCCAAAACATGTCTGAAGGAGTGTTAGACAGTGCTTGTCACATATACAGCAGTAACACACAAAGTGACCTCTCAAACTCAGTTTCCATATGTGCATAAAGAAATCACTGGTTCCTCTGATGTTACTTAGGATTCTAGGAGCTTCATTCTTATTTAATTCACAGATTGAACGATTTTCATTAAATATTCACTAGAATTTAGTTAACTGACTTTTATAACCAACATGCTTCTAAACCAGGACTCTTCAGATTCACAGATTCCCGCCTGAACATGAGCCAGCAGTGTGCCCAGGTGGCCAAGAGAGCCAATGGCATCCTGGCCTGCACCAGGAATGGTGAGGCCAGCAGGAGCAGGGAGGTCATTCTGCCCCTGTACTCTGCACTGGTTAGACCACACCTCGAGTACTGTGTTCAATTCTGGGCCCCCCAGTTTAGAAGGGACATTGAAATCCTTGAGTGTGTCCAGAGAAGGGCGACGAGGCTGGTGAGAGGCCTCGAGCACAAGCCCTATGAGGAGAGGCTGAGGCAGCTGGGGTTGTTTAGCCTAGAGAAGAGGAGGCTCAGGGGTGACCTTATTGCTGTCTACAACTACCTGAGGGGTGGTTGTGGCCAGGGGGAAGTTGCTCTCTTCTCTCAGGTGGCCAGCGCCAGAACGAGAGGACACAGCCTCAGGCTGTGCCAGGGGAAGTTTAGGCTCGAGGTGAGGAGAAAGTTCTTCACTGAGAGAGTCACTGGCTACTGGAATGGGCTGCCCAGGGAGGTGGTGGAGTTGCCGTCCCTGGAGCTGTTCAAGGCGAGATTGGACGTGGCACTTGGTGCCATGGTCTAGCCTTGAGCTCTGTGGTGAAAGGTTGGACTTGATGATCTGTGAGGTCTCTTCCAACTCTGATGATACTATGATACAAAAACACTTGAGTTTTGCAGTGTCCTAAATTCTGAAGACGAAGTGTGCTGTAAATATCTCTGCAGTGTTGTTAACTGAGTAAAATTCAAGACAACAGGAATATTAGCTATGCTACATAAACTTCTCAGAATGCAACTCATGTTAATACATTAACAATTAAAATTTGAGAATAAAATATTTAAAAATACTAAGTTACAGCAACCAAAGTTGTTACCAACCTGATCAATGCCACGCCCTTTACACTGAAGGATAATGACTTCTAACAGCTTTGCCGCATGACATTCTGCATCTTCTCCAGCAACTCCTGTAAGTACCTAAAAAATAATACTTGCTGGTCACGATATCCCTTCAAGAAGTATTTTCTATATCCTACTTCCTTTGAAAAGCTGATACAAATTCACAAAGCTAGTATAAACATCATCAGTAAAGCAGTGAGATCTACAACAATGGTTCAGTATCACAACTGGAGATGGAAACACTGCTGAACATGGCAAAAATTAAACTGTATGAACAAATACTCAGTAACTCCATGAGCACAGAGCTTGCAACAGTTAACTGCCATTTGGAAAAATATTTATTTCCATACACAAAGCAGAAGTTCTTATGCATTGATATACTGAATGTTGTAGAAATTGTATTTATAAATTTGGGATATCCAGTGGGAGACCACACAACACCTAAAACTTCTCTGCTGAAGATTTACTGTGCTCCATTTTATACCCAGAAGCAGAAAATGTAAAATTCTCACTGATTACTGTTAGTGATTAAAATATTAACACTGTCTTATAAAGAAGTATCAATTTCCTCAGTTAATGTGAACAGTCTAGGAAGTTTTATCTATAAACTGACTGGATAAAAAAAACCCAGTGGGCAGCTGCCTCTAATATACAGGAGACAAGAAGCTAAGTTAATTACAAAAACAATGCTCAAAAGTGACTGGACTGCATCAGAACTGCTGCATTCTGTGCCAGCTTTCATCACTGACATAGTACGAACTTGGGAAAAATAACTCTCTCTTCCTATCCCTCTATTTTCCATCCCTACTGCACTTGTCTTAGCTCAGAGATTTAAGACCTTTAGCATACGTATGGTATGTGGTCTCCTAGCCACAGTGAGGATACAGTTCTTAAGCAAGAGAAACCAGATGGAAACTTGCAATACAGAATGTGCTTCATATTCCCATATGCACAGTGTACTGCACAAAACACATGTGCACATGCCTTGCTTAGTCTGCTTTTATGGTGTATGATTTGTTTTTTCCTTTTTTAGTAAAAGCATGTATCTGAAATTTGATGCAACTTGAATTTTTTCTTCAGTAACTTAAATGGCATAATTCTTTAAGAGTAGACATCAGAATTCTTCCATTTCACAGTCTACTACTGTGGAAAAGAGTACCCAGTTAGCAGTCTACTATTTCAGAGATCACAGGTCTTGTTGTCACAAATGAATTCACTTACCTTCTTGCACATACTGTAGATCATTTCAAGGTACTTTGTGTCTGACAGAAGTGTATCCGTATCAACAGTAACGTAATTATGCAAGAGAGGCATCATGTCTGTAATAAAAGAAGGATTGGTTAGACAATTTGCATGTTTTATAAACAATCTGTTAAAATCAGCTTGAAATCAACATATTACAGTTCCTGCTTAAAGTGTGTTAAGGTAAGCACACACCTAGTCATAGATGCATTAGCAAAGCCTGGTTGCAGCCACAGCAGAATAAACCAGTTCAAGCGTACTTCAATACTACACTCAGTTAAGTATTCTCCTAACGTGTCAATCAGATGCAGCTTATTGTATGACTGAAATCATGTACCTGAAAACATCTGAGTTTCTGATTTATCTGTATTACTTACCAGTAAAATAATCAAAACCATCCTGCTGAAATACTTCAAAAACTAGAGGAAGAAGCTGCCACATTTGCGCAGAAACTTGTTGACAGGTCAGACTATGAGCCAAGGAAAAGATCTCCTCATAGAACTCTAAAACAAAGAGAGTCTAGGTAAATTTAATGGCAATCCCATACATATGAAATAAGCCAACAAAAGCAACAATACCCAATACATGCTGCTGCAAAACTGTTCCGATCACTTGCAAACAGATCCCTTCCAGCTGCTGGGTAATCTGAAAAAAAAAAAAATTAATGATAATTTTGAACACTTCAGAGTTGAAATTAAACACAGTTCAAAATAAAATTATTCAAGGCAGTTTCTATGTATAAAATAGAGTTTTCTAAAAATAGTTCCAAATTTCTCATGTTTTATAACAATAAATGTGCAAGAGCAGAACCCAGTTAACGGCTGGTAAGATGGCTTTTAATACAAGGTGGTTTTGGAATGTTCTTTGAATATTAAAAGAATCTCATCATAGGTTATGCTTTGAGAGGAAAATTCTAACAGGCAACTCTATGCAACAGTTCAGTCCCATTAAAACCATAGTAAACAAATGCATATATCAAAAGGGTAAGAAATGAAGTGGCAGGCTGTATGTACTGTCCTGGAAAAGTGACATTTCGAACAACAAAACTGAGGCCAAACAAATATGACACCACCTCCTAAAACCTAGCTTAGGATGTTAATAAAGCGTGTGAACAATCCATCTAAAATGCCAGTCTACAGATTTAGATGCTATTCCCAATTAATATCTATCAGTCCATGGAGCAACAGCTAACAGAACAGCCATTAACCTGTTTAGAAGACTTACCTTGAACAGGGACAAATATGGGTTGAGTTTCTGGTATTAGCTATGCAGAACAAGACTTGAAACTAACATAGCTAAATACCTTATCTCTTGGAACACTGGTCATCCTGTATGAGATGTCTCTAAATATAAATGTTTCAATGTTTTAAACTGAGTTCCTCAGGACTAGCATATACTTTCACAAATAAAAAGAATTTGCTGACAAAAACAAGTACATGAAGACCTTGATGAGCAGCTCTAGCAAGAAGTAATTGAACCGATCTGGTCCTTGGTTTATTGCGTAGGAGTACTGGATTCCACTCCTGGACATTCAGAAAACATTATGCTGCTCCCCTAGTAAAAAGTCTTCAGAGCTCCAAGACTACAATATATTACTGAATTGCTTAATCACTAAAAAAATTACAATTTATTTCTCAAAAGTCAATAGGTGACTTTCTCAAGAAAGGTTTTGAGCAGCAATAGCATGTTTTGAACATGTTGTACAGAATGAAGTTGTTAGCCCATTTGGTACAACAAAACTAAGTAGCCAGTTCTCATCACACTGGAGAATTACAGTGCAGATCAGGCAAGTAGAAAACAGTATCACTGAACACAGCTGTATTTACAAACATTGATTCTGGTGCAGAGAGGAAACTAAATCAGGAGAGTCAATGTTCAAAGCAAACTGAAGTTTTATCTCTTGTCTTTGTAGAGCATACCTCATAATATCAGCTGAGCTGACAGTTTTAGCTGTTACAGACAACTTGCTTCCACCCATTTGAACAAGAAATTGGATTCCTACAGGAAATACTGTGGTGAGGTTTATGCTCTGTTACTACAAGTCTTGTGTTAGACACACAACCCACTCTGTTACAACTTCATTACACAGTTAAGTACGTCACTACTCTGTTTTAAGGTATTTTTGGCTGAAAGCACAGTTTTTCAGATAACATCAGGAACACTAAAAATACAAATAACTTGTAGTATCTTTGACAGTACACATTAACTTTTAAAGTAACTATTTCTTACTTCTTTGTGATCTTCAACTACACTCAGAAGTGTATCAATAGTATTCAGGATTCCCATTGCTGTCACTGCTTTGTCATCACTGCCCTCTTCATCTGGTCCAGTCTGGATCACTTGGTTAAATGTCATTGCCTGTATGTGATAGCAAAACAACCCATTAATATGTCATTTAATGAGGACATGTGTGGAGTTGTGTAAGTCTGCTATTCCATGCCATTTGAAGAGAATTTCTTCTAAAAAATTGTGACTTAGTATTAAAAGCTGACTGCTCCATTCCAGTTTATTTTCAAGACTGATAAAATTTGAATGTTATGGCACCTGAGCTGTCATACAGAATCACAGAACCTTAGAGGCTGGCAGGGACCTCCACAGATGGGGTCCATCCTTTATCCATTTATGAATAAATGACATTACTTTTTATGCAAAAGACTGCATTTTCTACAAGTAAGATTTTCTAACACAAGGTTTAATTGGTAGCTGAACTGAACTTGACCACTTGGAAGGCATTTGAAGGGTGCTGAAGGGAAGCACTGAATTGGCCTCTGCTTTTGAAACCATTAGTAGAACTTTGCTAGATATCACAGCCATGAGCTCTGAATTTTTCACGCAGACTCGAATTTATTTTCACATCACATAACATTATTTTCAGGTTTTATTTTAAATGGGACATAAAGGACCATATTTTCAAACAGGAAATCTAAGTCACATTATAGAGACAACTTAAAATGTGCTACCAACAGTTATTCTTAGCTATGAAGAACAAATATGTACAAGGGTTTCTCAATCATTTTTAGAATTGTTGCTATAAATAACCACTTAATTCAAGCAATAAAGTCACTTTTGAGAAGAAATGTACAAGAAAAAATTCTTGTATCGAGGCACTTAAGCAGACTGGAGTAACAACAGCTATTGAGTGATGGTCAACTGCCTTCATTTCAAATACCCATCTTTCATATACAACATCTTATCATGTCACCAGAAAGTCTTACCAGATGCTGTGTCATTTCTACTGCAATTGGAGTAACTTCTTCACTATATTCACAGATCATCTTCTGAATCACATTAGTAAGATCATCATTTTCAGTCTCTCTTATAATATGAAGTAAAGCTTGCATCACAGGTCTTATGAACGGAGTAATATATTCTTTAGCTGTAAAACAAGTGGAAATACTTGAAGTGACATTCTTGGAGGAGTACGGTATCAGCGTAAGAAAGTCAATATATACTTTAGTGCTTGGGCTTCAATATGCCAAAACCATGGGTAATATAAACCATTAAAGCAATACTAACATTCTGATAAGAAACTATTAACAGTCTGTACCAAGAGGACCACAACTGACGTATGAACACCAGGATTCTACAGTCTTTCTGGAATACAAGATTACTTACTGATGCAGTTTTTAATTGAGCAGAAATGGATATATAAGCATTTCTGTCACATTTTCTCAAGTATCTGATCTAGTGTTTACGCTTGCTTTGTGGCTTTTAAACTAGCTCCAGAATACAAAGCCACACAAAGCCTGCCAGAATAAAGGCAACTTTTTTCAAAACAGGTAAATTGTAACATAACTGAATGTATGCTGAGACAAAAGTACTTGTAGTGCCACGACAATTCTACAATTAGTTGCTGTGAAATTTGATTTATTGAACCATTACATTGTGACAATTATTTATAAAAATTATAACATTTTCAAGATGGAAAATTACAGGAAATAATTTCAAATTATAACTGCAAGAAGAATTGAACATCAGGAAAGAGAGAATGAGTCTTCCTGAACATTACAGTATTAATGCCTATTCCATTAAAGCTTGCTGTAAGGTTAAGAAAGCTTTAAGAAAGGAAGGCTACCTTTCTCTTGATTACTGATCAGAACTTGTAGTGCTATTGCAGCTTCCACTTTCACAGGCATCTCCCTATCATCTATCAGACACCGTCTTGTGAGTTCTAAGGCTGTCTGGAGATTCTGGTCACTCTTAAATTTCACTTCACAAAAATAATGAAGAACCCAACAAGCCTGAAAAAAAGACATTGAACAACTTCAGTTACAAAATCTACAAACAGGATTATTGACTCTCTATATATCCATAACCTGCACAAATTATTACATCTGAAGTACAACTACTGTTGAATAACGATATTGTAGACCTCTTTAACGGATCAAGATGTTTGAGAGTTTGGAGGCCGGCCAGTGGGAAGCTTGTCTTTCAGACATCACTAGACCAGTACTATGATCTCAGGTTCATCTTTGGCTACAGCATTTGTGTGAGCAGTATGATTTAAATGCAAAACACAAATAGACCATACCACCAGACACGGATGGAAAACCATGCACACAGTTCTGCAGCCATTTTAAAACTACACAGTAACCAGCTAAAATCATAGAAAGACTGATACCAATACCTGAAGTATACAGTTTATTACAGAAAAGGTGCTAAAAGCAGTGAATTTATTTGAGGAAAAAATTAAAAGAACATTCCTGAACTCCTTAGTTGGAACAGATAGTTTATCTTACCAGTAAATATTACACTTCCTTACCCGTGCTCTCATGTAACCCAGCTCACTGCTGAAGAGAGGGAACACATGATTCTGCAGCATATACTCCATTTGATCTTTATATATCTTCTTCTGTTAGAACATGCACACAAACATCAGTTTAAAACTTGATATAAAAATTTGCTTCTGAGCCAGTAAAAAAGAAAAAATCATCACATGTAACTGAGTGAACAGCGTAACAAAATCCTCAGACTTCTAAAAGTCCATTAACCAACAATGAAATCCCGTATTAGTAATTCAACTTGGGTCCTACAGGGGCTTGCATGTTTTTTAGTTAAAATAGTGACACCTTTTTCCTGTCATTTTTTCATTTCTAGAGACATCTTGTGCTTGGCACTACATTACTCTAATATGAAAAACGGAAGTGACCAAGGCTACTTCTCAAAGACATAATTCAAATACAAGTCCACGCCTTGCATTTTTTTTTCTTCCACTCTAACATTCCATGTACAGAAAACATCTTGTGAAATCAACATCCTCTCACTGGATGGATTATTTCCTTCCACTAAAAACTGGGATGTAGTAAGGTGCAGGTAATGCAATTCTTACTAAAGGCATAGTACTTAAACCAATAATCTTGAACATGACTTAATAAAACTTGTGCAACTAAACTGACAACAAAACCAAAACAATTAAGTTCAACAGCTTTAAAAATAAGCTGGCAGAAATTCAAAATCTTTTCAACTCAAAGAGCTATTCTCATTTCTTCTAGAGGCTGTATGTGAAAGGAGTTAAAAATCAAAGACACAAAGAAGCAACAAAAGAACCACCAGATTTGTTTATGCTTACTTTTAGGAGAATTTCAGCCAAAGAACCGATCATATGTAAAGCACCATCTTTCTTACGAGGATCAGCATTTGGCTCCGTAAGGATTTGGTAACAAAAGCCCATTGTCTTCTGCAAGACCTAGATTAAATGTAAGGTTAGTGAAAGTACTTCAGTCAGTCTTCTCAGGTAACTTTCTCAGTGCTCTGAAATGCTTAAACATCTAATACTATGCTTTGCCTCTGCCATTTGGATCATGTTTTATGTCTCGGTTACAAATACACAACATTTTCATAAACAAGCCCTAGGGAAATTGGCAAATAGAAACCTCACAACTAGACCAGTGCAAATTTTGAAATAAATTGTAGTAGACTTTATGACAGAGAGAGGAAAAGTTAAACTTTTACCAGTATTTCTTGCAGCAAGTGGAGACTGTCAGTTAAATCTAGCTAACATATTTCAACAAAATCCTTGAAGAGCTTACCTCTTTCCTTTTACTACATGATGTAAACAGTAATGTCTGAGCAGCAGTTGTTGGAGAAATGAAGTCTTCAAATACATCTATTAAGTAAATATATAACAGCTATAAATTTTGTTTCTTTCCTACAGTTAATGCTTCTCATATAATCTAATGATTTCATATGAAACAAGAAAGCAACATTTTCCGTTCTTTTCCAGGTGGTTAATCATGCTTTATTGATGCAGATATTCCAAGACCAAAGAATATTAACACATGGAGATATCCAGCACATTTGTTTCTGCTTCTTTATGATCACTGGCTCCAAATGTCTGATTAGAAATATTACCTCTTTCTGAGTTAGAAGTGATCAGCCTGTGTAACATCTGTACTACGTACAGATTTGGCTCTGACCTAAGAGACAAGAAACTCCTAAATGCATCAAGATTCCTTATTCTAATCACATACAAGTCCCAGTGGAGGGAAGAAATTTATTCAGGAAGTCTGAAGTACCTTTTCTCCCCATCCTGGAAGGACTTCATATAGCAAACACCACCACCAAGCCAGCACAATAACAAGCAAAAGGAGGTGAAATTAGGCAAGCCTGTAATGCTGCCTTACTTCGTAATGTTTCATTTACTGTTACAGTAAATCTGATATGAACTGTGCCTCCTGTGAAACTTCAAGATCACAAAAAAACTCCAGGGCCTGAAATATTATCTGTTGTAGACCATAAACTTTTAATAACATTAACCTCCATGGCATGTAACTATTTTAGCAAGACTTTAACTGTTTGACTTAGAAACAAAAACTTGGTAATTGTCAAAATTAGCTACTTTCTCAAGTGCAGAAACATTTGCATCACTGCCAGATGTTACCTGTCCTTTCCACCAGAATATCCAAAAGATAACTAACTACATGAAGTTATATTATATGGATAATACAAACTGGTTTGGTTTTTTCCCTGTTTTAAAGCTTAATTCCATCTCCATTTTCACAAGATAACCCCCAAAATCCTATCTTTATGTGAAGCGGATTTTAAATTCTCACCAAATTTCATGCGAATATATTCATAGGGATCTTCTTGCCAGAGCTCTTCATCAGCATCTGTATAGCACATCAATGGAAAAATAACATCCTGGATAATTCCCTGCAATTAATTAAAAAA
Organism: Tricholaema leucomelas; assembly: GCA_013400475.1. NCBI lineage: Eukaryota > Metazoa > Chordata > Aves > Piciformes > Lybiidae > Tricholaema lacrymosa > Tricholaema leucomelas. The sequence goes on along the minus strand of WAAF01018538.1, from coordinate 1,532,831 downwards.
AATAAAAAGTTAAAAACATGCTAATGGTACTAAATCAACTTCTGTATTGTGTGCTGTGTCAGTTTTTGTACATCCAGTCACTTCTCATATAAAATGGTAATGTTCCAAAACTACTGTAGTGGAGAGATTCTTTAACAAGGCTAAGTTACAAAACAGCACAAGTATTTGCCTTGGATAACAGTATATGGAAATGATTCAATGCCATAAACTCAGTAGTTAACCTCAAAATTTGTTGTTTTGCTATGTTACAGAGTAATTTTTAATATAGTAAAGCACAAGACTGACAGCAAGAAACCCTGTGAGCTAGCTTTGCTCATTTATCAAGGTAACTGTCACCAAACATACTTAAACTCTTCCCACCAGCAAGTTCCAGCTGAAGTCCCCAAAAATTTTAACTCTATCAAGGCTAACAAGACTGTACAACAGACTGACTAATGTACTTCTGAGTCATCTAAGTATTAAACTCCAAAAATGGTTTACTTGAATATGAGGTTTCAGATTCTTCCAGGTGACTGCATGTGACACTCCTTGATTGATGTAATTCAGTGTTTGCTGCAGAACCCTAGGAGCCATGTACTGCTTTTCCTTGTATTGATACAACACCTTCAACAAGACCTAGAAAAATCAGATGTCATCAACAGCTTATACAGAACACAGAATGTTTTACTCTCCTTCACAGTCCTACATAAGAAACCCTTTAAACCCAACAAAACCCCTCTGTTCACTCAGACTAAAATGGGTACTGACTAATCTTTCTACTAAATGTCAGTTAACTTTTTTAAGGCAATCTGCAGCTGATTTCAGGCATTGCACATCTTTTTAAAATACAATCCCTTAAAAAGGCAGATCATACACACTAACTCATCACCAACATAGTCCAGGAAACATTGCCCTCTGGGGTTTACTGTTCCACCTTGCTACTCTGAGAACATAAATTCACGCACAACCACTGGATATCTGCATACATGATGACTACACCCATTCTACCTGTATTTCTTAACAAGTCACACTATTGTACAAGAAGAAACTGTAACTATTTTAATCTCTTGGTTTATAGACATTTTCTTTAAAGATGAGTTCTTAGTGTTTCCTAGCAAAATAACAGTAAGGATCACATCTGATTCAAATAAAAAGTAGAAGAAAAAGCAAAGTATTCTGTCAAACTCTAAATTTATCTTTTCAAAGACTTCTTCTGTCAGAACTTCATTTCATCTTGGAAGTGAAAAGCAACCAGTAAGGTCATAAAGACTATGTAATACTTATCTGTCTGACATCATCTACATGTGACAGATGAACACATTCTGAAGATGGTGATGCTGACTCCACTTGTCTGAGTAGAATTTTGGAATATATTTCCTATCACTCAATGTGACAAATGTTTCAAAATGTTGGAAGACTTACAAACGCTCAAGTATTTAGGAGCATTTCCCTTATTTTTCCTCTTTAAGTCCGGTATTTTGTTACAATTTCATGAGGAGTGAAGATAAGGAAACTGAAACTGAACTAAGAACTGTTCTTCTCTGGATTAAAATAAAGGTTTTGGAAAGCATTCTGGTCCCTGCAATTTTCATAAATTGTGTATTTATATTTTCAACCTGACCACTATTATGAGCTAATACAAGGAAATGTTACAAGATTACCTCAGATACTTTTAATAATACACTTGTTTCAAAAGAACAGAAGTCAATAGTACAGTCAGGAATTGTGGATCAGATCCAAACATTTCCCCATATCCATGGGAATTCTCTTGCTAGTTAAAAAAGTTCAAATCACTGACTTGAAAACACATGTACTGTAAGAGAGGCAGATGACAATTCCTGCCCCACCAATCCATTCTCTCTCTTCAGGAAAACTTGTAGGTTGCTGCCATGTGGCAGGACCATCTGAATCATGAAGTTACTTCAATAGAAGAAAATTGAGGATAGTTTGGTATAACACTTATACACAGGATTAGAAACTGCTGAAGTCCAGAAGATGCTCTGTGTGTAACAGACCCTACAGAAGCGGCAATCTCCAGACAGGGCGACGAATACAATGCAACCAGACTTACCAGCTTGAGCAAACTTTTGCAGAAGTCTACAGAGCTTAGAATTTACTGACTTTGAGTCAAAGAACTGTATGGCCAGATTTAAAAAGGTAGGCAAAAGGGTCAACTGCACCACATAAATATTATACCTATCTCACAAGATCACAGGATATTAGGGGTTGGAAGGGACCCAAGAAGATCATCAAGTCCAACCCCCCTGCCAGAGCAGGACAATACTAACACAGATCACAGAGGAACACATCCAGACAGGCCTTGAAAGTCTCCAGAGAAGGAGACTCCACGACCTCTCAGGGAACCCTGTTCCAGTGCTCTATGACCCTTACGGTAAAGAAGCTCCCCCTTGTGTTGAGGCGGAACCTTTTCTACTGCAACTTACACCCATTGCTCCTTGTTCTATCACAGGGAGCAGTGAGCAGAGCCTGTCCTCCTCCTCCTGGCAGCCTTCAGATACTTATAAACATTTATCAATCCCCTCTAAGTCTTCTCTTCTCCAGACTAAAAAGCCCCAGGTGCCTCAGCCTCTCCTCATAAGCTGTACCCTCCAGTCCCCTAGTCATCCTTGTAGCCCTCCGCTGGACCTTCTCCAGCAGATCCCTGTCCCTCTTCAACTGGGGAGCCCAAAACTGAACACAGTACTCAAGAGGAGGTCTCACCAGGGTAGAGTAGAGGGGGAGGAGAATCTCCCTTGATCTGCTGGACACACTCCTCCTAATACACCCCAGGATCCCATTGGCCTTCTTGGCCACAAGGGCACATTGCATTTCTGTGCCATGGTTAACTTGTTAGCCACCAGGACCCCCAGGTCCCTCTCCACAGGACTGCTTTCCAGCAGATCACCTCCCAGCCTGTACTGGTGCAGTTTATTCCTCCCCAGATGCAGGACTCTGCACTTGTCCTTGTTGAACTTCATCTGGTTCCTCTGTGCCCAGCTCTCCAGTCTGTCCAGGTCTCTCTGGATGGCCACAGAGCATTCAACTGTATCAGCCAAGCATCCCAGCTTGGTGTCGTCAGCAAACTTGCCGAGCACTCTGTGCCCTAATCGATATAATTGATGAAGATGTTGAACAGGACTGGCCCCAGCACTGATCCCTGAGGGATATCGCTGGTCACAGGTCTCCAGCTGGACTTGGCACCACTGACCACCACCCTCTGAACTCTGTCTTGCAACTGGTTCTAACCCATCTCACTGCCGGCTCTTCCATCCCACATTTCCTCAGCTTACTCACTAAAATGTCCTGGGAGACAGTGTCAAAGGCCTTGCTAAGGTCAGGGTAGACTACATCCACTGGTTTCCCTGAATCTACCTATTCAGCTATGGCATCATAAAATGCTATCAGGTTAGTTAAGCATGACTTCCCCTTGGTAAATCCATGCTGACTACTCCTGATAACCACCTTCTCTTCCAAGTGCCTTGAGATGCCCTCCAACAGGGGCCACTCCATCATTTTTCCAGGGACAGAGGTGAGGCTGACTGGTCTATAGCTTCCTGGCACCTCTTTCTTGCCCTTTTTGAAGACTGGAGTGACATTGGCTCTCCTCCAGTCCTCAGGCACCTCTCTCGTCTGCCATGATTTGGCAAAGATGATGGAGAGTGGTAGAGTAGCAGTATCAGCCAGCTCTCTCAGCACCCTTGTGTGCATCTCATCAGGGCCCATGGACTTGTTAATGTTTAATTTGTATAACTTATCCCTAACCCAGTCTGCACTGACTCCAGGCTTTCTCTCCTTCATCCAGGGTCTGGAGTACATAGGGGAGTTCAGTCTTAGATGTAAAGACTGAAGCAAAGAAGGTATTCAGCAACTCTGCCTTGTCTGCATCCTCAGTTATCAAGGCTATCTCCTCATTCAGTACTGCCCCCAAACCTTTCTCGTTCTTCTTTTTTTACTGATGTATTTGAAGATGCCCTTCTTGCTCTGTTTTACTTCCTTTGCCAGCTTCAGTTCCAAGAGGGCTTTGGCCTTCTTTGTTGCTTTCCTACAAGCCCTGACTACTTCTCTATAGTTCTCCCAAGTGACCAATCCCTTCTTCCATGAATTTTAAGATTCTGTCTTCCCTGAGATTTCCTTCAGAAGCTCCTTATTCAAACATGCAGGTCTTCTAGCCCACGTACTTGATTTTTTTATTCAGGGGCACACACCTAGCTTGGGCTTGGAGGAAGTGGTCTTTAAAAATTAGCCAACTTTCTCGGGCTCCTTTACCCTCCAGAGCCTTAGCCCATGGGATTTCTGGAAGCATGTCCCTGAAGAGCACAAAGTTAGCTCTGCAGAAGCCCAGGGTTGCAATTGTACTTGTTGCTCTGATTCTACCCTTTAGAACACTAAACTCCACCATGTCATGATCACTGTCCCCAAGGCTGTTCCCAACCTTACCGTCCTCAACCAGTCCCTCTTTATTAGTTAATACAAGGTCCACCAGTGCGCCTCTCCTTGTTGTTTCCTCCACTACCTGCATCAAGAAGTTATCACTGATACACTGCAAGAGCCTTTTGGACTGTCTGTGCCTGGCTGTGTGATCTCACCAGCAAATATCAGGGTGATTGAAGTCTCCCATGAGTACCAAGGTGTTAGCTCTAGAGGCTATCTCCAGCTGTCTGTAGAAGGCCTCATCAACATCTTCCTCTTGGTCTGGTGGTCTATAGTAGACCCCTACAACAATTTCATCTCCTTTTTCACATCCCCTAATTCTTACCCACAAGCTTTCAACCTGTTCTGCCCCCTGCCTTGGACAGAACTCAGCACATTTCAGTTGCTCTCGCACATAGAGGGCAACTCCCCAACCTCCTCTTGCTGGTCTACCCTTCCTGAACAGTACAGAGCCATCCATGACAACATTTCAGTCGTGGGAGCTGTCCCACCATGTTTCATTGACGGCAATAATATCATAGTCATTCAGCCTAACACAGATCTCCAGCTCCTCCTGCTTATTCCCCATGCTCTGTGCATTGGCATATAAGCATTTCAAGGAAGAAGTTAGTCCATTAGCTTCCACTCTTGATGTCTCACCATTCCCTGCCCTTTCCATGGCCCCCAACCTAGCAGTAAGCTCTGCATGTGCTGATTCATCACTGCTTGATCCCCGTGGTCCATTTCTGCAAGATTTAAAGAGTTCTTGTGTGTTCCCAGTGTGCTGCAGGGTGACAGGCAGAAGGCTCCTGCTAGCCTCCCTCCCTGATACACCGTATCTTGCCTCTTCTCCAGCACACAACTCACTGTTACCTACCTCCCCCGAGCCACCAGTGGAGCTGTCAGTGGAGCTGACACATGGCCCCACAACTGTCTCAGGCTTGCTCTCCCCCTTCCAACCTAGTTTAAAGCATGATTAATGATCACAGCCAACCCCTGCGATATAAACCTCCTTCCACTTGAAGAGAGGTGCACCCCATCTGCTGCCAGAAGACCTGGTGTCATGTGGGGAACCCATGGTCAAAGAAGCCAAAATCCTGTTGGAAGCACCAGTCTCAAAGCCAAGCATTGAGCATGTGGGTCCTCCTCACTCTCTCTGGGTTGGTCCCTTCAACAGGGAGCATAGAAGACAATATAACCTGGGCTGCCACACAGGTAATACTTCTCCTCCAGAAAAAAATACGGCATTTATCTAGAGCTCATGCATCTGAGGGCTTGTTACACGAGACCACTGACTCTCCTGGCAGATGATCAATCTTGCACAGACTATTTTCAGTGAACTGTCCTACATGGCAAATTAATAGTCAGTTTTTTTCAATCATTCCTTTCTTTTAACCCACAGACATCAGCACTTTACATACCAATATGCTTAAAAAGCATCCCACAACTGTGAGGCAAAGCAAGAAGCCTTTGCAGAAAATACTAAAATAGGAAATCACTGTGAACTCTAATCTTATCCTAATACCCCCCCACACTCTGCATTACTTACTTGCTGAACGCCAACAGCAAATGCCTTCAGGAACACTTCAGCAAACTCATTGTACTCCTTGGAAACATTACCAGGGCTTCCATACCTAGAATTAGAAGCAAGTATGAAAATTCAAAAGTGCAACAGTATTAATAAATTGAATCTATGCCTGGATTTTTTTAAATAATAATGAAACAGAGAATACCTCTCAAAAAGTCTAGCTAAGATATGCAAAGCCCACTTCTTGCATTTCCACCAAGGCAACTCAGGTCTATCATCTTCATCAACTTGAAGAGTTTCCTTTGTGGAGGAGAAAAAAAAAAAAAAAAAATCAACTATTGTCAAAGAGATCAAATCATACATATTTTGAACAAATATACAGCATATTTTAATATTAACTTGTCATGTTCACTTCTGTCTTTGCATAAGGTACAATACAGCTAAAAACAAATCCCATGACATGCTGCATAAATGGCAAACAAATTCTTAAAAAAAAAAAGCTAAATTGTGCTATAATTTGAAAATAGAATCCCCACAAAAGCTACATATTCCTGAAATTTGTCTAGTCTGTTTACACATCTTATTTATCTTGAAAATTCGTTTTCTTGGCAACCTTTGAGAAAAAAACCAAAGTAACAAATGAAACTTTTTAATATTCCAGTGAGTTAAAAATTTGTAAGCTTCAAAATAGTCAAAAGCCACTTACAGCTGGTACATCTCTATCGACAACAGTCTTCAGTATTTCTATCCATTCAGTCAGGTTTTGCTGATTTATCAACTCCAAAGGTAATGTGTACTTATTAAAAAAAAAGGGCAAAATACATTTATTATTATAAAGCAATGTGAAAACAATGTTGCTTTCAAAGTTTGAATTTTAGATTTTTCAAATCTTTTGTCTCCACCTCTTTAACTTGAAAGATCAGCAAATTATTCAACAACTCAGGCTAAGGAACTTAGCACAAGCTACACCATATATCCTCAGTACCTTCAAAAGGTGCTACAGGTCTTCACCTCAATTCATTCTACTTCAGTAATATCTTAGCACTGCATAAGTGCACTTTACACTGATTTCTGAAGCAATGAACTAACTGCATATTAACAGTTTCATTCTGATCTGCTGCCATCTATGCTGCTAATTCTATGTAAGCTGGCCTCTCCATCCACAAGTACTCTGCCTAGAGGATGGCAAGCCTAAGTCCTCTCTAATGCCAACCAGGAATAGTAACGTACAAAAGTAGAAGTACAGCACAATTAAGTATACCAAAAACCTGTGATTCATATAACAGTTTAGCAGCAGAGGGAATGATTCAGAGGTAATCTAATACTGTTAATGTTTATGTCATCTACTATTTCAAGGAAAAGCATAATGCTTTAAATTACTGATCAGACATACACAAAAATTATTTTGTACCTGGACAAGGGCATAAAATATTTTGAAGATCTGTTTCTGGATGAGGACAGACTGATCAGATGGATCATTCAAGAGCTGAATAAAACTGTCCTTTAGAACTGGCAGAAAATGTTGCATTGCAGCTATCAAAGGACTCCGCTCCTCTGGTTTCTTGTACCTTTAGATAAGAACAAATTAGTTTTTCAGATTTTTCAAGTAGCTTTTGAATTTTAAATGTCCACTTTTCCCCAAGCAAGCAGGTTATATTACAGTTCCTAACAACACATAATTTAAAAAATCCTACCCATCTTGTGCTACAGAATTTGAAATGAAGCATAGCCAGACACCACAGTGAGAAGGCAAGTTAGAAAACCGCTGAGCGCCCATTACTCCACTATATATCCCCATCATTTTTCTGCTGGTAATGCATTCCTGCCACCTTACTCACTCTGAATACTACATCATTTTCAGCCACACCATTACTACAGTGAAAAGCAATCAGAGAGCTAAAAAAACCTGCAAGCAAAAGGTACACATTTACTGCCAAAACGGCAGATGCTGAGGCTAGTCAGTAGAATTCCAGAAAGACATTTACCAGGCTTCACAATTTATCAAGATATTTCCAAAAGCTAGATTACTTCACTGACATTGAAGAAAGTAAACTGTAAAGTTTCTCACAGTTTACCATTGATATCTCTCACATGTTACCACTTCATTTGCCCAACACTAACAATTTGATAGAGAACGTAGGCTTCAAGGCTACGTAGCAGGCTTTGACTGCAATTCCCCTCAGACATTCCCATGCTGGTGACAGTTCACCAGTTTGCCTATGCTGAAAACAAGACTCCATTCCCTTTCTCAAAACATCTCAAAATTCCTGAAAGGAATCGAAGACACATTTGAAGTCTTTCCTCCAACTCTTAGAAAGAAGGGAAGATATGAGTCAACATCTGCATTGCAAGCATTCATTTTCTAAAATCAGGCTTCTTATACCCTTGCAGTATCTTATATGCAATTCTATATTGCTACAATATACATACAGAATACAAAAAATACACACAACTATATTAATTCTCCCATTTTATGTGGTAGAAAAAAAACTTACTCATAGTTTTTCACAAGTTGATAAAGACAAAGAAGTATTCCAAGCCAACAAGCACTATTATCAGACTGAAGATAAAACCCAATTTTCTCCACAACTGCAGTCCAGCGACTAGGATAGTCATGCTTGATAATATGGTGGATGCAAGTCGTAAGCTGTACTCTAGAAACCAAACACACAATGATTAAATACATTACTAATATTTTAGTTATACTGTTATGGTGCTGCAACAGCAAATACTGCCCAAACTTAGACATACGTCACGTTTTGTTCTGGAAGTTTAGGTCCTGTACTTTCTGCTTAACATTCCTTGTTTGTGGAACTTTAAATTTCTACATGCTCCACAAGCTGAAAACTGGTTTTACATCTACATCAATTCTACTCAGAATCTACAGTAGAAGATACTGATACTCAGCATGCAGGTGACCTTAGTCGTGCCAAAAAAGGAGGAAAAAAAAAGAAACCCTACAGTGAGCAAGAAAGCACAACCAATTCATAAACAGGTTAAAACTGCATACCTAATCAGCTCAGGAGAGTGAATGATGGCTTCTACAATATTTTCACGAATACAGCGTCTATCTTCTTCTGGGATGGAGTAAGGTGGAATCTCTCCTGGGGCAGTTTCACGATCTGGCCAATACTGGGTTATCATATTTTTCAAGTAGATAACTCCTGTGAAACAAAAGTGGAAAATAAGCTGTTGTCTTCTCAGCATTTTCAGGAAGACAACACTAATCAATACTAATAACTAAAATCATCCTTTGTAAGCAAAAGGAAGAAAACAAAAAGTCTAATTAAGTTTGTGATATTGGAGTGAATGCTAAAGGGAAACAGCTCCTTTATACCACAGTTATGAGCACAGCACTTTGTAGCAATCAGGCTGACGGCACCAATGCATGCATTTCACATTTCACAACCAGGACCAAACTGTGTTTGTGTCCCGATACACATTACAGCACTTGGAAAGAAAGACGTTACAAAATCCAACAGGAAATCTCAAATGATGAACTAATAATGAAGTTACTGATAATTTAATTCTAGGTATGAATTTGTAAAGCAACTTGTCTTCCTAAATGTCATATGCACCTTCTGCAAGAGTCTGCAAAGGTAAGAAACACTCAGTAGATACATGCTACAAGACTGAAGTGATGCAGACTTCCATCACTTATCATGCCCTTGAAGTGCTTTGCAAAACACTGTTTGTAAGCTATGCATTGTATGAGCTGTCTCCACTCTCTACATACTGCTCAGGTATTTAATTGTCTTACACTGAAGGTGAATTTTCAGAGGTTGTTACCACATCTCTCCCCTTTTTTGCAACTTAATATTATGCTTTGTAATATTTTGAGTCATAATTGAATGGTACCCCTAAGAAATAAGATTAAAAATGCAAGTTACGCATACACTACGACTTAAAGAGTAGTCTACTACACAGAAGATCCAAATAAGTGATGGAGATCACACTTTCTGAATTGTCGGAAAAAAAAAATCCACCACTGAGATACCATATTAGTAACCTCTATCAAGTAATCATAGAAGGTTTAGGGTGATGTCTGAACTTGTTAATATTCAATATCCAATTTTAGTGATGGCTCATGTGCTAATCAGGAAGGTTCCACAAGTCAACTTGCTTTCTCTCATTTAAAATGTTTAGAAACATTAGCACAGTAGCACAGCTTAAATCACCTCCTTGGACCAAGTGTGCTAGTATCATAAATACCATTCTGTTCCCAATGACCGTAACTTACTAGAGAGAAAGAAGAGCAAACATTGAAGAGCCAAGCACCTTTTCTTTCTGGTCTTTTCTATTCTGTGTATGGAGGTAGAAGCAGTTCAGGATGACTGCAATTTGAGTGACTGCCAGTCAGTATTTGAAATTAAAATAACTGCAATTCTTTAACCAGTACCTGCATATGTACTTGTCTGTATGCACCATTAAAACAGATACAATGAAAAGATTTGAAAACTTGCCTGCCTGTCTCACTGGTAAATCCAGTTGCTCAGACATAGTAATCTGAAGCAGAGTTGAAACAAAGTTCACTGACTTATGAGCCTGGAAAGAAATGAAACAAAACAGAACACATCAACAAGCCAATAAATAAATCACAAAACATTATTTAGTCATAGTTTGTCAAGTTTTTGAACATTGTTAGGTTTTACAATATCTTTATAATGACGTAATGCCATCAATAGAATACCAGCAATTCAGACAGTTTCACAGTAGTCAGCTAATCAAGGAGAGCATTCCAAAGTTTCACTGTATTTTGAAGACAGCATGGGGGAGGAAAAACCCTACTGTTTAAGGTAATGAAGTGAAAAAAAACCAAAAATCATTAAACAAGCTTCAGGAACCAGTCTTTTACAGTCACTAAACATGTTCTTCATTCAGAACAAATACTTACTTGAAATAAGAATATCTAAACAGGCAGAAAAAACCAAGCACAAGTTTACAATGGATCTTAACAAGGTATGAATTATTCATATAATAATCTAAGAAACAGATGGCAACCATATTTTAAAACTAAGCCTTAAGTAATCTTGTCCAGCTTTCTGAACAAACAGTTTCAAGTGACAATTTATCCACTACTGCAGCAACTGTTAGCGTAACCATAAAACAGCGAATTAGCGGTAAGCAGGTCTAAATCCAGAGAAACAACTTCAAAGATTCCGAAGAGTTCACTTACACAGAAAGATCATGAGGTTTTTTCACAATTAGGAGAAATGTCACTGACACACTAAACACTATATTGTATTTACTACAAGAAGAAAGTAATCTTAACATTATTAGCATCCTTTACCTACCTTTCCTAGGCATCAAAACTCAAGATGTTAAATCAATTTTGCTGGGGAAAGTGAATTGTCACCCTTACAACCTAACTCTACCTCTTGTAATGGGAAAATAATTTTCTTCAAGGTCAAGAGTCAGTGGACACGAGCTGCATTGAGGGAAATTCTTGTTTTAGAAAAGGAAAACCAGTAAATTTGTTACGGCAGTCAAGGCCTGGAACAGAGGCTGTGGGACCTCATCCTTTGAGATATTCAGAACTCAGTTGGACAAGTCCTGATCTACTTCAGAAGGACCAAAACCCAGAAATTTTTTTTCCAGTTTTCCAGTGGGAGCAGAAGTTCTTTCAGTTAAATGAAACTGTCCTCTTTCCTTCTCAGGGTGTAACGCTGCCCAGCTCATTCCTACAGCACTAAGTTCTTTTCTTCACCTTTAACTTTCCCGAGCAAATCTTCCCTTTAAACAAGTGCAAAAGGGACCACCTGGGACATGACAATTGTTCATGCACTTGTACTAACATTTGATTAGTGTAGCTTGTTTCATGTCTCATGTTATTTAAAATGCATTTAAAATGAATTATGAACTTAAGACTCTCCCCGAAATGTTACAAATTCTGTATAGATCCATTCTGTGCACTACAAATCCACAAGCAACAGAAAAATCACAGAAGCAACAGTTGCATCTGGTCTAACTGAAATGTTTATTATCTTCTACTGCAGCTCCAGGTCCACTAATGTCCTTATTTTCTTAAGTAACATTAATAGACACACTTCTCCTGCAACGCAGACCAAATGTCATTAGGCCCTAAATCAGAACAGTATTCAATTATATGCCTGACATTAATGTCAGCGGAAGTGCTCCTGTACTTAAACATGTTATTATGAACTTGCTGAAGAAAGCTTTCTGTTTCAATAACCTTTATCTCTCCTATGAACAAGGTCACATTACAGGCTGTGTATAATGGACTTATAAGTCCGAAATGACACAAACTGATGTCTTTCCACAATGACTATGATAAACATAAGCTACCTTGTCAATAGTAAATATTTACAATGTATTTCATGTATTTCAATTGAAAAGCACTCAATCCTGTAATTTTAAAATTAAGGACTACTTTTCCATTCATGATAAATGACAACTATTCTTTTACTAAAAACTATTAAATTCCATTAAAAACATGTGGAAAATGCTTAAGAACTACCAGGAAACTAATGGGAATATCACAACATGCAGTACACAAAAAACGTGTCTTAAAAGCAAACCCAAAATCAGGCAGTAGTGAACAAAACTTCACCAATGAAATTTAATAAAATATCAAAGAGTAATACTTTCTATAGTAAAAAACTGAAGACAGGGCCTGTACCTATAGTAAGTTAGAGAAGCTCCCTGAAATGTCAATTTTATTAGTACACAAGATTAACATATTTTCACTGGATTCTTTGAACTGTAACAAATTTAAAAGGATAGGACCAAAACATCTATACCACTATAGATGGTTTTCTTGGGTTTCTTTTCCATTGCACAAGTATCATCCCTATTAACGTCTCAAGTGTCAAGACACCAACCAACCACAATGCTAAGCTATTTAATCACCCTTAGTGGCTCAAAGCAGAGATTCAGGCTGGAAATAATTTATGCTCTTAACAAGGTAGCAAAAGTAAAATACCTTCTGCTTTACAAGTAAAGCCTCCTCTTAATCTGTTTGGTTCATAACCAAATTCACACAGAGCTGCACTAACGCTCCTATAACCTCTGTGAGGAATATAAAGCATCTACAAACTCTTTACAATGACTCCTTCCTTCCCATGCCACTTAAACTGAAATGAAAGGAGAAGCAAAGACAGGTACAGGAATACACACATGAACTGAATGGTCAAATAAAACCCCAGGTACCACAATAAACTGTCAGTTGCTCCCTTTTCTCCTTTACTATTCAACAGAACACTCAATGTTTTATTTGCATTCAGAAAAAAAAAACAACTGAGCATAAACCAAGGCACCACAGAGGTGCTGATTTTGCGTCTACAGCATAAAAAAAAAAAAAACACAGAACATGCAACCATTTCAGCTATTTTAACCTTTACTAGTTTTGCTCTCCAAAGACAGCTGCCTCTCAGGACATCATGCTTCTCTTCACCAATAGCATCACTAAAATACAAACAACCAACAAACACCACACCTGTTTTAGATACATACTCTACACAAATACTGGCTTTTGAGTTCAGTGCCAGAACACTTTGCTACGCAACAGGAGAGCTGCACGAGGGTTCGTTAAAGGTCTACTGGAAGTATCTGAATGTAGAGGATTCTACGTGCTCATGCACACTCCGGTCTCCGTAAGAATTGAATGCCCTGAAAGTCATTCTACACCGAAGTCCTATGGCTCCAGTATGAGAATTAAATACAGGATTTCACCATGGATGCTGTCACATAATCTGAACTGTGTGGAGAATAGAAACAATTTTTGACTTTCAAGTTCTGTCATCAGTGAAACTTTGATTTTTTTTTCTCTTATTCCTTGTTCACACATACTCTTTTTATAAAGTATTGAAGAACTACAATGATAACTGGAGGAGAAAAAAAAGGTTCTGTCACAGTCAAAAGCCTGTACATGTAACTTAACATTAAAAAAAAAAAAAAAAATCAAAACCAAAACTTATCTCAATTCCTTCCCCCTCATAAATTCTCCAACACACCATGCCACTGGTATGACTTTGTTGTCTTAGAGCCAAAGAATTCAGGGACTTTTCCCAAGAGCAATCTTTGCTATGCAGCCTCACTAGCTAAGGAATGTAATCTATCAGACCACAAACGTTGCACCACTGTCTGTTAATATCAATCACCGTTCCAGAACATACAATTTTTTTGTGTATTCCCCTGCAGATTTTCCTAGCAGAGTTGGTTTTTCAGCTATGCAGTATAAAACACACTTTTGAGGAAAGCATCATGCTATCTACCTAATCTGAAATGTAAACAAAGTTTGCACTTTAAGAGACTACTTCACAGCACAGGAACTATCACAGGTAATTCTGACACACAAAAGCACTTTTTCCCCCAGTAGCAACACTCACAGTCAGTTACATCTGTCTTTAACTATAGAAATATTCACATCTCACCCAACGCCTGCATGTCACTAAATGTTAAAACCAAGATGCTTCATCTCAGGTAAAAAGGCCTCCATGCATTCTTCTCAGACATTAAGACTGTAACGTATCATAATGAACATACTACTACAGATATCCCCCTTCAGTTACCGAAACATCAAAATAGAAGGGTAATGCTCCCTGTATGTTGATGAACTATAATTCTAGGTTATTTATATAGTTATTCAAAGAAAAACGTTAAAAACAAACAAACAAAAAAAAGCTAATTCAACATATCTCAGCCTAATTAAAAAAAAAAAAAAATCTACATGCAATTTTTGATCTAGACCACAGTAGGATTAGGTGAACACAACTATTATACTGAGATGAAACAATTTGTTTTTATAGAGAAAGGTAAGGTCAGGAAATGTAAGGCCATGCTGAATCAGCAAACTACCCTGTAACACTCTTTGAATTCTTTTTTAAGAACTCAGCAGGTGTGGAAGTCATTCTGACCTCAGGTTTTTGCAAGCCAGTTCTGCCACCTCTTACACAGCTACAATGTACATGCAAATTCAGTTTAAGGTTTACAAAAAACACATGTGCACTTATCAGATCTTAAAAATATTGTTCGTTTCATCAGAATACCGACTGCAAGTTCAGAAGCTTATTTGCTCTTCCATTCACAGAGGAAAAAAGAACCTGTGCTTAGAAAAGGCTAACTAAGCACACTGAGTAACTATGTGCCAAGTCATGAGAAAGTGGCAAGTTGCCCCATCTGCTAGGATTTTACCTCGCAGTGAGTTACTATGCAGCAGGAATATAACTTCTCCCTAATGAAGACAAAGCTCCCTTGGTTCCTTACTGCCCCCAAGGGGATTTCTAGTGTTGCATCAGTCTTGAATACATAGTTCAAAACCATCCCTTCCAAAAGCATCTCTCATCTAGCACATACCAAGAAGTATAGACGGAAGATAAAGAAAGTGAAAATCATCAAGTACTTTTAGGTAAAACGTAATGCTAACAACTTCGAAAGAGAACCTGCAATCTGATAGAGCCAGGAAGCTCATGCTCCGTTGCTATTCTTATTCACACTACAATATATAGCCTAGGTGCTATACGTGAAGATCATGTTAGAAAAGGTTACAGAAAGTTAAAGATGGGGGTAACACTGTAAAGAATCTAGTCTAAAGTATTCACAACATGGCATTTCAAATTCGTGGGTGAAAGGCACTGCTAATAAGCAGCATCCTTTTTTTCCTTCACTCCAAAACTCCCAGTAGTTATAAGTCCAATAATTTAATGTAATCATTCCATCATTCTGGCATTTGTGTGTATTAAGCAGGCAATAAAAACACTGCATTGTTAAACCAATACTCTGCTGCAGTCACTAACCAACACGCTAAAGCGTCTTTCCTTTCTCTGTCACTTAAAATATTTCTAACATGAAAAAGCTCAAACCTAACTTCTGACAGGCAATTTGTAAATAAAGCATCAGGATAATATTTTCCTAAACAAACTCTTTTAAGCTTAGACTTCTTTATGAGTTATTGGGGATTTCTGTCTTTGCAACATTCTGAGACAAAAAAAAAATGGGCTTTTAGTCTAGAAGGATATCAACAGCTCATGTGCACTGGGGTTAATCTTAGATAGTCAGAAAATATATGTATTAGACAAATTACAAATTCTATGGAATTACAAAGAAGAAACCTGCAAGGAAAGTATTATCTAGCAACTGCACCTCTATAAGTATGTTCATATTAAAAGATGAAACAACTCTGTGCATTATTTTCAGAGTGCCACTCCACAGCTGCAGTTAAAAATATCTATTTTCATCACCGTTTCTGGGAAACACTTTACAGAGGCAGTACAAAGACTGTTTCAAAAGGCAACAGTGTTTTCTTGCTGTTTTCCAGTAGATTACTTGAAGAATACTGTCCTAAGTCCTTGTAAAACACAGCTTCCCTCTGTAAAATAAGGGCAGAGATGGGCAAACACCTCAGGGTACATTATCAGCTGGAAATTACATGAGAAGCTCTTGGACTCCAGAGACAGTGGTATTATTCCCTGTAACTTATTTTCAGAGTGAGTAAAGTAAAACCAAAGAGACTGAAATACTGGCCTTTCTTTTTTTCTTTAGCCATCTCAACTCCGAAAGTTCTAATAGCATTCTATGTCACAAAATTCAGTGAAACTGTAATAAATCATAGAATAACTAATTACTTAACCAAGGGCAAAGGAAATTTAACAAAGCCTGGAGAAATAAAGAATCATACACTCAAGTTCACTTCTCCAGTCAGTGGAAACTTTGCTCACTGATAGGGTACAATGACAACAGATCTAGATATTTAACTCTTCCACTTATTAGGAATGTCAATTAATGACATTCTTTTATGATACGGGAAAAATCATAATTCTACCGAAAACCAGTATCATCACCTCAACAGAGGCACTTTAGAAAAATTAGAGGTAAACTAAAAGGTCAATCAAGGACAACTATTAAATTACAAAACACTTGTGTGTCTGGCCACATGCAAGAACAGCACCCACTGATGAAATGTATTTCATCTTTTCAGAGAAAGAGGCTCCAATCTTGAAATAAAATATTAATTGGTAACACAACTTCCCTCATAATTAACAAATTTAGAAAAGCATCCTGCAAGCTAATGCATAACTGACTTAAATAAACCTATGCAAACCCAAGACCATGTTTGTGACTAAAACTACATATACATATAAGTGCCTGCAGACTTCAGCCTTAACAAATATTTTTATCACATAAGATCTGTAAAAGATCAGTGAGGCTACATATTCAGCAATAAAGAATTCTTATGCACCGGTTCAATAATTTCCAGCATTTTTAAGTGGCACAGATATCTGTATTTTATATCAATTTAATACTCGTGTAGTACATGATAGCGTACAATGTTGATCCAAAAGCATGAACAAAAGACAGTTGCTGGTGAGCATGATCCTTCCTGCAATAAAGTTAGCCATTTGTTGAAGACCCCAACTGACAGAGAAGGCAATCTCCTGCATAATCAGCAACTCAATACCTGCAGAAAACAGCTAAAATACATTTCAAATAAGTTACTATTTATAGATATTGACATGCATAGAACACAAAAAAAGGTACTTTAGGGCATATATATAATTCCACGTCTATTACTGTCTATACAGGCAACTACATTACTGTCATTTTTGTTTACTTAAGAAACACTAAAATACTTGTTACCAAAGCATGTAGAAAAGACAGCCAATTACTTTAAACAAACCTCAATTAAACACTCAGTTTACAGTTACCCATTACAAATGTACATAATATTTATTCACCGTTCACTTCTTAAATGACATACCAGCTTTTAGTTTAGTTACACTCTTTTTATAATATGAGAAGCTATACCTCTATTTTTTTAAAGTTTCCCTAGTGCCAGAACATGAGGCTCATCTTCGTCTTAGCTCTGCTGAACATCTGTTGCATTAAATTTACTTCATCAGGCCTATCCCCTGCTTAAGAGCAACAAAGAAAAATGTTTGTGGAAAAGGCCATCTAAAAACACAACAGCAGCAGCCATACTGCTGTCCTTCACCTGCTCCATCAAGCCCCTCACCTTTTTATACTAAAATATACTAAAATTACACTAAAATACCTTTTTATTTCAAAATGTCTAAAAGTCTAATGGTTGTGTCTCGCCAACAAAGAAAAGTTTTCATCTACTGGGTGGAGTTAAGTGGAACAAAAATACAACCTTCTTCCAAAACTGAAACCTGTGGAACTAGGACCTGCTGGTTTCGTTATATCCCAATATGACACATGAATGTAGACTAAGCAAATGAAATAACTGGGTCGGGAACTCTGTCTGCCTCCATCTTTTGGGCACGTGTCAATACTACACCCAGTAAGCACACCTACCTCGACGGTGCTGCAGAACCCGGAGACCGAAGAATTTGTGCAAAGCCCAAATAATGCCAGGCTATCAGACTTTTTTCGGAATTCAGCCCAGGCCAGTCTTACTCTAAAAGGCTGCACTACTTTTGAAGTGATGGGGGTCTTGCTGATTCATTTACCGTTGACAAATTACTGCTTCCCATATCCAAAGATTGGCCTTAGATAGTCCCAGGCACGATTAGGTCCAGCCTCTGAGCCACTGGGGGCCTGTGCCACCGACGATTTAAACACATCTATATAGATTACCCTTTCCTTAGCTGAGCAGTAAGACAATGGAGATAATTTGTTACCGACAGGAAAGGCACTGAAGGCCTCCTCCCCAACATCGACCGCTTTCTAAAGCTAACTCCCCTATGCCACCTCGAACAGCCCCGCCCGGTACAGCATGGCCTGGCCCCGTTGCCATGTGCCGGGGACAATGCGAGTCGAGCGGCCGGGCCCAGCCTGAAGCCGCGGTGACATCAGGCAGGGCCTGGCGGCGGGAAGGGGCCGAGGGCGCGGGGAGACGGGACTGACGGAGCGGGAGGAGTGCTTCCCCCGCCCTGACTCCGATCTTTCAGCCTCGTTTGCCCGCGCCCCCACAGCCTCTTCCCACCGCTCCCACTCCTCTTTCCCCTTACAGAGGCCTGCCTCGACCCCGCCGCCCGCGCTGCCACCCCACTACCCCACACCTCTCTTCCCAATATTGCGGCGGCCGCGGCCAAGGCCCCGTCAGCGCCCTCACCTCGTTAAGCTGTCTCTCAGCGGCTTCTCGCAACGCCGGATCCATGGTACCCCGTAGGGCCTCGATGATCGTGTTGGGGTCCATGGTGGCGGCGGTGGGGGGAAGAGGAGACGGAGGGCAGGGGCCGGGGCCGCACCGCGCCGTGCGCACATGGACAAGCCGCCTCGCAGCGGCCGCCGGCGCGAAAGGAAGGGAAAGCGCCAAAGGCCCGGATAGAGCTGCCCCCCGCTGCCACCAGGGAGCGGCGCCGCTTCCGCCCCGCCCCGCGCGGCGCCACGGGACCTGTAGTCTGGCGGCTCGCTACGCGCCCCGCCGAGTCTGAGGGAAGGCCGTGCTGCGGCCTTCCCGCAGGCTGAGGGGAAGGGAGGGATGGAGAGAAGCTTCTCTCTTCCTCTGTGTGAGGGCTTGGGGTCCGGCCGGCCAGCCTGGGGGATGTGTTGCCTCACGGGCAGCCACGGGAGCGGCACCGGCGCATGGAGAAGGCCTGCAGGCTGTGAGGAGCTGCGCGCCTGTGCGGGCGAGGAGGGTGGTACACTCTGTCGTGAACCCATCGGCCGCGTTAAGGATAAGTGGGGTCCATTGTTTTATTTACAGTCTCACGTTTGACTGTATAGGCTTCCCGTCCTGGAAGCGACTGGGATGTCTGGCGAAAAAGGAGGTATGCCTGAACACATGGGTCTGCTTTAACGGCACTCGCCGTATGTTGGGCACAGGTGCAAACAGTTCTTAAGCATTTGGGAAAACGCAGCGTTTTGTTCTGCTGGTGTTATTAAAAAACAAACAAACAAAAACCTACCTCCCGAAGATGTGTCAGACATTTGTCAGAAAATCAATACAAAGAGAGTTGTCATTTCTGGAGGGCTTGTCTCAGTCATAAAACCTGAATTGGACTGCTTAAGTTGGTCCTCTCTAAGTAACTTCTACAGCTTTTATTCTACAGCATTTAGGTACTAAGGTCATTGCATGTGAGCAGTCACAATAAAATGAGCAACACTGTTTATGTTAGGTACAATGTGGTTTGTAAAATTTAATCAGTAGCATGCAAAGTCATCCACTGTGATGTTTTCATCTGGGAGATGACACGTATATATACTTGAATTTTTGTATCGGACAGACAGATAATACAATTAAGGACAAATATCACAAACAGCTCATCCTGGAGCAATTCTGAAATGAAGGCTCATTAGCAAAGAAATTGCAAATGCATACAGAAAATAATATAAATTAAAACTTAAAACAGTTTAGAACATTAATAAAGGTCCATCATCGGTAAGTTTGCAGATGACACCAAGCTAGGAGCAGGTGTCGATCTGTTGGAGAGTAGGAGAGCCCTTCAGAGGGACCTTGACAGGCTGGATGGGTGGGCAGAGGCCAATGGGATGAGATTTAACAAGGCCAAGTGCAGGGTTCTACACTTTGGCCACAACAACCCCAAACAGTGCTACAGGTTGGGAGCAGAGTGGCTGGCGAGCAGCCAGGGAGAAAGGGACCTGGAGGTGCTGGTAGATAGTAGATGAAGATGAGCCAGCAGTGTGCCCAGGTGGCCAGGAGAGCCAGTGTGATCCTAGCCTTGATCAGGAACAGTGTGGCCAGTAGGACTAGGGAGGTTATTCTTCCCCTGTACTCAGCGCTGGTCAGGCCACACCTTGAGTGCTGTGTCCAGTTCTGGGCTCCACAATTCAAGAGAGCTGTTGAGGTACTGGAAGATGTCCAGAGAAGGGCAACAAAGCTGGTGAGGGGCCTGGAGCACAAACCCTATGAGGAGAGGCTGAGGGAGCCGGGAGTGTTTAGCCTAGAGGAGGCTCAGGGGTGACCTCATTGCTGTCTACATCTACCTGAAGAGAGGCTGTAGCCAGGTGGGGGTCGGTCTCTTCTCCCAGGCAACTGGCAACAGAACAAGGGGACACAGTCTCAAGTTGTGCTGGGGGAGGTATAGGCTGGAAGTTAGGTGGAAGTTCTTCACAGAGAGAGTGATTTGCCAATGGAAGGGGCTGCCCAGGGAGGTGGTGGAGTTGCCGTCCCTGGAGGTGTTCAAGAAAAGCCTGGATGAGGCACTTAGTGCCATGGTCTAGTTGACTGGATAGGGCTGGGTGCTAGGTTGGACTGGATGATCTTGGAGGTCTCTTCCAACCTGGTTGATTCTATGATTCTATGACAGTCTCTTTACTAGTTAAGTAAAACTGTTTCAGGAAATGTCATATTAAGACTTGTTTCCCTTTACCACCCTACTGTGCTAGTGGTCTTGGGCCACAGGTCATTCTCAGTGTGTAGTCTGGATGGAGCCAGCATGGTTTTGAAAACTATCCTCTGTCAGCTTGCCATCATCCCAGAGAATGGCCTAAGGCTGGCTAACCAATATCATCTCAGCTAGCAAAATCTGCACTAGTCAGGTTTGTCTAGAATGCCTTTTCAAATATAGGACAACTTAACAGACTTGCTTTTGTACACACACGTTTTCCAAATGAGTAACTTCTCTGTGATTGTTTCTAGACTAAACCCCAGATTTTTCATCTTTGGTTAAAAATCAGTTTGTATTTTTTTTTTTTACATTATATTAGAAACTATGATTTATGCTACATACATGGTTTTGTTTGGTTTGTTTTTTATTGCAAGCATGAAGATTGGTGCCTTACATATAGAACTAAATGACTAAAGAGCAACAAATGTCTGGCTTTCTAAAAAAGCCCAGGAGACATACAGACCCAGAAGACTCAAGTAGCAATGGAGCATAATTTCAGGATGTGATGTCATAGGATGCTCTTCTGTAAGTTGTCCAGGTCTGCAGTCATACTCTGAATGTAGATGTAACCCAAAATATGGTGGGAAAAAAAAAAAGTTAAATGCTATATATTAAATATATAATTAAAAATGCTACAAGAAAGTCTTCTCCATGCTTTTGTGTCACAGCATAGATAAGATCAAATTTCTTTGGATCAAAGGAGCAAAGCAATGAGACCTTTAACCAGTGTCTCAGGTTGAGACTATAGGGTTAAAAAATCTTCTGGGGACTAGAAGATTGTTATTCAATCCCATAATTCTGCTATCTCTTTATAAACTCACAAGACCAGCTCCTGCTCCTTTCCTTCTCTTCCTGCCCTGTGTCTGGTGGGAGCCACTTTATTGGGAAGAACATGTGAGCAGTAGGCCTGTTCTGGGGCCTCCAGAGGCTTGTTTAAGCCTCTTGGATGGTGGAGGCATTGGGGCAGGGGGAAGGATCGGAGCACTGGGGAGTATTAGATTTAGTTTTTGAGTTGGGGGAAAATTCAGGAGGGTTTGCCAGGGATGCAGTAATTGCTTTGTAATGTCTATCTTTGTATTTCCATCTAAATATAATTCTGTATTTTTTCTCCAGTTTCATTTGAGAGCTTAATTTCTGTTGGCTGTCTTTAAAAACCACGACAACCAGAAAGAACATAGATGCTAAGCTGATCCAACAATTTCTGAAGCAGAATGTACTTCAGAGGACTCATGATGAACTGTTATACCTAATACTCTTTGTTGGATACAGAGGTAGAAAATGCTGCAAAGAAAAGTACAACAGGATGTGAAACACTGTTCATTTGTATAAGGTAAGAAGCACACAAGAACAGTTACACAGAAGCATGTGTATGCAATTGTCCAGAGTCTAAGTACTCTGAAAAAGAAAATATTGTATGTCAAGGAATGTTTGTGTTCACAAGGATGTTTGCATCTAGCACTTTTGCTTTTCCAGAAGTAGTAACAATAACCACCCTCACAGCAGGTTTAACTGCATAAATGATTCACAGAAATTATTGAATGCAAGCCTGAGTCAAAATGGACATTTCATGTAGGCTGGTCATCAGCTTTAAGAAGAAACATCTGTAATGTTAAAAAAATCACAAATCTGAACAATTTGTTTGTGGCTTTGTTCATGAGTATCATAAAAATATAGTGGGCCTGATTCAGCTGGCCCACCACAATGAGCTGATACACAAACTGACAGAGCAGTCTGCAAAGAGGTGACCACTTCCACAAGCGACCCAAATGGCCTTGAACTGTGGAACCAGTAGCTATTTATTGAGAGGTTTCTACATGTTTTACTTCACTTTCCCACAGCCTACCAATCGTTGAAAGCACTGTTTTGTCTTATTCTAACACGTTTTTTTATCCTAACTGCTTTTCCTATCTGCTTCAGCGATACAGCATTTCATTATCTCCGTCTTTTATCACACAGTTCCGAGGCACAAGAAGATGTCCTATCACTTAATCACCCTCTGGGCTCCCACATAGATGTGAAGGCCAGCTAAACATTCCATTAACTACTCCTTTGGGTTCCCACATTTGTTGATAGATTACATTTACCACAAGTAGTTTTGTGTTGAATAGGGGGATGAAATATAGTAAGGATCAGAGAAGAAACCCATATGAGCAGTTTGAGTGAGGCAACCTAACAGATGACAACTGATGTCAAAGAAGAAGGGACTTGTGAGTTGTGGTATCTTGAATACTGAAGTTTTGTTTGGATTAAATAAATATACCTGCTTTTGTCAGATACTTTATTTGACCAGTATTAGCAGGACAAAAGAGACTTTAAGCCTAGCCAACACAGCACAGTAGTTAGTGAGGACTTTGTCCAAAACTGCTTAGCAAACAAAGGAGGTGAAAAATATCCTAACAAAGCAAAATAAATATATTGCAAGTTGCATCAGATGAGTTGATATGATCTTTGGCTTAGCAGTCATATATATTTTCCCTTAAAAGTTTGAATGATAACAAAGACAATATTTGTCAGCTTCAATAAAGTAGTAAACTACCTTGGAGCTGACTGCAGAGCACTACTTAGCATCTATGTCTTTATAGGGTACCATTGTGTTTACAGTAAATGAAATGCTAGAAGCCAAAAATTGTGTATAAAGGGAGCAAAGCTAGTGAACATCTTTCTCAAGCTTTATCAATTTTGTGTATTTTCACTAGATATTTCTTTAAAAGGATTATACTGATGAGATAAAGCAGAGATTTAGTGGGCAGTGTAAGGGAGGTTCTTTACAGAAATCCTATTCTGAAGTCAGTTCTAGCCAAGAGAGCAAGATACCATTGCATGCCCATGCTGGGGTTGCACCGCTCCTTTTAATCCCCCTTAGTCAACTAGGAGTTGGTTTCACCCTTAAGGTAACTTGGCTGAAATTTCATTCAAGATGGATGCAAAGAAGCCACTAAATTCCTTTATGTAGCCTTGAGCTCAGTAATGCACCACCCTGGAAAGAAAAAAACAAAAACACAAACCCACAATCCACCCCCATCAGCCAGACGGCAAGACTTGAGCAGATGCTAAACCCTATATTCAAAGCCATTTCCCAAGGGACAAAGGCTGAAAACAAGTTTTGGTCATTAGTTGGTGGTAGTGTATGCAAGTGGAACAGCAGGAGTAGAAATGTTGAGATAAAGCAGTAAAGAAACAGTCTTTCTAATAGAGCTAATGACATTAAGGTCTTGAGCAAATGCCAAGAAAATAGAGCTTTTGTACAGCTGCTAGACCAATGCTTTATTAAAAAACAAAACCAACAATAACCAAACAAACCCCAAAGAAACCAATGAACCAATCAAACCCCAAAACTATAAAACCCCATAAAACCTCTGGTATATGACTATTCCAAGTTTGGAAAAACTAGACTTCTAACTTTTTTTTTTTTTTTTCTAATAAACATCTCTTAAAATGTGCAGAGTCTCTCATCAGGTATTGCCTTTAACAGTTAACTCTGGGCAGCAAGCTGGGAAAAACAAGTGACAGTGCCTCCTCAGGAATACTGGATACTGAACATCGCTTCAGTGAAGAAAGATGCAACAGGATCAGTGTGTAAGAGGTGAAAATAGAAAGTCAGTAAAGCAAATTCCCATTGGTATTAATCAATACTCTTTCATGTGATATCTCTGCCTGAGACTGGATGCCATTCTGGAAGATGTTTTAGCAGAAACACAAGCTATGCTTCAGTCAAACTGACAAGACTAGGGGTTTAATAAAAAAGTTTTTGTGTAAATCTCAAATTGCCAATCCTATACAGGATGTTAGGTTAGATATGTGATCATAATCTGCATGATGGTTTGGGGTTTGCTGCTCTTCTTCAAGGTATCTGCTCCTGAAGGTTGTTTCCACAATGTGGAAGTTCAGCTAACCAAGCTCAGATCCTCCCTCAGGCTCTGTGTGACAGGCAGTGGAGCAAGAGTGTAGCTCAGCACTTTTACCTCCTCCTCCCTCAGCCACTGTTTCCTAGCCTATACATTTATATTTGTATATTTGTATATTCATCTAATTCACTGCACTTCATCCAGGGAAAAGAAAACAGAAAGAGGCAGTTTCAAATAAGCCTCATTAGCATGTAGGTATACACAATGAAAGTCTGACGCTAGAAAAGGGTGAATTCTGTGAGCATATCCATTGAATTTCATGGCTCTTAGGAAAAATGTCAAAAAGCTGCAGAATGATGGATCTGTGACACAGTGGAGAGATAAGCAGGAGGCAGTAAACTGGCACTTGCAGCACTAAGATGGCACTAACAGTTTATGCAATTTTCATGTTTTTATTTTGATTGTACAACCACAAAAGTTGAATGGAATGTGCTATATTATTGTGAAATGAAAAGTTGTGCTGAAAATCATGGAATTGCTGCAAGTGAATACAACATGTCCTCAGCATAATGACTGTGATCATTTGTTCTCCATTAATATTTTTTTATATTCCCCACACAGGGCAGGTAAAGAATTGGAGCCACAAGGGAAAGAGTGTTCCTTTGGGTCTGATTGCAAATACAGGAGACTGTTCTTTGTGACTTCTCTGTCTGGTTGACAGAAAGCATAGTAAAGACATTAAAGGAATAACCAGAGGCAGGTAGGGGAGCACTTACAGCTGAGTGGGAGAAAACCCAAGATTAGATACAGAGTTCATGAGCAGTAGCTAAGCTGGTAAGTTTACTTACAAGTGCTAAAAGAGACATACTATCCCTTCCTGTCTGATTCCTGCTATGCTAAGTGAAGCATAACTTTTAATACATATTTTTAAATAAACAGGATTTCAAAAGACTACCTTACTCCTTCCCCAAATTACTTTTCTGTTAGAAATAGCTGTATAGATTATATGCCTTAGATATCTGAGCTGCTTTTGATAAGAATAATTTTTAAAAAGTTTGAAAAGTGTGGAGAAGTGCATTTCCTAGAGAGAGCAAAGATAAATATCAGAATTTGAGTGCAATGAATGAAAATACTTCTTTTGTTGTTGTTCTAAGACCAAATTATTTTAATTTCCTTCTTTTCTTGCATTTCATGTTATCTCATTAGCACTTTTATTAGGTGATTCATAATGTTTACTCTTTGCAAGTCTTTACACTTCAGCATTGCTGTCTAAATGGGATGAATGTGTTTTCTATTGGGTTATATTGTTTTAAATACAAATATCTTCTTATTTAACAAAAGCAGTATAATATTGAACATAGGTCCCATTCTGACCTGTATATGAATTGCTAAAGAAATACAAATATTAAAACAAGTGATGAAATTGGTATTCAGCTTTCTGCTGTACTTGTGGGTATATGTCTCTGTTTCTTGATGACCATTGGTGCACCACTAACTGTTTCTGTGGAAGAACAGGTGGGTGAACTGGGACATGCAGCTGGGTATCAGCCTGTCATGTACAAACACATCAGACATGCAGCTTTATCTTAGCTTCTGGGTGAGCAGCAGCTCAGATTTATTAGCATTAGCTTCCACTCGGGCTAGTTAAGTTAGTATGGAGCTGGCCCAGAAATTCATACTCTTGTGGCTTCCAGGCTCTTGGTGGCCAACAGCCAGATTAAAATTAGGTCAGTTCGCCCAGCCTGTGGGACAAACACATCTCATGATTGCTCCATGCTAATTACAATGGCTGCAACAGCAAGGCAGCAAATGTGTTTAGGAAAATGAGAACTCTATTGCCAATGCCTATGTCTTTGCCTGAACAAGACTCTGTCTTTTCCATGTGTTTTATGAAGTAACAAAGTGGAAAGCCCTTGCCCCTCATATCAGCTTTTGAAGGCAGGTGAACTATGCACGCAAGGCAACAGTGTGTTCTCAGGATAACAAACAGCTGAGTCAGCGTCCTCTCTGGGTGCTCCTCCTATACCTCCGTTCTGGCTTGCCAGCATTCTGGTGTTCTATACTTGGCCTTCCCTAAGCAGGATTCCTTGCTTCAGAATGAGAAATGAATTTTCACTCACGTTTTTGCTGAGTTGGCAAGATAAAATAATGAATAATTACAGCTAAATCAAGCTGAAAGTTTTATTAAAGTATTTGCATGAAATTGTATCACTACAGCAAGCGAATCCATGTTAAAAAGCAAACATGCTGGTTCAGCTACAGTAAGGACTTCTAGACAATAATAGCATACCATGGTATTTTAGTTCATACAGAGCCACTTATCAGTCTTCCTGTAGATTTATTTTATTTTTCTCTGTACTAGCCTTGCTTATGCAGAAATTATTACATCATATTAATAATGTTTTAGGCAAGCATCTGACATTAAATTTCTGCATTCATTTGCTTTAGCCTATTTTATTTTGGGAAATGGGCCAAAAAGCTGATCCTGTCCACTGTCCACAGGCAAAAGGGAACTAGTACTGTGTGCAGTAAAAAATGAGTGCCAGTTTTCCACAGGTACATCTACATTTCTGCATTTAGCCAAGCCATTCAACAAGATGTGCATAGGACCAACTGAATAATGTTCAAGATTGAAATTAAGAGAGCAGCCTCAGGTGAAAACAGTCTACATTTATCAAACAGACTCCATTTAATCTCTAATTTTGATTAACAACTAGCTCTGTGATGCTCAATTATTATGATAGTAAGTGCTATCAATTGTATTAGAGCATTTTCAATTAATTTAATTGCCATAGGAATACACATACAGGAATTAATTTCTCAGAATATTGGCAGCTTTTCTGAAATATTTCAATTAAACACATTCTGGGCCCTTTGATGTTGCTCTGAATTGTAATTATTTTCCATTGCAGAATACTGATTTGTGATGACCTGAATATATTTAAAGCTATGTGTGAAAAACACATTTCTTAAAAATTCATGTAGCAAGAGTGAATGGTTTGTTCCTTGCAAATTGGTTACTGGCCCACTCTTTCTGAATTGTTAGTTTGTTGTAGAATTTAGACTTTAAAAGCCAGACAGGAAATACTGGGCACTTTCACTGTAAACATTTTCTGTCTCACAGAAAAAAGCAAAACGGAAGAAATTATGGCATGACATTTGCACATATTCTGATTAGACCATGCACGCTTAAATTGTGAATTGTGAAACATATCATAACAGGAAAAAAAATCATCCTAGTGACATGTTGTGTAAAGACTACATTCCAAGAGAGCTGTAAAATAAATGAGGAAGCTGCACTGGCTTCTGTTAGGATCTCAAACAGTTACAATTTTTTATCTTTCATAGTGTTTACTCTCTGTTTTTTTTTCCTCATCAGCTTAGTTGTTTTTTTTTTTTTTATAAATCGTATTTTCTCTTCTAGCTTCTTTCTTAGCATTAGGGGACAGAGATAGGACCTCAGTTCAGGGCAAATTAAAATAAAAAGCTTATTTTATAACAGCGTAACTTGCTTAGGCTACATACAATGAGAAAGCACAATGCAGAAAGGGGAATGTCACTAGACAGTTATAATGAATCTACTTTTTAAGAACTTGGCAGCAAAAGGAAATCACTCAGGTTTTGGCAAATTCTAGTAGGTGGTTCCACTTGGGCCTTTGTGAGGACAGTGGAAAAAGCAGCTTAAACCCACTTGATTGTATTCTGCAACATTTTCTGTCATTACTCTGTCAGATTAGACATTGTCGAAGCTACAGACCCTGCTGTATGTCTTCAATACTGGGAGGTGGCCTGAAGTCGACTGTCCAGACCAATGATCTTTGTGCGTTAACTTCACAGGAACCCAAGGATTTCCAGATAAGGCATGTTATGGGCCCATTTTGGCTGGATACCGCAGTGTGGTTACAAGAGGAAAGCTCATGTGATGGGGTGGAGACTGGATAGAACAAACATCAGACACGGGCTGTTTAAACAGGTACTGGAAATCTGCACTTTTGTTATACTCTGCCAATACACCGTTCCCAGTGCTGCTTTTAAAGAACTCTGTGGCAGAAGAGTGAGGCAGTTCAGGAACTAGTCAAACAAAGAATAAACAGGAAGAGTTATTTTTCAATGACATGAAAAGTTGCTGCACAGGTTGACTATTCACCCCATTCCCCTCTTGAATTTGTGTGTCCAAGAACAAGAATTAAAAGACAGAAACTTCTGCCAGCGCTCCAGTGTATATGATCAGTCATAGTTAACTGAGCTGAAACTCCAGTTCCACATTTATAGAGGCAGAATCTGTTAAAACAGTCTGAAAAGTATGTAATGGCATCTAAGGAGAAATTAAAATGGGTTTTCAGTCATATTAAAGATACTGTTTTTATCAACATGGAATAATTTAGATTTGGGAACTTTTGCCCTTCAAACTGATATGTCCTCATTGTTATGTTCTGTTGCCGTAAATGAGAAGGAATATTTGAGGGAACACATTCCTTCTTAGATAGAATAAATGACTTTTCAGTTCTGTTAGTATAAACTCAGCTGCAGACAGGGTAAAAGTTTGATCATTACATTTAATTCTAACCTGGTGTTAAATATGAATCACAGGTAATGGGTGTATCCCAGAACAAGGGAACATACACTCTCTATGCGGAAATGGACAAATACGATCATTATTGCAAGTAATAAAAGCCAGATTATAAATACCTCAACTACAGGCAAGCGCTGCAAGGCTGAAGTATTCCACATCTGGTTTTAAGCCAAGCAAGTACTTTACTTGCAGCTGTGCATGCTCACTTTCTTCCTGTGCTGCCTCCCTTCTCTGTCCATGATCTGGGCTGCTGCTCATGTTGGCCTTCCCATACACCACTGTGCTCCATTACCTTGGGTTGTGCTATGCCTCACAGGTGCCTGCAAAGAGCTTTGAATGAAGAGACAAAGAGCAAGAATAAATACAGCTAGTACAATTTTGAACAGGCAGTCTTACTCCAGCAGACTCCTCCTATTGAATGTATGCATTCCTCTACTAGACACCTCTTACTGTTACCTCAGAATGACTGTATCAGACCCTTGCCAGCCTTTTTCCACATCTATGCTCCAAGCACAAGACTTCTGGATGCCCTCCTTTCTCAACTGGTTCAAGCAGTGTACTTTATCCTTTGCTGGGAATTACTCTTGTGTGTGGGAAGCCACTGTCACCTCAGCGCATAACATTCATGCTGAGACAACTGGACACCATCACTGAGCTATGACAGACTCAAAACCAACAAAAGACAAGATGTTGAGTGCTCATAAACTTCAGGCTTCATTCATCCCAAACCTAACCAGGCCAGGGGAAAAGTATCAGGAAGAAAGTACCTATGCAAAGTCCTTTTTGATAAACATAAGAAATGGTCTAACCTATGAAGCTATCTCTGCATGTTGCTGCTGAAACTGCATTTAGGTTCTGCAGTGGTATACAATGGGGCATCAACATTAGCAAGCACTGAACCTGGCAGCTTGTCCAACCCTTCATCCTCTTCCTGGGAATTGTTTCAGGCAGGGAGGTAAGCTCTGCTGTCATCTGCCTTTCAGGTTATTACAACTCCTTTTTGCAAGCTACTGCCTCTCTGAGATGCCAGCAAAGTAGCTCCTTGTTCTGTGTAAAGCAAAATCAGGTATGTTACTCTAAATTGTTAGGTGGAACACAGTAATTTCTGGCCATTTTTATGCCGCATAATAATGTTACAACAATGTACTTTTGTGATGGTCAGAAAGAAGACAGTAACAACAGAAAGCAGGAGAAAAGGGTTCTAAATCTGCACTTGTCAATAAATTAGATCTACAATTTCCTTATTGATTAATGCCTCTCTTACTGACAGTTTTCAGATAGAAGCTCTCAGAAGTGGGATCAGTGTCTTTTCCTCCTTCCTCTTGCTAACAATTAGCATGATTCAGCCTACAAAGCATCATCAGTGCAGATGACTCAACCATGTGACATGTGCTCCATTGGTCCATCCAGGCATTATTTAAAAAGGAGCAAATATAAGATTTTAGTGTTGTGGGAAGGCAGTTTTTCCAGTTTGATAAAAATAAAATGTTCCATCCAGCCACCCACAGAAGTGACTTCATACAGCTGACCATTTAGCTGCCACCCTAGTAACTACCAATATGTTTATTTCCATCAGGTCAAAAAAGTATTTTTCCTTTTGGTTTGCATATAATTTGAAAGAACTCATATTCTCTGTTTACAGTATACTTCTCCAAATCCAATTCATATAAAGCTTGTGGATACTTGCCTCAGTCTATAGCTGTAAGTATAGACATCTTACTGGTAAAGCAACTGAGCAAACTCGGTTGGAGACCAGAGCACTTCAATCTTCCTTTTTCTGCTGAACAAAGTATTGTACAGTATGTGTTTCATGTGACAAGGGACTTAGAAAGAAGCATCAAAGACAGGAAATTTTATGTTCATTAAGTTGTATATTATGTGTAGGGGATACTTTGCACATTAAGAGAGTAAATCTATTTTCAATCCACAGCTATCATTCTCACTACGCTGTGGAGTGAAACTGTTTCTGGCAGTGCTGATGTCAACCATGTGTCAAGTTTCCTTGATCACTCGCCAAGTCCTGGTTACCAAAATGCTTTTTCCTGTGAAGATGGTATGAGATGTGGCTTATGGTAGTATTTTTCATTCTTTGCTTTATTTCCAGTAAATTCTGGGTCTTTCCCCCCCCACCCCTGAGTGAATGCAGAAGTCCTGCTGGTAATTTTAGGTGTGCACATCTTTGGAGATTACTATTTAAAATGTCAGCTCTAAACATCACTGACAGTTGCAAAGTTTAGTAAAATAGCTGGAACGTTGACAAGAGCACTGTATTCTCCAAGGGGGACCAAGAATACCATAAAACAGACAGTCTGAGTCTTTTGATAGTCTAATCTCACAAATATCACTCATGCAGTATATTTCAACTTGAAGTGGTCTTGGTAATGAATGCCTAAATTTCACTCTGGCAGCAATTCAGAAAGCTGATGCCCTGTAACACTGAGTTGATTAGAATTATCCTTATTTTCAATGAGACATAACACTGGGAGCTTGCTGCCAAATCAGCATCTTGGAAACCATCTGCAGGCCATGTGCTCACGCTAAACAGAAAGGCAAACACAGAACAAATTTGTACTGCCGGAATGGTTTGTTCTGTGTCTTACAGTGGTCCTGAACAGTGGGAACTGCAGAGAATTTAGCAAGAGACAGATATTAGTGGAACCTGTATTGTCTGTTTACCTGCATTTGGGTAACACAGTACATAATACAAAACAGGTTAATGAAATATCAGACATCCACCGATGCAGGCTCTGACTCCTTGGCTCTGAGTGATTACTGCACAACATCCCAAACTGATGTACAAACTGCTACACCAAAAGAGGAGATGGCCCTTGTAGCAGTTAGAATCTACAGCTTTTAGATCATGGTACATACTTTATTTACTTCTTTCAGTATGTGCTTTTTTTCCTCCCCCATTTCAGAATCACTTGATAAGCATTTCTCTGTATGATCTTACTTCCAACATATTTTGCTTTAGTGTCTATGTGATGTTTTGTCATAAGTTATCCAGATATGAAAGATGGCCCAGTATTTGAATCATTTTACCTGCAGTCCCAAGAAGCAATGGGATAATCCAAGAGAGATGACAAATATGATGTGCATTTACAGTACAAGAAAAATGCTATCTGCTACAGTGTCAGCAATTCCTATCTTGCTAGTATGTACCGTTTATAGTGAAAGGGTTTTTAAAAACAAAGGATTCTGTCATCTGGCACCAATGACCAAAGCCACAAGTTTATACACCCGACTGGTTCCTCAGGGCACTAGCATTTCTGAAATATCAATTGAAAATATTAAAATACTGAATTTTATGACTTAATAATTCTAAATAATTTGATTCAACAAATAAGAAATTCAGAGCAAATTCAAGCTGCCTCATTTGCAATCTGATCACAATTTATAGCTTGGATTATTTCCTCCCACTAGATTTGGCAGGGACTGTACTTGTGTAATAGTATGTTAGACTATTTAGATCTTAAATGAGTCATCAATTTCCTGTAGAACTGTAACACAAGTGCTTTTTGTACAGTGTAGCAATAAAGCAGCTCCTTTAAGAAGTCTGCTGTGTGCTAAACTGCATCTTCCTTATTGCTTTATAAATATCTCAAGAAATGCTATTTGTAAAAATCTACTGTTATAAAATTACTTATCTGCTTGTATCCTGTACAGTTTTAACAGATATGCTTAATCATGACATAGTTTCAGACAGTATTCAGATAAATGAGGCTGAAGTTACATCTTAGAAGC
The DNA here is from genome assembly GCA_013400475.1 of Tricholaema leucomelas. Lineage (NCBI taxonomy): Eukaryota > Metazoa > Chordata > Aves > Piciformes > Lybiidae > Tricholaema lacrymosa > Tricholaema leucomelas. Next base: position 1,499,480 of record WAAF01018538.1, on the reverse strand, counting down.
GCTCTCCTGAAAGCTTTTCTAAAAAAAGACCCTGATGAAGGGGTAGGGATTTTAAGCTGATACAGTTGGAAAATGGATGAGAGGGTGATACACTGTCTCACTCAGCCAAGTCTGCAGAGAAGCTTACGCAATGTGTGTTGTCTGTGGAGTTTCAGAATGTCCTCGCTGGAGAGCACTTCTCGCTGGCGAGAAGAGCGGGGAGAGGTTAAGAAATACCCTGTTGCCAAAAGATCGTATGAGGAAATAGGTGCTTCGAGGTCATATTCGTCTTGAATACCAAGGAATCTGTGAACACTAGGACACAATGCTCTGGACTAAGGGATTTCAAACCCTCTGCCAGGAAGAGACGTAAAAACGCCCTGAGCCATCCGGAGTTTTCTCATTTACAACAGCGCACTGAAGCGTTCTTCCCGAAAGAGAGAAACAAAGCAACTCGAAAATCTATAAAAGCCAAATAAAGCTCTCCCTTTTGTTCAGAGCCCACTAGCGCTCCCGATGCGCGCCGCCCCTCCCCAGAGCCTCCCGGGTCCCGCCGGAGCCGCCAGAGAGGCCTAGCCACCCCGCCGCCCTCTATGAGGGAAGCTTCCAGCCTCGACCGCAGACAAAAGTGCTCCCAGGCCACAGGCCAAGCCTACAAACAGGTTTCACGCTGCTTCCCATGGGCAGGATCAGCGTTTATTTTCAGCTCGGGCCGAGAAGGCCAGCCTGCGGACACGTCGCACCGTAGTTACCCCTATTGAGCGCACTTCCGATTACCGTATGTACTCCCAAAAGGAGGCCTTACCGTATTTACCATCACTAACACACCAACGCATTTCACGACGGGAAGCCCAACACGTGCTCCCGTATATCGCGGCAGAGACGCGCAAGCCCATAATGTGCCTCATAAACGCGGCACACCGGAGCAGCGCATGCGTTGTGAGGCGATGAGAGTGCGACCCGGTGGGGTGAGGAGCGCCCGGTCCCGCCTCCTTCCTGCGGCTCTCGGTGCCTGGGAGGCCTGCCCCGGTCCCCGGGGTAGCGCGGAGCCATGGCGCAGCGGAGGACGGCAGAGCGCGGACTCCAAACGGAGGCGGAGAGCGCCAGGCAGCAGCGGCAGCTTCTAGAAGGTGCCGGGGGCTGGGGCGGCGGGAGCGCGCGACCTCATCCTGCCAGGGGCAGCCGCGCGGGTTAGGCCATGCTCTGCCCGCGCCGCGGACTGGGCGGGAGCGCGGCCAGTATGTGTGGGGGGGTGAAGCGACGTCCGCTTACGGGGCCTGGCGGCCGCTCCTAACAACAAGACCGAGATCCGGGATGGGGCAGCAGCCCGCCCGTGCACACCGTGGTGCGGAAACGCGCCTGGCTCCGGACTGTATGTGTTACTCCACTACTGGCATGATTATGGTACAAAAAGTGACGGAAAGTGCAGTTCTCTGTGGTTTTGCTTGTTTGTTTCCCCCTGTAAGTTGTGTATGCACTCATCTTTCTCTCTCGAGAAAGCAGAGGCAGCGCACACCTGTGGGGTCACGCTGACCTCAAAGCGGGAAGCGTTAAGGCAGTGAAACTGCCCTCGGGCCGGCCCTGCGTCGGACGTGCCTGTCGTTAGCCCTTCGCCGCGTTTCACAACGATGCGCTGGCCGCGCCAGGCGATTCAGTGTTGTGCGCTGGCACTGTGGTCATACTACCGGCATCTAGGGATGGGAATGCAGCCCTAGCACGACCGTGACGTGCAGGTGACCAGCACGGCTCGCTGTGTTTGCTGCGCGGTGTTCTAACCTAGCAGTGTCCGAGGAGACCGTTTGGATACGTGCACATGTACACGCCCCTAGGGTGGATGCAGAGAGTTCTTAATGGTTATTTCTTGTAATAAGATACTTTGTGCACGTATCTGCATTTGTGTCAGTGCGCTGCATATATATGATGTGATGTTCACATATATATGTGATGTGATGATCTTATTGGTAAAAATCAAAAGTATAGGACAGGCGCTAGTTGTAATTGGGTCACTTCCTGTACTTCCATTACTTCCTGTAAAGGCTAATAAAAACTTGCAGAGGCATATCCAAGATAAGTCTTTTTATGAATATAAAAGATGTGTAATTCCAAAGTCTGAGAACTGTCATCTTTATATTCCAGGATAGTGTGTGTGTTGGCATCTTTTATGCTGATAAGCACCTCACCTAGTTGGCTAGTGGCTGTGCTTGTTCTTTTTTCCAAGGAGATTAAACAAAAGAAGAGCCTGTTTCAGAGTTGCATTGTACATACCAAAGGTTTAACTTCAAGTTAAATCTTTAGTTAACTAGACTGGTAGAAGCTTTGGCAGAAAGGAAAAAAAAAATATGGCTTATTTTGTTTCTCTCTATTTATTGATTGAGATTTAAGTTACGGTGGATCATAGACACTTGTTTCTCTGCTGTCAAGAAACTCCCAAGAACTTCAGATTGTTTGAAAGTTTTCAGGGAATGAGTGACATACATGTTATTGAAATTATTGGTGGCAGGATTATGTCCACAGAGAGCTTAACTTTTCCTTAAAATATAAGTTTTAAATCTGTTATGAGGTGTGTGGATTACATTGTTTTGGTTTGTTTTTTTTCTTAACTTTGCTCCTGTTTAATTTCAGGGAAAGCTCAGGCAGAAGGTGGATCAGCTCGGGCATCTCTTCTTATTTTAGTGTCCATCTTCTTATCAGCTGCTTTCCTTATGTTCCTGGTATATAAAAATTTCCCACAACTGAGTGAGTAAGTATGTCAGAAAAGATAGATTTACTTGGTTTTCATTCAGTATCAACCTGTTGAGGAACCTACATGGGGTTAAGTGATTTTAAACTGGCATTACTTAACTATAGACATAACCTTATTTTTGTAAAGGGGAAGTTGAGTTTAGAGCCTAAAACATCGTAATATAATGCTTAATATTGAAATGTGAACTGGTAGGATCTGTGTAAACAGTTATACTTGACAAAGGGTTCTTGTTGAATGGTTGAGATACCATGTTTTTACTTCAGAATTCCTTGTGCACTGCTAGAACTGCAGGCTGTCACCAGAAGAGTGCACTCTCCTTCCTTTGTGGATACGTTTCACATTCTCTCTTTCTCATTTTTGTTGTAACAGCTACTGATATTGAGAAGGTAGATAGTTTAACAAGATGGAAAATTGCTTGTCTGACAACTTTTTTCCTGTAGTAGTTAATTAGGTATGATTAACTTGCTCAACAAGTTCAGTTTGCAGCAGTCTGATCTAGAGAAAGATAGGACACTCAACTGTGCTGCCTAAGATTGCAACAGTTGAAGGGGTGAAGTGAAATTTTGCTCTTAAAGCTTTATGTTTTGTGAGGTGAAGCTCTGCTGCTCTTGCCGCACCTCAAATGTTGTGAATCTCAGTGCTGGAGCAGTTACAGTTGGGTTTGGTGGAAATGTTGACTGCTGTACAGTTGCCAGAGTTTTGTTTGAATATTTACTTCTTTTTGATCAGTACTTGGTAAAAAGAAAGTAATTTTAGGAGTGAAGCAGCTGGTAGTAAAACTAATATCTAGAATTTAGGATTTTCTAGTACAGAACATACCATAAATATTATCTCCACAATAAGCACCTGGTTGGTTTGCTGAGATTGTAGTTTATACTTTTATATTTACCACTGTGCTTTTTTTTTTTTCCAGAGAAGAAAGACAATGTATAAAAGTTCCTAGGGATATGGATGATGCAAAAGCCTTGGGAAAAGTCTTGTCCAAATATAAGGACACATTTTATGTTCAAGTATTAGTGGCTTATTTTGCAACATATATTTTGTATCCTTTTTCTGAAATAAAAGGCTGTTTTGATGTAGTTGTATTTCTCTGAAAAGAGAAGAGAGAATAGAATGGTAGGGGTTGGAAGTGACCTCTGATTGAAAAATGGAGATTTGTAAATTCTTGATCATGGGTGAAGGAAGCTACCATACCCAGGTGTGTTTATAGACAGACACAAATACTGCAGAACCTTGGAAGTTAAAACATTTTTTTGTTTCAGTATGCTTTTTGTACTGTAAGAAAAGATTGCATGGAAGGAAGTTGCGTGTGTGTATAGTGTAATAAGTGCTGTGGAGTTGCCTGCAGTTTCACCTTCGCTGGGTCTGCTACAGACAAGAGTTTTAGCTTTAATATTGGACTTGGTCTCATTTTAATGTTACACTAACTTTTTTAATTGCAAATTGAATTGCTGGTTAGAAATTGCCGTTGATTCTAAAGGAGAACTAAAACTACCATGCTGTTCTTCCCTGAGACATTCAAAACTGTTGTTTAAGAGTAATTTACGGAATATATGACAGTGTTTCTCACAGAAAGCATTTTGAGCCTTGTCTGTGCAGTGCCTGCACAGAAAACCCAAATCTGTTTCCTCTGTGAGAGCTGAATTCCTGAAATACTTTCTACCTAGGGAGACACAAAGGCTATCCTATGTTCTGTGCTAACTTTTTTCCTGAGTGCTGAATATATTAATCATTAAACACATTCTTAACTGGAACACTTAACTAAAGGTTAATAACTTTTAAAAGCTGTATAAGAGGTTTCATAGTTTTAAAGTAGGAGGCTTTCATAACTTGGGAAAGAACTGGCATCAAATGTGCCATGAGTAATTATCCTTTAGCTTGTTCTTTTTAAGTGTAGGTCGCAAATTAATAGATTATGAATAAAATTAAAATATTATAATTTATATATTAACAAGAAGTAGAGCAGAATTGACTGTTTATTGAGCTGCTGTGGCAGCAGAAGTGACAACATGTACTGTCTCAGCAGTAGTGAGGGATCAGTTAACGAGCGTGTTGCAGTTCTCATAGAACCTTGACATTTGCTTAGAAAAAAGCTGTCCTAGTTGTAAGGGACTTTATAAAGGAAGATTCTTTGGCTTTTTGATACTTCAGCCCATTCAACTTAGTTAAATAGTGTGCACCTCTGTTTTGCTTTCTGATTTTTGTCCTATAGGGGTTCTATATCACAGGCTCAAGTATGCCTAGCAAGACTTAAGCTCAACAGTCAGTTTGCTTATGTTGCAGGAACTTGATTTTTTTGCCTTTTTTTTGAAAAAGTCTGGTTGAAACTAGTGGTCATGTATCCTGGTTATCTAGTGATTGCAGCATGCTTGTTGGTGAGGAAGTAGGAGTTGACGCTCTTCTGTGAAGCTCATAGTCCTTGACAGGTCTGATTTTTTTTTTTTTCTGAGAGAATGTCTGAAATCTGCATGTATCCATCCAGTCAGCAGTGTGGAAAAAATCAAAAGTCTGTATTTCCTGTTACGTAACAATGCCCAGTGTCAGTTGTAGCACAGATAAAACGTTGCCCAGCTTTTATCGTTCTGTGTGGTTTCTCTGTGCTTAGACTTCTTGTGCTACTCTGCAAATATATTTTGGAGTAAAGATCTTTACAAGCTGTGTCTTCTTATGCTTTCCCCAATTGTAATATGTATCCTGACTGCTTAAAAATATATCCATTTCTGAGTTTTGTTATTTTTTTTCCTTAACTAATATGCATCCAGCTTACAGACATTTGCTATTCCTGGGTCTATATTTCTCAGTATCCTGTCTGGGTTTCTTTATCCCTTTCCGCTGGCCTTATTTCTTGTCTGTCTGGTAAGTACGGAAAATAGTATTTGAGAGTATGGCTGTCTACTTAGAATACAACTAAGCATCTCAACAGCCTCCTCTTGGAAATGATGATCACCTGAGTGAAAAAGTGATATACTTCAGTTTCTCAAAAATAGATTCACTGTTGCAGCGGGTGACGATTGAAAAGACTAAGCTCTTTCTCCAAGTTTTCTTAATAATGGAGACATCCAAGTGTGAATCAGCCAGTGCTTCCTTTAAATTTGTCAGGCATCCACCAGAACCTGACTGTAATTTCAGAACACTATTACTGCAGTTATTCTATAATGCTGCAAGAGACACCTGGCTTTAAGTGGCTTAAATGCCCAAGAAATTTAAGGTATGAAATGTAAGGTTTCGACAAGCTTTTAAAAAAGTCATATACAAAAGATGTAGTCACAACAAGCCTGAGTATGTAAGAGTGAGATAATTGAGTAAGTGTGGATGACCAAGCTGATGAATTTGCAAGTTTGAATCTCTTCAATGCCATTGTACCCCTTATTTGCAAAGCTTTTGGTGCTTAAGATCATAGAATAAAATGTCAGAAACAATCTTAAGCAATAATTGGTCAACGTTGTCTACTTTGAATGTTAAGATTGCTATAAAAGCCTTGGAAACAAAGGAAGTCATGGCTCAACAACATTTAGTGAGTATTTAGCCCTTCAGCCTCAATGGAGAGCTGCATAGAAAGAGGTTCTCTGTTGCCACTGCAGTTAGTAAGGATATAAGGCTCAAATTCTTGAGAGTTTCTGCTCGCTTGTTTGTGACTGATGATTCTTTTTTTTTTTTTTCCCAGTGCTCAGGACTTGGAGCATCCTTCTGCTATATGCTTTCATACCTAGTGGGACGTCCTGTTATATACAGATATTTGACAGAAAAAGCAGTGAAATGGTCAGAACAGGTAAAGTTTCTAAAGAGGCTGAAATTTATGATAGAAAATGTATACTGAAATAGCATAGAAAACTAGGGGTCTCCTACTCCAATATCTAGTTAAAAGGAAAAGATTGTGACTCCTTTCTGTCACTGTGTAGTTACATTCTCTGAGTATTAAAGTGGGAAGTGTTCTTGCTTTTATGATATTTTCTGTGAGGAAGCTGTTCTTAGCTAGGAAGAGTTTGCAAGTGATAAGCCTCTGGTTTAGCTTATGCCAGTAGGAAACCTCTCCAGTTTCCATTTAAAGTAAGAGCTCTTAAAGCATCATAAGCAATGAATGAGATTTGTGGTGTTTATAGGGGAGGAAAACCAGTAGCTGTATGATTACAAAACCTTAATTTGAAGATGTTCTGACTGGAGCATTTAGAAACTTTCTCTCAGAAGAGCTGGTTTCAGCAAGTGTTAATCATCAGATGTAGTTAGGTTTTGCAGTACAAAATCACTGTGTGTTTAACAAGAGATGTCATGTCACTTGCTTCAATACTCTGAAACATGTTTAAACAGATTGGAGGTGGGGGCATTGGTAAGTATGAAGCACAGCTACTTTGTTCACAATTTTGGAATCACTTCAAAATATTTTAAACGTCTGTTCATCATTTGGTAAAATACAGAGCTGTCCTGTACGATTTGCCTTATTAAATAGTATAGTTAGCATTTTGAGTCTTGACCCAAGTCAATCTTACTGTGGCAGTATGATCTTGAGGCTCTCCTGAGTGGAAAAAGTTATTATTTCAATTAGTAGAACTGGAGATGTGATTTATATAACTACATGTGCAGCTTACACCTCTCTGTTTTCAAGTTAATTGGACTATGTCATGCTTGTGTTTTGAGGGCGAAGACATTTGTCCTTCACTGAGATTAAAAAACCCACAGTGGTATTACTGAACAATAGTAGGGCTAATGATTTCAGTGTTGCAGTAAAGCTAAAGTTGGCGGGAAAACTTTGTCATGGAGCTGGGTTGCTACATGACATGTCAGATAAAATTGCAGTCAGACCAGGTTTGGCATTAGCTGGGGACAGATGACCACACTTAGGCTTAGTGGAGGTCTGCCAGGATAGGCTGAAACTGGTGAGTGCTTTGCTGTCCTCATAACTTGGCTTGAGGTTGGAAGGAGAAGAAGGTTTGATATAGTGTTAATATAAGGAGCTGGGCTTAAGAAGATAAGACTGTAAGTAAAGTTTGAGCTATTGAGATTGCTCCTAGGTAAATATTTATACAAGGGTATGTAACATGTGGGTAGACAGACTTTTCAGTTATGCCAACAGCAGCCACCTGATGAATTTCAGAACCATCATCTGGATAAGTTTCCATGTAAGGAATACAACCGTTTCAAATTTGATTATGAGTTAGAACACAGTGGGTTGAGGAACAACCTACAGTGCTGGTTCCTGCAAAAGCTTTAGGGTCACAGTGACAAGCTGACTATGATGATTTGGCTACAGTTAAGCAGAGTTTGCTGCACTAAAGTTAGGGTTAGACCTGCTGCTGTGCCAAATTGCTTGCTTGCTGTGTAAATTGGCTGATTCAGACCATGCTCTACCAAAGACTAGTATTTCCAGACTAACTGCAGTACTACATAACAGGTGATTCACTGATGATTCTTCCTTGAGTCACTCTGTGACTGAGTTTTACATTCACAACTTGTAAGTTTCTACAAGAGATACACTTCTCCCCCCTTTCCCCCAACCTCTACTGGTAAAATGATTGTGCATTTTCAAGACACTGATTTCTTTACAAAGTATTTTTGTTTGTTTGCTTTATTTTGTAGGTTGAAAGACACAGAGAACACCTCATTAACTACATAATATTTCTGAGAATAACACCGTTTCTTCCTAATTGGTTTATCAATATAACATCTCCTGTAATTAATGTGCCATTGAAAGTATTTTTCATTGGCACTTTCCTAGGTAAGAATTCTGGCTGGTTGTGCGAGTTTGAAGCTAGCTAGAATGTTTTGGTGAGGAGAACTAGATCATAGGCTGTGAAATGAAAACAGTGGTGATGTCTACTTCCCTCATAGTCTCGCTGAGATGTATTAGAATAAAAAGGAAAACATAGATAAAGTCACTTCGCTCTTGACTTTGCTCTCGGCTCTTTGTCTGCTGGGGAGCTCAGGGCTCTATCTTACTCTCTAACATCACCCTTCATTTGCTTTGGCTGATTCACCTTGCTTCTTAACCCCCCTGGCCGAACCTCCATTCTTCCTTGGGACTGGGGTAAGGTTGAGAGGGTTAGGGGGAAGGTGAGGGGGTGTTTGAGAGCCCCTCCTGGGAACTTTCTGGAAGGAGAGTTGTGTTTCTGTATTACCTTTTACCTTGTATATTTCTGTATATAAGTGTATATACTGTAAATATTTGCTTGTATATTGTGCCAGCTGTAAATATACGCTTGATTCATGTTTCCAGAGCCGGCTGAGTCTAGTCTGGGTGATTTCTGAAAGTGGGTGGGGGGGGAGCAGGGAACACCCAAACCACCACACTGGTGCAGTAGAGTCGTTATTCAGCAGAGATCTCCACCTACTGGGCAGTTCGAAGTTGCATGAGAATGTTGGGTTTGCTTGTTTTTTAGTGTGAAGCTTATAATGCCAGATTTTTAGTAGTTGGGACTATGCTGAGGTACTGGATCAGAAGTAATCAGCCTAAGCTAATTACTTGCTTAAGGAAACACACATTATATAAACATTTTATTAGTAACTTTGTTCATCTCTATAAATCTTCTGTAAACTTTAACAAGCTACTCTATTTTGAGCTTAACATAATTGTGTGAGGATGTATAAGACTGATCTGAAGAATTGTTTCTTCCCATCCTCCTCCATTCGGTTCATATCTTTCCAGGAGTGAATTAATAATTGAACCCATGTGGTAGTAAACATTTGTTTTGCAAGTGGCATCTTTTTGAAAATACTTTAAAAATTATGTTAGGAAACACCATATTTTTTTCATTTATGGACTTAAAATCCATTTGTAGAGATAGAAATTGAAATATGCAGTCTAAAGAACAGATTTTCTTAGTCTTCTGTGTTTGGTGTAAAAAAAAAAAACCTAAAAATGGTGTAAACCAAGTTTATTTAGTAAGGTGTTTTTATTCTTTTAATTTTATATTTGCATCCTTCAAAAAAAAAGTATAAGGCAAGAAAGTGAAATTCTTGGTATGCAAAGCTGGCTGACTAATTAATGATTTTAGGTATTTTTTAACAAGGTGTCTTTTCTTCCTTTATTCTTCTACGCTTGATTTCCCTGCCCCAGGTGTGGCACCACCGTCTTTTGTAGCCATCAAAGCAGGAACAACGCTGTACCAACTTACAACAGCAGGGGAAGCTGTTTCCTGGAACTCTGTGTTTGTTCTCATGATTCTAGCCATCCTCTCCATCCTACCAGCTGTCTTCCAGAAGAAACTGAAACAGAAGTTTGCATAAGGATCAAACTGGACCAGAGTTTTTCATATTTCATCTCAGGATCAGCACTTCTGATATTTGTATATTTGCTTTTCTATTGGATTGTAAACAATTAAAGGAGAGGCTTGTAGTTGATGAGAATGTGTTTAAATGAACACATGGCATAAAGTGGAAGTAAATGCATTCAGAAATGTACTGCATATAGTTTGTAATGAAGCCATCAGCATTTTACTTTTGGGGGTTGGGGAGGCATGCCCCAGAATGAAGGAAGTGAAAACACAGACGTAACACTTTGCTCTGATTATAGGCAGAGCAAACATTGTAATGTAGACAAACTAGAGATAATGCAGGAAAAGGCCCTTAATTATTCAATCCATTTTTGTAATGCTCTCAGACTTGCATGTGATCTAGTCTGAGTACATTTCTCATCAACAATATTTCTCTTTTGTTTTTGCCTTTAAAAGTTCCAAAATAACAGCATACTACAACAACGGTGCTTTCTCAAACAAAGGGTTTTCTCAGTACTTTAATTACAACAATATTCTCACCCTGATGGTTTACTTGTATTTATCAGTGCTATATCCATTTCAATACTTGAACCTATGTCTGCTTTACTAACTGGATTAACAAAGGCTGAGTGTCACATCATTCCCTCACGTCCTCTGTAAAGTTCTGTTGTGGGAGAGGATATAGGAAAGAGGAGAGCAGGTTGGCACTTTTATTGTGGTTGGCTGATTCTGAAGTTCTAATTTTAATTTTTTAATGTTGATTATTTTGCCGATATTTCACTTGCATAGATTTATCCTGACGAGTTAAGAGAATTATGTGAAACTCTAGGTTCTCAAGTGATTTAGAAGTATTTAAGCATTGTAATATCACTATTTCCCAACAAATATGGAAAGTGCATAAAGTTTTCCATTGCTGCTCAATTAATTAGAAGAAATGGCAGGTACACATATTGGTATGGTTCTTAAGAAAGACCCAATTCCAAGCAATGTTCAAAGCATCGTGCAACAGAAGGCTTTTGTGTAAATGTGTATAAAATAGAAAGGATGATTCCATTGTCTGGTAACTGCCAATGGGCAATCAACTACAATTCACCATTTAGTAGAAGTGTATCTGTTCACTCAGTAAGGTACATTATGCCTCCCCCTGTATGCTTATAACTGTTGTAGTTTGTATTGTCAGTGGAATCCCATCAAATGAGGCCCTGGGGTGCACATTTAATTTTTATCCTACTGAAACAAGTGCTGCTTATATGCTTTAAGTTGGTGCCCCTGAACTATCTTGCTGAAATGGGAGTAGACACACTAGCACATACTCCAATTTAAGGGTTTAGTTGTCTGTATCCTCATGTTACTTCATCATATGACTGATCAAATGACAGAGTCCATAAATGTGATAATGTGAAAGGTACTGGTACCTCTAAAGGGTTTTGTTCTGTTTGTACCACAATGTCAACTCTTTTTGGTTTCATCACAGCATTACATGTAAATATATAGTAAATACTATTGATAAACTATTTGTCTTTTATTTAAATCTGAGCTGCACAGTAAATGGTATTTTTTACATAGGTAGGTAAAGGAGTTCATATCACTTCTCTTTGGAAGTTATTTGTAAGATCATTTAGCTTCAGTGATGGTTTTGTTATTTAGCATTTACTCAAAGAGTATTTTATTGGCATTTAAACTGACCAGTCATTACTTTTATTGCTGCAGTTCCAATCTCTTAGGTTCATTTACCCAGGGGATTTATTCCATAGTAAACTTGATTGTGAATTTAGCTGCTGTGAGCAAGGCTTCTCTGGGCTGTTGAGTGTGAAGCTGCTGTAGTTTTACAGCCTACTTTTGCATAGTTACTTTTTCATGCAGATGAACTGTCAGAATGGATTACTTAGTGCCCAGTGGCTTTTCTCAAAACCTGCCTCAATTTCCGGTCAATAACACGTGCAGTTGTGAAATTCCTTCTGTGTTGTATAAAGCCAATGTTTTTGTAGAACCTTGACACTACAGAAGGAACTGAACTGTTTCAGTTCAGTGTGACTCCTGATGTTGCCTGATGTTTTCACTGAGCTGTATTTCACTGTGTAGATGGGATCAGGATATGTTATTGAGAAGTCATTTAGGTTTCAGCTGCAGACTGGGGTCCCATCACAGCGTCTAAAAAGCCTTAAGACCTTAAAAAGGTTGGCAATAAGGTTATTTCCTTTTGCAAAACCTTAGTTTCCCTTTTTTTTTTTTTAAAGTCCCTTCTGTATTCCGTCTTCAGCTACCAACAGCCTCAGGTGGCTTCCTACCCCATGAGGATTACTAAAGGTTATGATGTGTAAGGCCTTGTGAAAGGCAAAAACCCCACTGTGCTGTGGAATACTGTGCTAGCCTACACTCCTTTAGAGAATTAAGTGTGATTGGAGAGATAGCCATATCATTTTTTGACAAGAAGACAGCAGTGACCATGAAGGGATGGAAAATCAGGAGGAAGTAGCTTTGTTTACTAATCACAAGGAATTTTGAGCTGTTAGCTGACCTGTTTATCTTTCGGCAGTTTTTGTGATACCTGCATGACATCATTACTAAATGTTTCTTGCAGTTTGATAATAAAGCTGTTATATAAAACATGAAGCATTGTATTCTTGAGTACAACAAAGCAGCATACTAAAGTTCCCACTAGGCTTAATTTTTTATTAAGCTGTTTAAAAGGGATGAGTTCTAAATTGGTGTTTTTTACTGACTGGTAAAAAAATTAAACTGTGTTGGTTACAGCTGTAGCTGAAATTCATTCTGGTTTTACCTTTATTTCAGGACATGTAGGTAAACTTGAACTTCATTTTTCTGTCTCAAATCAATTTCTTGAAGAATATTTCTGAAAAGCTTATTTCCACTGGAAGGCAATTGGGTCTAATTTGTTTTATATCCTTAGAAATATTTGCATAATTGGCTCTTTATAAAATGAAGTTGTTACAGCTTCATTCTCACTCCCTTGATAGAGTCTGGTTTATAGAATTTATTTTGCCTTTCATAGAAAACACTAAAAGCTTGCAGAAAGATTAGACAGTTCTTCTGACTTCTTGTCTTAAAAGATTATGAATAATAGCATGGGTCAAAAATCAAAACATGGATTTTGGTTTTAGTTAACTTGAAGATTTTGTGTATGTTTGCTCCTGAGAATATTCACTGTGCAGTTTGTGATAGCCTAGTTTTGTGATGGTAACTAAAACACAGTGTGGATTGTCCTGTGTTGTAGTAGATCTGAAGTATGCTACCTGCCTCCTACTCTGCATTTTTTTATGGATTAAGCTGAATTGGCCCCAGCAGGCAGTTACTGCAGATACATTTGTACTAAGTGAGATAGCCTTTGTGAGAGCTGTTGCTACAGGATGAAATTCGTACTTCTTAGTGTTTTGTACTGGAAACACAGTAAGAAAGAGCAAACCAGGAAATCATTTTTGTTTTCAGTCACATTTTTTCCTTCTTTCATTCTTGCAAGTAATTACAGTGGAGTAGTAACTCTGGGACATGTGGGAGCTAAAGGATTCAGAACTATGCTATCAGGTCCATTGTTCCCTTCAGGGCTAAATTAAGTACTGTGAATAAACCTTGCCAGAGGACTGCTGTGTGCGTGCTTATTCATTCCCTAGCACCCTTGGCTGTCAGGGCCTTGGCATTTTCCTCTGCCTGGGAGGGCCTGGTCTTCTTGACTGGGGCACCAACCTCAACAAGTGAAAGTGAGATGTGTGGAAACAAGTTAGATTCTTAGATACTCAGGTGAAGTTTCACTCTCTTGGTAGTATGGGATTAGATTGCTGATGACTTCAGCATTATGGTTGCAATCTCAAGGACTTTGGTTGTCCTAGACAATAATCCAAAATGACTGAAAAATCCTCTTGGAAGCCGTACAGGATAGGGTATGGCTATTGAGTCTACGAGGGGCAATTTGAATCTAGCAAGGCTATCCCAGGTCTCTCTATGGTCAAGGGAGAGAAGTGCTCAGCTCTGAGCATGGACACACATTACTACTTCCTCAGCAGTTTGATCTGAGTTATTCTCTTCTACAGGGGTTTTCTTCCGATTCCGGACCAGACTGTCTGTGGGTGGATTTCCCTCTGCTGTGCAAGCCTCACTCTTGATAGAGTTGTGATGTTAAATAAATAAATAGTAACGGCACACCACCACCAAAATCTCAACCCAAACGATCACAAAAGTATTTCACCTGCACCTAGCGTTTCTCCCTGTGGTGTGGGCCAGTTCCAGGATTTGACTGCTCACCGAAGCTGTGGAACACGGTAACCACTGGGGAAGCACCCCTCAAGGAGCTCCAGGTGTTAGGGAAAGACTCATGTCCATATGCGCTTTCAAAACACTACCAAGCCGAAACGGTGCTTTGCGTGAGTAGCCCCTGCTAGAGCCTTCTTGTCCCCTCTCTAACTGCAGGGATGGGTAGGGCCTCTCTCTGGCTTTAAGAGAGGAAGCCTCTTCGGGAAGCCCCTCAGCCAGCGCCTACTCCCGAGGCTCAGGTCAGTGCTGTGAGCACGGGTCCCTGTCCAGCAGGCATAGAGTCGAACCGCAGCTTGGCGCTGGTCTGTGGTCTGCGCGCCCCCAGGGCCGCCACCCCCCGCGCCCTCAGCCCCCCACCGGAGCAGCAGCATCACGTCATGGCGCGAGCGCAGCACGCAGGCGCAACATTGCGGCTCTGCCGCCCCCCCGCGGGAACAGCTGGGGGCTGTACCCATAATGCCGTGCGGCGCTGTCCGCTCCGCTCCATCATGGAGGCGGGCGGCGCAGCTGGCGCAGCCCTGCCACCCGCCGCCGCCCGGCCCCGCACCCCCTGAGCCCCGCGCACCCCTCGGGCTCCAGCATGAGCGGCGGTAGCGGGGGCGGCTCCTCGGCACCCGGCCGTTTCGCCGATTACTTCGTTATCTGCGGGTTGGACACTGAGACAGGGCTGGAGCCGGACGAGCTCTCCGGTGAGTGGCCGTAGGGTAGGGGGGCGGCGGCCGTTTAATGGTCGGCTTGGCGACATCGGAACGGCAGTGCTGGAATCGGGAGTTGGTTTCGTTGCCTCCCCGCTCCGCTGTCCGCAGGCGCCGTTTCGGCCAGCTCCGGGGCACTGCGGGAGTAGCTGGGAAGAGCCGTCGGCGTCCGCCGGCCCCGGGCAGCGGCGCTTGTGCCCCACGCCGCCAGAATCGGCGCCTGGGGCCGTTGTGCCTGACAGGCAGAAACGCCCGTCTGTGTGCTTGTAGGATACCTAACTTCCTAAAAATCCTAAGCAACTGTCTGCGTACACGGCCTTTGGAAGCGGAGGTGGTGTGGTCGTGGTGGTGATGTTGTAGATCTTCGCTGTCTTAGCAGCCATCTACTGCGCTCCTTTTGGAGCTTGGTTGCCTTTATCAACTTCTAGTCAGGCTCCTGGACATTTGAAGCACTCAGGCAGTCTTAATGAATGAGGTTCGAAGGAGAAAGTGAGGACTTTTTGTTTGCTCTGTATTAAGTTTTGTTGTAACGTAGGATGAACATTACAGCAGTATCTGAAAAGAAAGTGGATTAGGAATTAATTACTCTGTTGGATCAAATGGTCACACCAAATACACAGCTAAACCATATCCGTCTCTCCCACATCATTGTATCAAACTTGTGGTTTCCAAGTAAAAAATCTCTTCTTTGTTCCAGCAGCACCTGGTTTTGCTCTAGTTTCACTGTGCTGCCTTCAGTTAAATTAAGTTGTTGCTTAGTGTCTCCCTGTTCAGAAAGATACAGGAATGCAGTGGTGAAAACCTGACCTAACACCAGTATTTGTTTTGTGTATTTAATATCAGAACTTGAGCAGTGATACTTTTTTTTTTTCCTTCTTTAAAAAAAAAGAAGTATTTTCTTATCTTGCTTTTATAAGATGCCATGAGGGTTTCTTTACACAATTGTATTTAAATTGAAGACTTCTTCACCCCAAATAAACACTTGTTTCTTGTAGAGTGGAATTTGAGTTACAAGAACTGATTTCTTACATTGAAATTCTCCTTATCTTTGGCTGTGAGGGAAACTTTTGTTGTTGTTTTCTTTTAATGAACTCAAACAAAATGTATCATCTGTTCCTCCAGCTCAGCAGTACCATACCCTAAAATAATTCATGTTTGTCTAATGTTAAAATAGTTGTAGACTGCAATTTGAGACCTGAAAAGTGAGTAGAGCATAAGTCTGCTTTGTAATAGCAGTTTAAATTACAGCATCATTTGAATTTAGGAAATCCAGGAGAACAAAATGCAGTGCAGTTTCAATGAAGAATATGTGGAATATGACAGATTTTTTTCTTAATTAAATCATACAAGAACAAAACGTCTGAAATGAAAGCAGTTTCTCATGTTAATATGGTTATTCATTTACTGTATAACTCTTTGGGCTGCCCAAGGAGGTGGTGGAGTCACCATACCTGGAGGTATTTAAAAGGAGACTGGATGAGGCACTTAACTGCTATGGTTGAGTTAATTAGAAGGTGTTGGGTTGGACTCGATGATCTCGAAGGTCTTTTCCAACCAGGTTAATTCTGTGATTCTGTGTAATGTAGTTCAAGGCTTGTTCAGTGTTACTCTTACAAATATTTATCAGTAGTATTCATAAGAATGTTAATAACTCTCCTCATACAGAACATTTAAAACCAGTAGTGTATTACTTTGTGCTAGCTGTCTGAAAGTAAAATGAAAGGCATCAGTGCCTTTAACAAATATTCCGAGTGTGGAGGTCTGAAAGCTGGAGCATGGTGTTGTTTCTGCATTTGCTTTCCCAGGCAAGGACTACATCTGTAGTATGTGAAACTGTAGTGTGCAATATATTTCAGACTGCCGTTCCACCATGATGCTGTAATGTTATTCCTTGTCACGAAGTGGTTTTTTTGGGGAGGAGGGGAAGAATAGGTTTTAGTTTTAATAGAGAAGGCTGATTTTTGCCTGTGTTTGGGGAGAGGGTTTGAAAAAGAGGAAGGGAAACAAAGGGAAGGAGGATAAATTTGTGATAACGTCACAGCATATGAGCTAGCTGGGATTCCGGTGCGTTTGCTTGAGTTTGTTGTGTTATTAATAATGCATCATCATGTGACTGACAATGCTTTCAAATTGTGTGTTAGGCTGTAGCCTCCGCCGGTGTCCGCTGATACAAATGGAAAGGGCCTGTGTTGATTTCAGTGCGTTTTGGATAGAGCTCTGAAACACTTTGTACTTCCTGGAAGGCTTTCTTGTTTGAATGAAAGGCTTATTGTTCGCTGTCTTTTTTTCTCCTCCTTCTTATTTCTGTGCTGAAAAATAGATTCTGAATCCTTGTACTGTTGAGACAATTTGCTGCATAAGTGTCCATTGTTGGAAGAGAGGTGCTGGCACTTTAGCTGGTGGGTGCAGGGGCAGGGAGCGCAGTGAAGCCGGGCACAGCGAGTCTCTCTAGGACTTCCCTGCATCAGGGCTGCCGGAGCTCAGCCTAGCATGATGTCATCGCTACCCCACCGCCGCAGGGGACTGGCAGTCGCTGCCAGGCCTCCGGGGATGCTGCCGGCAGACTTTGTTCTCGCCAGGCTAATGAAACGGTGTATTTCAGGTATTCAACCTCAGTATCGATGATGCAGCGTTTTCTGCAGACTTATAAATGAAGCATAAGATCATGAATCGATGCTCAATCTGTTACTTTGCTAGGAGAGACGCCTCTGATGGCCTTTCTCCTTTGTATGCTGGAAGCTTACTGAATGGCACAGCTGTAACACTTTTTTCCTGAAGAAGTCGGCTGACTGATGGAAAATGCACAGTATATATATATGTGTTTGTTTTCGTTTAATGTAATGTACTTAGCGTAGATTAAAGGGAGCATGTTCTCTATTGCCAGGGTGCTCTCGTTGAATCGCAGAATCACATAGAGTCACAGACTTGTCAGGGTTGGAGGGCACCTCAAGGATCATCTAGTTTCAACCTCCCTGCTGTAAGCAGGGGCACTTCCCACTAGATCAGATTGCTCAGAACCACATCCAGCCTGGCCTTAAAAAGTTCCAGGGATGGGGCTTCCACCACCTCCCTGGGCAACGTGTTCCAGTGTCTCACCACCCTCATGGTGAAGAGCTTCTTCCTAACGTCTAATCTAAATCTATCCTCCTCTAGGTTGTATCCATTTCTCCCAATCCTATCACTACCTGAAACCCTAAAAAGTCCCTCACCAGCTTTCTTCTGGGCCCCCTTCAGATAATAGAAGGCCCCAGTAAGGTCTCCTCAGAGCCACATCTTTTTCAAACTGAACAACCCCAATTCTTTCATGTCCTTTAGTTGAGCTTCACCTGAGGCTTATTCACAAACTTCTTGGCCATCTCTGTATTTTGTTTTAATGTGTTTTAGTTCTTCTGCACTAAAATTCTTTGCCTCTGAGTGAATTGGTTGGACATGGTATGTTTTAGGCTGCTGATGAATCCAGACACTGCAGCAATGTTATTTTGCATTGGGAAAACAGTACTTATCCTCAGATTCAGGTGATCTGGTTATCTGGGCATCCTTTCTTATGTTGATTTGTTCTCACTGGGTGACCTGCGATAGAAGAAAGAAAAAAAATTACTAGGTGATAGTAAAACAAAATAAACAAGCAAAGCTCAAGCTTCATCTAGTGTCGGTTGCTGAGCTGGACAAGAAAGCAGCTGAGGCACATTTCCAGATGCTGTTGATGTGCCAGAAATGATAACAGAAATCTTAAGAACGCTGCAAAAGTCTATTACAGAGGAAATTGCAGAATGATTGAGGTTGGAAGACACCTCTGGAGGTCATCTGGTCTAACCCCTTTGCTGAGGTAGGACTGCCTAAGGCCAGTTGCCCAGGACTGTGTCCTGATGACTTCTTAATATCTCCAAGGAGGGAGACTCCATAGCCTATCTGGGCAAACTGTGCCAGTGCTCAGTTATCCTCACATTGAAAAGTGTTTCGTGATGCTAAGAGAGAACCTCCAGTGTTTCAGTTTGTGCCAATTCCCTCTGGTCCTGTCACTGAGCAGCAATGAAAAGAGTTTTGTCTCCATTCTCTTTGTGCCTCCTCTTATCTTTCAGCTGGAGCTTCTTACCCAGTTAGAGGTACTGAAGTATTACCAAAATGATGGTGGAAACACTTGCATTCTATGGAACTGTTTGAGATCTCATTCTGCATTCTCTTTCACTAAAGATTGTTTTCTTTTCCTCCTCTGTGATGCGTTAGTTTTCAGCAGTCACTTGTCAATGGAGTTTGTAATGGCGTGGTAAGGCAAAGGATCAGCTTTCCATTGCATTACGTTTATGTGCAATTGTAATATGTGAGTTGCTGTTACAGGAGATCTAGCTCAGACCAAAATACCTGAATATCTGTATTCTCAGATTTCTGTTACACATGCTTTAGCAGTCTTGAAGAGCAAATCATCAGGGTGATAATGGCTGTTTCAGAAATAATGATGTTAGAAGGGAGAATTAGTATAAAAAACCCAAACCACAACAAATAAAACCCCTAATCAAATTGGCCAACCAAAAACCCCCACCCAAAACCAAAAGCAGAAGCTTATATTCTGTGAAGAAAAGATTATTTAATAATATGATTGTTTTTAGAACAAAATGTTATTCTAGATGACCAAAGCCAGTGACTAGTCTGTCCTCTCTATTTCTGTCTTTCTATACTAGATGTATAGTTCACTTAACTCCACTCAATCTCACAAACTGATACTAGAGAAAATGCTTCTCCTCATCAGTAAACCAGAAATGTTGTCTCATCTCATTCTTCCTTATGTAATTGTAGTGTCATTAATTTTCTGTTTCATTGGTTTCAGATTTAAAATGTCAGCTTATCTTCATAGGTTTCCTGTCAGTAGGGTTTATTTTAACAGCATTCTGTCTGAATGTAAACTTTGTAAAAAGTATGGGTGTGATGAAATGATTGAAGGCATTTGTTGCATGTATAAAGTATTTCATACCTGAGGTAGTCCGTGTAGTAATGCTGTGGTCACCACCTGTGTTCACCACCTGTGTTCATTCCCAAGGTCAACAGAGGTACGGTTGCAGGCTTTTATTTTGCCTCGGAATTACTTGCAAGGTGAAGCTAAAGGGAGAGAGGAGGAAGAAGGAAAACAAAAGCTTAATTTAAATTAGCAGATGTAATTTTCTGACTGACATTTGACCTGATTTGTACTTTCCTCATTTGGGCATTTTTATATTGGAAGACATGGCATTTGGGATTGGAAACAGCTATCATTCTTGCAGTGAAGCTTTTCTGTGGTACTGTTTATTCCTTGGGTAAACTGTGAGTAAATTTCTCTGTCTTGATGGTAGTATTGGTACCAACACTTGCTGCAGAAGTGAATTGTGTTGATGGGAGCCATTGTTTGATTTTCTTCCAGAGGCTGAAGCATTTTGTGATTTTGGTGATTATTCTTTTCCCCTTCTTCCTTTCTTTGTCTGTAATATGGATGATATTGGTGAAAGCTTCCCACAGTTCCCTTAATGGCAAGCCTCTTCCCTTGCATGTACATTCTGAGAGGTACATCCTTGAGGCATTCTGAGACTGAAAGGGAGATTTTTCTTTCCATCCTTCCTCCCCCCCTTCCTTTGCTTCTCTAAGATTGCTAATCAAGGTGTTAACTCCGTGGGGGGCCTCTGTAGTAGCAACAAGGCTGAGACCACACACTGTTTTCACATAGGTCATTGTGGACGGGAAGCAGATAGAAACAACTTTTGGCTGGACTTACACTGGCACATGTGAAACGTTTTAGTCTGGATAATAGTTTACTCCAGTCCTCCCTACCCTCTCTATCTTTTTGTAAGAAGCTGGAGCTGTTTGCCATGTTTGAGTGCCAAAAAGATCTTTTGTCTCTTTAGGAACTGAGGCAGACGTGCTAGGGTAGCTGATACATAGAATAAAGAGTGGGGGAGCTGATGTAAGGGGGAAGCAGCTGTGCTTCACTGAACTAGTTTATTAGGTGATGTTTCTGTAACACCGGTCTAGTGATTATTGCATTTGTATTGTAGAATTAACTGAGCTGTGTGCTTTATGGAATCATCCCCTGAACGCCCCCCAAGCTCTTCAATCTTCAATGCTTCAGTATTCAGTTACAGATTTGGCTTATTTGAAGGCTCTTAGGTAGGGTGTGGGGAAGGAGAAAGGTTATGGGTTCTTGATTTGAGTATAGACTAAGGATGCTAAAACAGTGTCTAAATAAAGTTTACAAATCTGACTTTGGAAGACTTTCATAAAAGCTGTAGGAAGTAAACCTTACTAAAGCAAGCATGCAAAGATAGGTTGATTTGGCCTTTTGTTCCTTTGAGACATTCTGCGTTGTGTTTTCATTGGTCTTTGGTGTTTGTTGTGTGTGTGTGTCCCCTTTTTGACTTAGTGATGTTCTCCTGATTGAGTGTTCTTGGTTGTGACTTCTGATAGTTTTTTGAATTCCCTCTAAGCTGCAAGCTCGTGTAGCAGAAATAATGCACATGAAGTGACAGTGTCAGAAGCAATCACTTACCCATGGGTGTTTGTGCAGTAATTATTCTCTGAATTTCTTGACAACCCTTTCAGATTTGTGGTTTGTAGTCAAGTTTGCAGCGAACTGTAACACAGACCCTGGAAGGCTTAAAAAGTCATTGCATAGAGGAATTACAAAGCATTCCTGCACAAACTGATGAATGATGAAGAATTTATTTGGAGTGCTTCTGCTTAAGGCTTGTTTCTTAGTCTTTCTAGGAAAATGTTACTTTGCTTATGATTTGATGGGTAGCAGGCATTTGACTTCAAACTTTTCTGTAGAATTGTAGAATACTACTATTGGTTGTGTGGTTAATTTGTTATATTTTTTTTCATTGGTTGTAAGATCAGCCAAGATCAGGTACAATGTGTGTACCTCTGAAGCACCTTGAGAGAGATGCCATGGATAAGTCATCTGGAGACAGATAACATGGCAGTCATAAGCAGTCTTTCACTCAGAAGTATAGCGATATTTTGTTCGTATTTGAGTGAGGAAGAAAGATTGAGTTTAAAGAAACGTGTTCTTTCACCATTCATTAAAGTGACTTTGGAAAAGTTCTTTTTGCAGTTGTAGTTGCTGTTATCTGTAATCGTCTTGCAGAAATACTTGGTCAGAGAACTAAGGGGTTTATGATCCAGAGAAAGCAAGTTACTTGTGCTCTGTGTGGTTGCTCCAATACTGCAATACCACTGCAGACAGTGAGCATTGGACAGATAACCCAGTGCTCATGTCTCTTCTGGAAGTGTGCTCACCGTCCACGAATTAACCTTCCCTACACAGAGGGCTGCCCTTACATGTGTTAGCTGCCTTGAGAATGGCTGTCACTTAACAGGCGAGTCGTCATGAACAGGGCTCAATCTCAACTTGGAAAAGGAAGGAATGTGGATTTATCCACTGCGTGAGGTGAATTGAGCATCCTTTTGCTAATTCATTCCATGAATAATCCTGTGTCTGTTACATGTGGGTGACAAAGTGCTCTGAAAATGCTTGTGTGGTGTATGTGTGGGGTGTATTTGGCTTTTTTTGTTTTGTGTGGTTTTTTAATGTGCCTTCACATAAAGTCCCACACAGTTAAAAGTATATATAAATAATGTTTTGTTTTTCTCGACCACAGAAGGGATTTAACTCAGAATCTTGGTTCTGTGGAGCAGTGAGCTATCATCTTTGTTTATGAATTTGAGCAAAGGGATGGTAGGCACTTACAAGTTGTTAACTTGAACCTGTCACTTGGGCTTTCAGGACTGAATACAAGCACTAGACTTTGTTCTTCCTGTTCTAATAAGATTTTCATATTGAAAAACTTTTTTTTTTTACTCAATATGAATCATGCCTTGTGAAGAAGAAAGGTAAGCTTGATAGGAAAAAAGGAAGAAAGCTCAAGAGAAGTGGTTGTTGAGATGATAAGCATATAGTCAGAGCTAAGATAAACTTCAGAGCTTGTCATATCACAGCAGTTGACCAAAGTGTCAGCATACCTGTTTAATATTCTGGTATTAGAAATCAACTCAATTTAAGAAAGGCAAATAACATCATCATCCCACCCTGCCAATCAGGGAATTTGATGACATTCTTACATTTTCTTTTTTTCTTAGAGGAGGAGGAGGAGGAAGGGATGACAATCCTCATTAAGGCAGAGTACTGCAAAACACTATTCTCAAAGGTTAAATAAGACGTGAAGCATACTGGGCAGGAGTTGTGTACTGAGATGATTGTGTAGCTGAGCTCATTGTATTTTGCTGGCCCCTGCGAAAGAAATGATGTGCATTTAAAAAGATAGCTTTCCTCTTCCTTGTGAAACCTCAGTGTTGTTTCAGAAGAATAGAAATACTTGGTTAATGGGCTGAACGGATGCTTGGGTAACATTTGGTATTTGTGCTAGCACACAGGTGTGTTTCTGTCGGACCTCAGAGCTGGAGGGCAGTGGGAGCACAGAAGGTAGGGATGTTTAACTAAATGGGACATGTCACTGTTGAAGGAGATCCACAGTGGTTCAGGAGGCTGGCCAGGATGGTCTGTGCTTCTATTTTCTCAAGCTTTCCTGAAGCAGTCTCACTCGGTCTGTCAATCTTAGATGGACATAAGGAGAACAGCTGATTTCTATATTAAATATGCTTAAAATGTGCGTGTCTCTATTTCTGTTTTGTATTTCTAGTACACATAAAAGAATTGTATTCTAGTCTGAAGATAAGCCACCCTTTTCCTTTCTTAGTGTCTTCTGTTGCACATGTATCAGATGTACTGTCATGGAAATGCCACCCTCCCAGCCCCCATGGCTGAGAACACGCCTGTCATTGTAATTTTGAGTGCTGCTCCTGTTATTTAGTTGGAAGCACACTTAAATATCTTTGTGCAACTGTCTTTGCTTTGGCTAAAGCAGAAAAGTAGTCTGCTAAAACAATTCTGTTTTTTGAAGAATGTATCCTTGACATGTTTTGCCAGATGGTCCATCTGCCTTCCTTTGTTGCATGCAAAGTAGTGAAAAAATGAAACAAAGTTGTAGGATACTTTTAAACATCCAAGCTGAGGATTTTAATTTTTTTTTTTTTTTTGGGGGGTGGGTATTCTTGTTTGTTTTTTACAAACCTGTCTTAAATTCTTGGTGGTTTCTTCTGCCGGTTCTGACCCACCTCTTCCCGCTTTCCTGGAAACTACCAAAAAAATGAAAACAAAAGCTTTTGGTTTCTTGACCTTACAATCACAGCATGCAGATGTCCTCGGCTGTTGCTCTGTGGTGCTTTACATTCATTGTTGCAGCATTTGAAACTGTTCCAGAGTGTGTGTGGCAATATGTTTTGTTATCAACTAGACCAATACTGAAACTTAAATGATGAACGGATGCTTATTAACTCTTAAATTGTCATTTGCCACAGAGAGTGTGGAAGAATGTAATCTGTTGAGACAGTAGATGATGAAGAGATTATTTGTATCTAGTGGAGTTTTTACACTTCTTCAGTTCTGGAAAGCAAGAGAAAATGGGAAAAAAGCATCATCTTCTACAGCTGACAGACTGGAATTAATTTGTCTTTTTGTCCTTGTCACCTTCTTTTAAGGACCGTAATAGGAAAAATAGTATTGTCCACTGATTGTTGAAATCCATTGTGGAGCGGAAGGAGCATATTCTCATGGGGGCTGGGATGAGGGATTGTTAGGAGCAAGTTTGGGTTTCTTAGATGACAAAAAGGGAAAAAAAAAAAAGAGCCTTTTACCACTGGTTATTTTCTTCAGATGAAGTGAAGAGAAGAGGAAAAAAGTCCTTCAGTGTCTACAGATGAAGGATGGCACTCAACTCAGCATACATTTCAGTTGCACTTAGGATGGATGCCTATGTAGAGCAGTGTATCCCTAACACGTACTTGCACCTTTGTTTTAGAAAGGCAAACAGTGGACTTGCTTTGTCTTCTGAGCTCTCATCAGAGGAAGTGGAATAGTAATTTGCATAAAGAAGTGTTTAGAGGAGGTCTCAGATGTGAAAATCCATGACAAATTCAGTGGAATGGCAGCTGCTAAAGCACTCATAGAAACTCCTGATTCACTAGACAGCGAATGAAACTTTGTGTTCCAGATGTTTAAACAGGAGTGTGCTGCAGTAAGATCAAAGTGATCCTGGGGGTTTTCTCATATGGATAACCTAATCCACTTAAAAAATTGTTCAGTGCCCAATCCCTGCAACAAATTAACTGATCTAAACACCACTTCATCTTGCACTATGCCAAGTGGTCTTACCATCAAAGGGAAGGTGAGGGATAGAAGTGTGGAACAGAGTTTATGTGTTTCGGGATCAAAAGGAAGAATAATTTATTTTTTAAAATGCATATTCAAGGAAGATGTTTGCTGGGGAAGGGACTCCCCTCTGAGAAATACATGCAGCTCTGCTTGAGAAGGAGGAACTGGAAGGAAGAAACAAGTCACAATCTGAAGACATTTGCCCATTGATGGTGTGGCTATTTGCTTACAGATTTGGCAGCTGCATCTTTTCTTGAATTGTGGTTTTTATTCTAAGAATTCCTGTTTTGTGACTTTCTTGCCTTAGTCTGCTGAACTGGAAATGTTTGTTTCCTGCATTGTCTAAATTGGGGGGTGGGAGTGCTGCTGCTATGTATGGTTTAATATTTGTTAAAGAAGGAAATAAAGTAGCTTAGTTGTTTGTATTGAAATAAACTTTTGCTAGGTCTTAGTGTATTAACAGTTTTCTGAGGTATTGAAGGGATTTCTGTTTAATATTGGCATAAGAGGTTCTGAAAAATCAGAATGTAGAATATTACTGCTGTTGCAAGGCTCTTTGAACTGGGATGTAGAAAGTGTAAAGGTAAAGGGTATGATTATGAGATGTTCTGAATCCTAAGTTCAGGGTGCTGCTACACTACAAGGAAAGCTACGCTAAGTGTATAGCTTCTGCTTTCTATTGCTGGTACAGTCTCACATATTTTTTTACTATTTTGTTTAATGACAGCAATATGGCTGTTTCATGGTGAAGCTGTTCTATATTTACTTTGTGAAGATATTCATTTTAGTGCCAACATAAATTGTGTATACAATCTCTGCATGCTAAACAATTTCTGTGAGAGTGTCCTTATGTGGAAAATGTAATATTTTGATTGCATGCTATGTAATGTGTGTTATTTGAAGATGTCATGTATACAATAAAGGTACACCAAAACTGAAGGAATGGACTAACAGACTGTGTCACAAGTGTTTAAAGAAGAAGCTGCTTGGCAGTGTGAAACACACAAACCACTTAATCAGAATCAGTATAGGTTTCTGGATATCTTTGTTTTGTGATTTCTATGAGCAGATCACTGGGCTCAGTGGTGGTATTAATGGTTCTTTAAAATCAGTGTTGCATGACCATATAGTTCATCAGATGGTTTTCTTTTCCCTGATAACTAGAGTAGCTGCTTCTGACCTGCTCTTGATTGTCATAGAGGAAGACGTTAGAGCTAACCTCTACTTCTTGAAATAGCTGCTGCAAGGCTTTCTTCTATCTAGTATCCAGGGAGAAGTTCCTGTACAGGTCTTAGTCTTGCATAATTTTTAGAGATGCAGCACTTCAGTCACTTTCTAAAACCTAAAAATCAGAGGATTATCAAAAGAGAGGTGAATATTTGGGGTCTTGTGAGACCTGTCCTAGGTCCTGATTCAGCTTAAGTTCCCAGGTAGTGTTTAAGACTTGGTTCAAACGAAATCTAGAGCTACCTGACTTCTTGACTGTCAAAGGATTTCCTAAGCATTCCATAGCAACAAAGTTTCACGGTGTAATGTTTTTGTCAGATTCTTTATTGTCTGTAGGCAGTATTGTAAGTCTCTCTGTGTGGCTGTGCTGCCGAAGTAAATGTATGAAATAAGGATTCGAAGCTGGCTTAGGAATTGAACTTTAAATGCTACTGTAAAATTGCAGAACAAACCCAGCCAATTCTGAAATCAATTTGTATTGCCATGTAATTGCTGTAAGAAAACAAGTGAAGAGTTTTAAGTGTTTTCTGTTTTGCAGGTGTTGCTGAAATAGTTTGATGTATTTGAAGTGTATGATTTCATGCAATTGGGCCTGATTGTTAGTGCAGCTGTCAACAGCTGCATGCTTATTTTGCTAATTGCATTCTAGTAACACATCAAAGTTTATTTTAAGATATGCAGTTGTCCACATTTTTTTTTTAAAGCAGCTACACATATTCAGAAGATTCACTGCAGAGAGTTCTGTGCTATCACAATGAACAGTCATTGCACTAGAGGAAATTTGAGATCTTGTAAACAAGGTTGTATCAGCCAGTGTAGTGTGTGGATAGCTTCTGTGAACCGAGCCACTTAAATTCATGCAGTTCTAAAGGCTTTGAAATGGTCTTAGCCTTGTGGTTAGTTTAATCATCTGCTCTTTGGGAGTATTTTGTTGTTTAACATGTAAATATTTCATTACAATTAATTCCCATTGCTGCATCAATATTCTGGTTGTGCTTAGAGGAACTATGAACTTCTGTCACATCCTGATCATCTCCTTCAAGAAATATGTACCTACAGTGAGAAATTTGTTTGAAGTTGTGCAAGAAGTGTCTTAGGAGGGTAGTCTATCTACGCATGCTAGTCCTGTATAGAATACTTGTAGTTTTAGTGGTGTCTGTTAGCTACTTAATTGCAGTTGCCAGTATGAAATGTATAATGCAGTGTTGTTTTTATTTGTTATATAGCTTTATGCCAGTATATACAGGCCTCTAAAACCCGAGATGGTGCCAGCCGTTTCATTTCAAGTGCAACAGAAGGTAAAGGAAAAAGCGTGGGGAAAAAAGCACACAATTTTTTGTTCACCTGATGCCCTGTCTTTATGTGATTCTTGATCTTTTAAGATTCACTCTCTTCACAGCTAACTTCTTGTGGATACCCTTTTTTCCCAAGTCTTAAAGAAGAAATTAAGTGATGCCACTTGTATATCTATCTTAAACTTGCATTGTCTTCGCATCTTGTCTATGTGTGCTTTTCTTCAGTGCCAGAATTCCACAGAAATGGAATCATTAGCTATGCTTTAACAAGAATCTGCTATAATTCAAAGAACAGCTTAGAGAATTGGCTGCCATGATCACAATCTCAAGACAGTTGCACTTAAAGAAAAGCACAGATACTTAATGACATGGAAATGTTACGGTGCTAATCCTTGCTAATATCTGGAGTCTGATTATATGCTAACTAACTGTCTTGCATTTTCTGTTTCTCTTACAAGGAGTGTGTGCTTAATTCACTTATCTCATCTACCTGCTGATGTCCTACTTTTTGGCCGTGTTGTGAGCTTGAAAAGTGAATGAAGTATTTACTTCAGTATTTGTCTTTCATCTGCAGGGGAAAACTTTGAACAGACTCCGTTAAGACGCACATTTAAATCCAAAGTTCTTGCTCGCTATCCTGAGAATGTTGAATGGAACCCTTTTGACCAGGATGCAGTGGGAATGGTCAGTATCAATTAAAGGCTTTTGTTTTTAGAACAAAAACCTACCTTAACATTCATTTCTGTTTCCCTTTGAAAGAAATGTACTATTAATTTCCTAAATTGTGCAGGCTCAAAAGGCTTTTTCATTTAATTGGGATGTTTTTAAAAAGAAAATAAAACCTAAGTGGTAAGTCCCTAGGAGAGTTTTTTGATCTCTAACAACTTTTTTGTTTCATTGTAGAGAATTGGTAGAGAAATAAATTAGTTTGCAATGAATTCATCTTTGTGTATGGTCTTTCTGATGAATGTAGTTCAGTGTGGTTTCTTAATGTATATAAAATATAGTGCTTTCCTCTGTCAGGTTTCTGATCGTAGTGACCAAAATACTTTTCTTTATCTGAATTTGAATTCTGTTATTTTACTGCCATTGAGATTGGCAACAAAATGATTATGAGTTTCAATAAAAACTCTTTACAGCCTTTTAGTTTTTCTGACTTAGATGCACATAACTGTATTGTTTGTTCAGAGATGTAATACTTAATAGAATTTAAAGTGAAATGTGATGACAGTGGATTCTAAGTTCTGTTTTCGCCAATGCTTCTGGAGGCAGGAAGAGAGAAGTGTGTTTTAATGGATATCTCCCCTTTGTTTTTATAGCTATGTATGCCTAAAGGGCTTGCTTTCAAGACACAAGCAGATTCAAGAGAACCTCAGTTCCACTCTTTTATTATTACTCGTGAAGATGGCTCACGGACATTTGGATTTTCTCTCACGTTTTTTGAGGAAGTCACTAGCAAACAGATCTGCAGTGCAATGCAGACATTGTATCATATGCACAATGCTGAATATGACATTCTTCATACTCCACCCACAAATGACAAAGATAGCTGCAGCAGCACTGGAGACTGCAATGGCACTTCTGTTTCAAAGCTGCAGCGTTTTAACTCCTATGACATCAGCAGAGACACACTCTACGTCTCAAAGTGCATTTGTCTGATTACTCCAATGTCTTTCATGAAGGCTTGTAAGAAAGTACTAGAACAACTTCACCAAGCAGTGACTTCACCTCAGCCACCACCTCTACCTTTAGAAAGCTACATCTACAATATTCTCTATGAAGTTCCTCTTCCTCCAGCAGGAAGGTCATTGAAATTTTCGGGTGTTTATGGACCGATTATCTGCCAGAGGCCGAGCACCAATGAACTACCGTTATTTGATTTTCCTGTTAAGGAAGTTTTTGAATTGCTTGGAGTAGAAAATGTGGTTCAACTCTTTACCTGTGCCCTGCTGGAATTTCAGATACTGCTTTATTCACAGCGTGAGTACTCTCTTGCAGTTTTGTTGTCTTCTCGTACCGGTATAAAGTCCATTTTGCTTCTTAAATTTCAAAGCACCCCAAAGCCAGATAGCTGTGTTCAGGTGCCATTAGCATGCTGATGCAGTCAGGCTGATCCATGTGCAGGTTTTAATGTGAATAAAAGGACTGGAGTTGCAAAGAAAGCATTATATTAGCTCCTCTTTTTAGACACCTAAACTTAAAACTTTGGGTATTTACATAATCTCCTGTATGCATGGATTGACTTTTTCCTCTCTGGAAATGCTATGCAGTTGAATAAAGTAGTATGCCTTCTCCTGTGTTCCTCTCCAACTGCTTAGCTGAGTTCCCTCCCATCTCTGCCCAGTTACCCATGCATTTTGAGAAAATGCATAGTAAATTATATATGGTTCTGAGGAAGAATTAATGATGCAAATAGAAGAGTCTTTTTGAGTTCCAAAGTCACATTTAAGTTGTTACTTTGAAATAAAATGACCTGAGAAGAGTTTTATTTGGGCGAATTTGAATCCCACATCTCTGTTATGGCCTTGAAACAGTTACTGTTGAAGTAGCATAGATTCATACTTTGAAGAGCATAGGGAGCAACTAAGCTGACATAGCATCTGTTGAATAACTTATGTGGTAATGTGTGTTGAAATCTGTGAATGCTTCCTACTCTGCATCCTGATACTCTAACACAGAGTGTGGGGACTTACAACAAAAAGTAATTCTTCTATTTTATTTTCTTTTGTCCCAGACTGGTTAACATTAATTCAGGCTCACCCACCCATAATGGTGTGGCTTAAAGTAGACAGACCACATTTTGAACACTGTTTTATAGTAATTGTAGTCTAGAAAACTCTCAAGACGAATCCAAGATACTCCATGTTGTTACTGAAATGTGGTTTTGATCTTTACTTCCATTGAACTGTCACTGAAATACATAGAATACAAATGGTAGCTATTTATAAAATATAGCCTACAGTTATTAGCCATATTCTTATTGAAATGAAATGTAGGTGTTTATGTGTTGGATTTGTTTGTAGACTAAAGCCAAAGATCAATTTTGTACAGTCAAGGTGATTAAAAGTGTGTAATGGCAGCAGGGTGTTGAGTCATAGCTGTTGCATTGTGTAAATATTCTCAGCTTCCAGAGAAAAATTATAGAGCAACTCAAACACAGTCAAAAAACTGTGCTGAATAGTGGTTGCTCTCTTGAATTAAAAAAAAAACAAGTTGTTTTGCTAATTATTCATAGAAAATCTAGAAGTACTTGTCTAGAAACCAGACTTCTTTTGTGGTTTCTCCAGAAACAGATTAGGCATTTATGTGTGAGATTTAGGATGAGTTTGTTTAGGTAGATATATGTGTCTGACCAGAGGAAGGTTCAAAACCAGCCCCTCTATCCGCTGCAGGATGCAGTCCGGTTGGACTACAGTTGTGCTGGACACCTGTGGCAGCAGTATGTGTGCTTGGCTGGTTAGAAACACTTCAAGAAAAGCAGTGCATGCATTGTTGTATGGGAGCAGTGTTCCCTGATCTGTCTTCAGACCATGGCTTTAAAAGCCGTCTTTGCTCCCAGATTGCAATTTACCTCACTTCTGGACTAGTCTTCGTATTCTGGGTTCTCTTTCCAAGTTGTATTAATAGGTTCAACTTCTTTTCTTGGATGCTTTCCAAATGTCTGATCAGTGGCTAATTGAAGAAGCTTAAAATAGCTCTGGAACATTTGAGTTTCTTGTTCTCATGCACAGACATATGGAAACGGAAGGGATCCTCTGGGTCTGGCTCTTCACAGCAGTTTCTATCCATTGTTCCTCTTCTTCACCCCAAACTTCGACTGAGTTGGGCCGTGATGCACCTTATGAACATGTCATGTTTTTGTCAAGCTCTCACCTATAATTTCTGGCTGAAAAGTCTTCCTTCAGCAGAAAAAGAATTCTAGTAATTTGTCTGGTGAACTTTCTTCCTCAGTTTTAGCAACTAAGCTGTGACAGGGCCTTCTCAGCAGTAACAGCCATGAAGTTTTAAGTTGTAGGTTCTCTTAAGCACTTTCTGAGGCATCCAGTCTCTGAAACTTGCTTGGGTTTTCTTTCTCTTCTCCCTCACACCGCACACACCCCTTTGCTGTTTCTTTTTTCTTGAAAAATTCTCTGGTGCAGTTTGCTAATACTTAGGATATCCTTTCAGAGCTCCTGGTGTGTTTGTAACAGAAGCTATTGCATACTGCTGGCGCTGCCAACGGCCACATTGAAGACTCTTTTTTTGTCCTCTTGATACATACATACTTTGTCTAACTTGAAGTGAAAGTGTGTAGTATTTTTAAGTTCTAGCAAATCAACTTCTTCCTGTAATTTCTGGTTTTATCTTTTCTAACCATGGTCTTTTGTTTTCTTCTACATCACAGTGAGTTAGAAAGTCACTTAGTGAAGCGATTGCTTGCTTTGCTGAAAAGGATGAAATCAGTAGGAAAATGGAACTTCTGGTTGAGGTTCTTACCATTTTTCTTTTGCTTTGTTTTCAGTTTGTTTGGACTTTTGTGGAGGTTTTGTTGCTTTTGTTTGTTGGTTGGTGTTTGGTTTGGCTTGTTTAAAAAGCGTGGAATATGCTCCAAACACATTCTGCTCTTCCTTCTGTATGCTTGACATTTTGCTTTCTGTGACACAGGGAGCAGTGAGTGGAGATACAGGTGATGGCACATTCAGTTCTAAGTGCGGGAATTGTTTCTTGCACATGTAGCAGTGTGGGGTCCAGGTTGTTCTTCAGAATGTAAAGCTTAACATTTTTAAATGCTCTTGGTGCTCAAACCTGTGTCAGTTGAAGTGGTTGGAGTAATTTCTCATTTGATTAGGTCAGGTGAGATTGTGATACTCATTGGATTGATTTAGATGTTGAACAGTACCGGTTAGGATCAGGGGCGTTACTTGCAAGATGTACTTGTTTTAAAACACAGCCCTCCCCCCAACCCAGCAACAACACCAACAAAGCCAAAAAAACCCAAACAAAAACCCCCATGAAAACTCCCCTACCAAGCAACCCAAAACTCTTGGAGGACTTTGCTGCCCAGTGCAATCCTGTTTGAATTATTTAGCATCCTAAGTGACAGTCAGTCCTTGGAACAGGAGTAACTTCACTTGGCAGTGAATGTGTTTTGCTTTAGCACATTCCTGACTGCTTCTGGAAATGCTTGTTTTGTCCCATGATATTGGCACAGCTTGTATGTTTTGGAGCAATGTAACCCAAATGCGGGGAATGAATACATTGATTTGATTGTCCTCTTCAGAGAGTTGTCTCCCATTTGGAAGAGTGTTAGAGTAATGCAGATGCCTCAAGGACTGAAGAGTCTGAAGCTGCTCCTAGAGCTGAGCCACTGCTGTGGAACTCTGGCAAAGAAGCAGTAGTGCTGGAGGCTTTCAACGGTGCCCTCATCAAATGATTCTGTGGGAGCTGCTTTGCATTCCCACAACTTATGTTGCTCTTTTATCTGTGAAATAGACTTACTTCTTATCTCTGTAGAGCACCTAGAGCTCTTTTGAAGAGTGTGCACTGAATTAAGACAGCTGTGAAATCTGCTTGGAGACGATTTTCTAAATGGCTAAAAACAATAAAAGGAGAAGTGTGAGGCACCACTGCCAGAGACTGTGATCTTGAACAGTTTTTGTTTTCTGGATCTTAGCTGTCTGCCATTTTAAAGTTCAAATGAAGGCTTTGTTTCTGCTTTGCTTTTGAATCACTTCTTACCCTCTTTGTTTGACTTGACGTTCGCTCTGGGGATTAAAAGTATTAATTTTATTTCTTTGCAGTATTAGTCCTGTTTTGCCCAGCTCTAATCTCTTACATGGGACATTTTCTTCTTATGCCTCCAGTGATGTAGGAAATGTACTGCTTGGCACAGGTATCCTGAATCAGCCTGTTGGACAGAAGTGAACATGAAAAGGAAGTACTTTGACTGTTCTTCTGCTTACCAGAGTTTGCTCTTACATGGAGGGTTTAAATGAAAGGTCCAATTAAGGAACTGTATATCTAATGAGTCTGCCTTACTGAATACCTGTACTCAGAAGAATTTGTTGAAAAATATTTTGGTTTAAACTGTGCTTTCTGCTATGAACAGACATGCCTAAAGCACACTCTCAAGGCAAGGCTTTGTTCTGGTGGCTCAACTGCATTGCACACTGTCTGTCCCATAGAGACTCTCTATATATTATTTTTTCCCTTTTATTCCCCTTCAGGTTAGAGAGAAGCTTAATCCTGGCAAGTTGCCTACCTTTCTGGTTTACGGTGTACTTTCTGAAGATATCTAAACTCATCTGTAGTAACGATGCACCACTTGCTGCTTTAAAGTAGCAGTAGGAGAGTTGTGTAGAATAGAAATTGACAAATACAACATATTTCTTTGTGATCCATAAACCAGAAAGATTAGAAGGAATAAAATATTCCAGAATGTGATCATGTAATGGTTTAAAAATGTGCAAAGTCAGAGAATTTCTGTAGGCACTCGATAGACTTCTGTGTGGTACAGCAGCCGCCTTCTTCCTATCCTGTCCCTCTTTTTTCAGACCCAAGACCCCTCAATTCCTCTTTTTCAGGAATTTACTTGCTTTTTTTGCAGATCAACAAAGACACCTGGATATACTAGATATAAATAAATATGTATTAAAATATATAAATAAAGAAATATATACAAATATAAGTAAATGGCTTGTTATACATACTTTAAAGGATAATATTTTTTTATCTACAGAAACTATTTTGAGGATCGAATCAACCTTTTTCTGTGTTTTTAAATGGCCATGTTAAAGGGTAGTGGATTTTCTTTTCCTTGCACAGCGATCAATTAGGTGCTTTCCAAACTAATAGCTCACTAGTGGTATGTCACTTCTGCCTTACCAGTGCTCTTGTCCAATACAATGTCAAAAGACTATGTGTTGTTTGCACCAGAATAAGCATCTTCTGATTTCAAAAGTGAGCAAGCTTGCTGCTGAGTTGCATCTTGCCTTGGTCCTTGCCTTTTGCTAACAGTTCCTGACATTTATAAAGGCTGCAGAGTGCAGTCAGTGTTACCTGCAGGCTGCAACTGTTGGGAACGGCTTAAGCTGTGTGAATATCCAGGATCAGGGAGCTGCATTTGCAGATAACTTGGTTGCAGGAAATAGCTCCTGAGTGTATAGAAATTTTGAATTATTTATGTTACTTTAGCATTAGCCTTTCAAATTAATGACAAAGTTAGCTTAATGACAGAGGGAGAAGTTGTATTTAAATGAGCCAGCAGGATTAGACAGGGGGGTTTTGTGTAGCAGGAAAACACTGTTTCTATTCTGAGACTTGTGCTTTCAAATAAACAAGCTGAATAGGAATCAGCTGGAATGTTTGTATGTCTGTGGCTACATTTAAAGTTCATTTTGAAGCTGAACAAAATAGGGTATGGAATGGATTATTTTTCTTACTGAAGCTTATTATTATTTTATCACTTCTTTGCAGTCAGGCTGTGGTTAAGGCTGAAAACCAGTAAGTTTAGTGTAGGCAGAAACTGGTCTCCAAGTTTACTTACCAGTAAGTCTGTGTAGGCAGAAACTGGTCTCCAAGCAGAACAGGGGAGTGCTGCTCGTTCATTGATTGTTCTCTAATATCTTTCAGTCCAAGTAAGCCTTTGACAAAAACTTGAAACTGTTTAAGCTATTCTCAATTGTTTTGACTGAAGGCTCCTTCAGTCACAGATCTACTGTAAGGTGGTGACAAGGTGCTCTGTGCACTAACCACCAGCAAGGCTTGATCTGAAAGGAAGCAAGCCTAGATTGCAGCATTATGACTGATGTTAGCAAAACCTGTCCTGAGTTACTTTAGAATTATGGGGCTCTTTGCAGACACCAAACCCTGCAACTTGGTCTCCACTATGCCTTTGCTCTTCCTAGCTGGAGGAAAGGCACCCCTAATGCTGAACATGGCATGTGGGGTGTGCAAATGATTGGTGTTGTTTTGAGAGAAATTGCAATTATTTGAATAATTGCAGTTACTCTGGGGAGCTGAAGAAGTGACAGCTACTTTTCTGGCATTGTTGACTCTGTTTCTGCCACTCTGCAGTTCCCTGACTCTCTTTGTTAGGTTGACCATCCCACCTGTTCATGTTCTCACCAAATTGGTCATGCAGGGTTATCCAAATTACCCCTCGATAGGTGCCAAAATAAGATGTGATGGTTTGGGAGTTACCTGCGTGCCCTCCCCCAGGAATTCAGGCAGACTAGACTCAGCCATGTGGAAGTTAAGAAAGGAAGCTATACGTACAGCTTAGCATAATTTATAAGCATATATATACACAATATNGACACCAAACCCTGCAACTTGGTCTCCACTATGCCTTTGCTCTTCCTAGCTGGAGGAAAGGCACCCCTAATGCTGAACATGGCATGTGGGGTGTGCAAATGATTGGTGTTGTTTTGAGAGAAATTGCAATTATTTGAATAATTGCAGTTACTCTGGGGAGCTGAAGAAGTGACAGCTACTTTTCTGGCATTGTTGACTCTGTTTCTGCCACTCTGCAGTTCCCTGACTCTCTTTGTTAGGTTGACCATCCCACCTGTTCATGTTCTCACCAAATTGGTCATGCAGGGTTATCCAAATTACCCCTCGATAGGTGCCAAAATAAGATGTGATGGTTTGGGAGTTACCTGCGTGCCCTCCCCCAGGAATTCAGGCAGACTAGACTCAGCCATGTGGAAGTTAAGAAAGGAAGCTATACGTACAGCTTAGCATAATTTATAAGCATATATATACACAATATACACAAATATTTACAGTTATATACATGTTAAAAGTAATGCAGAAACACATAAAAATCCCTCCCAAAACAGTCAGACTGCCAGGAGGCTCCTGACCTAAACCTCCACCTGCTCTTTCCCTCCCATCAGAAATAACCAGGTCAATCCCCATATATCTCACATGATAAATCTAGAGGGATCTGAGGTGAGATGTCAAAAAGATGACAAGGAGGTTAGAGGGGGAAAAAAAAAGGGTTAGGTCAGATTAGACTTAAGGCAGATGCAACCAGACAGAGAGAAGGAGAAGAACCAACTCAGAAGTGTGTGAGGAGTGCCTTATCTTTATTTTGACTACTGGTGTTTCTTAGCAGAAGGATGAGTGATACAGGTTACTTCTTGTTTGGTTTTCTTTTTCTTTCTTCTCACAGCTAAGGATTTAATTTCTCTTAGTAAAATATTCCAATTAACCTCAAACCAGCACAATCATGAATGCCAGGAGCTGAATTTCTTGACCCTCTGTCTTATGCTATCTGAAGTCTGAGTGGAGGGTGGCTGAGGGGTAGAATGAAAGCCATAACCTTGTAAAGTGCACTGTTAAGCGAACTTTTCTCTAGAGCCCTTGTTTAGGGCAAATGCTGTTTTTGCAGTTTTCATCTGCACTCTGCAACAGTGTGAAACTGCTTCAGAAACATCAACACCTGTCTGTGTAAGTTATTTTTCCAATTTCATAATGTAATTTTATGGCCATGCTAGGAGCAGACATGACACCCCACACCTTACGCACATATGCAGGGTACTGAATTTTAGAAATTACTATTTCCTTCTCCTTTTTTCCCTGTTTCTGCCTTCCCCTCCCCCTTTCCTGACTGGGGTTGGATGTTGCAGTATCATGAATAAGGCATACTATGATTTCAGTTCATTATACATCTATCTGTTTATTTATCTTGACTGAAGGTTCAAAATGTCTTAGTCTTGTGAGCTTGTTTCATACTCTTTGCATTGTGTCAGCTCAAAAGCAGTCTGAATGTTTCAGCAGTTGCATTAGATCTCTATCTGAAGTTATCTGATGTTGCCATCTCATTTATGGTGCATAGATATCAAAAGCCATTAAAGATGAGTCTGTAGTGTAAAATATGAGGGTGAAAAAACTATTAAAGACGAGTCTGTAGTATAGAATCCAAGAGTGAGGAGTTGGCCCAGCATACTGCAGTGTGAACTGCACTAGACACAAGCTGTCTGAATGCGTGTTGCACAGGTGCCTTTAGCACTGCCGTGGAATTCTAGGAGGAGATGACTTGTTTTACATTGAACTGAGACTTTGGTCATACATGGCAAAGGATGAACAAAGCTGATCTTTTTTGTTTTCTGCACAGTAATTTCAGTTGTGCTGTTGGGCTGGCTACTATACAGCATACTTTACAGAAATGTAAACACTCTCTTAGAAGATGTTTATCTGAGAGATGCCAGATGCCTTGGGTTTCATCCAAGGCTTCTACAGAAAGCCATAAGCATAGGGAAAAGGAATTATTTCCTATCTTTTAGCCTGTTACAGTACTGCTTCCATGCTCAAACTGGTGTAGGTAGCAGAAGGTGACTTCATGGATGCTAAGACTTAATTTGCTCATTTCCATATGACTTGTAGAGTGACCTACTTTGAGCTGAGCTCTCTTTGTTGTTTCAGCAAAATGTGCTTGGATGTACAAGTCTGGGCTTTCATTAAGATGCTGCTCAGCTAATGTTGGGTTTTGTGGTTTCTCTTTTTAAAGCAAACTCTCATTTCTTTAACTTGATCTACTTGGAAATGTTGGTGAAAGCAATGTTTTTTTTTCTTGATATTTTTCAGATTATCAGAGACTGATGACTGTGGCAGAGACCATCACAGCACTAATGTTTCCATTTCAGTGGCAGCATGTGTATGTCCCTATCCTTCCAGCATCCCTCCTTCATTTTCTAGATGCTCCTGTCCCTTACCTCATGGGTTTGCACTCTAATGGGCTGGATGACAGGTCTAAGCTGGAACTTCCTCAAGAGGTGAGAGGAGCTTGTCTCAAATGATTAAATATTGTACATGACTGTGAGGGAAGTGAGAAATGAGCCAAAAAGCTAGTAATAATTGTAACAGACATTGTGAAGTTCTTGCTGGCTCTGGCTTGGGATAGCTCTTTATTTTTGGTGATGCTTCAGAAACCCTGCAGCAAAATACCAGCATATACTTGACCAAACTGGTGCTTATTGCGTTAGTACTCAGGAAGTCCTCCCTTGTAGTGAGGCTCTGTCAACGCCAGCCACTGTGTAAAGCAGAAGTAAATAGTCTGTAAAGGTTTTGCAGTTCATGCATGAAGCTAGGACTACCTTCAGACTGCTTAGAGGTTGGTTTTATTTAGATTAACCACTGTTAATTTCATATACAGTCTTTCTAAGGATGTGCCAAGAGTGAGTTTAAGAGACAACTGTGAGAATGAAGGGACCAAGGGTGGTAGAGCACTACCTGAGGTAGCAAAGGAAATGTCTTCAGGAACCAGTAACCACCCATGGGAAGTGTTCTTCTGTCTCTGGTGTCAGGCTGCCTCAAGAGGCAGCCCCATCAGTCATCTGAATGACTGTTCTCATCGAGCGCTATTGGAGAGTTTATTTGCTCTTCTATGGAGGAAATGTTGAGTGTTACAGTATGACCTGGCAGGCTGTTGCTCAGAAGCTGGACATGTCTATCAGGTATCCTGTGGA
This sequence comes from Tricholaema leucomelas, assembly GCA_013400475.1. NCBI lineage: Eukaryota > Metazoa > Chordata > Aves > Piciformes > Lybiidae > Tricholaema lacrymosa > Tricholaema leucomelas. The sequence continues at coordinate 1,460,386 of WAAF01018538.1, read as the reverse complement.
AAGTGCTTGCAGAGTTACTATCTGCAGAACAGCACAGCTCTGGCCCCAGCTGGAGTCTGTTTGCTTGTGGGAAAGGGAGTGGGTAGGCCAACTGCTTAAAGGCACTGGTAGGATTCTCTAATCTCAGGCCATTTTTTCTGGTCGTCTGTTACTCTTGTATTGTCATTTACATCATTGTGAAAGCAGAAGTGTGACAGGCAGAGAGTTTTGTGGTGGCATTTTTGAGCTTTCATTATCAGGCAATGCTGCAACATAGCTTGACACAAAGAAAGTCTTCAAAAAGCTGTGCAAAATTAAAGGCAAGATATTTTTGTGAACTTCCAGTCTGGTCACCATGCCAACATTGCTCTTTTTCTGAAATCCATATGCTGATAGTTTTCATTTGTTTTTCCTGGCAAGTTAAAAGGAAAATATCTCTTCGAACTATGCTGGTTTTTTTCAATGAAAACTAAAGTATTTAATCTCTTAGTTTCTTTTATCCTTTTTTCTCTCTTTTTCCACACTGTCATAATCAGTAACAGAGTTAATGTATGTTCTTGCCATGAAAAGAGTCTATTGCTTTGGTTTGCTATATTTTCACAAAATTTTGTTTGTACTGACATGCCTAATTAACAGGAGTTGTACACTTTTTCAGAGGAAATAGCTAGTGAAGTAAAATACATGTATGGATGTGCATGATAATACAGGTACCACAGATGTTTTCATTATTGTAACAGGCTCTAAGAGACTGTTCTCCTTCTGTGAAGAACTTTCTTATTTTACAATCACTACACTGCTTCCAGTGAGTTAATTTCAAGTAGATATATCAATTATTTAAAGGGTAAATGGTTAAATCATGTAAAAGGCAAATGATAAAGAGCTTTATCAGCTTCGATTGGAGGTTTGAACCATTTTATCTATGTTTAGGTGTTAAAAATTAAAAGTAGTATTAACAAATCTGGCATCTCAGCTTACATTGTGACAGATGGCCTTTTATGAAAGGTTTTTTTTTTAATAGTATCTTACAGAGATGAGACTTGCCTGGGTGAACAGTAGAATGAGTGCAGAAGGTCACTGCTTGCTTACAAGAATGGCACAAGAGCATCCTTTAGAGTTTAGGACCACTGTGAACACAATGCAGAGCCAGTCATGTGCATATTCCTGTTTTTGGGTGTTCAGTGAAGTGGGTGGTAATCTGCAGGTTTGGGGCCTGATGCACAAAGGTAATACATGTTTTTCAGTGCTATGTTTAAGCAGAAGCCTTAACTCTGAACTGTACTTCAACCTACGTAGGAAGGAATGTGAAAACTTGTATGTGGCAAATACTTTGAGCACCTGGGCTGCACAGAGATTGCAAGTAGTGGTGATTGTGCTATCAAAACTGACCTAAATTGCTGTAGGCATCTATGTGCATACCTTGTAATTATTTATTTGTATTAGTAAATGAAGTGTGTTTTCTCTTCAGCTTGTCAGTAGGGTGGGGAGCTTACTCACTGTTAGTGAATGTTAGTTCCTCCTTAGACATCTTTTTGGCAGGACCTAAATGATTTCCTTCTTTATTTTTGAACAGAGCTGAAAGGAAGGATGTGGGCTTGATGTGAGCCTTGCTAGATCTGTCCAGGGGTTTGGCCCTTATTGTACTTGGGGTCATGCTAAAGAATTGCAATTGTTCTCTAGCTTTGGAATTGATGGGTGTAGTCCAGACGCCAGTGAGCCAGTGGAAAGTGGTGCTGTTGTCCTCAGGGAACCAGGCTTTGGCATCAGATACATGAACATTGACTTATTTGCATCCTTGTTTCTAAGGTTTATAAGACTTTCACCTGGCCATCTTGTTACTTGTGATATTACTTATGGGGAAAGGCAAGCTTTTATATTAGCACATGTATTATGGGGGAACAGGGTTTGGTGAGCCTAGAGAGCAGGAGGCACAGGGGAGACCTTCTAAACGTGCTCTTTCAGTGATATCTCTACTTACACGTGTTGCTAAGTATCATCTTATTTTAATCTATGTCTAAAATCAGGATGAGTGTATCCACAGAGGCTTACATTTAGAGCTGCCAGCTATTCACAGCCTATTCAACTGTTCTGCCTCCAGAAACAAAAATAACTAACTGTATGACCACGATTTAATAAAAATAAGTGCTTTTTAAGGGAGGAGACCCTTCTACCCTCAGTGGTATTCCATTCTCTTGGATCTGTGCTGTGGCACCATTGTGAGACTTCCTGGTTTATTGTCTGTTACTGATGATTTATTTACTTGGGATTTCATTTTTACAGAAAACACTGTTTTGATAGGTCATGAATGGCTTATCTTTGGCATTTCTTTTCCCTGGGGAACATGGCCCTTTCAGAAGTCTTTATGGAGCTCCTGAGGGTCACCTCAGTCTCCCTCCATGTATTGAATCTCCTTGATATGCTACTTTAGGTAGTCCTCTATCTTATAGTTACTAAACAGGTACTAAAGTGTAGAATATCCCCCAAACCATTTTTTTTAGACACTTCAGAGTATTGTTACACAGTAACACATTTCTATTTTTAAATGCCTCTATATAGGGCAAGGTCTGGGAAATGTGGTAATAACTTGCCTGATGAACAACCATCATTAGTGGCTTAGAGTATTTAAACTATGTGGAGGGTTCTTGAGGAGAAGCTTTGCAGAAGGGATATTTAACTGTTGGGAAAATTAGCTAAATGATCCCAGACACTACAAGCAATTTTAGGAAGCATTAAATTTACCCTTTTTTTCACTGGCAAGGATTTGGCTTTCACTGTGAAGACTAGAATCTCTACATGGGTAAGGTTAGCATTGGTTACTCCTTAACCAAGCACTTTGAAGGTACTTTCTGCAGAATCTGTGATAAGGTAAAATAATCCGAAAAAGAGGTAATGTTGAATAGCATCAGTTAAAGAGAGTTTTAAAAGGAAGCAATACAATTAATCTGTTTGAAGAGGTCCTTAATGAGTCTGTCATTTTGCAGGCAACTTGGGACAAATCAGATGTTTTTAGTTTTCCCCCAACACTGATTGGTAGGCATTGTGCCTAGTTTTAAGGCTTCATTTCTCTCGTGTCTTGAAGTGCTTACACTGTTCCTGATAAATATTATCTGACTTCTCGTCATCTCAGAATCGCGTGTGTAGTGGCTGTCTTGAAATTCAGATGGTTGCTTGAAACATAAGAGGTTTTGTGTACATTCTGTGCCTTCGTGCTGACTGTTTGAGCACTCTGCCTGCATCCCCAGCCTCCTACTGGGGCTGCCTCGCTAGGTATGCACACACCAGCCCTGCTGAGTTTGAGTGCTGTTGCTGCTAGGAGAATCTCAACTCTATTTAAAAAATGCCAAATAACTTTTTCTAGAGTGTACTAGAAGCTCTGTTTCAGAGTCAAGACCTTAATTCTGTTTATTGACCTTGGATTCTTTTGCACACCTAATGCAGTTAGTAGTTTAATTTACAGTAAAGGATCTATACAAGAGCTACGAAACTGGTTATATGCATTTCGTTGAGCATAACAAATCAATCCCAGTGTTTTTTCTTTCTCTCTCTCTCTTTTTTTTTTTTTTTTTAATGGCAAATGAGAGAGGGATTGCAACAGGAAAACAAAATTCATTCATATTAATTCATTTTCTTTCCCCTTGGAAGCAAACTTCTCAACTTGTTCAAGAAATTGCCTTAGTTCTCAAGTTGCTTACAAAAAAGAGAAGATGACTTTGTTGCAGCTTCTGCAACATCTACACCTTTTTAGAATAGAATTCACCAGACCTCTTGGAGAATAGACTGATAATCTGAGAACAGGCATTTTCTTGCTTACTTATGTATTGTGTGTAAAATAGTATTGTAAATATCCCATAGTTAAAATCTATCTCTGTGTATGAAAATACTCACACATCTGTGCCTGATGCATGCCACAATGTCTTTTGTACCTAGTAAACAACTTTAAAATGAGTCTTCATTCTTAGTTACCTCCTTGAAAGACCTGGAAATGAAAGGACCTGCTGCTTTCTTCAAAGCCAACCAATCAGTTAAGTTATGTTTGGAGCAAGTCTGTGTTAGAAAATAACCAAACAAATGCAGTGTATTAGAATATTTTAGTGAGCTCAAACCCCAAAGATACAACCTTTGTGCTTAGTGATCTTGTAATGATTTCCTGTTCTGAATTAAATCCCAGGCTAACCTTTGCTTTGTGGATGTAGACAACCATTTCATCGAGCTGCCAGAAGACTTACCCCAGTTCCCAAATAAACTTGAGTTCATTCAGGAAGTTTCAGAGATTCTAATGGCTTTTGGAATTCCACCTGAGGGAAACCTTCACTGCAGTGAAAGTGCCTCCAAGATGAAGAGCCTCAGAACATGTGACCTGGTTTCTGATAAAAGAAATGGAAACATAGCAGGATCACCTTTGAACTCCTATGAGCTGCTAAAGGAAAATGAGACTATTGCAAGACTCCAAGCACTTGTTAAAAGAACAGGTGTGAGCCTAGAAAAGGTAAGCTGTGATATTTTGTGCACTCTCTGCACCTATGGTGGGAGGTGATCTGAAGTCATGGTCGGCAGCTTGTTTTTACTGGGCATTTCTGTTGCATTTTGAGAGCTGTAGCGGTACTAAACCAAGACTTCTATTGCACCAGACAGAAAAATGTGTTTGCCTAACATGCAGGAGTGGTCCACTCACTTAAAAAAAGCCTTTGCAAGTGATTAAAGGAGAAAACTAAGTAAATTAAGTATGTGACATATAAGGGCATGCATATGGCTGTTATCTACTCTTTTCTAGCCTAAATCATATCAAATGAAACTAGTACTGAAGTAAGTTTTGGTTTATTGTTGAAATTGGAACTGGAGTATTGAAGAGTAGCAGCTGAATGGCACGTTAAGATCTTGAATACCTAGAATATCAGACAAAGCAACAATGCCATTTTTCCCCTGTTCCTTTACTTTCTCAGTTGGAAGTGCGAGAGGAGACCAGTAGCAAAAAGGATCTCAAAATCCAGTGTGATGAAGAGGAATTCAAGATTTATCAGCTGAACATTCAAATCCGTGAAGTTTTTGCCAACCGTTTTACACAAATGTTTGCAGATTATGAAGTGTTTGTAATTCAGCCTAGCCAGGACAAGGAATCGTGGTTTACAAACAGAGAACAAATGCAAAACTTTGATAAAGTAAGTTCTAATAATGAGAGACATCAGTCTAAAGACAGTATTCAAACTTAAGGCTTTGTTTATTGGGTCCTGAAATGGAGAACAGTACTGTCAAAATTGTGATTTATTCCTTAAATGTCACATCTTGTGTGTTCTGTGGATATGCACACTTAGAGAAACATACATCTTTAGAGGAGACTGTATAAAAAATATAGCTTGCTGTAGCAAAAGAGATGAGAAAGCCTCACATTATAGAATCATAGAATGGTTTAGGTTGGAAGGGACCTCAAGGATCATCCAGCTCCAACCCCCTGCCATAGGCAGGGACATCTCCCACTAGAGCAGGTTGCTCAAGTCCTCATCCAGCCTGGCCTTAAACACCTCCAGGGAGGAAGCATCCACAACCTCCCTGGGCAACCTGTGCCAGTGTCTTACCACCCTCACTGTAAAGAACTTCCTCCTAACATCCAGTCTGAATCTCCCCTCTTCCAGTTTAAACCCATTCCCCCTCATCCTGGCATTACTAGACCTTGTCAATAGTCCCTCCCCAGCCTTCCTGTAGGCTCCCTTCAGATACTGGAAAGCCACTCTAAGGTCTCCTCGAAGCCTTCTCTTCTCCAGGCTGAAGAGCCCCAACTCTCTCAGCCTGTCCTCATAGCAGAGCTGCTGCAGCCCTCTGATCATCTTCGTGGCTCTCCTCTGGACTGGCTCCAGCAGTTCCATGTCCTTCTTGTGCTGGGGGCTCCAGAACTGCACACAGTACTCCAGGTCTAACCTTAAAGTTAAATATTACTAGTGAAAATAACTTGATTATTTTTGTTCATTTGGTTTTAAACCAGAGGAATTGTTGAATATGTAAATGAATAAAGCCATGACCCCACATAACACGTACATGTCAAACGTATTCCTAGCTCATTTCTAGGGAAATGTAAGACCCAGTTCTTCAAATTCTGGTGTTGTCTACTGGAGATTAGAGATTTGTGACCAAGATTGTTCATGTGGGTGAAGATTATGTTGCAGCACTGCCTGGTGAAATGCTGATATGATTCCTCTCAAATGTTATGAAAGATTCTCATCAGCTTCCTAAGCTTTGAGTCCTGCCAGAAGTACATAATATCCATGCCTGCAGTACTGCCAGTATGGTTTTCAGGCATTGTGTTGAATTTTTTAGAAACTTAAGGGAATGTTGAAATCAGTATAATAATTGTTGTGCTGTCCACTGGGTGATTATCACGAAACTGGTTGTCTCTCTAGCTGCAGACTCCCAAACACTCTCATCTCTCCTTGTCCATTAGGCATCTTTCTTGTCGGACCAGCCTGAACCTTACTTGCCTTTCCTCTCAAGATTCCTGGAGACCCAGATGTTTGCATCTTTTATTGACAATAAGATTATGTGCCATGATGATGATGATAAAGACCCTATTTTGAGAGTATTTGATTCTAGAGTGGATAAAATTAGGCTGCTAAATGTTAGGACACCGACTCTGCGCACATCTATGTATCAAAAGTGCACAACCATTGATGAAGCTGGTAAGAGTAATAAGCCACTTTCTCGAGAATTAAGACAAGTAGTTAGTATTGTTTGTGGTAAACCTAAGGTTAAAATTAAGTAGTGATTCATGCCTTGAAAGTCTAAAGAGATAGTAAAAAAACCCTGAGGTATAAAGCTTAAGTGAGGAACTAAATGTTACATGGGAAGCTGAGATGTGTGATGCAGGTCAGGCAGAGTTCAGTCAAACTCAAGTATTTTCCTGCATACTTTGTGTGAAAAATATTTGAGCTTAAGATAAATATTTTTATCCTTTTGGTGGCAGTTATTTGATATTTAATACCTGTTGGGTTCAGTAATTGGAGATCCATTTTCAGCTAAGGATATGTGATTATAGATTCATGTCTGATTGAGACATCTTAAAAGAAAACCAGCAATAAAGTTGTTCTGTTGTTTCATTTCAGAGAAATCTATTGAATTAAGACTAGCAAAAATAGATCACACTGCAGTCCACCCACACTTGCTGGACATGAAAATTGGTCAAGGGAAATATGAGCTTGGATTTTTTCCCAGACTTCAGTCTGATGTTCTGTCCACTGGACCAGCAAGTAACAAGTGAGTAAGCTTGGACAACAGGTGCTGAATCTTGGCAACATCTGTAGAATGGTACTAAAGCAAAGATACTAGAAAGCAGTTTCAATATCTGCATTTTTAAAGTGAGAACAAATCAGGTGATGTGGGTGGGTTATGTGTGGTGCCTTTTTGTTTTTTATGACTTAATTTTTTTTTCCTTTCTGAAATCTAAACTTCCAGAAGCAAATTTGTTATGTTTGAGGTTTAACTTTTACAGCCATGTACTTCTGAGTTAGTTATATTAATGTTGATGTAACAGTAGATCTCCTTATTGGATTTCAAGAGCTACCAAATATTTTAGGATACCTTATTATTAAAAACTTCAAAGAAAGAGGAAAAAGGTTTAAATTGTCACTGGACAGATAATGGAAAATACAAAGCAAGTGTATTGGATTCTTCTACAGAGATTTTGTTGTGTGTATTTCCTTCTGCACTTTGTCAGACTGTGACAGTTTGGGAGTTCCCTGCCCCACCACACTTTAGAGATCACCCAGACTAGACTCAGTCGGCTCTGGAAATACGAATGAAGCTTATATTTACAGCTAGCACAATATACAAGCAGGTATTTACAGTATATACAGTTAAATACAGAAATATACAAGGCAAAAGGTAATACAGAAACACAACAGCCCTCCCAGAAACCTGAGTCCTCAGGAGGGGCTCTCAACTGCCCCTTCACCTTCCCCCTCCCCCTCTCAACCTTACCCCAGTCCCAAGGAAGAATGGAGGTTCGGCCAGGGGGGTTAGAAAGCAAAGTGGATTAGAAAAAGAAATGGAGGGTGAGGTTAGAAGATGCAGCTCAGCCAGCAGCCCCAGTGAGAGTGGTTATCTATCTTTTGCTTTTCATTCTTATCCATCTCACCAAGACTATGAGCGAAGTAGACATCACCGTTGTTTTCCTTTCACAGCCTGTAATCTAGTTCTTCTCACCAAAACATTCTAGCTAGCTTCAAACTAGCATACAGATTTAATTAATGTAATTAATGTCAGCACGTTCAGTAGACAATAAGAAGAATCTTCTTATTTCCCCCATTGCTCCTGCTCTTCACCTGACTCTTGACATTTGCTTAATAATATTCCCCCATCTGTAGGTGGACAAAGAGAAATGCTCCTGCACAGTGGAGACGGAAGGACAGGCAGAAGCAACACACAGAGCACCTGCGTCTTGACAATGATCAGAGAGAGGTGAAAGTAGTTCAACTGTAGAGATCTGTGTTTGTTTGTTTGTTTGTTTTTGAGCTAATTGCCTGCATAAGGCTTTGTAACCTCTATGAAATGGCTGGACAGTTCCTTGTCATTCATCTCTGCTCTCACTTCGCTCTCCCTTGAATACAAATGAAGTTCCTGGTCCTTAGCAGGCCCAAGACACTTAGTTTGCTTATTCTAGAAGTTATGCCATTGTTGCCTTCTCTCAGGACAAAGTTGTTTTGTCCCACATATAGGAGAGTTCCCTAAAAATGTCATCACACACTTTTTTTTTTTTTTTTTAAAGATTGTGTGTGTAATTCATCTGAACAATTTTTAGCTGTCTGTTTCCTATCTCTAAATAACTTAGTCACACTGTGTTTCTTTTCTATACTTGATGGAGGAAAGATAACTGCCTCTAGAGAGTGATGAATTTCATCCTAAGATCAGAAGCATTGCCTTTTGGAGTTGCCTGTTTTTCTTTTGTAGACCGTAAAAGAGGTCTTAAAGTGGCAAATTAACACACAGCCTCCTGATAAGGTGGGTGAACCCCACCCATATTTTCAGGTTTGTGTCTGCTTGTTTTCATACAGCGTGGCCTGATGCTGATTTGCCCAACTTCTGAACTGATTTTCTCTTACAGTTCTTTTGTAGCTGACAGTTCTTCTTTGTAGTGAAGGGATTTTGAAAGATCTGGGTGATGTGAACTATTTGCAGTACAGTTTCTGATTCATACAATACAGACTGCAGCCTATTACATAGACTATTGTTTTATGAGTAATTCCCAAATCAGCCTATTTTAAAGTATCAGAAGTATTTTTTTTTAAGTAAACCCAAAGCTTTCCTTTTGTTTAAATATATGCTGTTCATTGGAGAAAATACTCTCTTGCTTGTTAAATACATTCAGAAAATCTTCATGTGGAATTTTGGAGTAGCCTTCATCTGTTAGGATAGTGTCATCATGTTCTATTATCTTTATATCCAGTTCATTCTTTTATGGTAGTGATAAGTTCTAATTGCTTTTGCAGTGTCCTCATTTCCAAACTTTTCTTATTGGTTTGTAAAATGTTGTTCAAGTGCAGTGTCATCTGTGTCTTCCATAACCACGTAACAGAAGGATGTCTGCATAGTAAAACCACCTACGAGTAGTTGTGGCCTCTGACACGTTCCATATGCTCAGATAACTCTAAGATGCTTTTTACTTTAGAAGTAGTAGAAGTGAAGAATAGTTGATTTGTAAGCTTTTAACAATTAGGATAATTGGCACATTTAAACATCTGAGAAATCAGTGAGGTAGTTAAAAATGCAAAATTCTGTCTCTAGGGTTTTTTGTTGGCTTTATTGTCCTTGGTTGTTTTTTTGTTTGTGTGGTTTTTTTTTTTAACTGACTCTTCAGAAGTTGATTATCCTGTAGGAGTTATTCTGTCACATAAAGCAAATAATTTCTGAGTTGACACGAGTTCAAGGATTGAACATCATCTTTTCTTTTTTTATTTTCAGTTTCATTACTTATGAATTTATGTTGAATGCTTGTGAGTTCTGCATTATATTATGTCTTCACTCTTTCCCTTTTCTGTTTTGCATGCTTGCTTTTATTGCTTCATATGTGCTTACCACTTTCACTTTACATGATCTGCTTGGCTTTCTGCTACCAACTTACCATGCCAGCACCTGGATTTTTCCATGTCAGAGCTTCAGTTGCAGTTATGTTTAGACTGGGACCAGCATGATTGGCCCTTCATGCCCTCTATAAAATCTGTGTCAGAGCGCTATCTGGTATGTCCAATGCACAATGTAACTGTAATTGTAGTTCTGGATAAAGATACGTAATTGAATATTTATATCATAGCTCTTTAGTGTAAAGCTGATGGAGAAGGTGTGGTTTCCCCTCTTTGCAAAGATTGTATCACATTGGTCAAATCTGTCTATTCACTGACTTTTCGATTGGCCATTATTTCAGTGTAAGATAAGGAAGGTACCCAATAGCCTGAAATACAGACTAATCCCGAGTGTTTTGTCAGTGCCTATACAGGACTTTAACACTAGCGGTTAGCTGTTCTCTAACCAATCTGTGATCACTTGGCTGTCAAAATATTGGTCATATTCTTGTCTCTGAGGTGAAAACAGTGGCGACTCCTTCCCACCAGTAGCAGAAGCAGGAAAGCTCTTTAAAGAACAGATTTTACTCAGAAATGCAGATGGTTTGCAAGTGAAAGCTGCATCATTTTGCAGCTGCTTGCTGAGAGACTGGGAGGGTGGGTAAGAAAAAAAGAGATGTGCAGGAATGCAGGGCGTAGCACGGGTCTCAGATGTTGTCAAACTCTGGAGTTTTCTTGGAGCCCCCATGTAAACCAGTCTGCCATTTGAGTAGTCTTGGTCTAGTTAATTGTAAGAGATGTAACTTTTTTATATGAAAATATGACAGGACAATTCTCAGTGGTAGTGGAAGTAATTGAATCTCTAGCTATGTAAATATCCCTATGTTTTCATTACCCACCAATGTATGTTCTAATTCTAGGCAGACAATGTAACTGGAGATTTGACTTCTAGTGAAATAATACCTAAGTGTCTCTTTCCAGTATAATGCTAGACAAAAAAAAGGCCTTTTTTTTGAGATAGGGTACGATCCTTTCCTCCTCATGGCACAGGAGTGGGTTATAAGTTAAGTTTACCTGTTCCTCTTGGCAAAGTGATCTCACTTTTATCTGTGTTTGTCAATTTTCTACCCTATGTAGAAATACATCCAAGAAGCCAGGAGCCTGGGCAGCACTATTCGGCAGCCCAAACTGTCTAACCTCTCTCCATCCGTAATTGCACAAACCAACTGGAAGTTTGTAGAAGGTTTATTGAAGGAATGCAGAAATAAGGTAATGCAGTGAATAATTCTGTTCTCTTATACCTCCTACCCACCTTTTATGGACCCTTTTGTGGTGAATGTGTTTGAATTTGCCTGTTCCACTACCTGCTTCCATTTTGTCCACATAAAGATTTTGGCATGGTAATTGAGGAAGAGATAAGGTGGTTAGAATTTCACTGTGGGAGTGCAGCTCTAATGAGTGCAGTGAGAGAAATAACTAGAGCAGGTGAATCGGAGAAGAAGCTAGAGGCTAGCTTGGAATTCCTCTTCTCAACTAAGACTGCACATAGGTGCCTAAAGGACTGTTAGTCTTTTGAGAACTACTCTAGAATAGCAACAAGATGAAAAAATGTGTAAGAGATGGGCAGAAGTGATTCTCTAGGAATTTTCCCCTCCAGATAGCTCTGTGATAAATATAATGTAATTGGGAAACTGTAATTTAAGAGTTAGGGAGAGCTTTGTTGACCAGTAGGAAATAGCACACATTTTAGGAAGGTGTAGCTCATCAGAAAACTCAAGAGATGCACTCCAGAATGGGTTTAGTTTAAATACAAATACTTGCCTGACAGATCAGGGTCTCACAGGAATCAGCTATCCCCCTGCCACTCAGAAGCACTTGTGCACATTTGTGTGCCTGGGAAGGAGGTGGACATAATGTACTGCTCCCAGTCCGGCCGAACTTCAAAAGCACCCAAGACCACCTTTTGCAGGGCCTTGCTGCTATGCCTGTAGGTTGTCAGTGTGTGGCTTGCCCTTGCCTTTGGGATTACTCTGTGGAAGCCTGTGTGCCCATTTACAAACCCTCTGTTAGAAAGACATGAGGGGCTGCAAAGTGATCAATGCTGGTGCTGTTATGGCTTGCAAAACAAGGATAAAAGAAATGCAGTGTGTGCTAGCTTTAGAAGTTTTGCATACACACAGTTATCCTGACAGATCATATGTTTCCTTGTTGGTTACTCAGAAGGTGTAAGTGATCTTGGAAGTTTCTGTGGAAAGAACTAACTCTCTTTTGCCTTGTCCTTTTTGAGACCAAGAGGATGTTGGTTGAAAAAATGGGTCGAGAAGCTGTGGAGCTAGGTCACGGTGAAGTAAATATCACAGGTGTAGAAGAGAATACCCTGATAGCCAGCCTGTGTGACCTCTTAGAGAGGATATGGAGTCACGGCCTGCAAGTCAAACAGGTGAGCAACAAATATTCCTCTACGTTGCAAAGCATGCGATCCCAAAGTTATTACCCTCTTCCTATCTGTACTTTCAGAGGATATTTTTTGTGTGTGTACAGACATGTTTAAGTACTTGTGTGTGTGCCCCAGCCCTTTCATGTCAGTTACTGCCCCACTCTGTGTCTCCGCTTTTTGCTCTGAAGTACTTGCAGGTGCGTGTGTAGATGTGTTCCACAGATGACTTCTTGGAAGACGTTCTTTTACTTCAACCTGAGTTTTTTGTTTTGTTCTGTGCCCGGGGTGTTTTTTTAATAGGATGATAAATAACACTGTTTCTGTAGTCTTAATACTTAATGAAGTTGCATGGTCTGTGAGGCAGTGTATACAAAAGGTGCTGTCAGTGGGATATGGTATGGATTTTCATGAAGGGTAATTTAGTTTTTAAGAGTAAAACACTTGCTATTTTGGTTCTTCCTGAATGATGTAGGAAGAATTTTGGTTCTTCCTGAATGATGTAGGAAGAGTTGAGTGACATTTACAAGATGAATAGAGATGTTAGTTTCCATATGAAATTAATAACTGTTTGTTTTGTTCTTCTGTTTGGACTCCTCTATGGGACTAGATAGAATTTGGAAGGCTTCTATAATTTCCTCTTCCTTTGTATAAAGGCATAGTGAAGACAGTGAGAATTAGATCTCTCTTTGTGAAAGAACGTGCAGAATAATTGTACGCAATCCTGTAGTTCAGTGTCTCTGTTCCCAGCACCCAAGCATCAGTGTGTAAATCTCTCCTCAAACTCTATAGCAGTTCTCTGTGTGAAGATTTATCATGTGATTCTCTCCCTTCCCTCTTGTATATCACTTAGGATAGAAGCTGTACTGCTTTCGTCTTAGAAGACAGAGCATCAGTACACTCTGCTTCAACTCAGATTTGGGCCTTTCAGACCACCAGGCGGCCAACCCTACATAAGGTTAATGCTTTGGATTGATTGCAGATGTTGGCAAACAGTGCTGAATGGTGGAATAAATAGAATGGTGGAGTATAAAAGAGGCCTGATGGCGGAAGTACAGTGCCTCTCATTATGATCCACAGCCTTAAAAACAAAACAGGCAAGCAGCAGCAATTCTCTCTCTGCTCTGGCCTTTATTAAATATGTAAAAGCCTGCTGGTTGATGCATTGATGTGATTTTATTTTTCAATAATAAGCCAAAGAGTACTCTTCTTTCTTGATTGACCATAGTAATGAGGATGGCTTTCCTTCCACTGATCCCTGCTTCTACCTCTTCCCTGCTGGTGAACCCTGATAGTCTTACATTAGCTACCTATAGATTCTTCCATGTGTGAAGTGAATCCAGACCTTCCTTTGCCCACAGAGCAATGCAGCAGAGTTGTGGGCTGTAGGATTTAATGACTGAAATAGTTCAAGAGCCCTTGGTTGTTCCCTTGCCTGTTCTCTGTCCCACTGCTTTCCTTAGGCTGTCTTCCTTTCCTTCATAGATACAGCTTGCATCATCATTGCTATTTGGTGAAGTTAAAGGAGAGTAACATAATGGTGAAGAAAGTGGGAAGATCTATACTGCACGACTTCTTACATTCATCATGATGTTGACATCTATGCCTTGTTTGCGGCTTCTTATGGTCCATGGCCGTTCTCCTTGCCTTGGCAGCTATTTGCCAAGCAGTAGATTGTGTGCATGTGTGTGTTTGTTGAGCTAAATGCCACTTCAGATGTAACTGTTCCCAATTTGATCTTTTTCATCTTTTCTTTGTACGCTTTTGTAAGACTTGCAATTTTGGCTTTCTGTGTTGGATTGGTCAGGTACACACATGAGGCACTGGACTTCTCTGGAGTATTTTATATCTTCACTGAATGCATGTTTTGATAGATTTCTCTCAACACAGATGTTTACAGATACTCTTTCCTTTATCTTCCGAAGGCGTACCGCTTCTGGAATAATCACTCATAATCATTAATTCTTTATGTTTGCTGTAGTGACCTGTAGGACTGAAGTGTTTAGAGGTCTTGAAGTTAGATTTTTAAAAAAGCAAAGCAAAAGAGCTTCAGAATTGAATCATTGTTATTGTGCCACTAGGAAGATGCCAGCAATAGTCCTGAATTGACAATCATTGCATTGCAGTCATGGTTTCTTTCTGCCCAAAGTTGTAAATAAAACAACTTTATAATAGGGCTGCTTTTCTGAAATGCAGACCTACTGAATGTTTACTGGGATTTCAAGTTAATATATTAATCTAGGAAGATAAGTAATAATAATTAATTTTCTCTGTGAGTAATTCCAACTATGTAGTAGAGAGACCCTGTTCAACTACTGCTACCTTTCTGTGGCTTTGAAATCTTTTTGTTTATCATGCAAAATATTTTGGAGTGAATACAAGAATCTTTGCCATCAGATTTCCTCACACTCTACTTTTAGCCACTGAAGGTTTAAAAAAGCAACATAATGAGCAAGGTGTGCCTTTCAACATCATTCAATGGCTCTATTTTGGCCTAAGTAGTACTTTAGGTTTTGTAATCAGTATAGCTGGAGTATTCTTGCAGATAAGCTTTCATTGTCCTGCTTCTGCTTGGAGTTGTCTGTGTGGTGATTATTCCAGTTCTTCGCCTGATGAAATTGAAGAGGATCTTTTGAAGTTCTAAAAATTGACAGAATGCATCTGGTTGCCCTGAATTACCCTGAAGGGAACAGATGCACAATACTTGATCTTGGTTTATAAGATGGCTTACTCAAGCTGGCTCTGTTATCTCTTAAAATTTCACTGCTGAAGAGGTGAGGAGGGAAGACATAAAGTACAAGTTATGGCCTCAGACTTGGAGCTCTACTTCCATATAGTGTTTTGCAAACTTTGAAATGTCAAATTGTTGTGTTAGTGAACTGTGAGAACTGAAGTTCAAGTGACTTTTTTTCCTGTTACCAGAATCAGGAGAACCCAGTAGTTTGATTCTTGCTTTTCTTTCCCAACCTTTTCACAGCTCCCAAGCACCTTCAGCTTGTGTCTTGTTCTTACCAATGACTTAGTAGGGAGAAATATAACAAAAGCAAGTTTTTATAATGGCTCATACTTTCAGTGATGATCTCCACCTTTTTTTTTTGGCTGATGGTGATTTCTTTAATTTTTTCTTTATAGGGAAAGTCTGCTTTGTGGTCTCATCTGTTACACTACCTAGAAAACAGGCAGAGAAAAACTACATCAGGCAGCTTCAGTACCTCAGGTGAGATTGACTTTCACTGGAAGATGATGATGAAAAACTATGAGTAAGAGCTGCATGCAGATTTCCACCATACAGAAATTGTTTACTGGGAAATAGTCTTCACTCAATATGACTGACTCAAGTATTTTATCCACTACAAAAGTAGTATGGACCTGATGTATTGTGAAAAATAAACGTGCTTGGATTCAGCCCACTTGTTTGGGTCTAGTATCTGACAACTACAGTAGTCAGTTACCATAAATATCTGATGTTTCAAAGATAGGCTTTAAAATGGATTGTTCCAATACACCATCTTCCATATGACACATAGTCACTGTGTAACTGACAGTGTATTATGTATGTGGAAAACAAATACAAGCCCATAAAATTGTGCTGTACATCATAAAGTTTTGCAATCTGTTTTGCAAAATGACTGAACAGCAGATTTCATCTTTAAAAGCAAAAGGTACTTTAAAAAAATGCAAGTAACACTGAGGAAACATTTAGATTTCACTGACCATTGCAGTAAAAGTAAGATTTCACATAAAATCTGTTAATTTTTTGCTAAGGTTATTAATTTTGCTAAGGTTATTAATATTTAAGCTCTATTTCTTGTGTCAGATGGGGCCCTTGGGAGAGAACAGTGAATCTGGGGGACACAGTGCATGGCCTTTAGTTTTTGCTTATTTTAGAGTTGCTGTAGGCAAAGAGCTGGGCATTAGCAATGTGATGGTTTGGGACCATGGCTATCTGACCCCACACACAATGAAATCACCCAGACTGTGCTCAGCTGGCTGGAATTTAAGGAATGAAGCTTTATAATCGCAGCTTATCACAATATACAAACAGATATTTACAACATATTACAATATTTACAGCTATATACAGAAAAATACAAATTAAAGGTAATACAGAAACACAGAGTCCCCAGGAGGGGCTCCCAACCACCTTTCCTCCTTCTTTCCATGTCTCTGCTTCATCCCAAAGTTGGCCTTATGTGCAAGGTGAGTTTGGAGGATTGGCAAGGGGGTTTAGAAGCAGAGTGATTAGTTGGGTTACACAGATCCAAGCAGAAGAAAAACACGAACTCTGACAGAGACACACACACACAGAGTCTTATGTGTTTGTGTCCTTGTGTCTCAGCAAGCCTGTGAGTGAAGTAAACATCACCATTGTTTTCACAGCCTATAATCTGGTTTTTTTTCTCATTAAAATATTCTAATTAACCTCAAACCAGCACAACCAAGCACAAGGTCCTGCAAACAATTAAACCCAAAGATGTGTAAAATGCTAAGATCTCATGAGGGCCACTTGTTTTGTAGTGCTTTTATGTACCAGGTAGAAGTTACCATCAGATTTGTGCTTTCTAAGTTGAGATGGAGGGGCAGGAGTGATTTTAATATTGTTCAGGTGAGTTCTCTGGGGACCAAGGAACGCTGTCATATATGGGTACCTCCCTCTGGGTACAATTTCAACACTTTATTATAGCTCAAATACAAAAACCATAAAAAGAAAGAGATTCTGGAAACTACAATGCTTATAACTCAAAATACTAAAATCACAGAGAGAAAGGTATATGACAAGGAATGACAAGTAACTCTCTTAATCTAAGAGCAGGTTACACTAACTCCAGCCAAACTCCTGAGATGTGTAGATAGCAGGGCTGGCAGGCACTTAGCTTCTTAAGGTAGGCATCCCCACCGGGAACCACACCGTCATGACGGTAAGACTAGTGCCGCTCCAACCCACTTACTTAGGATCCCAGTATAAATGGGTTCAGAATTCTGTGACGTATGGCCATCACATCCCAGAAGGCCAAACGAAGGAGAACAGAGCTCTTCCTTGCTTTTGGAATCTGTTACATACCATCTTTCCATACCGCTCATGTGCGTGCTTGCCCACAACTTGTGCTTCAGTGTATCGATATTAACATTGCTATACCCGACAGCCCATTTCCCCCAGATCTTTTGTAACCTAGTGATTATTGGCCTCTTGTAACTTCTGATCAAACGCATACAACTCTTCCTTCCTACAAATATGCAGTGTAGTTCTGGAGTAAAATGTGAAAAGGAAAATGAGTAATATTGCTTAAAAAATCCAGAATGTGCTGGTTTTAAATACAGTGTTACAGGAGCAGGTGAAATGATAGATTAGTTAACCATATGATGTGTGGTGTACTGACAAACACATTGAAAGCTGTTTTCTGGTGTCAACAGTGCCAGTCAGCTTTACTATCTAGAAAGAAAATAGGACAGTCTTTAGAAAATAATACTTAATTAGTGTATGCCTTAAACCATTTGATGTCATACCAATTTCAGATGAATCTAAGCTCATAAATGTGGTAATGCTCAGAGTGTACTGCTCTGCATAACCATCTGTGTAGCACATCTGATTTTCATGTCATTTGATCTGGAAATATGGCAGAATATCTTCACAAAGCACTGTGTCACCAATAACAGAGTGCAAGCGGGTACTAATTCAACCTTTTTCTATTGATTTAAAAATCTTTATATCGATTTCTACTAACAGGAGATTCTGTTCTTCTGAATCTAGGAATACTTCTTGATTCAGAAAGGAGAAAGTCTGATACCAGTCCAGCTATGTCACCTCTTAGAATCTCTCTTATCCAGGATATGAGGTGAGTTTAAACTATTAAAATCAACCTTTTCATTGACCTTTAGAAAAGTGTTTCATACTGAGGAGACTTTAATTTGTCACAGTGTTAGCTTACAAAACACACTGCCGTGTTGGATATAGTAATACTGAATGTACTGATTTTATAGAACTGTCTGAATGTGCAGTGAAAAACAAGCCATGGACGGGAGAGAGAGCACGAGTTCAGAAGTACTGATAGAGGATTGGAATGACCTTAGAGAATGGTGTAGCAAATGTAAACAAATGTAAGCCTGGAGTCTGTGGTTTTTGCCTATCTCTGCTGACTTAGAATTGCCAGACACAATATACGTGTTGTTGAGAGAATATGAGGAATGTCTCTGCTAACTAGTGTGTAATCCTAACGCAGGTGCCTGTAACCAATCGGAGTCTGAGATGATTTGTAACCTTCTTATGTAGCCTTCTGATAAAAAAGTATATAACCCCATGCTTGGGGTGCAGTAAACTGATTCAGATTTGGATTTGGACTGGATTGGAACTGTCTTATGTTAAGCCTTCTCCCCGTCATTGTTACCCCCTGATACTGTGGTATTGCAGCCTATGGCACTGACGCAGTTTTCATCTTTTTCAAGTGTTCTGTATAGATTTATTTCCACAGGAAGGTGTGTGGCTTGTGTTTTCCCACTCATTGCCAAGTTGGCTGTTTAGCTCTGAGCTTATTCTTGCTTCTCAGTGAAGAAAGCAGCCTAAAGAACTTGTCTGATCATTGCCAAGTTGGCTGTTTAGCTCTGAGCTTATTCTTGCTTCTCAGTGAAGAAAGCAGCCTAAAGAACTTGTCTGATCATTGCCAAGTTGGCTGTTTAGCTCTGAGCTTATTCTTGCTTCTCAGTGAAGAAAGCAGCCTAAAGAACTTGTCTGATCTAATGTTTTTTTCTAACATCGAGTACTTTAGTTTTTAAAAACAACTGACTTGCACTCAATGCTTCCTTTCCAGGACATAAAAAAAACAATACACAGAATTTGTAAATTAATTCTGAAAAGATTTTTCTTCACTTGTTTTGCCTTATCAATACCCCCTTTTTTTTTTTTTCCGGTAGGAAGGAGTGAATTAAGGATTTGCAAAGGATATACTCACCCTTTAAAAATGTATTGGTTTTGTCTTATGTGCAAAAAGAACCTCCTAGTGAGCGTGCAGAGGCAGTAGTTATTTTCCAAATCGTTCAGCCATAAATATTGCAGTGTTAAGGTCCAGAATGATTCTGAAATCATGTGAGGCAATGGGCCTGGTTTAGAATTCTGTAAATAGGGCACTGCATTGCAGATACTTCCTTTTCAGACTTAGTCTTTCCGAGCTAGATATGCAAGGAATTGAAGTAGTTATGAATATTAAGGGTGAACATATCTCTCTTTTCAGTAGGTTGCTTGATGTTTTGTGTTCTTGTGATGGTTTTGGTGTTACCACCCCCTCCCCCCCCCAGCTTTGGAAATCACCCAGACTAGACTCAGCCGGCTCTGGAACTTGAATGAAGCTTTTATTTACAGCTTAGCTCAATATACAAGCAGATGGTTACAGTATATACAGTTATATACAGAAATATATAAGGTAAAAGGTAATACAGAAACACAACAGCCCTCCCCGAAACCTGAGTCTCCAGGAGGGGTTCCCAACCGCTTCTTCACTTTCCCCCTACCCCTCTCAACCTTACCCCAGTCCCAAGGAAGAATGGAGGCTCGGCCAAGGGGTTAGGAAGCAAAGTGGATTAATCAGAAAAACAGAGGGTGAGGTTAGAGAGAGAGGTGCAGCTTGGAGCTCTCCAGCAGGATTAGTTGTGCCTTATCTATGTTTTGATTCTTGTTTTTATACATCTCAGAAAGCCTATGAGGGAAGTAGACATCACCACTGTTTTTCTTTCACAGCCTGTCATCTAGTTCTTCTCACCAAAATATTCTAGCTAGCTTCAAACTAGCACAGTTCTTGGCAGGATTTCTGCTTCAGCCTAGCTTGCTTCAAAAGAACTCTCACACTTTTTTTTTTTTTTTCTTCTTTCTCCAGGCATATCCAGAACATTAGTGAGATCAAAACAGATGTTGGCAAGGCCAGAGCTTGGGTCCGTCTCTCTATGGAAAAGAAGTTGCTCTCTAGGCATCTAAAACAGCTGCTTTCAGATCATGAACTCACAAAGTAAGATGGTTTATCTTGGGCAAAGCTTTTTGAATATTTAATCTGTTAAGTTGTTTGATTTCAGAAAACCTGGAAGTGCCTGTTCTTCGATCTGCTTAACAGTGTGAAAGAGGAATAGAACAAACTAGCCTTCCAATTGTGTCTCTGTAGCTGTGTGAGCTGTTTGAGTCTGAGTCAATGCTGGGATTCTTTAGGTACGAAGTGAGTTCTGTCAGCACAGACTGTCTGTGATTGGAGATGAAATCTTAAAAGATTGCTAGGGATTAAGTGTCATGGGCTGCAAGTCCAGACACCACTACATTGCTTTTTTTCCCTTGTTCCCCTTCCCATAACTGTGGGATATTATGTTATAGTGTGCTTTTGCGATGCATGGCACAGTGCCACTTTAGGTCCTGGTTGCTCTTCTGTCATGATACGAAGAGTGTAAAGGTGTCTCCAAATGTGCTTCTGTGGTTCTCATTAGTGTGAGTCAAAGTGACTGTTCCTTAGCTTCTCACTTCCGTCTCTGAATCTGAGACATTCTTGTAACTCCTTTCAGTACTGTGTAAAATGATGTAGATAAACCACACCAGAAGTTGATTTTTAGGAGAACAGATGGTGTCCATGCAGTATCTTGCAGGTGGATAGAAAGGCTGCAATGATCATTTCTTGCACCTCATTTTGGAGCATTAAGCACAAGATGAGATCTGATAATGCTTTGAAATCTTCCATCTGAAAGTTTCAGAGAGCGATCATCCACATTTCTAGACTGACAGTGTCTCAACTTTGTTTGTCGTCTCCTGCACAGTAAACGTTTTACATTTATAGCCTGCTTAAGAACATAAGGTGAATTGCTTTTGTAATAGTCAAATATCTGTAATTATTTGAGATTTGATTTGTGTTGAATTGTGATGGACTTTGTGGCCTTTCAACAGTGAGCAAGGAAAATCACCTGAAGAATAGAGGACATCTAATAAACCTATCTATACTTCTAAGCTTAAGCCTCTCCAGTTAAGTCAGCAGTCTAGATCAGGTTAAATTTAGCAGTGCTTGTCCTGTGCAGAACAAATGCTGTGAGAGGACTTTCCACACAGCACAGCACTGCACTCCACCCCACACGTCCAGCCAAAAGAAGGAAAAAATCCCAATGCTGTTGACACTGACCAATGCATTATCAAACAGATTCTGATTCTTTCAGAATGAGACAGCAGGAAAAATGTGGCTTAAATGAAGGTGACCTTGTGTGCTTTGTGCTGCATGGTTAGATACCTGATTTGAAGAAAGGTGTTCTAGGCAGTATGGATTTAAAGAAGTCCAGTGAGGTACTAAAAGTAATTGTCCAGCTTCTGCTGTTTTATGGGTCATGTGATGGTGTGCTGTACTTTTTAAAAGCAACTTCTAGATATTTTAATTAACCCATTCTTTCTTCACTTGGCATTTGCTAAGAAACAAAAGCCGGAAACACGTTTGGTTTCTTTCTAGTCTGCAAAGGGACCTGCATGGGGAAGCAGAAGGAAATCACATAGATTCACTTCCCTCGCACTTCTATGTGCCCAAGTAAACAGAAATATTATTGTAAAGGCAGGACAGCTCATATCCTTGTTGACAGCCTGTCGTGGTTCAGATTGTTCAACTGAAACGTGGGCATGGTCACCCATGAGACCCTTGTGGCTATGGGCAGGTTATGTTCATGTAAGGTTCAGTATCTTTATTTCCACTGAACGTGTCCTGTCAATCCCTTGTGTTATGTTTGTTGTGTAAATTGAGAGTGTGTGTGTGTTAGTCATTATTGATTTGTATCACAAATTTCTGACTTGCAACATGCTGACATGTTTGTAATTGATATCTGAAATTGAAGGGAGTTGTCAGGATGCCCTCCTGGCAAGAGCAAGCTATCCATGGCTGTGTCAGCATTCTTTATGTCAGTTCTGTCATTTTACATGGCCAAAAGAAGTCAGAGAATTTTTTCTAGGGAGTTCTTTCAGGGTATTTTTGGGTGGTAGAAGACTCTCAAATCACCCCAAACCTTGATTTCAAGTAGTGGAAAATAGCATGAAGTATTGGACTGATGTATTTGGGAGTCTTCAGGCTTGCATATTGTTGACAGATCTTGGCACATTAAATAGTGTTGGCTCTACCAGTAGCACTTACCATTTATAACTGCCTGCATGTTCTTTGTAGTCTACCTAGTAAATATGCACAATAGACAAAGCCTTCACTGAAAGCATCTTATTACTATGACAGATTATTTGTTTTGCTTTGTCAGAAAGCTCTACAAGCGTTACGCATTCCTCCGCTGTGATGATGAGAAGGAACAATTCTTGTATCATCTCCTGTCGTTCAATGCTGTTGATTATTTTTGCTTTACCAATGTTTTCACAACAATCTGTAAGTATTTGCTTTCCCTGGAATGCTGATTTCCAAATTTGGTTGAGTCTTCATCCAAAATTCTAAACAGTTCTGAGCAACATGCCCTAATGTCACTGTTCTGCTTTCTTCCTGATACCTTTCTCTGCATGCTGTGATCCTCTCTGGTGGGCAATAGTGTCCCTCTTTGTGTCACTAGCTTTAATCCTTGTAGTTGGGGGAGAGTTCCCAGTGGTTTGTGGTGGACTTGTTTGCATCATAACTGAAAAGAACAGTATGAGTTGTTCATTATCAAGGTAAGAATATTAACACATGCTAGAAATTTAAAAGAAAACAAAAAATCCTTTCCCCTTTTCTTGCTCAACCTACTTTGCCACACACTTGTCTTTGAGTTTGGGGGTAACAACGGAAGGCCTGTTGAGGACTGCATTAGAACTCTACCCCACATTGAAGTACTTCCCCTTCCTCTTTTTTTTTTGAAAAAGAGATGTCCTATTAAAAACTTTCCACCTGATGTTGTTAATGCTCACATGTGTTAGAGTGTTCATGCATTCTGTGTGCTTGGAACCACAGAACCTCGCTAGTAAGGCAAAACAAGGGGAGACTTGAGCAAGGCTTATAAAACTGGGGGGTGGAGTGTGAAAGGACCCCTGTGGCCCCATGGTAGGAGCTACGCTTGATGGTAGACAAAACAAGGTTTTGGTCTTGTTCTGGGCAAGTTCTGGATAATGCTGAAATCTGGCTTGCTGGATACAGTTAAGTTGTCACTTACATTAAGACTATCAGCACAAAAAATAAAAAGGTCAAACGCTTTAATTCATTTTTAAATGCTACAATCATCAAGCTTTTAAGAAAATCCAACCTCCAGATGCCTTCTTGAGAGCGTGGACAGCTGAGGAGACATTAAGGGAGAAATGTATTAAATGCTTTAGCTGAACAGCCTTAACTGTAATCCATTTATGCACTATAAAAGAAGGGCAGATCGCCAAGAAGCACAACGACCGTTCAGATAATTGGATTGTGTTATAAAAGTTTGGGTAAGGAGAGCTGTGCATGACATGCCAGGCAACTGAAGAGCAGATGTGCTTCCTCAGGAGCACATGCCTCATGAGTCAGAGAAAGGGTTGTGACTCAGGTGCTACTGTGTTGAGTTAGTCACTGGTAAACTGAGAGACCAGAAAGTGCTTGAGCACGTGTGTGGTGCAAGTGAGAGAAGAAAATAGTTGTTTGTTCTTCTTAAAATCAAGAGGTCTTACAGTTAACATAACTAAGAGCAGCATGGTGTGCAGAACCTTGCAGCACTACAATGTATTTGCACTGCATTTGTTCATCCGCAGCGGTAGATGCTGCGGCAAGCAAAGGGTTCCATTAGTAACTGAGCAGGAATTGATGTTGCTTGTGCAACGTGCATACATGCACACAGAAAGCAGGCAGTTAGGAGCTGAGCATTGAGCTGCATGCTGAGCTACAATGTAGTCTTGGATACATGAATATTCTCTTCACTGTTCTGTCTCTAATGTGGGGACAAGTAACTATCTTCATGATGTATCTTGGGGCTGGTAAATGAAAAGTTATCATACCCATAAGGGGACATTGTTCCACTCATTTTTTCACTTGACAGCATTTTGATGCCAGCACTGCTTCTTCATACCTGCTATGTGTACACTTTTCCTGATTGTCAATCCGTGCTTAATGTGCAAGTGTTAGCATGGTTAAATAGCAGCTCTGATACCTGCAGTATTGACTACAGTATATTGACTGTAGTATAGACTGTAGTATTGTTTTATGATTATCTTTCTCCCTCTCCTCATTAAAGAGGTGACATAATTATCCTTCATTTTTGAAGTGTCATTTCTTGTTGTATTTGCAGTGATACCATACCATATATTGATTGTTCCTAGCAAGAAACTTGGTGGCTCAATGTTTACAGCCAATCCTTGGATCTGTATCTCGGGTGAACTGGGTGAAACAGGAGTCCTGCAGATTCCCAGGAATATATTAGAAATGACTTTCGAGGTTTGTGTTGCTTGATACAAAAAATGGGTTTGGTTTGTTGTTTTTTTTTTTTTTTTTTTCTCAGTGTTAATTTCTTCACTTGCTCTACCAACTTGCCATATGTTGAATGTCTTTAGTCTGTGGACAGTCACAAGTATTTCCTGTGCCTATACACAACAAATTGAATCTGTATTTGACAACATGCAGAGCAAAACGACTGAGACATCATTAGTGCAAGGATGGACAAAACTGTCTTTTTATTACAGTTTTGTGCTGTAATGCTGGGAGATGTTGTATGATTCTGCTCTGATTTTTGTGTCCACACACTCTGGGTAAAATGTAATTGAACAGTTAAGTGCAACTGATGTTCTCTCTGCTGATCAAAGTATTATTTAACAAAACGAAGCAAGCAAACAAAACCAAATAAAGCAGCCTACCCCTGAAAAGCCCAGAGTCAATCACATGCTCAGAAAAGGAGAATCATACTTCTGAGTACTTATCTGAGCTGAGCATGTTCTCTAACAGTTTACTCCTCTGACTTGCTGCTCTCTTTGTATTTACTCTGACAAACTCTTTATTTAATTTGCAGTGCCAGAACCTGGGAAAGCTGACAACGGTGCAAATAGGACATGACAATTCAGGGCTGTATGCCAAGTGGCTAGTGGAATATGTTATGGTCAGAAATGAAATAACAGGGCATACTTACAAGTAAGTATTATCCTGACATTTCATGTTGGGTAAGTAGAATTTCTGTGGGGAGCTGGCACAGTAAGGCTTGTTTGATTAGAAAGGTCTTATCTTCTGGGATTCAACAGCTGCTGCTACCTGAAGCCATGGAAATATCATTTGGCTTCTGGCATTAAACAAGTCATGATCCTTATAAAATTAAACAGAATTTCCAGTTTGCAGTGCTTGTGTCTGGCCTCAAAACATTGGTAGAAGGATGAATTATGCATCTTAAAAAGAACCTGCCTTGAGCCCAAGGAAGAAAGAGCAAGTTAAGGTTTGCTGCTTACCAGATGAGAGTGGTATTTTATCTTAAGGCTGAGTACGCTAGGTGTTACTGAGAGAACGTTAGACACAAGTTGGAACACAAGGGCTCATGAGTGCTGGAAGCCTGTGTTTGGATAATGAAAGTAAAAGAATGAGATTTACAGTAAGAATTCAATGTATTTGTGTTAGGTACAGCATCATTTGTGCTATTCTTTGTTTAGAGAAACTGTCAGGCGCATGACAAAGTGGCAGGTGAGTCCACTCAGTTCTCCATGCCAGTTTTTAATTAAGTGAAAGGGCAAGATTCTATTTTTGGATACTGTTCAGCTTTCTGATTAAGCTGATTAAACTGACATCACCATTGGTTCTTAGAAAGTGGTAATGAGCAAATGAGCACGTGTGCTTTCTAGGGTCTGATGTAATAGCAATGTGAAGAGAGATACTGGTGCTTAGGCATTTCAGTGTATGCTTAGGTTTTAGTGTTTTGGGGTTGTTTTTTTAACAATTTATTTATTTTGTAACTGTCCTGCTGCTTAACCTATTCAATGAAACCACACGTGTATTTCACCACCCATCTAGAATGTTGTGGGTCCTTCCCTGCAGCTCTTAAATCAAGTGCAACCTGTAGGACGCGAGATAAAATCTGCCAGTGCTTTGCAGATGGTCTAGTGCAACATTTAGCACAAACCTCGAACTGAAAAGGTATTTTACTTTTGCTCCCTCTGCTGGCAGAAGCCAAAGTCAGGACATGGTTGCTAGATGAATGAAGTATTTCTGGTAACTGTACTGGCAGTAGTTGGGCTGTATGCAACCGGAGCTGAAAATCTTTGGCGTGGCATTGAGTGTGGGTTGAAGAACCTGATCAAGGTATCTCCTTTATGTTCTTAGGTTTCCTTGTGGGAGGTGGCTTGGAAAGGGAATGGATGATGGTAGCTTAGAGAGGATCCTGGTGGGAGAGTTACTCACTTCCCACACTGAAGCTGATGAGCGGCAGTGTCGAACACCTCCTTTGCAGCAGTCACCAAGTATGATCAGAAGATTTGTCACTATTTCACCAAACAATAAGCCAAGTGAGTGGTGAAGATGTTTTGTCTTGTACTGTTTTGCTTCATCACCTGAGGAAAGCTGCTTGCAAACAGAACTGTAGATTTTCTTTTATTTTAGAATCATAGCTAGGAAAGGACCTGTGAAACTCAGCCCAAACCCCCACTCAAAGTCCAGCTAACGTCTGAATTACAATCCTGAGCAACCTGTTCTTCTACTCCAGTTTTAAAAATCTCCAAAGACAGAAGAAAGAGGTCTCTGAACTCTTGATCCAGGGCTCAGCTGCCCTAGTGGTGTTTTCTGTACTCTTGTGCTTCAACTGTGGAATGAATGCTATGGCAGAAGGTAGAAATACAGCTCTGGCTTTGTTCTGTTCCTCATGGATGCAGAAGCTTGCTAGTGATTTCTGTTCATGGACTGGAGATTTCTATCTATATTACTATTCTTGGACTGTCTTATTCCTGATAAATCAGGTGGTAACTTGGCTCCCAAGCATGCTTGGGCTTATAGTGAAACTATCACAGGAAGCATTTCCAGGATGGTCAAATGTGGTGGTCCTAATCAAAGCACAGCTCTTCTTCTTAACTTTGGACCCTGGACTGAAAATGTCTGTAACATGTGAAAACCCTCTGCACCTGTCGTGTTGAAACATCACAGTGTTAACTTCGATATAATGCCCAAATATCTCAGTTTCTACCTCCTCCACAGTGAATAAAAATAGAATTGGATTTCTGTTGCCCACAGTCCAGCACCTTTTGACTAACAGCATGAGCTATACTGATTCATGCTCTTTTGTGTGTGTTTGGGGAGGGGTATGCTTTATTCCTTGCACAGGTACAATTTCTAAAGCTCTTACTGAGTGACTGGATATATTTTTTATTTTGCAGAGTTAAACACTGGTCAAATACAAGAAGCTATTGGTGAAGCTGTCAATGGTATTGTCAAGCATTTTCACAAACCAGAGAAGGAGGTAAGGAGCTTTTGTCTGTGTAGTTCTTCTCTTAAAACTCTTATTAATGAGCATTGGTGAGTGTATATATATATATATATATCTCAGAAGTAACTGAATGAACAGCCATTTGGGAATAAAAATGAGATAGTGAGCCTACACTGTTGAAATGGTACATCCTCAAGTACCTCAGTTTTGCTGCTGAGTGGAGCATTCTGTTAATTTACATACTAAAATTATGCCAAGTCTATTGCCTGCTGTTCATTTCTACACTGACTGGTATAGCACGACAAATTAATATACATACAGTATAATCCTGGTTGGTGACTACCAACTAGCTGATTGCATTTACACAATTGCAGGTGATCATGCACTGGGTTTGCAAAATAGAATTTACTATTGTTTACTAAGGAAGAATGTGGGTTTTTTCTCTTGAGGTTTAAAAATGGCATTAAGTGTTGTTTTTGTTGGTCAGTAAGGCATTCTGAGGCACTTGCTACAATAGACCTGTGGTCTTTCTTACTCAGTAGAAGAGGAAAGTATTATTTTTTTGTAAAGTTGGTCATTATTGCAGGTAAAATTTGCTTGTGATCTTTGTCTTGAGCTTGTTTAATAATAAGGCTCTGAGACTCCCTTCTTCACCCTCATTCTTAAAGAGATCAACACATATTTGAATGCCCAGGACATACGAAAACCAGACCTTATTCTGTCAGGGGCCACATTTGACATTAGCAAGTAACTTTGGACATAGGTTATTTAGAAACTGGTTTTAGCAATAGATTGGTGAGACTCTGGTATCTCAGACTTCCGAACTGATACAGTGTGTGTGCTTTCTATGTGTGCTTGGCAGAGAGGCAGTCTGACACTGTTACTGTGTGGAGAAAGTGGACTTGTTTCAGCTCTTGAGCAAGTGTTTCAGCATGGGTTTAAATCACCCAGACTCTTCAAAAACGTCTTTATATGGGACTTTCTAGGTAAGTGGGACGAAGACATACCAAAATCCATTTACTTCAAATACTTCCATCCACATTCATTATCGCTGCCAGTGTCTCAGCTGGTGTGAATAGCATGTTTCTTGGAGAGAGTCGAATTGCTTGAAGAGTTCTTACCTCCTCATACTGTTGAGAGGAGCATCCATCTTCTGCCAAAACTGATGCTATACTTGGTACAGTAGCCAGACTTTATCCTTCTAGAAGTAACAGAGTAAACCAAATGTTTTAGTAAGGTGGAATCATTTCAATAACTTGATGAGTTGACATATAGTAACCTTGTTCTTATTTGAGTGTAGTGGAAGCAATAAATCACACTTAAAAGAGGTTGAATTGCCTTACAAAGCGCAGCAGGTGGATCTAGTGCTGCTGGTACTTACTGGATGTTGTAATAAAGAGCTCATAGGCACACATTTTTTTCACATCCATCTGAAAAATCAACTGAGTACACAAAGAACTTTTAGAGAAGGGGTTATTTTTAACAGTGTTTTAGTGTTTTGGATAGGTACATGGACATCACTTTCCTCCTTTCATTGTAGCATCTGGTAGTTCAATAGGTACAATAAAAACTCTGGCATTTTCCAGAGGGAACAAAGTAGAATCCAAATTTAACACATTGGGAGCACAGGACTAAAGGAAATGAAAATTTACTGCCTAAACATATCCCTAAAATTGACAGATGAGCTTTGAATCTAGACTTTCCAGCTTTAATTGTCCCTTCCATGTGACAAACATTCATGCTGATTGGCACCACTCCAACATGAGCATCAGACAGCCTTTGGATTTGTAACTGTTCTTACAGCACAAGCATTATACTGAGGTAGTACGAAATTTAATCATGTAGATTTGAAGATCATAGTGCCAAATTGTTCTATTCCAAGCACAGAATCATATTTCAGATGGTTTAGGATTATGATATGCACTGATGAGGCTTCATTATCTGCCACCATTCTTTTAAGAAAAAGCACAAACATACTATGAGACCCTTGAGCAGAATGAGATGGTCCCAGAAGAGAACTGGCAGACAAGGGCCCGGAATTTCTGTCGCTTTGTCACTGCTATCAACAACACGCCTAGAAACATTGGCAAGGATGGCAAGTTTCAGATGCTGGTGTGTCTTGGAGCCAGGTATGGGAAAAATGTCTTTTTTATTATTATTATTGTTGTTATTTTAATAAAATCAGAAGGATATTGTGTGTTAGTAAGATAAAGTTGCACAACCCCTGGGTTGTGTAGTTTGTCTGTTCCTTATAAAGTCCTTTGATGTAACTAAAAAAGATCACGTGAGCTGTGCTCTGACTGATTTCTTAGGGGTGTGCAGAGTGGGAAATCTGAGATGCAGATCTGAGTATCCCAAAGAACTGATCAGGTGAATCAAGAGAGTCTGGAAAAGGTGAGGCTAAGAGGAGACCTCATCACTCTCTATAATTAGCTGAAGGGAGATTGGAGTGAGGCGAGGGCAGCCTCTTCTTCCTGATGACAAACGACAGGACCAAGGGAAATGATTACAAGCTGTGCCAAGGGAGGTTTAGGCTGCATACTAGGAAATACTTCTTCATTGAAAGAGTTGTCAATCATCAGAATTGGCTGCTCAGGGCACTGGGGGAGTCACCATCCCTGGGGGCGTTCAAGCAGCGTGTGGCCCTGGTGCTTAGGGACATGGTTTAGTGTTGACCCTTCAGGACTGGGTTGAAGGTGGGACTGGGTGATCTTCAAGATCTTTTCCAACCAGATATATTCTGTGATTCTGTAAAAGTAGTAGGCTGGTGTGAACAGCCTCCCTCTCAGGTACAGCTAGCAAGGTCAGAAGATAAAACCAGAAAATCATCCATCAGTGAGACTTCTCCAGTTAATGGCTGGGTGAATTCCCTACCCTCTGTCTACTTGTTGTAGGAGATAGGAAGGAGGGAAGCTGAGAGCATCTTAGGAGCCTCTTGACACAAAGGCAGTGGAGCAGGCTAGTGATTTTGGGCCTGCTTGGGACTTCCAGGCACTCTGGAAACCGTATCTTTTGCTGTGAGGGGTGGAAAGCATGGAGATGTTTAAGCAGGAAGCATTTGTGAAAGACAAGTTCCACAGACAGTTACTCTGTCTTCCCTGGCCTATGTACAAAGAAAATGATAGGCCTGTTTAGAAGTCAAAGAATAAAAATCATGTCAGTGAAAATGAGAAATTAACTTGGCTTTATCTTTACTTACAAATTTCTCCTTTGTCAGAGACCACCTTTTGCATCACTGGATTGCCCTGCTTGCCGACTGCCCAATTACAGCACAGATGTATGAAGATGTAGCACTAATTAAGGATCACAGTCTTGTGAATTCTTTGATCCGAGTGCTGCAGACCTTGCAGGAGTTCAACATCACGCTGGAGGCATCTCTTGTCAAAGGAATTGATATTTGACTTCTTGTCCCACAGGAAAAAAAC
Organism: Tricholaema leucomelas; assembly: GCA_013400475.1. Taxonomy (NCBI): domain Eukaryota; kingdom Metazoa; phylum Chordata; class Aves; order Piciformes; family Lybiidae; genus Tricholaema lacrymosa; species Tricholaema leucomelas. The sequence goes on along the minus strand of WAAF01018538.1, from coordinate 1,429,205 downwards.
AAACTCTCTTATAACAAAAGAAAAAAGCAACAAGGAATGGATCTCGTTAGTATGCAAACGTTCTGTCTGCCAGTACACTCTATCATGAACTTCTTCATGGCCCTAAAATGCAACTTTGACTTCTCTTGAAGGAAACTCCAAAAATAGTACAGGCAAATGGATAGAAGCTGTAAACTCAATGTAAAAAAGAGGATTTTGGTATAAATCTATTTTAGAGTTTATTTGCTGATTTGCTTTTTACACACTTTCATGTGAAAGAAATAGAGATGAGTATTGTGCAGCTTATTTTAAAGCTGCAATATTTCCTTGCCATAGAAAATGTGCAGTGAGCCTTTCAGCATTCTGTGAACTTGCCTTCAGATATGCTGTATGTCATAGACCCCAATGTATACACTCCATTTCTGCTGAGAAGGTCATTCTATAGTTTTTAAACTAATATTTTATATATTAACATTATTACCAATGTTTGATTTTTAACGTACTGGGTCATGTTTTGCTGCAAGGGAACTACAAATCTGATGTGTGCTTTTTTTTCTTTTTTAATAGCTCCAAAGCACTGATTTGTCAACACATTTTTTTTTCCTTTATTTTTATTGTCAGTATTATTTTTAGTGAAATCCAGGAGACTGAACCATGAAATGTGCAGAGATTGAAGTAATGTTTTTCTTATTGGTACGTAATTGCACAGAAGAAATTCAGCGCGTTTTTTAACTGATGTTTCTTATTTATTTAACCTATTGTTGTGGTTTTCAAGTTGTCTGGAAAAAAAAGGTCTTCTGTGATACAACTGGCTAGATTATGTTGCAATTCAGAATTTACAGTGCAGCCCACTTAAATGAAAAACCTGGAATAATTGTTCACACCACAAAAATGTTTTCATGCAAACCAGCCTTTTGAAGTTTGGTGTATGGTTGCTGCTGGTAATTCTCCTAACTACTAATTCTCCTAACTACTAAGAGGGATGTGATTTCCCCAAGGGCCAGATGCCTAAATAAAGGTGTTTATATCCTCATGAAATAATAATGGCATACCTTACTAACAAATACTGGGATTTCTTAATTTTTCTGAAAATACAGTGAGTAGTAAGGTGTTTGTTCTTTTCCTTCTGAATTAATATGACTTGGATCCTGTTGTTGCAGACTGCCGCATTTGGGATGCTCTCATTTTTAGCAGAGAGAGCTTTAGTCTTCTCCAACAACAAAACACAAACATTTTGAAAGCTTAATTTATTAGAGATCTAGAACTTGGCAGATGCCTAAAGGCACTTCTGTTCATTTGAATCCTCTGATAAAAATCTCCTTGAAATGAATATGTGACAGAAGAACAGGCTAATTTATCAGCATCACAAATTACTGTACAGTAATTCAGGGCTATGTGTTTAAGAGGTCTCCACTGTATAAACTTATCTCAGTGTTGTCTTCTTTTGAGAAGCAGAGTCCAAGTTTTTCAGTTTGTACAATGTTGTAGCACCTTTTCTTTACCTACAGCATAGTCACACCTTACAGTTTGATTTCCATAATTTATAAGTATAGCACATGTATTAAATTTTTGACTGTTTTTACTTTTGTCCTATTTATTTCATGATTAAACTGAGAAGTTCCTTTGTCACTACTTACCAGAGCAAGATTCTTTCTTGATTTCACAGTAGCATTAGGAAGAAGCAAGGGCAGTGTTCAAGCCACTCCTCGTGCTGTGTGAATGTGAATTCTTTCACAATCTGGAGTGTACAAAAGCATTTCACAGAACTATTTTGGTGGTGCAGGTTTTGGTTTGTTGTTTTCTTTCTAGATTTGGAAGGGGAAAAGTAAACCAGATGTGCTTTATTCTAAGAATTTCATGTATTCAGCTTAATATGTTGGGATAATCTTCATATACTTGCCCCAAATTGCTTGTTTATGTATTAATAATAGGGGGGAAAAGTTTTATAATGCTTTCAGCTACATTTAAGATGACTTCACTGGGCCTGTGTACTTCACAAGGAATGTGTCTATATAAGATGTATTTTTTTTCCTTCTTTCCTTCCTTCCTTTCTTTACACAAGTTCACCTAGTGTGGCATGATACCATTGGTTTAATGGCTTGCTTTGGTGTGGATCTTTTTGGCCTTGTGGCAGTTGGTGATACCTGGGATGGACATAGGCTGGCATTTGCTTAGTCCCGAGTGGTGGGTTCTTTGCCTAGCACTTGAGAGTGAAGCTGTCCATCACTGACAGCACCCTGTGTGCTAGCTGTCCAGATACAAAAGGAACATACAGAAGTCATCATCCCAGCTCTTCAGTAGCTTTATTTGACCACTTTGAGATGGACTCTTCCTCCTTCTCTCTCAAGGGGTTTATGCTTAATCCTATTAGGTTTCAAGGCACTTTTTGCTATGGATTTTCAGATCTGGAGGGATTTGCTCTAGTGAAGAACCAGTGAAAGGTTCTGAAATGGAGCAGAAAAAGTGGTGATTTTGTTGGACCCAGAGGTCACCAAGGAAGACTCAGATATTTAATATAGCAATGTGGTAACCTGTGCTAAGGTTTTTGGGAGAGATTTGGCTGATATTTCAAAGGACAGTTCAGTCTGTAGTAGCAGCCATAATGCCTACTACTCTTCAGTATTTGCCACAAACTGACCTACTTCTTTCATTGATGTAGCATCAGTTCCACAGAGTAGTGTTGGGATCTAGCATTTGCTCCTTCCCTGCCCGTCTGCTGAACTGGATGGTTTTGTATAAAAACAAATGGTGCAGTCAGCATCTTTCACTCTAACTAGAGCTTTGTGAAATCCATCTTGCTTTTTAAAACTTGCCTTGCATTTGTAGCTCAGAAATGAATCAAAGAAGAATGCAGTTGTAACATTGTTTTCATGTTACTTTTCTAAAAGAAGGGAGCAGGTTTGGGAGGTGCAGTTTCATGTGACTCTGCTGTTTTCTTGGGGGGTTTTTGGTAACAGTTAATGGGGAAAACTTTTTTTAAGAGCAAACATGCATTCTGTAGAGAGAAATACAACAATAAAAATTAGGTAGCTCATAATACAGTAATTATGTAGTGCTAAATTAGCCAAACGTTTGCAGGCTGATAGCTGATTTGGGGAAACAACCCAGGCTATCACCTATTACTCATTTAAGCTCTTCTGTTAATGCTGTCAGAGTTCATGTAATAATACTTTATAGAGAAATTGCAAATTAGGAACAACTTGATTAAATTGTAATGAAATGCTATGGTGCTAAGTTGATATAAAAAAAGCACCTTTACCTGCCATAAACCTAAGCATCTGACATTTTGTAGCTGAAAACATACTCATGAACTACAGACTGTTCCACAGCTTTTTCCATTATGAAGAGTATTTTTGGACCTGTTCAAATGAAACCTGCTGGCTGGATGATCCATTATTTTTGATGTGTTTTGAATTCATGAATATGTTAAGATTTCTGCAGTGAAACTATTCAGAGTTACCTTTTTCTGTATATTGTCAAATGATTCTTGTCCGTAGTGCAAGATACCATAGGATACTTGAAAATACTTGAAGATACTGTACACGTACTTCACATCTTTGTAGCTCTTTGTTTTATACCTAGAGGTTGTCTGTTAAACTAAGACAAAGCATCAATACCTTATAAACGATATATTTTACTACATGGGGAAATCTCTGGCTTGGTTTTTTAATGGGTGGGTGTTGAAGTTTACATTATAATGACGAAACCAGGTACTGTTTTCCTTTTTTATTTTTCCTGTGACATTTCAAGCCATTGGACATTAAATGTGAATTGGATATACAAAACAGTTTTAGAGGTGTAGCTCGTTTGCTGAACCGCAATAAAATTGGTCTTTTAACATGAAAAATAGCATTAATGTGCTATTTTCAAAAGCCTCGTTATAATTTGGCTTGTCATCTGTCATTCTTCACCTGGCTGCAGGTATGTGTGATGTTTTGGTGTCTGATTGCAGGAAATATTTTTGGAGCAGTTTATTAAATGCCTACCTCCCAGCACCAGTGTAGCCTTCTTGCAAGCAGTCATTGGTCAGATGGCCAACAGTGCAAGCTGTTACTCAGTAATCAGGGAGTGGGAAGAACAGGAATGGGAAGGCAAAGGGACTAATGCAAATCTTGGAATGCCTCTGTAAATTCAGGCATATATAGGTGCTGCCATTTATATTAGGGGTTTTTCTTATCTTAGAATAACTTCTGGTCCTAATAACAAAATTTCATAGAGGTCTCCAGATCTTATGTTCTGAAAAATACAATTGGCCACCCCTATGGATCCTAGAATTGTTTTGTTTGGAAAAGACCTCTAAAATCACTGAGTCCAGCAGTTGGCCTGACACCACCATGGCCATTAAACATGACTACATGTTTTTTTAATGCCTCCAGGGTTGGTGACTCCACCTATGTACTACGTACTCAACCTTTCTGTGTGAGAAGATCCACAGAGAGGTGAAAGAATTACTGAAGATGTAACTATCTGATGCCTCAAGTATAAGGTTAAGTGAGAAAGCAGTGTCCTTTAGGCATCTGAGATTCAGGTGTCTGTAATGTGTGTGCCCAAGCATTCTTGCCTGTATTGCCCATTTCTTGCCATTTTTTCTCCATCTTTGCTCAGGTAAATCTGATTTGACACGTAATCCCAGAGGAGGAATTTCTGGGTGGTGATGCTTATTGACATCCGCTGAAGAGGAGAGTTTGAGTGCTAGGCAATGAATATTGACTAATTGCTCCAAACACATGGGTCTAGGAATGTACTTGTGGTTTGTTTAGTTCTCACAAAGAAATAAAAATGTCCAAGAGCTGCACTAAGTAGGTCTTTGTCTTAAGAGTTATATCACATAGCAAAAAGTCTCCTTTTTCCACTATTAAAGGTGTATAGTCATTAATAGGACAGACTATATTCAGTCCTGCAATAAACAGGAAATGTTAATTTCAATGACAGTGGCATTTTAAGACAAAGAACCTACAGCATGTAAAATGTCACTGGTGGAGGGAATTTTTTCTCCTAGTGGCATAGAAAGACTTGGACAAGAAGTATAAATTGTATGAGAGAGCCTTTTAGACTACTTGTGACCAAAGTGAACCCTACATTTCCTGTCTGAGGCAAGCCGTGTGCAGGTCCTGCTCCAACAAAAGCCACTGTTAAATTGCAAAGCTGAATGCTAAAGGTGTCATTTTATGCAGAACCCAACAACCTACTTGGTCGTTTGTAAAGCCCTTGGATGCTAAGATGGAAAGTCTTAAGTGCGATAGTTTGAGTGATTAATTTCAAAGGAGGACAGTTGTTCAAAACCCAGTATATGTACAGAGATGAGTAAGACTTGAAACTGCAGGTCTAAAACACTCTGTAGGAAACTTTGGTATAGTTTAATATTTGGAAGTATTTCTTGTCTGTCTGCCCCTTGTCCTTTTTTGTTCTGATGTCTTCCCCTTCCACCCCCCAGCCACTTGTTTTCAGTTTCTGTCACAAGCACTCCTCATGCTCACTCAGTCATGTTAAATTTTGGGTCAACGTGATGTGCTATTGCCCTGCCCAGCAGAGCCACTACTTCTCACTACATAAACGTGCAAATGAAATGGCAATCTAGATGTCTTCTCCTGTTGCTGTCATTAAGCAATAATAGTTAAGAAGGATTATAAAGCAGTTTTAATCCCAAAGTTTCAGACAAAAGTATTCAACTCAGAAAATCAGGTGCAGAATTTCTGGCAGAGTTTTTAAAGCTGCTCTGTGGCAGCTTAGTCTTAATCTCTCAATATGAGACAACTTCGAGTGATACTTAAATTGAAGGATGGGGGGGTTTGGGATCTTACCTGTATGGAAGAATTCTTTTGGAGCCAGCAGGCAGTGTTCATAGCAGTGTTCTAGTCCTGACAGTCCAAAGAGATCTGCTAGTGTTAGCAGAAAGAGGGTCTATTGTTGCAGGGCTATACAGTTGCACACATGTTGGTACAACTGGAAGAAGCAGGCAGTCTTTCTGATGTGCAGCCTTTCTTCAGATGTAAAACAGCCAAACCTCTCTCTGGCCTCAAGCACCACAGTCCCAGAATGGTCCATGCACATAGGAGAAAATGTAGTTGAAGACTGAAATGCTGCATAGTATCTAGTTGGACAAAAACTGTGCTATTGGTTTTGTGACCATGAAAGTAGCCCATTTTCCTACATTGCTTGCACATATTTTCCTTCCTAAAGTTTGTGATTTTGTTTTAATTGCTGAAAAAAAAAAACACCAAAAAAACCCCACACAAAACAAACCTCACTGTTGTTCTGTTGTTTGGGGTCTCTTCCTGATGAGCTGGGTCTTAATAATTTGTCTAGCTTCTCTCCCACTGAGGAACTGAGTGTTGCAGTATGGTCATCTGCCACAGTGACTGTGTAGCTGAATAGAAATAGTTAAGAAGGCTATGGAAAGATGTCTGCGTTGAGGTCTGAGCTGTCTGCTTTGTGTCTTTTAAAGAGAGATTGTAATGGCAATTATTCATCATAAACAAAAGAGTATTATGTGTGAAGTAACAGCTAAGATCCTTCATCAAGCACTTTTGAGTTTTGTGTACATGGAATAGTTTATCTAAGGTAAGTTTAATATTGTTCCTTTTTGTTTTCCAAGATGTGTTGAGATCTTTTGAGCTAACTTAAGCATTCCCAGTTATTTGTGTTACATTATATTTCAGTTTACAGAAGGAAGTAGGAAGCTTTGTTTTTACTGTGTCTCAAAAGCCTTTAGTTGTTTGGTTATATGGCTCTTCAGTGTCTCTTTCTGTTCTACATGGGAAGAGTGTAGCAAAAAAGATTTTATGTCCATCAGATCTTGAGGTGAATTTTAATTAAATTAATATCGGTAAGGTTCATTGAGAAGCCTCGCTTGAGGAGTGCCTAAAGCACACAATGGCTTTTCTGAAAGGTAGCCTGTAGTCACAGGCATTTGGGAGAACTCTTTGTAGAGGCACCTTGACAGATAACCCCAGATGAGAGGTGTGGGGACATGCACATTCCCATTTTAAGTACAATGGTTTATTCATGACATCGTGGAAACTGTTGAGGAAATCTTCATTCATATATTACATTCTGTTGGTAGTGAGAGGGCTGGGCTATGATGTGGGGCTGGAGAATCCTTGTTATATTTATTTCATGAGCGGCTTTATGCATTTATAGATGAGTTTAATGAAAACTGAAACTGTCCAGGAGATACAATAGGCTGTTTCTCTGGATTTTGAAAGAGAATAACTTTGATCATTTCAAAAGCAATGAAGCCTGATGCTCCAGTGAGAAAGCAAAGTGATAATTTATAGCTACCATTAAGGAAACAAAGAGGAAGACTGAGGGAAAGTTTCAGCCTGAAGATTTACTAATGTGTATAAGCCACCCTTACAAGTAGAAATAGCTTGGTTTTCTCACAGACCAAAACAAAAGAGAAAAAGCAGCTAAATGGGAAGGAGGGGGGTGGTGGAAAGGAATGCTGCCTGCATTTTGTTTGCCCCTTAAAAGGTCAAATAACTGTTAGCAAATTATCATTTCAGTGAACAATTTACGTTTACCTGCCAAAGAAAGGACAGATGTCAGAAGCCCCTGGCGGGGAAAGGAGTTGGGAAGGGCTCGCGATGAGATAGCTGGATTCTGGTAGGTCCTTCGGAGGGGACTTCACGCATTGCACTATAACGTGGTAGAAACATGCCATGGTTTTGAAGGAATCCGTGGAAGGCTGGAGCGCATGTTGCTCGTGTGGCAGTGTCAGGATGCAGGCGTACGAGATGGATGCACGGGCTTGCCTCCGCTAGAAAGGGACCCTTTTCCGCGCTGCTGCAGAACGGGGAGCGCACCGCTTCAAATGCACTTGCCGCTGGCACCCGCAGGCTGCGTGTGAGGTATCCGCTGCACCTTCCGGCAGCATCGCCTCTCCGGGACACCTGTGTTTAGGGTGTCGCACAGGTGTTTGAGGGCCGGTGCCGCGGGTGGGTGCGCTGGTGCGGTGCACGGCGGGGTTCCCTGTGAGAGAGGACAGCTGGCGCGCAGCGGGCGCGCTCGCCGCCCTTGGGTGCCGCCACTCTGCTCGGCACTGGGGGAGGCCCGGCCAGGGGAGGAGGCCGGCCCAGCCCTCGCCCCGCCGTCCCGCGCCCGCTGTCAGTGCGAGGCGGGCCCGCGCCCGCAGACACCTCCCCCCTTCCCTCCTTCTTTCTTTCCCTCCCTCCCTCCCACCCGCCGCCGCCTCCTCCCGCCCGGCGGCGGCAGCAGCAGCAGCAGCCGCAGCGCCAGCGATGGGGTCCNGGGGCTCGGGCGCTGCCGCTGCTGCTACTGCTGCTGCCCTCGCCGGCCGGCCCCGTCGCGCTGCCCCTGCCCGGTGAGTGCCGCGCTGCCGGCTCGCCCTCAGCCCCGGACAGCGGTTTGCTTGCGGGGTACCTGCCAGCCCCGGCGTTCCTCCTGGGGCCCGGGCCGTCACTACCTGGGGCGGGCGGGCGGCGGAGGGAAACCGACGACTAAGGGAAGGGGAGCAGTTGGCGAGTGGCTGCCGTTCCTGGGACCATGGGTGACCGCTGGGGAGAGCGCAGTCGTCCCCGGGGCGGGATGGCGGGCGGGTATCTGGCTGCTTGCGGAGCGCTGCCGGCAGCACTGGCGGTCCTCGTTTCTGGGTTCCCGGCGATTCCGTCTGGGAGCAAGGTTGGCCCGGGGTAGGGCTCCCGGTTAACGTCTCACCTTTGCCGAGGGAGCGGAATAAATTCTGCGTGTCCCGCGGCTTCATCAGCCCTTGGTCGCCCAGTAACTCTAGCTGCAGCCTTCTCCGCGCCCGCCCATGCCAAGTTGAAGGCTGGGATGTTTGCTCACAGGCTTCTTCCTCTAGGGTCCCTTCAGCCTGAGCGGCTGTCACGACGTGAGGAAATCGCTCTCCCTGCGCCTAGCGATTTTGTTACCTCTTTTCCATGCGTCTCTATGCATTAACGCCGGACCTCTGCTGCTGTTCTTCCTTGCGTACCGCAGAGGGTAGTGTAAAAATAAGCTATTAGAGCGGCCGTGGTGCCTTTGCTGTGGGATGCGGCTGACGTCCCTATGCTATTGCTGTGTGAGAAGACCCCTCCCTGGTGTGTGTTTGCTGGAGCCCGCCTTGTCGAGGCAGGTGTGTTCCTTTGGCCCGGGTTGGGAAGGGGAGAGCTTGCTGTGCAGGGGGTACACATGCTGCTAATGCTTCTTTCTCTACTCATCCTTCTTGCCCCATCTACCTGAATTCCACCATCTGGAGGCCCCTCAGAAATCCTCAGCAGCCCTCCTTGTGTGACTTGCTCATTCAGTTCCCTGCTTCCCTTTATTTATACTGGCTTGATTTTTCTTCTCTGAGAGGAAGATGGATTCTGCTGCTGTCTCTGGCTGGTTTCCACCCTCAGCTCACTTTCTGGAAGGGGTATCTGAGTACTCCATGGTTGTTGTCTGTCCTGTGTACACCTGAGAGCCAGGAGAGCAGTGCTGCTGAAGCACTGGCTCTTTGCCTTGTTTCTTGCTGCCAAATGCCATTAGGAGTTAAAACTGTTGAATACTTTCTGAAGTTGGCAACTGCTGCAGTACCTAGAGGCATATTTTGTGATTTGGGGAAGGGAAGTATAAAGAGATGAATGCTATAATTGTAAATGGCAGAGGTGCTAGCTGAAATTCCCTGTTACAAAGTGATCCCAACTGTTAAAACTGGCTGAATATTTAAGTAGTTGCCTTCTGATACTCCTGCTATTCATCCTGTTGTTTAAGGAGAACCTTTTTGTACCTATGTGAGGTGCTGTTTCTGCAGTTCTTCCCTTTAGCCAGTTGCTGGAAATCTTAGTGTTTCTGTGTTTTAGTTCTCTTCTGCTGTATGGAAAACTGCTGCTCGTGTCTTCTGCTGCCCATAACTTTTACTCCTCTTCTTCTGTCTACATATCCTCATCTCCAGGACTTCCTCCTCTTGGTGTTTCCCTTTCTCTTCATTTCCTCTGCTCTGAAGTTTCCACTTGGATATTTTGCTTCAGTATGGTGTGCTTTGTGCTGGCTGGCCAGGTGACTTGGTGGTGCTGCTCAACAGATGCTATTCTTGTATTTTTAAATGTGGCATTACTTTAAAATTATACATCTGTTTAATGGTAAGTCAGTCTTTTAACTTGTTGCCTTTGACTTTTGCAAGTACACTTCTGTGAACTCCCCTTGTCAGTTTAAAAATCATTTGTTTTCCTGAGGTTGGTGTCACAGATATGATGAGCTCTTTCAATAACTGTTTTTAACTAACCAGAAAATTTAAGAGTCTTGGATTAATCCCACCTAAATTTCCTGGGAAATCTAGCCCGGACTAGATTATTTTGGATGTATTTATAAGAGTGCACAAAAGCTTAACACAAGCTTACCTCACTTGCGTATAAATACATCTTTGTGACAGTAGAGCATTATACAAACTTAAGTTGAACTACAGCATCTGCGTGTTTCTGCCTCCTGACTCTCAAACACATATCACAGCATGAACAGGCGCTCAACCTTACATCATCTGATCAGTGATGTGTACAGGAGATGTGCCTTGTTCTCCATCTTCTGACGTCCCTTCTGATTCTTGCCTTTTCACAGATGTGGATGAATGTGCCCTGGGGCTTGATGACTGCCACCCAGATGCTATCTGTCAAAACACCCCGAAGCTGTACAAGTGCATGTGCAAAGTGGGTTACACTGGTGAAGGAACAAAGTGTGAAGGTAAAGTGATGGCAGCACTATGCCTGCATCAGCATGAGGTATTTCTAAGAAGACAGAGCCATTACAAATACTTAGAATGTGGAGGATTAATTTAAATGAAAATGGTAATTGTTTATTCACCTGATTTACTTTGCATTTACAAATCAAGGACAAGCAGATTGCATGGCTTTTCATCTAGTAATATCACCTCACCTAAAAATAGTTTGTTGTTTAACCAACAGCTGAAAAACTTGAAGGTACAACTACATGGGGATCTGAGGGCATTTTGTCACTAAAAACATTCAGCAAGTAGTGTGTTAAGCATGGTCTGTTTGCAAGACAATGATGATTTCGGACAGCAGTTGCTGCTCACAGTAGCATCTCTAACTGTCTATAATGCTCAAGCAAGCATCCATCACAGTGACTTTTGCTTTATTTCTTAGACATTGATGAATGTGATAACGACTTCAATGGTGGTTGTGTCCACGAGTGTTTCAACATTCCAGGAAACTACCGCTGTACTTGCTATGATGGCTTTATGTTAGCTCATGATGGACACAACTGTTTGGGTAAGAAGCATGTTCATGGATGTTGTGAGCAGTGATGCTAATATAACCTTTTCACTGCATCCCTGGGAAATGCATGGTGATATGTTAGGCTGAATCAGATCAGCTAGAGAAGGTGGTTACATACAGGACTGCAAAATTCTAGTTACTGGTGAACCCTGCCAGTGTAGCTGTTTTCCCTTCTGTTAATGAGGATGGCAGTGCTATATTTCTGTTAAGTGCTTTGGTTTAAAGTGTGTGTAGTGCCACCTATTATTAAGCTAAGTGAGTTTATGTAAAAGAACACCTGCTATCCTTGTCTTTTCCATTCCAAAGTTAGTTTAGGATGAGTTCAAAGTGTGTTTCTAGACTTAGAATTAGTCTCCCTCATATAACGTGTAGGCTTCTCACTCTTACTGTGTTAGAGTGCTTCCTGACATGGAGCTGTAAGGAAAGGACAGGAAGGAGCTGTGTATGACAGAGGGAGTAAGTGAAATACCTGTCGTTTCCCTGAGTGGTTTCTCTGAAGCAAAGTACACAACTCTGGAAACTTATTCAATCCTGGCAACACTCCCTTGACCCTTCATGCACACACTCTGTTTCATTTCTTTAAGACTTCCATAGTTGCTTTATTTTTTGTGTGCTAGCAGGTGAAATCTGTAAAAATGGGTCACGAGACCCTGTGGTTTTGCTGTGGTAGTATTCTCCAGCGCACAGTGCAGCAGTGTACAGAAATGCCTGAGTTGCCAGCCCGTTGGCAGGGTGGTGTGTGCTTGCCAGTGTTATTTCTCTGGGATAGAGCCTCATGTTGGTGAAGCTGTCCTGCTGATGAAGTAATTTTTTTCTAAATATTTCACTGAAGAAAGCAGAGAGGGAAGCAAAATATCTGCTGTTATTTGTGTAAACACAGAGTGAAGTTCAGCTGAGGTTACCATGAAGGGCTGAATGTGAACGAACAGATTGCTTTTTACAATGCCACCAGAAGGTGTTCTCTTTTTATCCAGTAGCTCTAGAGCATACTTCAGCTGCCTTGTTTGTCATCAATAAGACCTAGACATAACTTAGACCAAAGTCTACCACTTGCTGTGTTGCTGGGCAGCTGCTCAGAATTGCATGGCAGGCTCTTTAAAATCCAGAATGTCGTTGACATTCAGTGAAGTTTTTACCACCGACCTGCCAATTTTGCGATGCGATGTAAACGCTAAATAAATGTTTTGGCATGTAGCAAATTGGATCACATCTTCTCTTAATCCGTGTATTTACTTTGTTCATGCCAGGGTTGCCCTCCTCTCGCCCTTAGTTCTGAAGATCTCATCTGTATGCCTGGGTTTAAGCCAAATAGACAATTACTTGTTGGAAAGAGATGATTTTTTGGAAAGCTTTCCAAGGTCTGTAAGACAGAAACATCTGCTGGAGTTCAAATCTGTAGTACTAAAGGCTCATGGTGGCTGTTTATTCACGATTGTTTGCACATTCACATCACTGTAGAACTCTAAAATACTCAGCTTTTCTGTGATGGAGATATGTCAGCCGCTTTTTGCTGCAGCAGGTCACATTCTTTTGCATCCAATTGGCTTACTCATTGCCTTCAGTAGAAATTAAATCTGTTGTAATACTATGTAATGCTCCTTACTAAAAGCCTTTCTCTTTCTCATTCTTTCAGAAGACAGCTGGTTTATGCCAGAAATGCTACAATGTTAAATTAAAAACATTGTGCTGTTAGCACAAGAACAATGAACAGAACAGGGAGCAAACATGATGTTTCATATGAATTTGCAAATGAGGCCAGTGCTTTGCCTCAGCAGCACTTTGTCCTGTTTTTTAAGGGACTCAGCATTTTTGCTTCCTGTCCAAAATGGCATTTCTGAAAATGAGTGTAGGAAAATTATTTGCTGGTAGTGTTTACAAAAACCTGGACTTATTAAGGGGTAAAATCCAAAGAACTGGAAGTTGGGATGAACATCAGGTTGTTCAGAGGCTTAGCTGAACTTTTTCTACTCTTTGTTTCTCTTGATTATCTTGCAAGCAGAGCCTTTCTATATTCTCTGGTGTTGTTGAAGTTCTGAATATTGCAAAATCAACATTAGAACTCTTTCCAGAACTTCTGCTCTTGTCCTTGACTGCAGTCAGGCAACACAGCAGCGGCCTTGATGGCAATGACCTGGAATTAAGGGAGGAGGATAGTGCATCAAACTAAGCATCAGAACAGATGTGATGTGTGAATGCTAGCAAGAGTGAAGGAAAGGATCAGGGTATAGGTTTTAAGCTGAATTTATGTTGAGGTATATTTTTTCTCTTCCACTTCTTCAAAATGGAGAGCTTTATGGAATAACACCTTTTATAGCTTAGAGGGATTTGGAACCGAAGTTGTGTCCTGCTGAGCTAGACAAAAGCCGATGTGGATGCTCAGCTTAAATGTAAGTGTGCTGGGCTGCTGAGCGGTAGTACTGGCCAGGTGCACTGAGAGGCAGAGTATGTTCGCATCAGTGAAGTGTAAAGCCCTACTTCTGCCTCCACCAGGCTGCTCTGCCTTGGCTGTAACCAGTAACTGGTTAGTTGGCCACCGTTTCTTGGGAGCCATGTGACTGACTGGGCAAGCTGTGCCCAGGGAAGAGCAACACCATACACACACTTTCCCAAGGGTGACAGCATAACGACAGCAAGAGCAGCTAGCATGGGGTGTCAAAGCTGCCTGGCAGGTTATGTGCTGAGTGTCCATGCTGCACACTGACCTGCAGCTCTGCTGCCAATGTGAGTGCATTTGTGTTAGTACAAAGCTGATCTCTTTCTTTCTCTCTTTTTCAGATACAGATGAATGCATGTTCAACAACGGTGGTTGCCAGCATGTTTGTGTCAACACTGTAGGCAGCTATGAATGTCGCTGTAAGGAAGGGTTCTTTCTCAGTGATAACCAGCATACATGCATCCACCGCTCAGAAGGTACTGGCTGCTTCCCTCCAGACACCATGCAGGAGTTTCTGACAGAAGCCAACTGCAAAATCCTTAAAGCAGCTTCAAAAGTGTTTTTAGATTGAGTTTTTCAAAGCTGTGAAGAGTCTTGAAGTCTTTACTTGTTTTAAAAGGAACAGTGTGTCAGAATCTTCTAAGTGGCTTTGAAGACTCTTCACATCCCTTCTGCTCCTTTCATCCCACCTGTATGTCTGCAGTGTTGTGCTTGTTAAAGGTTGTGCTGCAGTGCTTCCGGTGTACTTTATGCTCTGTTGTGCTGATAAGCTGTGTCCTGATCCAGGGAAGGGCAACAAATTGAAGGACAGTGAGTTTTGACCATTTCTACTGTCTGTGCTTGCAGGACTATACCTGTGTTACCTTCAGGTACCTTTTAGATTCCCTGTACAGTGGTTAGATTTCAGCTAAGAGGTTTATTGTTTGTCAGCCCTGAAGGTGTTCAAATCATATTCTTTGTTTTGAGTAAAACCTTTATGAAGCAACCTTTGGGAGATCAGAGAGCCTTGAATATCTAATTAGACATTGAGTTGAGCAAAATTATTTTGGATACCTTTAGGGTATACTTTAAAGTGGTTGCTCAGATCGGAGACTTGTCCATTGAACTGTACAGTGAGTATCTTCTAAGAGGTATTTAAAGCTGCAAAGCTTTCTTTAATCTAAGGCTTATCATTGGCATAACTATAAGAGGGATCTGAACATGAATAAACAAATCACACTTAAAAAATCCCCACAGTGAAGAGATAAAAATGTATAGACATATAGAGCTATCCACGTCTGAGTGCGCTGTCATCTGACATAGCTGAATTGATCTTTTGTTTGCACTAAGAATTAGTATTCTCTGTTCCTCTAGTACTGGGCTTGGTCTTACTGGGATCTGCTGATGTGCGATGACTTCTCAGGCCATTGTAACTTGCCCCTGCAGGAGATGAGCCAGGAGTGGGGACAAGCAGGAGAGCTGCAAGGTGGAGCAGCCTTGATGTTACTCTGTTAGTAGTGATGTGTGTTTGTGTGGTGAATCTGAAGATGAAAAGCAGTTGCTTGAATTCCTTTGTCTTGTCCAATGCCAAGGGAGGAAAAACCTCCAACTCTTCTTACTTGCTGTTGCTCGAGTACAGTCTACTCTCCTGAACTAACAAAAGCATTTCCTGTCATTAATATTTGTTCCCTAAACAGTACTTTTGGAATTCTGCCTCTCTTTTACTTTTAAAGATGCAGTTAATTCCTTTTAACTTTGTGGAGGAAAGAGCCTTTTACCCATAATAACAACTTTCCACTTAAGTTAGGGCTTTGGGGTTTTTCTTTTTGTTCTTTTTTCTGGGTTTTTTTTTTTTTGGCTTTTTTTTTTTTTTTTTTTTTTGGTAGTGTGTATGGTGGGTTTTTTTTCCCCACAAAGGAAAAGCAGGAGAAAAAAAAAAGCATTTTCCTGAAAACTACTAAATAAAAAATGTTTTCATGGAAACAGATCTTAGGGAAAAACTCTTATTGTTTTCATCCCAAGCACTGGTTCTCTTCATGCTAAAATACAGAAGTGTTTGTTTTCTTTCTTTAAATTCCATTTTTCCAGGCTATCATGCTGTGACTGTTTCCCCCCTGCTTTCTCCCATTCCTGTGCAGAAGTGCTCCATGGGATTCCCACTTTTTAATATTTTTGCCTTTTAAAATTTTCCTTTTGGGTGGGCAGATCTGTTGCAAGCTGACTCTTGTTGTTTCATCTTTCCTCTCACTTTCTTCTGTGCTTTTCTGCTCATCATTACCTCTCCTATGCTCTGTCTTATGTATGCATCTTTCAGTGTACATGCATAATTAGTTTTGAGATCTCACAGCATTGATCAAGCAGTATGGCCCACCCACTGCCACATGTTCATTTTTGCTCCTTACCTGTACTGTAAGGGAATATTTCCTTCCCTGTCACCCAGTTTGGCTAAGAAAGCACATACATTAATGCCTGTGAGACCTTGCTAGAGGTCTGCAAAGCCATCCTTTACATATGCAGAAAAAGTGGAGTTCAGGTAGGAGAAATGGAGTGGCTTAAGGTTGTTGTATTCTTCCTCATGGCCAGTGTAATGAGAGCCTTAGTCATAGAATCATAGAACTGTCAAGGCTGGAAGGAACCTCAAAGATCATATAGTTCCAACCCCTGTGGGACATCTCACACTAGATCAGGTCATCTGCCCTTCTAAGTCTCTGCAATTATCTTCAGGGTTCCCTGTCACCTACTGTGACATGATACTCAAGTCAAGTAGCTATCTGAGGAGATCAAGTTGATTTCATCTGGTGTGATGGTGTTGGTCTGGAGCACAGGAGCATTCATAGGAGCTTGATGGTTCTGCCTAGCCTCTGCTTAGATCACAGAAACTCAGAGTGCTTTGGGAAGTTGTGCACAACCCCCCTTATTTTTTTCTTGACCATGTGCTCTGAGTGAGCTCTTTGTCACTTATGGGAGAATGGGTTTACCTTGGGAGGGTGTTGGAGTAGCTGATAGATACTACAGAATCTGAACATTTGAAGGAAAACTGCTTTTCAAGCATACCTGTGTAGTACATCTTGCAGTTACTGTTGCTGTGGATGACAAAACTTGTCACTCTCCCTTATGGTATTGCAGAGTCACAGGTACCTATTTTTTGGGCTGAGTCAATGACAGTGAATTGGACCTGCAAGATGAGAGCTATGCTTCAAATTAATGTCTGAGCTGAAAGTGTGTACACAGGACCACCTCAGCTGTTGCTTTTAGAGTTCTGACTGTGGAGAACAGTGATAACTTATTGTAAGAGCTTAACCTTGACAGAAAGGTGTAGAAAGCATTAAAAAAAAAGACTCAGGTGTTCTTAGGATGTCCTGTTTTGCTGGCTGTGCTGACACTCCTCACCGTTTGCCTCTGCAAATCCCTGGTAGTTCTTTGTATAACTGTATCCTCTCCCTCTCTTTTACTGAGTGCCTGCTTGAATGTGCCCAGAATGGAGCCCTAATGTTTTTACACGTCGTTGGTGATGTCCCTGTGTCTTGTGTTTAAAAAAAAAAGGCAAACATTTAAACACAAATTATACATGTAAGGGATTAATTTAACATGACCTGAGAGGGCAATACCATGCTGGCTTTTTGCCTGTGTCTTGCCAGTGACTGGAGTGCTCAGATCTTGCTGAAGTTTACTGGATATCTTCTTGAAAGTCCAGTCAACAGAGGGATTCATCTGACTTGGAGTCCACTGCTCCGGGCAGGCGATGAATTCAGCTCTCTCGGCTGTGAGTGTGATGATCCAGAGACTCATCCATCCCAAGAGTTTTTTTTTTTGCATCAGTAGGACAAAGTCTCCTGAGAAAGAAACTCTGTGTCTGGGAAGTGTGTGGTGGGTGAGATTTGATAAGAATTTGTTTGGGATTTGGTTTTGGACCACAATCTGCCATTGCAACAGCTCTGGAACAATGGGATCTGGGAGACTTTGCGTTCAAGGAGGAGTTAGCAGTCGCTGTGGTGGTTTGGGTTATAGTCTTACAGATGTTTCTTCAATGCAGTCTGATAGAATGGGGCTGAGTAGAAATGTTATGCCACCTTTGGAAACAAGCAGCATTCTCGTAGTCAGTGCTAGTGTACGTGTCTGGATCTTCTATGAAATGCTGTCCTTGGGGTCAGCTAGATTTTGGTGAGTTTGGTGGAGTACCTTGTTACACAACGGGCAGTTTGTTATTAAAATGGGCCCTGGTTTGGGTAGTGCAGTTTTAGCTTTATGTGGAGACCTGATTGAATTCTGCTCACTCAGAATGGAGCAATCCCAAACTGAGCATTTAAACCATTCGTATGATGTTAGTGAACTTTGCTGAAGTACCTGCTTGAACAGTTTGGTAGCTCAGTAGAGAAAAAAGAGGAACTTTGTTGACAGAAACTAAGCTGCTGATTCTCTTAATGCTTTCCAAGGCCCCTGAGCTAATAGACCAAATCGTACTGCATGCTGAAGAACAGCAGTGCTACAAAAACACAAGAGTTAATGAGACTAATTTGTGGCCTCATAGGTTGTCTCGTTCTTGAGTGGCAGCACAATAATGGATGGCAGCTTTCATGTGGGCTTCTCGGGCTGTGTCTATGTGCTGCAGGGTTTGAAATCTCATTGTCTTGTGAGACTTCTACAGAGTCCTCACTGTGGGAAAGGAATCAAAAAGCCAGTAGAGCAGAATAATCTAGGCTCTGCAATATCCATTCTTTTGTTGCTTAAAGCTGTCTTAATAGAGAAAGGGTACTGTAGCTTGTGCTTCAGATGACAAGAACAGTCGTGTGCAGAGGAAGGACCTAATTAAGTGTAGTGGAATAATGGTGATGAACTGACCTCTGCTTGCCAATAGAGTGTTTTTGTTTCATTTAGCAATAAGACTGCAAAAAAAGAGCTGTGCAAGTATAAAAAATATGTAGGGTGTGGAATTGTTCACACAATCCCTTTTTAGCAGCATGATCACCCTTTTCAGCAGCATGATCACCCTTTTCATTCTCTGATCGGGCATCTGCTCAGCTCAGTAGAGTTCACTGAGGGTAGGGTTGGATAAGCCCTTGTAGCCAAAGTATGCTCCACTTACTCTTCTCAAACAAAGTGTTGTCAGCAAGAAGAAAGAGCCTTTTGGTGTAACTTGTCATGCAAAAGCCAGATGCGCCAAGGCAGAGATTTTGACACAGAGATGTGTTCCCTGTATACCTGAGAAGAGCATTCATCTGTCATCTTAATTCTGTATCACTAGAGAAGGCTTCAGCAAAGAACAGTGGTGTACTGCTAGTATAAAAGCTATTCTTTTAATTTGCTCTAATGATCCAATTTACTAACTTGGCCAGCTGCTGTGCCATTTAAATTTGGGTTCTGATGCTCCTGCACTTGTCCTGTTTTGCAGAAGGCATGAGCTGCATGAACAAAGATCATGGTTGTGCCCACATCTGCAGAGAAACACCCAAAGGAGGAGTTGCCTGTGAATGCCGTCCAGGATTTGAACTGTCCAAGAATCAGAGGAGCTGCATTTGTATGCAACATTCTGCATATGCTTATGGGTTCCCCAAGTGAACAAATAGTGTTCTTTGCAGTGATGTGGGATTTGGTATGTTATAGGCAAACTGGGACGACATGCCTAAATTCTATGCATTTGCTTTAAACTAGGATCAGTGGCTTTGCCTGGCACTGTCACGTCAGTTGTTGCAGTAGCTGTAGTTTGAGAGCTGTGGCATCATTCATAATAAGGGGAAGTTCTGCACCACAAGAGAGCTCTGCAGGGTTCTACAGAGAAAGGAAAGTGGCATGTTAGGAAGGCACATTTGGACAGTCACATGGAGAGACAAAGCTGCACGCAGTGTTCTAAAGGTGCTGGAAGTTCTTGTGAGATGTAATATATATTGTCTTCTTAGTAACATGTAATCATGGAAATGGTGGCTGTCAACATACGTGTGATGATGCTGATAATGGACCTGTTTGTGGATGTCACCCCAAGTACATCATGCATGCGGATGGGAAAACCTGCCTGGGTCAGTATACTGCGGAGGGAAGTAGTTTTCTGTTGATGACTAATTCTAGAGTGGTGTGGCATTGCTGTTAGTGTATGATTAATGCTTTTCGTAGTTGTATAGCTAGAAAATGTTAAGGAAACCAACACTAAGAAACCTGCTCGTGCATGAGTGAGTTGGCTGGGTCCAGGCAACTTGTGCTTCCCTATGTAAATAGCTACCTAGTGCCACTGCAGCCGATAATTATCACTTATCTCTCTGAAGCAATAGGTCTGCCCCTGACCAAAGAAGATTCCCTTCCCCCTAGGATATTTTATGTTCAGTTTCTTGAATAGTGTGAGCCAGAGAGTGTAACTAACCGGTACATCTGTTAAGACTGCAACTCTGAATTTAATTAAAGTACACTTTTTGCAAGGCGGTTATCCAGTAAAGACAGCACTTAAGATTTATGAACTCTTCCAGTCCCTGGAAGAGTTTGTTCTCTGTTGATTGCAATCAAATGCTCAGACGTAACTGGCTGGTCCTTGTATTAGTCTATGATAGATGACACTGTGCTCTTAACAGAAGTGCTTGTGAGAGTTCAATCAGTTCTTTCATCTTTACACCCATAGCACACCTCCTGGTTTTGTTAAGAATACTGAAGAAACGTCAGTTGTAAGGAAGCAACAAAAGCAAAGTATTCTCACAGCTCCAGCTGAAGAGTATTAATGGTTTTCATTATTTCTTTTTTAAAAAGGTATTTACTGTCTACTCAGCTCTGACTGTCTGGTAATTCAGCAGGTGATGCAGCTGTTTGCATGTGTGAGGCAGCTTTATTCATTCGCCTTTTTTTTGTGTGCTCCTTACAGAGAGGGAAGAGGCTGCTGCTGAAATCTCGGAGGGAAACACTACAGCAGGAGCTGATGTGGACAAGAGGGTGAAGCGCCGATTGCTTATGGGTAAAAGTGCTTATCCAAAGTAATTTCCATGTTTGCTGAAAACTTTTAGATTGAAGATTTTGGGTTTTTTTTGGTTGTCGTTTAATTGTAACGATTGTAACTCTGAACCAAGTTCTTCTTGAGATGCTCCACTTCTTTTTAGAGAAATAATATCATTACATCGTTTATAAGAAACTTTGTATGTTGCTTGAGAGGGTCAGTAGGGGGTGTCAGGAATTTACCCTTGAAGCAGTGTACATTTCCATGGTTCCAACTCATCACAAGAATGCAGTACAGTCCCTGCTTTGGTGCAGTTTAAAACATGGAGTGATCACGGAGGAAGCACTGTTCTACCTGCTTCTCTTCAGTTAAAATCATATTTCTGTGTGGAAGGGATTTGTATCCAGTGATGGACTGCATCTAGAAGAACATGTTAGGATACAAGGCCATCTTATTTTTCCTAGGGATGTTCACATCTGGCCCAGAATACGAGCCTCTGAGGAGATGCCACTAATGGGAAGGCACTGACATGAGAAATAATTGCTGGGCTCTCAGGGCAGCTGGGTCAGTGTATTGCTGCCTCTCAAAAGCTCCTTCTCTTGGCAGTTGTGGTGATTTATTGTGCTTATTGGCATTTTCCACAGAGGTGGCATGGAACAGGGTGGCTGAGGAAGAAACTACCAAAGGTGCAGGGCTAGCTCTTCAGATCCAGAATCCCTATTTAGACATCTAAATAAATAGTCTCATAAAACAAACAAACAAAAAAGACATTTCTGTGGAAAGAGGAAGAAATAATAGGTACTCTGTCTTCATATGGAGATGGGAAACAGCCTCCCAATATTGAGTGTGGGATGAGAGCCCGAGAGGGAATGAACCAGTAAAGGTGTCAAAACTTCAGAATCAAGTAACATATGCTTGGTGCTGCAGAAAACTAAGAGACAGAACTAGAAAGAGAGGATTTCAAAATACAAACATAGAAATGGTCTCTGCAGCATTCTGTTTAAGTATGTGCTGGATAAAATTACATTTGTCCAGTCAGTAAAAAAATTGTTAGACTGGATGATGTGGTTTGACTACAAGAGGATAAACGCCAAACACTGAGTTACTTCTGTGTAGCTGGGTGTAAAGAACTGCTCTGTAGCGGTCTTTGCTAGCAGGGCTTGGTGAGATTTAGTCATCGTTGGCATAGGGGGAAATTAGAGGTACATCAGGTTGAGATGGCACCCGGGATACATGCCTGTGCGTGCGACAACTGGGAGCACAGGTATCACATGAAGGTGTTTTGGCAAGGATTTAAGAAAACTGATGTAGTAAGTGCTGAGCGTAACCAGGCATCTGGGCATTGTAGGGAAGTGTCAAAGGATCAGCCAGGAGTGAGTGTGGGCATAAGGAGACAGATTGACAGGAGCAGATCCATCATCATGGAATGGGGATTTGTGTTTAAGGATGAGAATATCCAGAGGCAATATCGTAGTTGGTAGAGTCTTCACAAAAACCTGGACATGTCTGAGGCAGCGATTTTGCCAACACATGTGTTTAGTAGTTGCTGATGTATAGTAGAGTAAACATAGTTGAATAGTAGTGTGCTTGGAGTCAGGCCTTGTGTCACGCAATGTTTCTTGTTGCCATTGTAACATCCCTGAGCAAACTTTGGCTTTATCCTGTCTGCTAGAAACGTGTGCAGTGAACAACGGTGGCTGCGATCGTACATGTAAAGATACCTCAACTGGAGTGCACTGCAGCTGCCCTGTTGGATTCACGCTCCAGTTTGATGGGAAGACATGTAAAGGTGAGTTTATACTTGTGTACCAAGATCTTCTTGGAAGTATTCATCACCATGTGAAAGTGATCCAGTGTCTGAAGGAAAGCCAGTATGTTGTATCTGACCTAAAAGAGGGCTGCAGCCCAGGGGCCATGCACTATTTCCATCACATCAGGTGCACGGTGTGCAGACCATCTCTGCTGCTCTGCCTTCCCTCTCACCACTTCCACTCTTCCTGGCGAGATGGCCTTTTTTTATTATTCTTTTTTTTTTCAGATGAGGTTTGGTAGGAGATAGTACAGGTCTGTGGTAAAGTAGAGGTCAGTATTAGGAGAGATAGGCATGTAGGTTCTTACAGGCACACAGTCTAACAGGCTGCTATTTCACCCACAGTTAGCCTGGATGTTAGAGCAGTTTATAAGTAAATATCAGTGTGTAAACAGGGATGTGTGAGTAGAATTACTTATACTGGTGCAAGCAGCTCTAATGAGATTACTGGAAAGGAGCGAAGGGACATTTAGGCTGTGTTTTAGAATACGTTTTCCAGTAATTAGATGCTAAGACTGTTCTGCTAGGCAAAAATGATGGAATCCCCATGCTGGAGTTGATTAATATTAGATAAAGAGCTCATTTGAATATTGGCATGGAAAGGACAGGTTAGCTCAGGAAGTATTCTCCATCTGAGATTTCTGCAGGGCTTAAGAAGAGGAAATGGAAAGAATGATAAAAAAGCTAAAACATTAGGAAGCATTTAAGTCAAAATGTTTCCAAACAGAACTTAGGGAAATGGTCTTTTGTGAATACGTGTAACTGACAGCAGTATGTTATATGGAAGCAAATAACAGCCATAGGGCTGACTCTGCCAGATGATTCTTAAGAGCTGGATTTGGAATCCTTAAAATTTGCAGTAGTCTCTCTAGATTTTGTTTCTGGGCTTCTCTAAGCAATTGGACGTGACTGTTGTCTGGATCTGGCAGAGGAAGTGTTGCTGAATGTACTGTGTTTATTTGCTGAAGCACTTTTTTGTTACAGATATCGATGAATGCCAGTCCAATAATGGAGGCTGTGATCATTTCTGTAAAAACACTGTTGGCAGTTTTGATTGCAGCTGCAGAAAAGGATTTAAATTATTAACAGATGAGAAATCATGTCAAGGTATGTGCACTGGAGGGGCAATAAACGCAGAATAAATCAGCGCAGCTTGGACATATACTACACTGATGAAGTGATAATGGACTCCAGAATAATTTCCATGCTTCAGCTTTTGGTGTTGTTTGTTTTTTTCTTTCTAAAGCAGCTGTTGAGTTTATATATTTGGCTTGATACTATTGCAGGAGATACGCTCAATGGCACACTGAACTGCTATCTCGTAGCAACAGACATAGCATCATATGAAAAAGATCTTTATGAGGACAGTGCTTCCTCCACAACCCTTCTATTAATGATCTTAGAATAATTTACAGACATAATTTGCAGCAGAATTACTTTTTTTTTTTAATGGGACATTTAGATGCCACGAGTTAATTATTCAAAGATGAAAAAATTATAACATGATGTAAGAAATGACAGACCTGCAGACAGGCTGGAATCACTATTCCCTGAAACACCACGGAGCATGTGATTTTTAGAATGACACAGATTTCTCTTGTGAGATTTACAAATCATACTAGCTTTACTCTGTAATGCTTTGTGTCTGAAGTTAGCAATCCTGATTAAGCTGTTTAAATACATAAAAATGTAAAGGTCAAAATGGTCTGTGGCTTTGGGGAAGTACAGTACAGCCGTTTCCTAGACAAACAGTATCACAGTGTCACAGTATTACCAAGGTTGGAAGAGACCTCACAGATCATCAAGTTCAATCCGTTACCACAGAGCTCAAGGCTAGACCATGGCACCAAGTGCCACGTCCAAGCCTGCCTTGAACAGCCCCAGGGNTCTTAAACTGGGGGGCCCAGAACTGGACCCAGTACTCAAGGTGTGGTCTAACCAGTGCAGATGATGTTAATGATGAATTTGACAAAGCTGAACTCACTAACAGAAAATAATTTTCACCTGGGTTGTTGGAACATTTTTATCTGTTTGTTTTTTTTTTAAATCAGAGGACAGCTATTGCTGTGGAGCAGGCTTAGTATGAATAAACAACACTTTCAGGAGAGTTTCTGGGGGTTATTTTTTAATGGAATCTGTTGATGGATATATTTTCAAGACTTGCATCTCTGTTTTGTTCCTGTCATTTCTGTTACTTTCCCTATGTTGTTTCAAAAGTGATATCTGGAGGCATGCCAACACTAAAGGAAAAAGAACACTGTAACCTGTCAGAGCTGCTGATGTGAAGTTTTTTATCTTGCACCATGCTTACATGGTATGCATCATCACAGAATCATAAAATGGTTGTGGTTGGAAGGAACCTTAAAGGTCATTTAATTCCTACCCCATGCCATAGGCAGGGATGCCTTCTAGTGGACCAGGTTGCTCAAAGTGCCATCAACCTGGCTTTGAACACTTTGAGGGCTGCAGCCTCCACATCCAATGGAGAAAACAGGTATCTCAGCAGCTTTCAGTGACAGGTGTTAAAATCTAACTGATATAATGGATCTCTGGAAAAATTCACCAAATTATTCCAGTCATCCATCATCAGGTGTATCTCACAGAACATGGTGGTTTTCAGCAGACTTAAACCAAGCATTGCATATTCACCTAGAGTTAAAAATATGGCCCTTACTTTCATTTATGGAGAAAACCCCAAAGCAGTACTTCCTTTTGTAAACCTGTCCCTGCAGACCTTATGTAGACTTTGCTGTCAGCATTTTATTTCCTCCCATAGAAAAGAATTTATTTGAAAGATAATTGTTAAAAACAAGCAGCAGTTTTTGTGTTTGCCAAGACAAAGCCTGTTTGGCAAACTTACTGTCTTTCTGAAGTTGCCATTTCAGTATGTGTGCTAGTTTGAGCCTAGCTAGAATGTTTTGGTGAAAAGAACTAGATAATAGGCTGAGAAATGAAAACAATGGTGAGGTCTACTTCGCTCACAGTCTTGCTGAGATGTGTAAAGAAGAAAGGCAAAACATTAGATAAGGTCACTTTTGCTGTGCACTTTGCTGGGGCACTTCGCTTTGGGCTTTGCTCTCGGCTCTTTGCCTGCTGGAGAGCTGAGGCTGCTGGCTGAACTCCATCTTGCTTTCTAACCTCACCCTCCATTTGCTTTGCTGACTCACCTTGCTTCTTAATCCCCCTGGCCGACCTCCATTCTTCCTTGGGACTGGGGTAAGGTTGAGAGGGGTAGGGGGAAGGTGAGGGGGTGGTTGAGAGCCCCTCCTGGGGACTCAGGTTTCTGGGAGGGCTGTTGTGTTTCTGTGTTACCTTTTTTCACTTGTATATTTCTGTCTATAACTGTATATGCTGTAAATATCTGCTTGTAAATTGTGCCAGCTGTAAATATCAGCTTCATTCAAATTTCCAGAGCCAACTGAGTCTAGTCTGGGTGATTTCTAAAGTGTGGGGGGGCGGGGGACACCCAAACCATCACAGTATGTTATGTAATTTGCTTGAAAGACTTTGTTTGTTTTACATATGTCTGCACATCTCTGTGTCCAGCTTAGTTAGCTCATCAGTGCTCCTGGGTCAGGCTGAGCGATACTGATGTATCCCTTTAAAACCTGCAGACATTGACGAATGCTCTTTTGAACGGACGTGCGACCACACGTGCATCAATCATCCAGGCACCTTTGAGTGTACTTGTAACAAAGGATATGCTCTTTATGGCTTCACACATTGTGGAGGTGAGTTGTAAAAAGACACTACAGGCCCTGCTGACAGAGTGCGGTTGCCACAGGTCTAACCAGCATCTGTGCAAAACACAAGCCTATGTGTATGCAGTAAGCAGACTGAGTAAATGTTACTCCTTGCCATGATAAGGAGACATAGCAAAATTAGAAACTAATCCTGCTCATTTTTGTCTTTGCTTAAATGATTTCCCCTTTCCACCCTGAACCAAGAAAGCACCTCTGACTATGAGAGCAAACTGATACTTTTTGCACCTGGATATGAAAGCAATAATTTGATAGAATTTTCACATGCAGAAGTCATTGACTTCAATGAAAAGTCAGCGGAATAGGACCTGAAAAATGGGAAGCTTTGAATGAGTTAGAAAATAATGGGTTTGCAGGCTGCCCTTGTGCATGTGTCAGATCTTCCTATGAGGTAGATTGGGATTTAGCTGATGTAGTACCACTGATTTACATCGGCCAAGATTAATAGTCTAAATATTTTATATCTTTCCTACAAGGAAAGCTCAAGGAAAGAGAGAGAATGGTGTTCACAGAGCCTTGATGTATGGCAAGTATGAATATTTATGTGACAAATTCCCAGAATGAACATGAGGAAACATAAGTAACCGGATACTAAATGGCATTAAACCTGTTTTACGGCAAGACCTTACAGACTCCAGCTGTTTACTTAATTCTGAGTAAGACCTATTTATTTCTGAGGCAGAATGAGCACACCTGAACTTAGAGATAGCAATGCAGAGCTCTCTGTGTGTGTGTGATGTTCTAACCTCTGCTTCTTGAAAATCTGCAGAGAAGATTACGGGGCTACAACATCTCCATTATATCCTGATGAACAGGGAGTCATGCCTGGATGGGGATTAACACTGTGTGTTCTACTTGCTAAAAGAAATCTGTTCTCATTATTAACTCCTTTGCATTAATCCAAGTTCTTTTCCCTGCCAGTGAGGTAAAGGACCTGTAATTTTGCTGTTGGCTGCTAAGTGACCTCTTTATATTGTACTCCTGTGTAGGAGATATAAATCCTTGTGCCATATTGAGTCCTTAATTTACTGGCAATTGCAGGCTGTGCCAAGACTGGCAGGAATTCTGCATATACACCTCCTGACCTGTAAAGAAGAGGTCATTAAGTGCTGGAGATAATGGGTTAACACTGCATGCAGCATCCTTACAGAAAGGTCAATGAAAACCTAAGATTTGGACCAATTTTGTGACTTTGTCTTAAATAGAAATAGCAATTGAAGATGCTCTCTTCTTTCTGCATTACTCTTCTGTTACTAATTTCCTACCTATGCTGTCTCAATTATGTCTCAGCATATTTTTCTCCAGAAATCAGCTCAGTTTTGTAATCTGTTTCACAGTATTTTCTAACAAATTGTTACCTATCTAGAGGGAGGAGCAAATGTTTGGGAAGAGCAGTGACAAGAACTTGTTATTGCTATTAAGAAAAGTGTATGAAGAAATAGCTACTCTCAATTGCACAGACTTTCTGGACTCACAAGGGATTTGATGGCAGCCTGCTAGGTTGGTGTACAATTGCCATAAAGCTACTGGTGGCAAGTGAAGCAGTTATCTGGGTGGATTGGAGAAACGGAGGCATAGAACTTTACATTTCCCTTTGTTGAAATTCATGAGATTCCTGTTATCCCATTTCTCCAGCCAGTCAAGGTCCCTCTGAATAGTGGCACAACCATCTGGTGTATCAGCCACTCCTCCCAGTTTTGTATCATCTGCAAACTTGTTGAGGGTGAACTCTTGTCCCATCGTCCAGGTTTAATGAAGAAGATAAATAGTATTGGCCCCAGCAGTGACCCCTGAGATACACCACTGGTGATTGGTATCCTCAGCATCAGCCTGCAAGTTTGCACCCAAGGCAGTGTGTTGTGTTGTCAGTACTTTCTCCTCCTGTCAGCGTTTATTTAGCAGGACAAGGTCCCGCAAATGGATAACTGGGGAAAATAGAAAAGGGACAATGGTGATACAATGGTATTAATAGCTCCTGTGGTATCAAATGGCATTTCAGAGCAGTTGTATCTGTCTGAGAGGATTGGTCAGTATGAAACCTGTCCTTGTTGCCTGCCTTTATTCCAAATTAGAAATATTAATTATCCAGGCACAGTGCAATGCAGGCTTCATTTGGACTCCTTTTCTTCGAGTTAATTTGTTAGGCTATTGCTGAGGCTGGATATTTCTGGGTGTGGTTTATGGACCTACCCTACTATCTTCCCTTTGACAATATTTGATCGATTTTTGACATTTATCAGAGCATTTCCATGAAGGCAAAACTATTTCAAAGTGGGCATCTACATAGCATTCATAAAACCTGTTCCAACCCCTGTTAGGCAGTACTTGTATACACATTTACCTAGTGGTGTCAGGGCGCAGAACTTTAGGAGTAACTTTCTAAAAGCATTTTTGCCTTTCCTCTGTAGACATTAACGAATGCAGTGTCAACAATGGTGGTTGCCAACAGCTATGTGTGAACACACAGGGAGGCTCTGAATGCCTGTGTCACTCGAACTACAAATTACACTGGAATAAAAAGGATTGTGTTGGTAAGGCATCTGGTAAATGTACTTCTGCTCCTGATGTGTCTGATGGACATGTGGTTACAGTCAAATCTGAAAATCTTGATCTGTCCAGTCAAGTGACCATGAGTTCTGGGTATTTCACTTCACTTTTTTACTGAGGCATGATGATACTGGTGTTGAAACTGGTAAAAACAAGCAACCTCCCACAACAAAAAACCCAAAACAAAACAGGAGATACTTTGAGGGATGTTGATGCTTTCTTTCCCATGCTTGTATCTATCTCATTCTTCTATTTCCTTTTGATTCTCTGTATATGAAAGTTTGCTGATCATAGTTTTACCTGAAAGGAAAGGACTTGTGTGGTGGGATCTTTCAGGGATTTTATTTTGCTTTGATTTTCTTTCTAAACAGCATATTAATTGCATGGGTGCTCTCAGGTACCAGCTACAAAAGCAGCTGCATGGCAATGTATTAGTAGACTGTACATAGATGGTTTGCCTCTGTGAGTATTTGTTTTATCCTGTTTAGAGACAAAGGGTCCATTGCCTGCTAATATCTCATCTAAGGTATTGCTGCACTGCAATAAGAGTGGTGGGAGTGATAGATGTTTCCTAAGCTGCTCTTCAGATGTCCAGGTATTTTCTGGTAAGTGGAAAGCCTCAAAAGCAAGCATGTAGAAAGGGTAAAAGTAGTAAACTTCCTAATTCTCATGGAAGCCCCCAGAAGCAGACAATTAACAAGGACCTTTCCTCTTTCACTATAGATAATGAAGGGCTATATCCCTGCCAGTGTCCCAAGAAAGCCCCCCCTTACTCTGTCTTTTATAACTGCTCTACCCTCAGATTCCCTTTTCATGACAACTCTCTGTTTGAAGCTGGAGATGACAGAGCAGAATTCTCTGTGCTCCCTGGGCCATTCCTTAAGTGGCCCTGAGAGTCACTGCTGAATGGGGTGAAGGCATTCCAGCCCTGCGTGGGGTCTAAGATTTTGCCCACACAGTCCCTCCACTCCACAGGATGCAACACACAGACTTGCCTGCTGCTCATGGCTGAGGTGCTGCTTTTCTTCCTGAGTCCTTTAGATGGCTTAGGAAGGGCCAAGCTCTAGTGTAGAATGTTTTATGAAGAGGTTGGAAAAGGTGAAGATGATGTTGCCACCCCAAAAAATTAAAAATGCCTTTTGTAGTACAGGAGCCTTCATTCTGTATCTTTACTGTCTGTCTCTATGATTTCTCTGTTAGGAACACAAGATGCCTACACTCTCACCTGTGGCAGGTCATCTCAGCTTAAGAAAAGGCAGCAAAATACAAATGCTTCCAGCTGGCTAGGTAATCACTAGATTTACTGTTGCACCATTTGAACGATTTCTTTTAATAGATAACTGTGAAATAAGGGTGTTTCTGTGGACTTTCCCTCTCCATTCGTGGTTACAGCAGGAAATTCACCTTATACTGCTTCATCAGCATCACTCAAGCTAAGATTTAAAAAACCAAGGAACAAGAAGAAGACCAGTTGTGAAACAAATCAGTAGGCCAGGAGTGTTTTCCTTCCTTTGAGACACCCAAACTGCACAGTGCTGGCACCATACAATGCATTTAGATTGAGCTGCTGGACAGTAAAGTTTAGAAAACATTTAAAACTAACCAGATGAGAAGTGCTATTTTTTTATAGCTATAAACTACTTTCCAAACTGGTTTGGAGTATCTTCTTTGACTTCAGCTAACCTTTCTTTTGTTCATCCAGTAGCAGTTCTGGGCTTGATCTCTTCCTTCTTTTCTTGTATATGTTTTTTTTTTTTCTCAGTTCCAATAGTGAACCAGCTTCACAGCAAGAGGAAGCTGGCATCTCTTGAGGTTTTCTGTGATGATCACTTTTTCACTTTTGATGTCATCATCTTTTCTGCTGTCATTGATGTGCTGGGACATGAGGGTTATCTACATTTTCTATTCTGTTCTCAAAAATAACGTGTCATTGTTTCTTCCCAAAGATACTTCAGCCATCAAGATAAGCGTAACCTTTAAATTAAATCAAGGAAAATGTAGTTTGAAAAAGACTGAGATGTTTCAAGAAGGTCTGGAACAGGTGACACCAGGTATGGATACAAAAATGTAGATAAGCAGGTTAGAGCCATAGGTCAGGGGTTGTTAATTGCTCCCCAGATTACGAAGTACACCGTAAGCAAAGCACAGAGGTCTGAAAACCTTTTGCTTTTCAGTGACCTCACGAATCACACTTCTTCCTAGCACAGCTCTCGCAGTGTTTTTTTTCAGATCATAGGACAGTCCTGTGACAGCCTTAACAGTCATGCTGGGAAAGCCCTCCTTTGCTCATACCAGTGCTAATAAATTCTCAGTAAAATCAACCATTCTTTTCAATCTTTCTGTTATTCCCTTTCTCACCTGCTCCTTAATGTCTGATACCTTGGTGAAGAATCTCCCAACCTTTTATGCTGACTTCGTTGCCAAAGGGTTGTTCCTCTTTTCTCTTGTCCACATTCTGTACTTCAGCAGCCCCAGATGGGTCAGCTCTTCCATCTGTGCCAAGGCAGAAAGTATAGCCTAGGAATTCACAGTCAGCAGAAAATGAGGAGGAGTATGTGTGTGTGTATATATATGAAAAAAAAAAAGAAGCTAGGGGAAGAAGTCACTAAACAATATGATGAATCAGCATGTCAGTTTGTTTGTCCTTAGGAAGAATAACTGAGAAACTATGCTGGGTGCTCACTGATAGGTTGTATACACCAGAACTAAAACTTATTCTGGGTGTTTTCTTTAAATCTTATTTCCTCATTGAAACTTTGACAGTGGTCTCCAAATGTCCTGTATATGCAGCCACTACTTAATTTAAACACCATTTTAAACATCATTTTAAACTCCAGTAGCCTGTCTCATGCAGACAGTGTCATGGTTTTAAGATGCTTTGCGTAGTACAAAACAAATGTGCTGCTAGCAGAACCTGGGGGAAGTGGGCTGGGCACTGCGGCCAAGCTCTCATCCTAGCAGTGAAGGACCAACTGCAAAGCCAGAGTCTCTGCCTGACACTACATCTGTAGGTGCACTGGATTTGTGATTCTATAGGAAAATGTAGCAGTTGAGAAACTGGTCAGACTGTTTACAGGTACGTGGAGTTGATCATTTGCTCCCGTTCTACTCTGCATGACAACATATGCCCTGAGCACTAGTAAATGTTCGATAACAAAGCTGGCCAAGCTTTTGCTTCCTTTAATTTCGTTTGTGCAGAGACACGCAATTCAGTAATGGAGAGCTTTCACTATGTAAACCTAACCTGCAGCACTGGCAAGAAAGTACATGGAGCCCTCAGTAGACTGACAGCAACTAGAGAAACTTTTATCACTGCGGACTTTGAGCTTGAAACAAGCCGAAAGGAGGTGACAGGTTGGTTGGAAAATAATTCAAGGTGCGGTTTGAAGCTTCTTGCCATTTGCTCCTTAATTTCTGTATTTTTCACTTCTCTCTGTATGCCAAATGATAATAAAAAGTATCTCCTGTTTTGAACATGAATTGTACTGCTTCAAAAAAGAGTGAGGGATGGGACTAGTTTCAAAGATCAAAGAACTGCCCGTAGGTTAAAGTCGTGCGGTCCAATTAGGTTTCTTCTAGCCTAATGGTGTTGTCCTTCAGGATTTCACAGAAGTTGCTTCCTTACTGATTTGCATTGGTTGGTCTTTTGAATTGGGTGGATTTCTGTGTGTGGTCACTTAGAGCAGCTTTTACCCTTGGTACTTTTCAGACACATGTGATGTGCGCTGTGCACGGAAGAAGACTGAGAAGAGGTTCCGTAAAACCATTCGAACCTTGCGGAAAACAGTCAGCAGGGACCAGTTCCGCATCCGCGTCTCTGGTGTGGACCATGAAGTGGCCAGAAAGTCTCTCAAGCTGTCAGAGACACAGCAGTCTTGTGGTGTAGGACAGATGCATGTGGGTAACAGATGTGGTAAGTAAATGTAAATTAGGAACAAACCACCACGTGTGTTTTACTTGGGTCTGGTGAGCTTAGAGGGAGCATGAGATGCCAGTCTGGGAGTGAGAATGGTTATGTGGGAAGTAGGGGTCACTGTGCTACTAAGATGTGCTTCTCTGTGTGTTTACTGTTGGCAACATCTGTATTATAGAGTAGAACAAAGGCACAGTGCAGTACAGGTTGCTGCAGTTGATGCACACAGTAAACTCAAAGGCAGACAGAGTGGGAGTGACATCAGGTGCCAATGGCCTTGACATGACCAGTGTTGTTTTTAAGACTACATTCAATATCCAGTGCATCGCTGCGTTTATGAACCTGTGAATGTTTCATTTCTTCCTTGTTCCAAAGAAAAGCAGATTTTGATGCACTCACATTCTCTTTGGTGACTAAGCCTGGAGTCCCAGAGAACCTTCATGGTGGAGTTACAAATTCACGGAGAATAGCCCAATAGTGAGAAAAATCTTAATTATCACGGCACTGGAGAACGCCAGGATAATGCAACCTATAATAAATGCTTCCAAAGCACAAAAGTTAAGGAGAGGGGTCAGATGTTATCTTAACAGATGCCTAACAACCATGACAGCTAATTCAGGCTGCATAGAGTAGAAAGCATGTAGGTGGTTTTGTGAATCAGCAAAGCTTTAAGATGCTTGTCAGATTGAATTAGCATGTCATCCAGCAGCAACTCATTTGGCCTCAAAGTAGATTTTCCCAATTGAATTTTGCTAACTCTGGTTCATAGAATAGAAGAAAACAGTCGATGTTGTTTAAAACATCTGTGTAAGCAAGCAGACTAGGGAATTGCTCAAGTGTTCTGTTGGAAAAAGCTGTAAGTTGGTGGGGTTTTTTTTGGTTTTTTTTACCATTGTAATAAGTCTGAAAAACTCTGGGAAGTTCACCAAGATGAGCTTACATAGATGTTTTCAAGCTGTTGTGTCGAATGCTGGAAGAAAGCTTTGAAAATAAACGTTTCAGTCCATTGTACAGAGCACAGTATAACTTTCAAGTCACTTGTGACTCAATCTGGAAGAAGTAGCAATTAAGTTACAGTTTCTGCAGGTGGAAGAGGCAACACGAGTTACAGTTAAGAATTGGAACAACAAAGAAATTGGAATTTTTAGGTAGCTACAGAACTAACCTAATTTCTCCTTGCAAGTGAGAAGCTTACATGGCATTTCTGTGCTAGTTCAGATAGAAAGAGAGCTTTTGGAGAGTGCTTAGGAGGATCTTTAGGATGGTGAGCACAAATAGCCTGTCCACGGTTAACGTAGAAACACTATGCATATAAGGACAAACGTTTTGAAGGACAATGTGCAAATGTCAAGCCTCTTCTGTTGCTGAATTGGTGCCACAGTTTGCTCTGGACACCTTAACTGATGCTGCTCTGAGCAGTGAAATCACTAAGTGAATCTTCCTTTCTTTAGCTGAAATATTCAGATCACATCCATGTGTAGATTTGCTGTGATTGAACAGGATATGGAACTTGGATCACAGCCTTTTATTTGCAGGGATGCTATGAAAGGTCTCCCCATCCATTTGTATGCTCCCCACTTATTTCTATTAAACATACAGAGACTTAGCATCTTTGAAGCCTCTCTGCATGCTTTGTCGGATTGCTGGAAGTTGGACAGAAAGTTGACTGGTTTCTGAGGGGACATAAAAGTAGAGAGCTGCAGTGTTGTTACACACGCCTCATTTGCTCAGAAAAAGCTGATTGTCCCTCTCTGTAAGGTGAAGGCGGCACTCGGCGGCGGCTGCTGCTTTGGCTGCCAGTTAGGAGGAGCTAAAAAGTAGATTGGGGAGAAGAGAATGGAGTGGGAAGAGTGTGGAAGAAGAGGAAGAAGCTAACTCAGGGATATGCATGGAAGAGTCGGGGCTTTTGAGTTGTTTTGATCTCATTGTTTTGCAGAGCCGCCGAGACCTTCTGGACAGGCTTGGGGCCCAGATTACCTAGATGTGCTAATGTCTCTGGGGGGAAAGTGACTCCATAGCAGGAGAAATGAGTCAGCACATGGACTCAGTGCAGGTGGTGGATGTGATCTCTGGACAAGCAGAGTACTTAGGCAAAGGGATACTGCTCGATCTGACCAGAGGAGCAGGAAGAAATGATGAAACAAAGTAAGCCTAGGGACTTACTAAGTCTTACTTACAAGTAAGTGAAGTGCAGGTTTCAGTTAACTGTTTTCAGAAGCAACCCTACATTAAAAAACCAAAAACCAAGAAACCAAACAAAAAAAACCCAACTCACCTTGGACTGACAGAGTTGTTGATTCAGTCAGTTTTGTTTTGGTCCTCTTCCTGTTGTAGACTTCTCCTAGCACAGCACTCCTTCAAACATAAGTTGCGTCTGAGCAATGTAAGAGGGAAAGTCAAGCTCCTACTCTGACAGCTTTTGTCTTGGCTAACAGGCCCGCAGTTGCAGCAGCAAGCTGAACTTCATTTCATTCTGCAATGCTGATGGAATTTTTTTCCCCTCATTTTCCTGTCTTAATTCCCATTGTTTGCAGTGGAGCAGCACAGAATGTAAGCTCCAGAAAGGCACCAGGAACAGAATAGATGTGATTTCCAAGGTATTTCGTCACTCTTAATAGGCTGAATAGTTACATATGTGTGTCTGCTGTTCTTTAAACAGCTGTTGATGGTAAAAGGGCATTCACTGGTGATCCAGATTGGCCTTTACTTCAAACTTGCTTTTTAACATACAGTTCTTTTGGGGATTTTCTGATCCTTTAGAGTTGAATGTATGCATTACCTGCTTCACTTGGTATTTTTGTGTTGGATACATGAATACTTTAAGAGGTGGAAGGAGGCAATGAAAACTACCATTTCCTGAAATTGCTGTGTAAAAGGACATGTGAGCATGCCCTTGCAGTCACAAGTGGATTCACCCAAAGAGCTGTCACTTCAGAGAAGAGCAAGCATGAGCAACACCCGTTTAGGCACTGCTTTGATATAAATGCTGGGTGGCTTTATCTTCTAGGGGGGCTGTTGATGCATTTCATTGCTCAACGTTCAGCAGTTTTGTCCCCTTAGTTCAGAAGATGCAGATAAAATATTAATGCTTTATACAGCATGAACCACATCTCAGAGCTTAGATGTGGTATGACACTGGCATTAGAGAAGTATGGGAAATACTGAAAGAGAGAAGCAAAGTGTTGCTTGCCTTTGCAGTTGTGTTATACGACAGAGGACTCTGTCAGGTGTTTGTTACAGTTTTATGGAAATCTGACAAGAGGAAATAAATTACCAGTGCTAGAAGGACTACTCTTTTTTTCTGCTAACTGCTTGCTCTGACAGTCATAGATTTAAGACATGAATCTTTAGAATGTGTAGCCGTGCCATGTGACCTAAGTATGTGAACTGCTAAAACACAGTAACTAAAAAGATGCTGCTTCAGAATCGATTTGCATCAGTTGTTGGTGATTCTCCTTATAAAGTCAAGGCATCATTCTTAAGAAAGTGGTGAATTGGTGGATCGTGACCTCCTTTATGAGGTTCACCTTCTCAGCCACTGAGATACTACGGCATTTGTCTACAGGAGCAAATGCTCAAAGGCTAACGTGTTGAAAAGAGGGGAAAAGCCTTTAAATGTCTTTGTAACTGTTAATCCTGGTTCCCTGTGGGCCCCTCTCCCCCCTCCCCTTTTCTTCTTGTTTTTGCATCAGAAAAGCTTTCACATAATTTTTTTTCCCTTCTTTAAAACAGCTGCATGAGACTCAAGACCAGGTTTTAAATGGGTATTGAAGCCAAACAAAGACAGTAGCTGCAGAAATGAAGTCTACTCGAGGCAATTGGCTCTTTTGTTCATTTGGAGAAAAACAATCGGGTTTCAGAAAAAAGGGGCAAAGACAGCCAGTGAAATTCTGATTTAATGTCATCATTTGCAAACCTTCAGATCTTGTCTTGACTGGGTATTTCCCATATGTCAGGTGGGACCATGCAGTTTCTAGTTCTGGGAAACGAGGCTCATTTTTCATTTCATTTAAACAAACGACAGGAGAATTGTGAACTCAGAGAAATGTTCCTTGGTACAGAACTAGAACATCTGATGCTTCTGCCGCATCTTTTTTCTTTCAGAATTCAGTTATGCAATGCCTCTAAGAATTCCCCGTTTTGAGGGTCTTGGTGGTGTCCAAAGAGATCTTTTTAGGTTTACTTCCTCAGAGCAAATTTAAAAGAATCAGACACTTCATCTAAATCTGCCCCGATTGTTTAGTAAACTGAGCTTTATTTCACAGGGAGCTCGACGATATTACAACATCCACTTTAAAGGCAAGTAAAAGGTACAGGTGATGAAGTTGTCAAGAGAGACCTGATGGGATAAGTTCTCATATGTAACATTTCCACGTAGGTGCTGGTTTGGTTCTTGCCTGGGGCAGGTTTACTTCGAGTTCTGTTAGCTGACTTACTGTTATGCCATACCCTGAGCTAGTTCAGGAAACCTGAAGAACAGTTTTAAGGATAAATTTGTATGGTTTTACAAGTGTCAGTGTGAAGTAGCATATTTTTCAGAACAAAACCAAACCAAAACCACACACACATCCCCAGTGCAGAATAAAGAAACAAAACAAAAAACTTGATATGTGGTTAAAATGAAGGGAAAAAAGACAGGTTGAGGGGAAACGGCAAAGAGCAAATAGTCTCCAGTGAGGCCACTCAGAGCATTGATTTCTCATAGAACCATAGAGATTTTTGAGGGAAGGAGACTCGTGTTGGTCTTTCCATTGCTTCTGGGTTTCTGAAGTCAGCAGCCACTTCTCAAAGTCACCTTTACTAACCTTGGTTGTCTTTCCTTGTCACAGAATTGTAAATATTGCTCTTTCCTTGCCCTCTTAGGAGCGCCGCAATGAAAGCCTTAATTCATTCATGTTTGTTGAGTTGCATGAAGAGCACAGAGATGAGTGTTCTGCAGGAATGTTTATAAAATGAAGAAAGGCTTGAAAAGTGTAGGGGCAAATGAATGTATGTCCTTATGAGAGCAGAAGTGATGTGTGGTGGAGAAAGTTAGAATGAGGAGCTGGGGCTGGCTCACTGGCTTTCATCGCTAAGCTCCAGAGCGTTTCTTAACCTGCTGTGTTTCATTTTTAAGTTAAGGAGGAACACTCCCTGTTCTACTCGATGCATCAGCCAGAAACAAAACTCTCCATCATTGGTCATGACCGGTAGTTAATGCCCTGTTTGTTGTTAGTCATATATCCTGAAATGAAGCCAAGGCCAATTTAACTTTCTAACAAAACAGCCATTCACCGAGTGATTTATTGGAGCTATAAACTAAAACTAACAGTTTATTATCGTAACAGGTCTTTAAAAGGACAGAATTTTTCAGCACAGCTGAACAACTGCAACAGTGTTTTGTGCCTTTCCACAGCAGGGCAATTATTAAATTCTGGTGCTGAGGCCAGCTCTTTTGTGACAAGTTTGAAACCTAGGATTTTTCAAAGGTACTCACAAATACTGCAGGGCTTGCCAGGTAATAGTGAGAGCTGTGTTTAAGTGAAATCAGTCTGATTGTGTGAGTGATATCTGTGCATGCAAAATGCACCAGTCTAGTGCACAGATTACCGTTATCCAAGATCCAGTGTCAGAGGAATGGCAGGAATATTTCTGCTTTAGAATCTTTGAGGCACAGATGATGGTTAGCTTAGCAATTCTGCACAATTAGTTACTGTGCTTGAGGTTTTCACACAATTTGGTAACATTAATGTTACAGAGTATTAGCATACAATAATATTAAGATTAAAATACAGAAATCTGGAAGTGCATTTTTGGCATCTCAGGTGCAATGCTAGATTATGTCATCTTGGAGGAACACAGGAGGTTTTTTTTCAGCTAGAAAAAGGAGATAATCACTACATAATTGCACTGCTCAGATTAAACAGCAAATGTGCAGCCTTGCAACAAAGCATGAAATTCATTCCAGCTTGCAGAAGAGCTCACCAGCACCAGAGGTTACCAGTGTCTGTTTCAGTTCTGTGGGGTACTTTGCGTGTATTAAGTTCTATCTGTTGTTAACACTGAGCTCTGAATCTCTGGCTCCTGTTTCTCAAATTAGCAGCAGAGTAGCTTCACTGTGGGGTTTCAGGTCCCATGCAGGCTCACTAACATACCTTCACCTATAATGTACAGGTTGCAGGAAGTGTGTTCCTTCTCTTCTAGATCAGTGCTCACCAGGTGAATATTCTCCTGATGGCTTCAAACCCTGTCTGCCATGTCCCCTTGGAACATACCAGCCTGAGGCTGGCAGAGTGTCTTGCTCTCCCTGTGGAGGAGGTCTAACAACGAGACATAGCGGTGCGGCCTTGTTTCAGGACTGTGAGACCAAAGGTAAGGTGAAGATTTATTTGATGCACTGCATTGCTCTGAGGCAAAAGTAACTGTTGGTGCCACAAGTGAGGCATGCAGAGAAGCGTCATTCTGCATTCAAGGACCTCTCCTATGAGACCAGCTGTCTCACACTTGGCTGACCTGGTGTGGCAAGGAATGCCAATAAAACCTCAATTCTCATTTTTATACAAGACTTCAGAAGGGGTCAGGAGATACAGGGAAGCTGGTCAGTGAAGTCACTGATCTGTGAAGACTCATATAAAGGACCAGCAGGGAGAAAAAGAAGTCTAAATAAAAACATCAAGACCAACGTATCATAATAACATTTTGAGGTTTAAGCACAGCAGCAACATGAGAATGTCAAGGAGAGAATTGCTGTTTCTTCATGTTTGTAAAGAGAAACGGGCTTGGATACCTTGGTATATACCTAAAACTTAACCTCACAATAACTCAGACATCCCTCTCTATTTGATCACAGTGGAGCTGACATTCAGTTGGCTCACAAGATTTTTCTTGCAGGAATGAAAATCAGTTGAAGATTATGTCTCTAAAAATTACATATTTTGCTAGTGTCTTAGTTATCTGGACTAGAAAAAGCTGAAAGACTGCTATGAAGCTGCCTTTGAAAATGTTAATACAAATATGCATCTGTGGAGAGAAATGAAATGCCATCAGTGTAATGGTTTGCTCATTGTCTTACAGCATGGGTGAAAGAACGTCCCTTATATCAAAATCCCCTGAAGAAAAAGGTGTTAGTAGAAAGCCTGCTGCTGTAGAGTAGAAATAAGGGATGGAACTAAGGTCCTGCTGCAAACATTTAGTAGTGGTTTGGATTAAGAGATCTCTCTAGTGTTAGTTAAGGTATGTTTACTATTGAGAACTGCAATACAACAGAAGAATTGTGCAGTGAGGTTGAAGAGTTAATGTTATTGGTATTAACTATTAATTAAGTTATTGGCATTAAGTTATTGGTATTAATTAAGTTGTGCCAGGGGAAGTATAGGCTGGATGTTAGGAGGAAGCTCTTCACAGAGAGAGTGATTTGCCATCGGAATGGGCTGCCCAGGGAGGTGGTGGAGTCACCGTCCCTGGGGGTGTTCAGGAAATGACTGGATGAGGCACTTAGTGCCATGGTCTAGTTGATTGGATAGGGCTGGGTGCTAGGTTAGACTGGATGATCTTGGAGGTCTCTTCCAACCTGGTTGATTCTATGATTCTAATGTGATAGCTAATAGATTTATTTTTTTTAACCTTTATTTTTTTTTTTCAGTGAGGAGTCACTGACTCCATAACTGCTCTTGTTTCAGACTTGATTTTAAGAAGTTAACATTAAAACACATGTTAAAAACCTTGGACGAAGAGAAGAGGAACTGATTTTGGGTTTGTTTAACATAAACAAATCCAGCTCTATAAATGAAGTTCAGTTTTCAAATTGGAGTAGAGATTAAAGGATTTTTATTTATTAACTAGAATGAAGAGCTCAAGGATTTGCATGTGGAAGAGGTCACATGAGGCATGGAATCACAGATGCAAGAACTATTTGGAACTTGTCTGAAGCATTTGGACTAGGGGGTGGGACATGTAGGGAAGGACTCCAGGCTGAACTGACTTACAAAGGTCAACAAAACTGGAGTTATCTGAGAGCCAGCAGAGCTTAAAAGGAACTGTACAGCACAGAAAACTGCATTTGAAAGGCAAGGTAGTAAATTGTCTTGATGTTGAGCAGAGATAGG
Source organism: Tricholaema leucomelas (assembly GCA_013400475.1). NCBI lineage: Eukaryota > Metazoa > Chordata > Aves > Piciformes > Lybiidae > Tricholaema lacrymosa > Tricholaema leucomelas. The sequence continues at coordinate 1,388,560 of WAAF01018538.1, read as the reverse complement.
TAAACTTGCCAAATGAGGTACAAAGCAACAGGAAAAGAGGTTTTTTAATTCCACAAAGTTCAAGGAGAAGAGAAGTAAGGTGGTGATGCATAATATATATGGTTGATGCTCTTGCCTGCTTTCTGTCAGGTTTCAGTACAAATGGTGGTGGGTGCGGATGCAGAATTGCTGAGCAAAAATCAAACTAAAAGAAGTGTATTAGAGATAAGAAAATCCTCCCGTCAGCACGCAGGGAAGTAGAGAAATGTTGCAAGTCTCTGCTTGTTTATCTCATGTTTAAAACTTCCACAAAATCTGTTACACTCATGAAACAGTTTGTATGTCAGAATGGGATCTCTCTCTGGTGATGCAGGAGGTGCTTTCAACAAGTCCCTGGAGGGCTATAACTTAGGTTTGTCGCTAACATGATGATTTACATGATGTGATGAAATAAAGTAGCAGCAGATCTGGTAGAGGTACCTGTACTCTGAGTTGTTTCAAGACAGTGTGGTCAGGAGAGAAGGCAGCAATATATCAGTTCAGATGCAATGTGCAACTTGTAGAGGACCTAAGTCTTTCACCTCTGCCTGTGGTGAGCTGATCACAGGAGTACACTGGGATGCAGCAGCTGGGCATGAACTGTTGGGCATAAACTGAGAGGAAAGGTTTAGTTAGTATTTCCACATACAGTTCATCTTCCAAGTCAAACGTCAGCGGATAGATCACTCGGTAACACTGTCCTGCTTGGTGTCCTGCTTACAAAATCACGGTGCTTATACTCACCCCCACATATCTCTTTATAACTGCTTCCACACAGAACTACTCTGTAGTGTTGTGTTTGGGACTTTTGCACAAAGCGAGGTGTTAAACAAAACCCTTTTCAGTTACCTCTGCTTCATCATCCTCATAGCTTATGAATATGCCATCTCAGTTACTGCAATTATACTAGGTCCTAGGCAAATGCTGAAAACCCCACTCTGATGTGCTACTGACGTTTGGCGTTTTGTTTTAACCATGCTGCATACTGAATGACTCTCCAGTTCAGTGTTCACCTGGCCACTTCTATAACACCACCACTCATCGGTGCATTCGCTGCACAGTTGGGACCTACCAGCCTGAGTTTGGACAAAACTATTGCATTTCGTGCCCTGGAAACACGACTACTGATTTCGATGGGTCAACAAATATAACACAGTGCAAAAGTAAGTGTAGCAAAACAGTTTTGGTAGTCTCTTGGAATAAAAAGACGGGGATGTTAATATTCAGAGTGACTGGAAGGGCAAAATTCAGCTTTGCTCTGGGGAGCTTGGGGAGAAGGCAGTGGTATTGCTCCTCTTTTGCTGCCAGCCTGCATCTCATTGATGACACAAGGCTTACTGGGATCCATGAGAGGCCGTTTCTGCAGGCTTTGCCTAGTCTTGGGTACTGTGTTGCTTTTTCAGATCGGCAGTGTGGAGGTGAACTTGGTGACTATACTGGATATATCGAATCACCAAACTATCCTGGGGACTATCCTGCAAACACTGAGTGCACCTGGAATATTAATCCACCACCAAAACGCCGCATTCTGATTGTGGTTCCAGAAATATTTCTCCCGATAGAAGATGAGTGTGGAGACTACCTGGTGATGCGAAAAAGCTGTAAGTCTGGAATGATATCTACTGAGGCACATGGTATCTATCTCAGTGTGCAACACAGGTTTCACACATGCCTGGCTGTTTACATAAATTAAATGTGGCCTGACAGTCCTCTGCTTAGAAATTTCACAAATTGAGAAATCCAACTTGGTAGTGCTGCTCCATAGCTTCAGGAGAAACAAGGGTGCAAGGCTAAGATGTGTCAGTGAACTCCAAGAGAAATATCCTTAAGAAGGGGCAGATGGCTCAAGTGAACTAGGCATGAGTTATGCTAGGTAATTCTAGCCTGGGTTAGGAAAGAGAAGATACTGGGCTAGTCCCTGCAGGTGCTTGATGTGTAAATAAACAGCTTCCATTTCTAGCATAGGCACATCCTCCAGACAGTAAACGTTTTTTGGTTTTGGAAAAGGGGAAATATTCCTTGACAAAAGTGACTCGTTGATGGCCTGCTGCATTTTGAGGAGTTTTATTAACAGCAGCATTTCTTGCCATGGCAGCTTAACCTATTTTCTGACTGTTAGTAAGAAGTGCTGTCAGATGACTGCCTGTTGCATGTTTTCCTCAAAAGCTTCTTCCAACTCGGTGACCACGTATGAAACCTGCCAGACCTACGAACGCCCTATAGCTTTCACTTCCAGGTCTAAGAAGTTGTGGATCCAGTTTAAGTCGAATGAAGGGAACAGTGCCAAAGGATTCCAAGTTCCTTATGTGACATATGATGGTAAGCAAGTGCGAGTTAGTCCTGGGTGTGTGGACTTGTGCAGCTGCAGCAGTGCAGAGCTGCTTGTGGGCTCCTTGACCGTGTGAAGCAGCTGTGTAACCCAGTGCTCTCAGCAGCGTCGCTTGGAGACTACTTCCAGTAACCGTTTTCACTTTAAGCTAGTTTAAGGAATTCTGCACTGAAGTGCAGTCATAAGTGCCACTGTATTGCCAGTCTTCCACGGACCAAAACAAAGAGCTGAGATTCTGGGCTCCAACCTGCAAAATGCAGAGCTTAGATATTTCATCTATTCTTTGGCCTTTGCAGTTCAGGGTTGCTTCAGGTTGCAGCAGAAAAAGGCCCTAGTGCCTCTGATTTACCATGTTGCTGCTATCACCTCTAATATAGTATCAGACAGCACAATACATTGAGAAGCAGCTTGAATGGCAAGAATTTCTTTCTATCCTTGTCAGTCACCAGGAGTGAGACTGAAGCTGAGACTTTGCACTTCAGTTAAGTGATGTGAAAATAACATGGCATGTTTCTGTTCACACTGGATTGCTTGTGAAGGAGCTGTCCTTGTTGTGATCTGCAGTTTCATCAACAGCAAATAATTTTTCAGGGAAGCCTACTCTTTTTGAAGCAATTCAAGTTTTGGTTAACCAGGGAGTTTGCCTTTTTAGAAAGCTTCCTCTTACTTGGGTTTTCTTGGTTTCCTTTTAACTGTAGAAAGAAGCCAATTAGTTGTGGGAATTCACAGATAAGTTTCCCACAACTAATTGACTGCTTGGTTACAGTATGCACTACAATCCTAGATGCATTGTGATCTTTTTTTGTGCCTTTGACAAGGTGATTTTGAGCAGCTTAGCAGAGAGCACTGGTTTCATAGTAAACACTATTGGTAGTTTCTTTAGAGAAGAGAACTTGGAATATTTTTGAACTGCTAATATGAGAGTCAAGTGCTACTGGTTCTTTTAGGAGCAGGACTTAGATGTGTAACCAAGGGAAGTATTGAACATGTAAGAGAAGTGAACTTACAAATTACTCTCTTGTGCATTCTCCATAGAGGATTACCAAGAATTAATAGAAGACATTGTCCGAGATGGAAGACTTTATGCATCTGAAAACCATCAAGAAATACTCAAGGTATTTTCCTTCCACAAAACATATTGGTTTTAATAGGCAATGACACTTCTTTGTGCTGGTGAGATTGCCTCCTGCTCTACATCAGATCTGTTCCTTGGTGCACTAGGCATATGCTACTTCAGGGAAGTGGGGTGAAGCAGCACATCCTGATCATGCAGAGCAATGGTTGAGAGACCCTTTGCTGAGGAGCATTAAAGGTGGAACAGATCTAACAGGGACGTATAGGATGAAGATTGTTCCCTTGTGCCTCACATAGGCTGCACTGGAAGGAATTGGTGGAACAAACTGAAGACCATGGGATTTAATTTCTTGGAAAAGCATTTAATGCTGCTGCTTGTAGTCTGTACATTAGCAAGAGCTTCTTGTCTCTGGATTTCACTCCTCTGAACTTGGTTAGGGGATAGTTGCATGAGCAAGTTGAGTGTAAACTTACCTGTTTGGGTATCAGATCAGTGTTTGTTTGTTTTATGGTTTGGTGTTTGGATTTTTTGTTTGTTTCTTTGCTGTTCTTGAAAGTACAAGGAAGGGAAAAATCCCAGTGGTGCTAATGATAAATGTGAAACTCCAGTGACTTCCCTGGGGCCTGACTGTCAGCCTTGGTCCACTAGTTTGAGGTCCTGAAACATTAGTGCTTGAAGAGGAAAACACCCATAATCTTTTATGAGTTAATCGGTCATTGAGCTTTGTTAACACTGACCCTAACTCCTCTGTAGAATTAATGTAAAAATGTGCTTTTCTTTTCCTAGGACAAGAAGCTGATAAAAGCATTGTTTGATGTGTTGGCTCATCCACAGAACTACTTCAAGTACACGGCCCAAGAGTCAAGAGAGATGTTCCCAAGATCCTTCATCCGTCTTCTGCGCTCGAAAGTTTCCAGATTTCTGAGGCCTTACAAATAGTTGGCACTGAACTTAAAACACTAACCAGCCCTGGGCATGCACAAAGGGGTTGTGGTAGGTTGGGCTGCTTTCTGTGTTTTACACACTGGCAAAGAACCTTCAGGGAAGCTTGCCAGCTCCATTCTTGGCAGAGTTTGGCTTTCTCAGCTCACATAAACGGAATTTTGATACCTTTCCAGATAACCTTTTGGGTACCAAGGATACTTCATGAGTCTCTGAATTAGAGACTGCCCATAATTTCTGTAACCTAATGGTGCCATGCAGAAGGAGCTCTGCCCTGTTGCTTCATCAGCCAATGTGGACAGACAGGCTAAGTAGTGTGTCTTGGGGTGAACTCCAGGCTGCCATTAATGCATGTTACCTCAACATGGGTTCGTGTTTGGTCTTGCTGAAAGTGAGGACAAGATTGACATCTCTCTTCACTTTTGCTATGCAGAAAACCCAGAGCTAGAATTGAAACAGTTTTACTCCAAACCAGTGAGTCCCAGAATTGCACAAGGTGTAATTTTTCTCTGAACTATATGTTGTGTGGGGCATATGGAGGAATAAGTAAAGGCTTGAATATTAGCTCTCATTCTCTGGATCTGATTCACACTCTCTCTGTGCTAATGAACTCTTGGTTTAGATGGAGTGACACCAGAATAAAACCAGGGCACTACAGTAAAGGAAAACACTCTGATCTCATGAGCACTTCTGTTGCAGCTGGCTGCAAGTGTTACAACAGAACAGATTCTTTGCTGAATCCCAATGCTTTCCCTCTGCACAGGCCATGAGATACTGTCTCTTCCAAGTAGTACCAAATTCTGTCCTTTGAGCATCTGCAGTTGGAGACATAAGCCCCATTTTTAAATGCAGGCTTTGCATAGATTATGCTCCTGTACATCACTGTTTAAACCTGTATAAGGTTCCAATCCTTATATTCCTTATCTTGTCTGAGCACCTTGGAATGACCTTATTTAACAGAGAAAGGCTGCTTTCCTTGTCTTGCTGGAGAGAAGGAGATGTACGAAGACTCTCAATGAGACCATGGCTGCAGAAGTTATCTATAGCAAAATGCTGTTTGAGATTCCTAATCTCTGTTGTTTTCCTGAGGTTGGGTTTCTTATGACAGAATGGTATTCTGAAAGGGCCTCTAGCGAGAACTTACTGCTCAAAATGTTTTCTTAGTGCTTTTCTGTCCATATTACTGTCCTCTGGCTGAGCAAGCTGTTTCCTTCTGGGCCTTCTGTCTTGACAGGAGACAGTCCTGATTCTTTGGAGATGGACTTAAGATCTCTATCTTTCATTCACTGCAGTGCCAAGTGGTGCAGCAGGTGCCAGACTTCCTCTGTGTGCCACTTAGGAAAGGTACTGAAATATCATGGCATAACCAAGGCAAATGCTCCCTTCCCTAGGGTATGGAATAGAACCTCCTTGGGTTTAATTGCACTGGGATATGGTATTTTACTGTTGTATGTAATACCACATCCACAGTGTGACAGATGAAACTCTCATCAAAATCTACAGTCTGAATATCTGTTAGGAACAAAAAAATACTACCAGGTGCAGCCTACCTTGCTGAGCTGCTGTGCCATGGCAGCCCTGTTCTGTTGCATGTAAGGCAGTGCAGTCTGTCCTGTGGTAAGGACACACCTTGGTTGTGGTGTGATGGGAAGATGCCTTAGACCACAGCTGGGAGCAGAGCCTCTCAGGATGGGGGCGATGAGGTGCTGTGCTCCTCCTGCCAGCACTCTGAAAGAATTGCCATGGTCTGGGTGGAGGAAGGAAATGACTTTGTGTTGCTGCCAGGAGGGAGAACTGTGTCCTAGCTGGCTGCACTGGGGCTTCTGCTCTAGCTCAAGAGCTGCGTGTTGGTTTTTGTGACAGGGTGGTTCCATTCCAGGAACAAGACTGCCAGGTCTGCAGCAAAGGGGAGCAAACAGTCTTGGAAGGGAAAAATGAGGGAGGTGGTGAATTAGCAGAACAAAAGGGAAAAAATCCAGGTCCTTGTGCACTGCTGGCTGCGTGCTTCAGCCCAAACAAGGTCCCTGCTACCTTAGTGGAGAAGGAGGACAGGAGTTATCTGGAAGAAGGTATGGGGCCATGTGATTGGTGAGAGGAATGGTTAAGGGATGCCAAAATAAGAGGAAAGGTTGGTGAGAAATACTTGCTAAGTTTGTGGTGAAGTGTACTGTTGTGGTGAGGTCCCAGGAAGGTATTTCAAAATGGTTTCCCTTTGGCTGCACAGCTCCTACCTCATTGCTGTTAGTGGCTTCCCACGCCAGATGTGGTGGGTCAGCAAGGCGCAGTGACCTACCAACCATCTCCACGTGTCAGTGGAATGCTTTGAAATGGCTGAGATGCTGCCATTCTGCTCTAAGTGGATTAGAGGCCTGATGGTGAGGCACTGGGAGGAGAAGGCCACGGTGTGCCAGCTTCTGAGCCAAGCCCAGCAGAGTGGCTTTGCTGCGGTCGGTGTGTTCCCTTTCCAAGGGAAGTAAGCCAGTTCTTGCTGTATTCCCTCCCAGGAAGGCTACAGATCTTAATGTTTGTGTTGCTGAGTGACACAAATCAGAGTGATTGCTTTTGACAAAGGTTCAAAAAACCAAAGTTGTGGAAATCCAAATATTTGTATTTGATGAAATTGGGTTTTTGTGCTCTGTGCATGAATTACTGACTTGAACTCTGGGATCATTGCCCTGCACCTCATCTTTTGGGCACCGCTCCAGCTCTGCACAGCTGCTCTGGGACCAGCGTCTTGCCTTCAGTCTGCTCAGTAGATCTCAGCTCTGCTCCTCTGATGCCCTCGTGGGCACAGGCCATTTTCCCTGTTGTGTGGAAGGAGAGGAGTGCACCAGTGTGGTGTGTGGTCCCAGGCTGAGGAGGAGAAGCTGCCCTTTCTTGAAGAAGAATCGTTTTTGCTTCACAGCCCTGCTCATTTTCTACATAAAAAGTAAATTACTCCAAAGCGCTTCTGCTGGCCTTGATCTAATGGTATGAACTGAAGTTCCCCTTTTCTTGTAGATCCTGTGTGTGCAGTAGAAGTGGAGAGGGAATTTTTGCATTCTGAAATATTGGGAGAAGTGATGACTGCTGCAGAATGTTGTAACACTTGGCACCGTTACCTTCATCGCGACGGTAGTGGCTCCGTAGAAATTTTGATTTCTACTCTGTTTGTGGTTATAGACTGATGCTACTTTTTTTTTTTGCCTACAAATGATTCCAAAATGTTCTACCCTTTATAAAACAGGATTTAACTTCGGAAATAATAATGATTAGCATTAACTGGATGACTGGTGTCAGCTACATGAGATAAACGTAAGGTTCTCTTTCATGATTGTATACTAGTGTAAAATGTTTCAGACTGTTGTTCTTGGTAAGAGAAATAAACCAGTGAACTTTTAGTTGCATGAAAACTTGGGGTAATAATTTTACTTGTCTTTGCTGTGCTGAGTAATAGTCCTGTGACAAAACTGATGGTTGGGTAGCAAGCTATCATACGTCGGATAGACTGCCCTGGGAGCATCTGCTTACTGCAGTGTTCAGTTTCAAGCAGTATATTCTTAGCCCGAATTTGTACCCATACAGATGCAACTCTTCATATACTGAGTGTTGTACATATTTCTGGCTAGCATAATACCAGAATTATCCTGCTATTAACTTTAATAATTATGCTCAAAATTGTCTCCTAAGTGGTGAGCTGGGCTCAGTTGACCTGTTTTAACCAGCTCTGCGAAGAACAAATAAAATACTTGAAGTAACTCCAAAGTATTTTATTACTTTGTAGATTAATCTGTTGGGTTTTTTTTTTAAATTAAAAAAGTCAAACAACCAAAGCCCCTTGTTTAAAAGAAAACAAGGTGGAAACCTGTGCTAAGACACAAGTTCCCAGAACATTGTTAAGATCTCACCACTGTTTCATCAGAGCTTTTTATTAAATCCATCAGCTAATTTCTTAGAATTAAAAAAAACCAACAGAATTAGGCCATGGAAAAAATGACAGATTACTTCATCTATAATAATGTTTAATTCTGGTGTGCTGTAATTTTTTTGGGGTGATGTGATGTTGAAATTATTGTCATCTAGGAAACTTTTATGAAATAATCCCCATATCTTCTCTTTAATATATTGATTCGTTCGTTTGACCCTTAGCTTTCTTTCGTCTTCCTTTCAGGAAGGACTGATTTATATTAAACTAAATATATCCATTTGGGTTCATCTGGTGCAGTTTTGGAAGGTATAATTCAGCTGTCAGCTGTAGAAAGCTGACATAGTTCTGCATGGAAAAGACAGCAAAGTAAGTGACAGGAATAGGGAGGTTGGCTGCAGGCTAATCACAGCAGAAAAGTGTTATTCAAACATGCTTCCTGATGCTGTGCGTGTTGCCACCAGCTAGACTGCAGTGACAGGCACACGAGCGCTCAAATGGTTCATATTGACATTCCCTCTCCTGGAGGCTATCTTGTGAGCTCACAAAACAATGGGAGCTGAAATTCTGGCTTGGAACCTTTGGGTGTTTATGTAACAGAAATAAGTAATAGCAGAATGTAAAGAGCAAGACAGGAAGCTTATTTAAATCCAAGGAATCCAAAGAAGTCTGATACAGGTAAGCAGGAAGGAATGGTATTATGATAATCCTTTGGAACAGAATGCAAGGATAGTGGTCTGCAAATAGTTCTGAATTACATGAACTTAAATGCAAATGCTTTTGTATCAATCAGGCATTTGGATGACACCCTGTAAATGCAATAGATGCCAGATGTAAACCCTGCCACAACTGAACCACAACTGATACCTCCCATCTTCCCTTGAATACTGCTCCATTCAAACCGTGAAAGGCTGCTGGAGCAGATGAACAAGTACTTACAGAAGCTGAGCCAAATAGGTTTGTTTCTAGGCATCCCTCCTACCAACTACAGCACATCTTGCTACTGCCCATCTCCTTCAAACAGCTCTTTTGCTGACAGACAGATTTTCACTCTCTATTGTAGAGCTCTGCTGTCTACAGCTTGTATGCTGCTGGTCCCTGAAGACCACATGTGAGCAGTGATGCAAATATAGTACCTATGGAGAAAACAACGAGTTAGAATCTGAGAATGCAGTCTGTCTCCTGGATAAATTAAGTTCATCTAGTTTTTCTCCAAGTCCATGCAAATTATGTATGCCTTGCTACATGATGCTCTCTTAAACAGCTTTATATATTAAGCCCCTTTATTCAAATAATTCTCTATAAGTAGATATTTCTCTGTTTCAATATGTATGTTTGTGCAGCTGTTGTTCTGATTAAACAAATTTTGAAGAGTAACACAATGTTCTGAAATCCACAAAGTAAAGGCTGTTTAGTGCAGAATGAAAAAAATCTATTGGAAAAGATGACCTTGAAGTCTTCCTTACTGAATGTGTCTGTCCCTGTGTTAGCACCAGGATCTACCTCATGTCGTCTTTGTGACCAGACTCTGTAGCTACGCATGGCCTGTTGCTGGTTGGAAGTCCTGTTGTGAAAGCTCAGCTGGCTTCTGGAGGTGCTGGCTGGTATAAAACCAGCACCTAAACACTCAGCAGCTTAGGGTAAAAAGAAGATTATGATTTTTCAGGAGTTTGATGTGGAAATTAAAACACTCCAGACAACAAGGAATTCACCATCCCTGTGTCCAGCAATCGAGTTTGTCTGTGGCACAACCCTACTCATAAATTTGGGTGGCCCCCAGCTTGCTGCTACTGATGCAGTGCTGATGTGAGGGGGCTCTGTGGAAAAGCTGAGAGGTACCCATTATTAAATCAGGACTGGCAAAAAAGTGCTCCAGGGGCTTGTCTGGCTTACATAGCATAACTATTGCGCCCTAGCTCCTGTAGGTGCTAATTCTCTCAGTAAACTTACAAAAATAAAACCCTGAAAAGACTCATCCATGCTGAGAACAGCAACTGCATTCACTGGAAGTCCAAAGCTTAGCTCTAGGAGCTGAATGCTTCACACTGCAGGCATTGCTGTCTTCCTCGGCTGGCCCAGAGAGCTCCTCAGCCAGTGCCTGTGGCATGAGGTGGCACAGCAGCACTGAAATAATCACACTGCAAATACCTGTCCCAGCTCTGTCCAGGACTTGACCTTATTTGCTCTTGGAGTGGATAAGAAAGGCCCATGGCTCTCTGCCCCAGCAGGATGTGCTTCCACAGGCAGTAAGGGAGAAGTCAGATCTGATGGTCTGGCTTTAGGGATGCTGAGAGCACATGCTCTGTCACACCTTCTTATAAGATGCTAGAGCCTTGTCCCTTCTTCAGCTATCTCAGGGTCAGTTCTTGCCTGGCGTTTTGTGGAGGGACCCAAATAAAGTGATTTTTGAGGATTTTGAGAGCTGTGCTAATGAGGATTAGGTTGTGGTGTCTGTCTTACGTGAGACTGCATTTCCTGAGGATGTTGGCAGAGCACAGCTGCCTGTGCCCCTGCCCTGTTTATGCTGGCCGTGCCACGGGGCTCAAGGCTGTGCCAAGGCAGCAGGTACCATGCACAGGACTCGCCACGAGAGGGCAGCATGTGGAACTAAGAAAAAGCCGTTGGAACCCACGCTGCCAAGTGGCCAGAGGGTTTGGGTTGGGTCTTCTGTAGCAGGGGGCTAAAACAGAGTCTGCTGCAAGCCGGGGCTTGCACACAGCAGCTCATGCTGTGCTTCTGTCCTCCCGCAAGGATGTGTGAACGTACTCGAGGAAAAGCTTCTTGGAGTCTTGAGTGGCTACAGCAGCTGTCGTGGAATCTGAAGGAGTATTCCTCTGGTCCACTGGCAACTCTCTCTGCGGTGCTCAAACACCAAAGAGTGAAATGTTCTGGGTAGCTGCAATCGGAGCTCCAAACAGCTGATTTGAGGGCATTAGCATGAGTAGTCAAAATACACAATTAAGGTTTTTCTTCGTTTAGCAGCTCTTGGTTCTCAACCCCTGTCTCCAATCAGCCTTCTGTGAAGAGGCAGTGATTTTGTGAATGACGTTAAAGTTTGCATTCTTCTATTCTTACCCATGCAAATGTGGCACCTAGGAAGACCTGTGCTGATGGGCCACGTATGGCTAGCTCTTCAGACTGCAGTGGGAGGAGATCCTCTTCTAAACTGGATTCTGACCATCAGTCAAAACTATTCCATCTTCTCTTCCAGGTTACTAGTGAAGAAACGTGCAAATTGCAAGTCGTTGCTTTCTAGGCAGAATAAACCTCAGCATAAGGTGGAGGAAACGTGCTGTGAAAGCATATCTTCAGTTATTTCTGAGAACAGGGAGTGAATCTGGTACTCTGCCTGACCCCATCCCTCTCGTGACTCAGTTCTCACAGATGTCAGTAACAGATTCTGAACGTTTGTCTTTGCAAATCAAATAGTGCCTATAATCAGCTACCAATTTCCTCTGTCATTTCAGAGGAAGCTGCTCAGCTGGGTGACAGCCTGACTCCTTTCAGTGGCTGGACAGATGATCTTGTGGTCAATTCTACCCAAGACAGAGCAGAAACACCTCAAAGTGCACAGGTAATCAATAGCACTGTGTGTCTCATCGTTCATACCCCTAGCGCACATGCTCTTGCTCTCCTGGGGCAGCTGCCTTCCTTTTCAGCCGTACTGTGAGTTAAAGTATCTTTCAGTTGACTGGACTTGAAGCTGGACATATTTAACTAAACCACAACATGGCAAACACAACCTCTGTGTTAGGAGAGTTACATTGAAGTACTGTTGATGATTCTGTGCCTTAGCAAACATTAGCACTGAGTATCCAGTAATGTGTCTCACTAAATCTTGCCTGTTACGAGCTGCTGCAGTTTCGCATGTGCTGTGTGGAGGGGCATACAATGGTAGCTCACTTACACTTGCAGCACCCCAGAGCGTTGGAGCTTTGGCTGCAGAAACTAAACGTAAGAGCTCTACAGAGGTGAGAGATCCTGTGTTTGACTAACACTGTGGTGACCTCTCTAATGTTGGTGTAAAACATATTTTTATCTTAAATGAATACCATGAAATGTCTTAGGCTCAACTTATTTTTATGTTGAAGTTCCAAAATAAAGCTGTAAAGATACATTTGATGAACTCAGGATTTGAATTTCAGTTTTTTAAAAAAACTAATACTAATAATCTAAAGCATTAAAATCCTGAGTCCGTTGAATATTGGTATATTTGTAAACCAGAGCAGTTTCTAAGCTTGCTAAAGAACCTGTACAAAACAACCTGCACTCTCTTCCTTTTCTCTGCAGGACCACCACCATCCCCCACACTCATTTTCTTCCTTTCCTCTGCAGGGGGGGTGCAAAGCTGTCCTGGATCGGAGCTCTGTAAGAAGGTAGAAATATGTCAAATGAAACCTCTCTGTGAATACTTCTTTAATTGGTGGAGGCAAAAGAGGTTCACAGTCAAGCCTTAAGTATAGTATGAATGTTGTCCCTCGGTGAATCTCACACTGGCACAAGCTGAACTAAGCACCTGTATCTCAGAGCTGGGAAATTCCAATTCTGTTCAGCTTGCTTACTTTGTCACTGGAGATAGCCTGTCATTTCTGTCGCCATCACCTGGTGAACTGAGCGTGCCATACAGGAACCTTTCAAAAGGCAATACTGTTTCAGAGCAGACCTCTGCTAGTCCTGGTCCAGAAACAAAGTGATCATTTTTTTACTTGGTTGTAATTTATGTTCTGAGAGTTGTGTTCTCCGGGAGGTGAATTTCACAGGGCTTGCCTGAGGAGTGCCTTTGCAGCAGATTTATACTTGTGCAGAGGAGAAAGTGAGGAAAAAACCAGGGACAGCTTTTAGAAGATTTGCAAACCGCTTTAAGGACCAAGAGCTCCCCCCTGTGGCAGGGAGCTTTCAAATACCTGCGCCTCACTGTGCCTGGATATTTGGTGCTGGTTCTCAGCTTCTCACTCAAAGCGAGGTTTAAAAGACCCCTTCTGCTGTATAAACTGTCACACTTTTCTAATTTTGTTCCTGCTCAGGATTTTTTTGTCTCCTCTCATCTCCAGTTAGAGTTTCAGCAATGACTTGGGTCCTGTCACTGTGTAGTGAGGGCAGAGCACCGAGTCTGTGGCCTCAGCCACTTCCATAGCACATCTTTCATCCTAGAGCTAGTGTGCATTTCACACTGATGAAGGTTTGGGGTTATAGGGAAGAGAACCCTGGATGTAATCACCTTGGTTGACAGTAAGCAAGGTATTTTTTACAGTGGAAATCTAGTTATTGCAGTCTTCCACTTACTCTCAGAGGAGCCAGGACATCCCAACCACACTGCTTGGTTGTAAATGCGATCTCTTTTGTTGTAGAACTCATCTGGAAGCCTTCGTCCCCTGGCTGCCCTCTACGAACCCTCGGAGTCAGCTCCGTGCCTTTCAGGGAGCAACAGTGGGCTCCCTATTACCTCTTAGCAGTTCCTGCTGGACTGCCATGGGGCCCGATGTGAAGGAGCGCAGCGCCCTCTTCCTCCTGCTTTTTAGAGCTCAGGAAGCATTCCTGCGTGCCTGTCTCTGGGTGTCAGGCTGGTGGAAAGTTAGAAAAGGAGCGAGAAAATTGTGTTTGTGTAGTGTGAAATGGCTCTCACTGGTTTTGCTTAACAAGATCCCTCCTATATCTTTAATGACCTGAATATAAAATTTATGGCGTGGAATGCCCCAGCAGCAGAGGAAGCCTTCAGCACACAAGCTGCCTTTTGCGGGTCAAGAGGGGAAGCGAAATCCCCTGCGGTTTGGGAATCTGAATGATGTAGTTATGGTTGGCACTTTGGATATATATGTAGCTTACTTCAAAATAAATGCTTGCAGTTCAACTCTAGCATGTATGTGGGAGGGTGAGAACTAGCATGCATTACTGTTTCATAAAATTAATGATTTTGAATTTTTTCTACTGGAATAATCTTATTATTGGACAAAATTAACAGAGGCTGCCGTGGATGCATACTAGGGAGCAGGCTGCACACCTGCTCTCTCTTCACTGTTTACTACCCACTTGCCTAGATGAGGTTCCTGAAGAATGCTATGCGTTTTGGGAGAGAAATTGTACCACTCTGTCCATCCTTTTGAGCTTTCTGGGGCATCTCTGCCTCCCTTCAGCCACTAACGAATCACTTCTTTTTAAGGCAAGATGAGAAATCAAACAAAACAAACAAAAAAGGATCAACCTACTTCATGCTTTGCCTGCTGCTTTCCTTCCCATCCAGAAAAGAGACGAAATGGAGGTGTGAAAGAAACTGTGCTACTCTTCTTTCCTTGGGCTGATTAAGCTGCAGGCACGATCAGGTACTAAGCCAGTATAAATGGGCTGCAAACGGTGTTCATCTCAGTTTACATGAGTGAAGCAAATTGTATTTGCAAGTAGAACCTGGGTCACTTTGTCTTCCATGTGGGGTGGCTGATAAGCTCCTGAGCACTGCATGTCCTCTCCCCTCCCTCCATCGGCACTTGATCTGCTGCTGTGCCACCTGCCTGTCCCCAGCTGTGCAGGCAAAGCACAAGTTGGAAAGGCCTAGGAGAACAGTGTTTCCCCGTTGTTCTCTTTGCAGTGGGTTTGGAAGCAGCACAAAAGCACTCCTGTCCTCAGCTTTGCTGGGCCAACAGATGCCCTGAGTGCCAGCCATCTGCTTTGGGTCTCTAGCACGTGCTGTCCGCAGCATGTGCCAGCTGTCCATGCTGGCAGCAATAGGCATCTCAGCTTTCTAGCAGAGCCAGCTTGTCCTGGAGAGGTTTTCTCCATCACAGCCTTGTGAAGCCTCCTTTTGACACCAGCCTTGATGTAATACTGTGCGGCAAACACAAGTTTGCTGCTCTGGGGTCAGGAGGCAGCAAGAAAGATGCTTTTGTCCCTCAGGGCTTGTCTTGAGCAGGGGGCAGTGGTGATGCACAGACCCATCTCCAGTGAGCGGATGGGATTTTTGTGAAGTGTGCCCCAGTTTTAGGCACACTGCATGGGGTGGAAGGGGCAGAAATCCCCTGGCTAACCTGTCACAGACAAATGACCCACTAGGAAGCTAAGCACTGGGTTTGAAATATGCAAATGGAGCCCCTGTTTCAGTGTGAATCCTGAGTCATTTCAGCAGATGATTTACTGCTCCTCCCGCTTTCCCCTTTCCCAGGGATTAAAAATCAAGAGGGGAATTAGGATCTTTGTCTCATTTATTACTCTTGACCACTGGGCAGATTTTATTCTGATCTGTGGGCAGAAAGTGCACTGATAATATACAGCAGAAGTGAAATTGCAGAGCTCAGACAAAATGCTTATTTGCTGAAATAAAACACAGGCTGCAGCTTCGGAGCTGTAGTGTGAGGAGGTCTTTGCATGTTCCCACCTGCTTTTGCAGCTTTATACTTCTTGCTGTGAGCAAGAGCTGAATGGGCATTTGCTAGTGTGCCAGGCAGAGTGCTGCTCCTCATGGGGGTTTGATATGAAAACCTGTTTCTTGGTTTCAGTGGCAGTCAAGCTTTCTTCTGTGCCTCCTTGCCTTTAGGGGAGTGCCAATGTAGTCACACATCTTTATTTAATCAGCTGGATAAGTGCCAAATGGCTCCCAAGGTGAAAAATAAGCTGCTTTTATCCTCCTGAGCATGTCTGCCTGTAGTGGAACAGTGGTCCTGTCGTGTAATGAGCCGAGTCAGTGCAGAGAGAAAAGAAACTATACTCCCCTTCAGACCAACCCTGTTATCCCTCTGCACACTGACGTGTTCACCTGACTTGGGCTGGCTCACGCGTAACAGCCTTTACGTGAGGCTGTGAAATATTGGGCTTGGGCTTCGCCCTGCTCTGCACTCTCGTTTTTCCCCACCTCTCTCCCAGGTCACATGAGGAAGGGCTGAACATACACAGTCCAGCCATGGCTGTACAGCTCGGATGTGTGTTTACTGTGTGCTGCTGCTTTGGTATCACAGCAGCAACTGGCATCAGCCCTGCTCAGTGTCAGCACCGTCCCCACGTGAGAAGCAGAGCTGCGAGGTGCCAGTGCT
Source organism: Tricholaema leucomelas (assembly GCA_013400475.1). Lineage (NCBI taxonomy): Eukaryota > Metazoa > Chordata > Aves > Piciformes > Lybiidae > Tricholaema lacrymosa > Tricholaema leucomelas. The sequence continues at coordinate 1,372,277 of WAAF01018538.1, read as the reverse complement.
GCAAGCACGGCTGTTTGTCTCCCCCCCCGCCACTGCAGAGGGGCTGCCAGCAGCCCTCAGTGCCCTCATGTCAGCTAAGCTTTATGTTTTAAACGTGCCAAGATAAAGAAATAGATGTCTGGTTCTGTGCTGCTGGGGCTGGCCCTGTGATGCAGGCCAAGGTCAGCAGATGGCTGCTGAGGGCCAGATCCTGCCCAGTTCCTTCCCTGCCTAGGGGAGAGAGGCAGGAGAAGCTGTGATGTTGTGGTTTAACATGATTCTGCCTGGTTGGTGTTCTTATTGCTTTCTTGTTGGCTGTATTTTCTGATTTATCTCAGTTGCTGTCAAAGGAATGCCTTTCTCTCTCTGCTTTCAGGGGAATCCCTCTTTTTTCTCTCTCACTTTGCTTCTCTTTTCAAAGCACTTTTCCCTGACCTCCCCTTTTGCTTTCATGTCAAAGACAGGAGTGTTTTCAGTGTGAGCTCAAGCCATATTGTGGGGAGGCAAAGTGGGGCCAGAAGTGTTGTGGAAGTCAGGCTTGGCATAAATTCTGGGCTAAGCTCTGCCTTTCTTGTGCTTCAAAGGTCTCCATTAGTTTAAGAAGGACCAAATTCATGTGGGCATTTCTGGGTTCCTACAGCCTCTCTGAGGTAGAGCTGTCTTTAATTCTGCACCCTGCACCTGTTCTTTGCAACAAATCACTTGGAGAGCAGAAGGTTCAGGTGGGTTCCTGCTGCCCCACTTGTGCTACTGGGAGTGGTTGGGCCCTTCCAGGGGAAAAAAATAATGAAAAAAGTGTTGTGTGTTTTTTTTTTTTCCCTGTGAGAGATGATAGATCAGTTAAAAATTCTTCATTGTAGTGAAAGAAACCCATGTCTCCTGTGAGTCCTGTTAAGAAAGTCCTCTTCTCTACCAGTCAGTCTTTCTAGCATGAAGGATAATTAAGTTAGTTTAGTGTATATTAGTTCCCACCACACATTGTAATGTAATGAGGTAGCAGAATTTCACTGGAGAATTTTGTATTACTTGTGCTTAAGTAAAACAAGCTAAGGGACAACCCAGCCCTAGAAATAAGAATTTTGCTTCTTGGAAACGTAGAGCTGCAGGTGAAGGATAAAGGATACCCCTGGACAAACAAGATAGCACCATCATGCTCACCCTCTAATGTGTCTCTGAAACCTTCTCAGCATTGTCTGACATCAGAGATAGGCAACTATAGCCAGAGCGACTCCAGCAACATCTGGATTAATAGACAAGCATCAAGAATGCTGCAAAACTATAGCTGCTATACAAAACTTTACTCTGACTAGTAATAGTAGCATGGATGCTAGTGAGTAGTCAAGTTGCATTGTACCTGAACATTTGGCAGCTGCAGGAACCCTGTGTTAACTACATCTGGGGTGCCCTAATTTGACTAGGATTATTTTTGGCACAGTTCTCACCCTTCTTGGGGACTTGAGTAGACAGTGATGATGTAGACTGGTGTCTACAATGCTTTGGTGAGGCCAGTGACACCCAGAGCTTCCCCTAACCCTGCTGTGCTCCAGATAAAAGGTGGCAAGCCTCGGTGTGGCCGGTTGCATGGTCCATATGGGGCTGAAGGGGCAGCAGCATCCAGGACCATATGAGTGCTGAGCTGCCGTCACCTGCCGTGACACTTCAGACTCCCTGTCCATGCCAGAAAATCTCTGCCTGCAGAGGCTGGCTGGGAGGTGCCCTGGTTCCTGGGGCTGTTTGCAGCTCTCAAAGCCCCCCAACAGCCTCGGGGGCAGAAAAAAGAACACCAGAGTGCCGCTGCTTTGGCACCCTCTTTCCTGCCCGTGGGCTTCTGGGGAGGCTTTGAGAGCCGTTGGATGCCTGCGACTAATCTTGCTCTCAGGAGAGGCAGCGAGAGGGAACAGCACAGCTGTATTCCCTTAGAGCCTGAGCTCCCCCGCCGCTGTTTGTGCGCCGTATCGCCAAGTGCCCAGCCCTCCTTGGCTCGGCGGCGCCGGCTGGAGTACCTGCCGCTCTCCTAACGTCACCAGGCTCCGTTATAAAGCGCAGGAGAGACAGCTTCTCCCCGGCTCCATATCTTCCAGAGCCACAGCTTCAAGAAGTGAGCCGTGGAAAGATGTTTTGTTCGGGTGTCCTGACACAGCCGAGTAGAAAAGAAGTGGAAATCAGGGAAGCGGCGTCTCTCCGTCAGCAGAGGAGGATGAAGCAAGCAGTTCAGTTTATTCACAAGGATTCTGCAGATCTCCTCCCTCTGGATGGGCTGAAGAAGCTGGGGACTTCAAAAGATACTGTAAGGCTTTATTGTGTTTACTGGAGGAGACTGAGGCTGGAAGGGCAGTATCTGTGTGTGTGTGCTGTTTTTCTGTTCGGAGGAAAGGCTGGCTGCTTGTGGAGATAGATTTCAAAAACTGAGCCGTTTGTATGGAAAAGGCAGGGAGCAGACAAATTGTGCTCGCTCACCAGCGCTGCTTTTTGCTGGGGGGGGATTTCTGATGCCTGGCACTCGGATCTAAAAGCTAAGTTTGTTTTTTGGTTTTGTTTGCATTTACCTGAAAAGGGAGTACCGTTTGCAGTACAGTCATCCTTTCTGATTCGAAAGTAAAGCAAAATGGCCTCATGTAACACATACAAACACGTGTGTCTGTCTGTGATGCGTGTATGTGCACAGCAGGCTTCACACAAGGTTCTATAAAGTGCAGCTACTGGAACTTCAAAACATGAAACTGCCAAAGGTTACACTTTGATAGAGGCTTATGCAGCTGTGGGGTTTCTCAACGAGGAGATGTAATTCTAGGGTTTGAATATTTACGTATGCAATGATCCATGCCATCTTGTGGCTCACATACAGTATTCTGCCTCGTGTCCAGTGGCCAGAGAGCACTTCTATGTAGTGATGTGCACAAATGTTTGATCTTTCTCTAAGGGAAAATGATGCTGAAATAGAAAATCCAAAGTTCTGATGCAAGGAGCAAAACCTAGAAAGTATATCCTACCAAGGAAAGCTCACCTTTACATTTTTTGCCTAATTGTTTCAAGGTTCTTGCATCTTGCACACACACAGGGCTTGCCTTTTCTGAGGCTTGGTACAGGTTTATTGATAAAGGTGGATCTTGGTCTTTTCAGTGGGACAGTTGAGTTCTGTCACAGCTTTCCTATTCAGCTAGTCTGGGCTTGGCTCTGCCTAGCTGAAATGAGTGCAGTGAGTTGGCTATTCTCTGCAGTGTGCTTGGAGGTGATGTTTTTGACATCTGAAATGTTTTGCAGTTATAAGGAGTGAAGCTTCTCCCAGGGAAAGGGTTGGGAGTAGCTTCTCTGGTCTCTCTACTGGAGAGCTACAAAGTGTCTTTCAGAGCATTTATTATTGTACACAGGGTCTAAACAACATATCGTGGCTCTGTGAGGCTGAAACCCTCATGACAGGGTGTTCTGCTCTGGCCAAGTGAGAGAGGCAACAGGTAGCAGGAGCCAGGGGCACTGAGCACTGAAGTCCTTGTCCTTGCAGCAGGTTTGGCCCCAGCACCAAGGGCAGGAGCATGGGGGTCCTCACCAAGGCCCTGGTCACGGAAATGTCACCCCAGGCTTCATTCCTGCTTCTGTGTCTGTGCCAGCTGAGTTGTGGCTGCAGCATCATTTTGGCTGCACCCACAGCCCTGCCTGTCGTCTCTCTGCATCCTCAGTGCAGCTCTAGGTGCTGCCGTGCCCCATCCTCTGCTCCTGTAGCTGGTGCAGCCTTGCAATGCATTCTTGTTTTCCTGCTTTTCTCTGTGCACTCCCCAGAGCTGGGTTGAGTCTTGGTATAAATGCAGAAAACATTGATGTTAAGTGCAGTGTCTTGGTCAGAGCCCTGGCTGCAGGCTGGCATGCTGGGGTGCAAGAAATCAGGGAGCATCTCATGTCTCCTGTAACTGGGGCTGACAGCCTGTGAGCACAGGCTGCTGGTACAAGAAGAGAATTTGAAGGCTGGGAAAAAGAGACAAAAATCAGTTCTGCTGGTGTGTTAAAACTCCTTCTGCTGTCTAGGTACAGAGGAGAGGGCAAACCTTCTGAGATGGGTTTGGAGAGGGGAGGAGCTGGAATCTTTCCTGATTTACACATCCACCTGAGTGAAACTGTTGTTGATGGGTCTTGTTATCCCCAGATCTTGAAGCCAGAATAGTGGGAAACAGGCCAGAGAGATGGATGCTGCAAGCTGCAGTGATGCTTATAAATAAGAGAGGAGCAGAACTGGACAGAATTATTTGTGGTTTTGACAGTGGCAAATAGGTTTAGCAGGAGCTGGTATTTCCACTGACTTATTTTAGGTTTCTGCTGTGACTTGTTTAAGGGGATATAGGTTTTTGGGAAGAGTCAGGGATGGAAAATCCAGGGGTGTGTTTTTTACGTTGTGTTGAATGGTGTTAGGAAATAGCTATTTGCTTGCACTTAGATGATAGTATGTAGCATTTATCTTGTTCAGTAGCTCTTCTGACCATTCTGTGCAGTGCCTAGCACTACAGTACCAGGCAATCTGGGTTACTTCAAACACCAGTTCTGGCTGTGTGGCCAGCCCTCTCTGGAGGGAGAATAGAGCTGCCTTCCCCATCACTATGGTGGAGAGGTTTTCCTCTTCTGCCTCCTTCCCAGACACAGTCTACTTGCAGTGTTCCAGTAAAATGTGCATTTGGAAATGTCCTCGGGCACATTATCTGTTTATCAAGCACATATCCATCACTGAGTCATCTCCGTGACTAACATCCCTCACTCTGTTGCACACAAAAGTCACGGGAAATACAAGTTAAAGCAAACTAATTAATAGCCTGAGACAGGATGGTGCTGCAGGGAACATTTTTATCCCCCTCTTGCTAGGTTATTTCTGTATTGGAGCACAACGTAAGCAACATTTATCCCCCCAAAGGCAGGATTCACTGCAGCTTTCAGAAGAGCAAGCATCAACGAAAGAGAGTCCTGTTTGTGGTGGTAACTTGTGTTTGCTGAGTTGGGCATATTTTTCCTTTTGGTGATGGATCTCATATAGGATTCATAAACTCAGGGCCTAAGAAAATGTATGTAACTGGTTGAGGATCCAGAGGAGAGCTTACAGTGAAAAATGTAGGTTTTAATCGAGAGTAGATGGCAGTTAAAGTAGCAATGAGAAGTGTGCTGGTGACTCGTTCTTCTCCAGCCTCTTCTTCAAAGATATTTAGCAGTGTGATTGAAGCTGGGCAGACCAGAAGAGCACTAAGACTGTCCTGGATGATGCCATTCAGATTTTTTTCTTGGCCCTGGCTAAGCAGGGCTGATAACTGTGTGCCAGCTGTCTTCTGGCCAGCTGGGAACTGCACCCCTCTACTGCTCCAGTCCCCTATCCCCTCATTTGTATTCTTTTATTTCAATACTGTGAAGAATTAGTCCTGCAGGTGTGTGTCTAAGTTCAGGCAAACACAAAGGGTAGGATGGATGTGCTGTCCACTGTCAGCAAACCCTGACTTGCACTTTTGCTCAGATGGAGATGCAGTGATTGCAGTGCTGAGTATGCACTTGTGGTTTCTGCCTCACATAGGGAAGCCCTCACTTCCAAACTGATTTGCTCATCAGAGGGTCCATTACCAGGCTAGTGGAACCAACCTTCCTGCCTTCCATCTAGTTAAGTAATGTACTGGATTTTGCACTTTGGTCACCAGAGCAATGCTGAAGCATTGCAATGACTTTCTGTGTGTGAAGGAGACAGCACAGTGTTGGATCTGATCTCTCCCCATCCCTGGGAGCACAGCTATGCTGCTGCCTTTACATAGAACGTGCTGGTCAGATGTAGCAGCTGCAACTAAAATTGGTCATGAAGTTTTGTTTCCTTTCAAGTCCCAGGTCGCATACGAGGAGAAAATTCTTCACTGAGAGAGTCATTGGACACTGGAATGGGCTGCCCAGGGAGGTGGTGGAGTCGCTGTCCCTGGAGCTGTTCAAGGCAGGATTGGACGTGGCACTTGGTGCCATGGTCTAGCCTTGAGCTCTGTGGTAAAGGGTTGGACTTGATGATCTGTGAGGTCTCTTCCAACCTTAGTGATACTGTGAGACTGTGATACTGTGAAAAGAGCTTGGGGGGAAAGGGAGATCCTGTGTCTCAGTGACCACTGATTGTTGATTAACATCTAACAGTTCTCATCAACCAGGTCTGGTTGGATGCCCACAGCAGCATCTGAAGCACTAACGTGGTCACAATTAGTTGAGGGTGATGCCCAGCTGCATCAGCCTTTTGTGAGTGCTGTTATTTAACACACCACACAGGTTATTTCAAAGGCAAGGTGCCGCATGGGGGAGTGACCTGGCCAGCTCAGGGAACCATGACCTGGGGTTTTCAAAGTGATCCTGATCTCACTGAAATTCCCTTGAGATGATGAGATTTACTGGTTTAGATGTCTCTGTAGACACACAGGCATATTTAATATGGATGCAAAAATTCAGGGTTGGGCCAGTAAGAAGGTATTGCTGTGGACAAATTAAAACCAGAAGGAAAGGGTAGTCATGGGGGTGGAGACTAACCAGGCAGAGAAAGGAGCAGATAACCAAGCAGAGTTGTTTCACCTTCAGCAGAGCATGAGCATCTGTCTATGAGGAACATTAAACGTGAAAATGATTTGGAGAAAGCAGTTGAAGGAGATTGTGAGAGGCAGCATGCTTCTCACAGAGCACATGGGAATGACAGAGATAGTGAGAAGATGCCTTATGGATGGTTCAGGCTTTCTCAGGAGAATACTTACCTATCTCAGATGATCATAGAATCATCTTACCTCTTGCCCTCCTCTCCCTCCTGTGGTGTGGCACCCAGAATTGGTCCCATTTATTCACCCTTAGCAACTAAACACAAACACAGAGGACAGTAAGATGCAGGGCAGTTTTAGACCATATTCTGATCTAAAGACCAGACCAGGTCTGACGGTAGACACCATCTGTAGCTCTGTTCTTGTGGTTATGCCTTGTTCACTTACACCTGTAAAAGCCAAAGCACAGACACCCTAATCAGCTTCTTAATTTCTATGTTGATTCAGGCAAAGAGCCACAAGTGGAAGCTGGGGAAGGTATTCCTTGTGCTAGCAATGTCAGTGCTGTGTTCATCCAGTAAGTCTAGATGTTTTTTTCAGACCTAGGTGGTGCATGTAATTGGGAAGGCAATTTGTTACCTGTTCATTTTCACACCGCTGCAGAATTCCTGATGTCCTTATCAACAGATGAAGACAACTGCAGCTGAAACACCAGTCTGGAAAAGCCTGGCTTATTTTGATTCCTATGTGCAAAAACCTATTGAACTTGAGTTTGGAAAAAGAAAAGCAGCCCACCAAGTTCTGGTTAATATTTTGAAAGGATTCTTCCCTTGCCAGTACAAAGTGAGCCAGAGCTTGCAAGAGAGCAAGCAGATGTAGGCTAGGAAGAGTACAGGATGGCTGGGAATCGGGAAAAGTGAGACTTCAGAGCATCCCACCCATGTGGCACTGCTGGCCCACAGGTACCACAAGCTGGCTGGCAATGCAGGTCACTTGGTGGCTTTCCTCTGGCTTCACCCTGCTCTTGTGTGTGTTATTTCTTAAAGCAACCACATAACATCCTGCAGAAGCGCCTGATGGAGACCAATCTGTCAAAACTGAGAAGCAGTCGAGGAAGCTGGACTGCCAAGAGTGAGAGCTCAGCACAGACCAACAAGCTCAGTCAAACCAAACTGGGCAGCTCAGGGACAACGGAGGGTGAGGAGGAGCTCATTGTGGTGAGCTGCCAGGTAACAGTCCCTCCCCAGCCTTATGGGCTTTTCTCCTCCAGTTTTATTTCTGACGGCCTCAGGCGCTGCTCTTGTTCTCCACCTTTCTCCATTAGGGCTGCACTCCAGCAGGGCTGTCACTGCTGTGGAGATGTTCTGTCTCTGCAGCTCAGGGCTGCTATGGCACAGATCCTCACCTGGGTATCCCAGAGAAAATTTATCTGATTGATGTATTCCCTTAGACATCAGGGCAGTAGGCAAGGCTGGGGCAGCACACTGAAATGCTACAGAGTGATTATTCATGGTGAATCCCTGTGCTCACAACTTAGTTTGTGTCAGCCTTTTCTTTCCCCAAGAGTAATTTCTTATTTCTCCACCTTACCCCTATGCTCTGTTGTATTTCCTGCTCTCCAAAATATCCCCTCCTGCCTAGGGCTGGCCCTTCTGTTCTTTGTAGTGGCAGTGCTCGACACCATGTTGTTTGGTAGCACCACTTTGTCACAAACGCAGCTCAAGTGCCAACTTTTGGGTACTTGGGTTGGACAAGATGATTCCCTATGGGCGCTGGACACACGGTGGAGCAGGGATCAGCTGGCGTGAGACATTGGCTTTTTAGTGGGGACTATGTGCAGAGTGAAGGCCCTGGACACCTGTGCTCCTCTTGCATCCCATCATCACCTGCCATCTCTGCTTGCTCTTGCAGTGTGCGGGGAAGGAGCTGAAGGCTGTGGTGGACACTGGCTCGCAGCACAACTTCATGTCATCTGCCTGCCTGGACAAGCTAGGGTAAATATCCAGCTGAGTTTCTGTTTGGTGGGAACTTGTGGCACCTGGCAGCCCCTTGGGCTTGGGTTTTGCTCATGCCAGCCACAGCCAGTTTGGAAGGGACTGCTTTGGGCTGTGGCCAGGAAGGGTCCTGAGCCTCCTGTTACAACTTAATCGTGGCTTATACTTAGACATCCTTGCAGGGACCTGGAGTAGAACTCTCTTGTACCAACCTACTCAGTTCTGATTAAAACCCTTCAGAGGGTTGTGTCACTCAGTGTCGTGTGTAACAGCTGGACCATCACTGCCCCCCACACCTCACCTTCCATGCCCAGCCTTCTGTGTCCCTCAGGCAGGTGTGGAGCTTGGTCACCCCAGCTGAGCCCTGCAGGTCCCGGCTAGACATGCTCCCGCTAGCTCCAGCATGGGTGCAGAGTAGCTCTCTGGCCGTGTACATGCATGTGTCAAGAAATTTCTCCTCGCTGAAGGGAAAGGAAATGTATTTATGCAGTGTTAGAGAGCCGACTGCCAGCCATGCGCAGCAAAACTCAGCCCATCCCAGCGGCACTGCAGCCAAGGCAGGCGGCAGTCAGGGCTGCCTTGCAGGCAGCTCCCACAGCTCCTTTGCTGTTTGTGTGTGGGGAGAGAAGCTAAACCGAGAACAAAGTGGGTTAAACTAGGGCTTGATGCCTGGTTTGCTCTGCTGTTGCTGTGGTAGGTCCTGTGTGACAGCAGGCACTGCTCCAGGATGTTTTACTTCAGAGCAGTCCAGCATGCGTGGCAGTGATAAAACCCAGATTTGATGGAAAGCAGCAGGGAAGAGGCATGCTAGGCCACTTGGCTTTGTTCCTGCCAGGGCAGGAGGGCCCCCGCACCTCAGTGACTAAAGAGGGGTGTCTGTGTGTGCCTGAGGCACAGGCTCAGTTCTTCTCCTTAAAAATCTTCCTGTGTCTTGTCATGGTGCTGCTGGAGCTCTTCCCCTGCCTCTGAGCAGAGCAATGGGCTTAGCCTGCAGGCTGCCATGACGTGAGAAATACCCTGCAGAGGAGCATCTGCAGCTGTTCTGGGAGCAGCTCTGGTCACTGCACACCGCTGAGGACTTCTCACTTCTAAACCCATCACCAAGGTGTGTCACTGCATCAGTGGTTCTCTTCACATCACTGCAGTTCCCTGGCCAGCTTTCAGCCATGCATTGCCCATGTGCCATTGATCCATCCTTGGGTCAGTCTCAGCTGTGATGAACCACTCCCTTGAAGGTAGTTTTACTCTGTCCCTGTCCCTGCAGCCTCTCTGCAGCCCAAGTCACGCCTGGAAAAACTGTCCAGGTCAGTGGGTGCCAGAATGAGGAGGCATCTACAGCTGTATCTCAGCTTTGTTGAGGTCCTGCCTCCCACACTGCAGCCTGTGGTGATAAATGCAGGGGAACAAAGACCACATTGGAATCCACATGGAGCCCTTGAGTGGCCATTGAAGCAAACTGCACCCAAAAAAAGTCACTCCGGTTTGCAGCCAGGGCAAAGCCAGCTCAGGGCCAAGGCATTAATGAGCAACTACTTGCTATGTTCACACTGCTCTTTCAAGTCGCCCCCTAAGAGGGGTGGCAGAGGGGCTCCAGCCCCTCTTTGCTGCCTCTCCTGGTTCCTTTACCTGTGCTAAATGTCAAGGGCAATCCCCACATCAGTCTCGGGGCCTCTGCCTCTGAGAGGGGCTGGTCCCTGCAAGGACAGATGGACAGATACACACACTGCTGCAATGCAGCTCAGCAGAAAGCTGCCTCAAATAGTCAAAAAGCAACACAGTTTTATCTGAGGGAGAGGTCGCTGCCTCAAACTGCCTCCCCATTGGATTCTTGTTCAGTTTAAAAGAGAAGTCAAAGACAAGTAATTAATCAATGTTGTCAGACTAGTTCATGGGGCTTAGATAGAAGAAACCAACTATACCTGAAATAATCTTGCTGCTCTTTTTTCATTTTCTGGGCTGAATGTGACTGACCTGTCCCCATTTCCTCTGAACAAACCCAGCGGCAGCACCATGGATTGGGTGTGCTGCCTCAGCTATGAGGCATGGGCCCACAGTGTCAGCAGCTCCACTGGTGGGAGCTGAAGTGGATTATCCCTTCCTTACAACCACACGGCACTAGAGATAAGCTTAGCTTCCCCAGGTCTGGAGGAAATGTAGAGGAAAAAAGATTTTGCAAGTAATAAACAAAATCCTGTAAGGAGCTCGGTTGAGGCAAGGGCTGACACAGCCCTGGGGCTCCATCATGGGTCATGCTATGGTCTGAGGTGTGCAGCCTGCTGGCTGTATGCAGAGCAGCACAGAAAACCTGCCAAGAGAGCAGCTTTCCAACAATGACATGGAAACACAAGCAAGCTGACAGGACTTCAGGTGTACGTGCTCTCCAAACACTGGTCCTTGCTGGAGCAGCAGAACCATGACTGTTTCACATCATCTGTGTTTCCAACACACAGGTTAAAGGAGCATCTTGGAGCACTCCCTGGTGAAGATGAGATAGCCACATTGCCCTGCAAGGTGAAGGTGATTGGGCAGATTGAGTGCCTCACTCTCACAGTGGGAGCAGTTCCTGTGGAGTGCACTGTCCTCGTTGTGGGTGAGTGTGTGTCTGTCCTCTGGGCATGGGCTGGGCTCTGCTTCCTCATACCCCCAAGGGAAAATGGAGCTTCAGAAACTCATTAAAATTAAACCTGAAGTCCTGCTGCCTTTTTTTTTTTTTTTTTCTCCCCCAGCAGAAGTCCCTGTTTGGCCCTTCAGATGGAGGAAGGGTGTGTTCAGTAGGACTTTGCTGGTACACCACACTTATGTTCTGCCATGCCAATGGAGTGACTATTGTGTCTTCTTGCAGGCTCATCTGGCTGTCTTTGTTTTGTCATGTTACCCTCTGGAGTAACTCACAGAATGATAGGGGTTGGAAGAGACCTCTGGAGATCACCTAGTCCACCCCTCTTGCCAGAGCAGGTTCACCTAGAGCAGATTGCACAGCATGGTGTCCAGGAGAGTTTTGAATGACTCCAGAGATGGAGTCTCCACCACCAATCTGGGCAGCCCATTCCAGTGTTCCACCATCCTCAAAGTAAAGAAGATCCTACTCACATTTAGATGGAACTCCTCATGTTTAAGTTTGTGCCCACTACCTCTTGTCATGCCACTGGACACGACTGACAAAGAGGCTGGCCCCATCCTCCTGACACCCATCCTTTAGATATTTATAAGCATTGACAAAATCCCCACCTCAGTCTTTTCTAGGCTAAAAATCCCCAAGTCTCTTAGCCTTTAGTCATAAGAGATGTTTGAGTCCCCTAATCATCTTTGTAGCCCTTTGCTGCACCCTCTCAAGCAGTTCCCTGTCCTTGAATCAGGGAGTCCAGATCTGTAACTCAATCCCTTTATAAACAGCCATGAGCAAAGGATGAAGTCACTGACCAAAAGCATGGGAGAACATTTTGAATGTATAAATCTGAATGTTCCTATTTTTCAGAAGACAGTGAAAAACCCTTCTCCCTTGGGCTGCAGACACTGAAAGCTCTGAAGGTAGGGATTTTCCAGCAGGGATTTTACCCTTGTTGGGAATGCTGGGGCCACTTCAAATTGCAGTTTTCCCTCTTAACTAAAGGCACTTGTTCTCTACAGTGCATCATAAACATGGAGAAGCACCATCTTGTTCTGGGGAAGATGCAGAGGGAAGAAATCCCATTCGTGGGCAGTGGCAGCGCTGCAATGGAAGAGCAGTAAGCTGGCTGGGGAGGTAAGCTGCATCTGCACTGCTGAGCCTGATGGCAGTGCCACCAGTGTGGCCGTGCCAGAGCCCCTATCCCCTCACTGCAGGCAAGCAAGAGCTCACCGGCACCAATAGAAGTTGTTTGCATCAGCTCATTGAGTTTTGCCTTAGGAACTGTACCGGTTAGAGGTCACAAGAAAGAGTCCTTGAGTGCTGCTGTTGAGAGTGGCCCCAAGCTAACCTTTTCCTGGAAAATATTTATGAAGCAAGGCAAATAAACCCACATGAATGTTTTGCAAAGTGCAGGATAGAGAGATCCTGCCTGGAGATAACGATGCTGCCACTTCTCTTCATGTTGTCTCAGCTGCCTTCCTACCAGCTGCTCCTGATGTCCCAGACTTTTTCAGCCTTATCTCCCCATAGAAAGAGAAATCTGTGCTGTCTGCTGTGATACCTCCTAAATGCATGTAGCTTGTGTCAGATGGCTTTGCAGGCAGGCAGCAGGCAGGGCCCCTCCTTCCTCCTTCCAGACACTGTACGAGGCTCCTCCTCTCTGAGCACTTAGAAAAGGAGACATCGCTGGTCCTGCCTCTGACTTCTGAAAGCAGCTTGAGAAGGGGGATTAGCATTGCAGGCCTCCCAGGCTTTGCAGGCAGCGCTGGTGGTTGCTCGGTGATGAGCAATGCGGCCACCTAAAAACCCTTTGCCTAAGAAAGCGTATGGTGAATGATGTAGGGCAGCACTTTCTTTGGCTGCCTCTCATGGCTGGCCGTAGGCATTGTGGACATCCTGCAAACCCAGCGCAGCTCCAGACTGCTGGGCTGGGCACCGCTGAGCTTGAGGAGCCTGGGTGGAAGCAGCAAAGGAAGAGACATTCCTCAGCTGATGGTACATGAGGGATGTGCACACTAGTGCAGGGAGTCCAGACAAGAGTGTGTGTGCCCAGGGCACCCACCCACTGTGTGCCTGAGACAAACCCTGGCCACAGGTGCTGCCAGTGCATAAGCAAGGGGAGCACCTGGTACAGCACTTCAGGGATACCACGCTGCAGCACGACACTACGGGAGGTTCTCCCTGTCTCCTTGGAAATCAAGATGCAAGGGGTATGATTTAGTTCTGTCACCACCCCATTATTTCTTGGTACTGCATTGAAGGCCAGATTTTGTCGTTTGCTTTGTTGTGTTGTTGGGTTTTCTTCCCCCTGAAAAAAAGCCTTTTTTATTGATATCTTTTTCTTCCTGTTTCAGCAATTCAGAAGCATAAAGAGAATTGACATCAAAGAAATCCTGTGCAGCTGTTCCAGATGAAACAGCAGTGCCCTGCTTTGAAAACGTTTATACTAGGCTACAGCTTGAGTAGAGCTCAATGGAACCCTGTTCAGTAGCCAGTACCTTAGAGATGTCGTCATGTTTAGCTATGGGTTTTGAGAAACAAATGTCTGCTTATTTTCTGGACTTTTCTATAGTGTTCTCTTTAATACAAACAGTTGGGAAAACCTTATAGATTTCTCCTGATGAGAAAAATAATTTTTATAGTAGCCTCAAAAGAGAAACTGTATTTAGCTGTGATTAGAAGCTATCAGAATGAAATTTTTATTAATGATTTTTCCAGGGGCTAAGCATTTCTAATCACTTAATTGATATTGACAGAACCAAATGGCCATTACCAGGAAGTTACAGTAGAATAACAACGCTAAAACCACCTAGGAATTATAGCTCATCCTGTTAGCATAGTATTGTTGCCATGTAATTAGGGATGCAACTGCTAGCTTGATGAGAGAGCAATTACAGAATTATTAATGGGTTATAGGCTTCTCTACAGTGCTGTAGCAGTAGCACAGAAACAGGGTTTGGGAGGGTTCATGGGGTCATCTCCTGCAGCCCCCAACTCACCATGGGATTGGCAGCAGCACAGGGACAGCCCATCACAGAGGGATCCTCCAGGAAAGTCTCTGCTGCCTTCCTGGTGGAAGTAGTAAGGATATTGAGCCAAAAAGCAACAAACAAGCACAAAAGTGTGTTTTCTGGAAAGCAGCACAGAGGGAGCCTTGCTGGCATATCAGGAGGCCCCGGTGAGCCCCCAGCTCTCCCCTGTCACTGGGACTGCCCAGTACCTAGTCCGAAGCACCAGCAGCACCCAGGTTACACGCTGGTGTGGTTTATCGACTGCAGTTGGACTTCTATGTTGCTGCCAGAAATGCCATATTTTTTGTATCTATTTGCATGTACACTGACCTCTATCACCCTCAGGGCAGGTGGGAGTTTCCACCAGGCAAACATTTCAGCAGCGGGGTTGCCACTTCACATGCTGCTTGCTTGCAGACCAGAGCAGATGTACAGTGATGTTTTGGCCTTCTACAATACCAGCTTTCTAGGTTTTTAAAAGGGTATTCCTTCCTGTCATCTGCTGAAGAGGCATCTTGAGAATTGAGAGTAATATCCCGTGATGTAGGGCGTCTGCTGAGGGCCAGTCTCCCTGCAGCCAGATCCATGAGGTCCAGCTGTGGGCCTCCGGACTGGGACCACTGCTCCAGCAGCTCTGGCTTAGCAGAAGCCTTTTGGCTGAGGTCAGCACAGGCTCAGCACAGCTAAGCTGGGCTGCAGGTCTCCTGCGGGATCTGAGCAGCTCCCTGCAGACCTTACCATGCTGCTCACCAGGCATCCCGGCACGGGCACGGCGTTCCCACTGAGGAAGTGTCTCGGCAGTCCTGGACAAGGACCAGTAACTCTTGTCACCTCATGGACATCAGCTTGGGTCTAGAGCCTGTCCCACAAACTAGGCTTCTGCTAGCTTTAGCCAGTCTATGCCCAGTAATGTCATCTCATGCTTGCCACCCATCTAAGCTAGAGCTTTTTCTCCTGCAGTGGGTTTGAACCTCTTTTCACTCTTGGGTATGACTAGTCAATCCAAACTACCTGTAATTTGGAGCTATTTTCTATTTTGGTGATAAGTTTTAGTGCTTTCTCTACATACAGTATTTTATATAACACAGCTCTATACGTATATATCTCTCTATATCTATTTACAGCGTCGAGCTGCCCAGGGCAGTCCCCTCCATGTCTTGCAGAAATATTTCATTGAGTATGAAATATATTTCGTTATTTTCTATGCTCTAAGTTTGGTATTTTTGGTACTTTCTTTCTGTGCTTATTCCTGTGCTAAATGTCAAATGAAATCTAAATAAAGTTTCGTTGTTACTGCAGTTTGTTTGCTCCAACCCAGGATGTGCTGGTAATTTCCTCTCAGTGCACTTCTCTCTGGAGAACAGGAGGTCATTCCCCTCTTGCCCTGGTGGAACTCCGCAGAGCTTTTGTGCTTCTGCTGGGAATTGCTTCTGGACCATACAGAGAGCAGTGATGGAGCCACACAAACCGGGCAGGCTAAAGAACACACAGCACTCAGGGTAAAACGTGACCATTTGAAATCCCAGCCTCGTCTTACCTTGCAGCTCCCTCCCCAGGGAGGTGTGAGATCTGCTTGTGATGCTTCTAGCTTTATCCTTCTGGGCAGCTGAGGTTGTCTCTTCTGTGTTTGGCTTGCTCACATGGACAATGCCAGTGCAGGGGAAGATGATGCCAACTTCATCAGCTTTATGAAGCTGGGAAAAGAAAGTGGTCAGAGCAAAGGATGAGTAAGGTGTGTATGCAATAGCTATGCAACAACGAACAGAAGAGCAGAACCCTGAGATCAGAGTCTCCCCCAAAGCTTTGGTTGTGGATTTAGGTGTTTGCTCTCTTTCCTGGTTACATTTTAGGTTGCTTCAGCAGCAGTTGATCTCCCACTTATGAATAAGAAATTATTGTTTTACTTACTCACAGTCCCACAGCAAAAAACTTTGATGGAGCTAAGTTTTGATAGACTTACTCAGACTGTTCCTGATGGTAGTGAGGAGAGTGCCAGCACATGCAAATGACACATCGATGGGCAAAATTTCATCTCTTCTGCACACAGGTGGGCTAGCCCTGGTGCTGGTCATCTTTTAGAGGTAGCTCCTGTGAGCTGCACCCTCTATAAGCCAGGACAGCTGTGAGAGGAGGCAGGTGTTTGCCTCAGTCCAGAGTGATTGTAGACTCTGCGAAGTAACTGTAGATTTCTGTATCTGCATGAGCACTCGTATGGCTACAAAGGTAAATGGTAAAGCATCTGAGTGCTCCAGACCAGCTCAGCTAGGTGCTTGGTCCTGTTTATCTCCAGCATAAGTGTGTGGCTGTGCACCTACGGCAACTTCCCCCTGACATGGTTTGTGGAAAGCTTGGGCATGGCCCTGCAACTGAAAGACCTGCTGCCTCTCGGCCAGGTGGCTGTGGGCAGAGAAGAGGGCAATGCCTGAAATGGCCTGGAATGAGAAGGACTAGGGATTTGAAAGGGCAGCTGTGAAAAGATGTTATGAGAAGCCCTTGAAGTGATAGAGGGTTTTGTTGAATGATTTATGCCCCAGCTGGTGAATGGTGTCAGACTGCAAACAAACATCTCACAGGTGAGGACAAGCACAGTTCCTCTGAGGCAGCCTAAAGGAAAATGAGCCTGCTGCTCCTTGGCCAAAGGGCTCCCCAGTGCTATTGCTTGTGCTCATGTAGTCAGCAAAGTGCAGTGGGACAAAAAGCCTTTGCCCCCTCCAACATCTTGTCTTCATTTTGGTCATGCCTAAAGGAGAGCTGAAGCACACTAAGGGGAGTGGGGCTTTCCTCATGGCCCCCTCTCCACATCAGTCCAGTCAGCTACAGAGCCAACTGTCCCGTTTAACTCCTTCTGGGCTGTCGGTTTTGCAGCAGCACTTGCTGCTGATCTGAGTGGAAAGTCAGAGAACATTGCCAGGACTAGCCCTACAGCAACATTATTCACATGCATTTACTATCCTGCTGAGCTCCACCAATGTTTTTTATTGCCTCTGCCAGCAGAGCAGCTGAGTAGATGAGAACCACTGGGGCGGCTTTCCACAGCTATCTGCTGGGTAATCTGTTAGCTAATAGTTCTCAAGGGAGGTCTTTTTCATAGGCTTTTCTGTGACTGTTTTGCTGATGATAATGTGATGCTCAACATGTTGTGAAAACAAATCTGATTTGTGTGTCTCAGGAGCTAATGACTAGATGACTTATTTCAACATAAACATTCACTTTAGGGCAGTATATTGCTTGGTTTATTTGACGGGGCAAACATTAGTTGAGGTCTGTGTTGCTTTGTCACCTGCTCACTTCACAGATGGAGGCGAGGTATTTGGTTTACATCAGCTGGAAGTCTGCTCCTCTCCAGGTTTTCTCTCTTTTTTTCCCCTTTTGATGTGCTATGCACAACTGGGGCTCGCTCAGCTGTGTGCTGCTCGTCTCCTCCGCCTGCTCTGCTAACGACCACGTGGCTGACGAAATGCTACATGTTCTGCAGACGCCACCGTAGGTATCGGTGACATTTCGCTAGAGGTGGCACTGCTGAAAAGGCAATTGATTTAATGATTTAGTTACCGGAGTGGTGCTGCCACCGCTTCCCCAGGATGAGTCTTCTTCACCCTCAAGACAGTCAACAACCTTAAAATACCAGGAGTTCAGGAATAGCAGGCAGCCAGGGCAGCAGGAGGACTAGAACTAGCTGGAGGGACGCTGCGGGGATTTTCTGTTGTATTTGAATGTGGCACGATCGATGCCTGGGGTTCCTGGTTTCCCTCCCAGCTGTGAGACATGATTGGACTCTGCAGCAAGGCATCCTGGCTTGCAGAAGGGGAAGAGGAGCAAAGCGATGTGCTCATTAAATGTAAGACTGCCCAGCATGCTCGAAACAGCTGCTGTATCTGCAGAAGGTGGGGAGCATTCAGGGCTGCTTCAGCCCTGTGTATCTCAACTCTGCGCCCACGTGTCCCTGCCCCGGGTGGTGGCAGGGCCAGCACTGATATAATGCTCACCTCTTTTCACCTCCCTGTCTCAAAGACTAGGAAAAACGAATCTCTTCTCTGCAGTGGGTGCACAGACACTGCTACTGCAGGTTGAAAAACTGCTACTACCTGAGGTGCCTTCAGGGGGTCGCTGCCTGTGGGGCTGGTACAGCCTGCATTGGCCCCATGCCCCACACCGTGGTGCCTAGCAATGCCACATTAGGGTGGCAGCTGGACTGGCCTAAGCTGCAGCCACAGGGACTGTGCTGGGGTGCAGTGGGCTGCAGGTGCAGCATCCCCATGCTCTTGCTGAGTAGCAGCTCCATGTGGAGTTGTGGAAACCCAGTGCCCTAGCGTGGTGGCATGTGGTGGCAAAATGAACACAGCAGCTGCTCCTCTCCTTTGAGGAAGACTGCCAGCGTGAGAGACCTGGACCCAGGCAAGTAAAAACCCTCTGCTGTAAGGAAATAGTTGGCAGGGTTAAGTGCTGCCCTTACCTACAACCCCATAGTGCATAGCTGGCCACAGTGTTTTCCAAGTGTTGACAGCTGAGGAGCATCTCAATGGCAATACCAGAAAAGGCAGCATTGAAAAATACTGCTGAAGGGAAAGAGCATTACTGGGGCCTATGTTCTCACTGATGAGGACGATTACCTTTGAAAGTGTTGCTGTAAATCTCACTGCTCTGTTCCTCAGCAAAGAGGTCAGATGGAGCAAGGCAGGTGGTCAGGCACCCGATGGCTGCAAAACACAGAGCCATGGAGAACAAGGGCAGACAGGCTCCATCTGAAAAGCTTCTCCAGTGCCAGACAGTGCTGGCTATTAATGTGAAAAGAAAGATGTAATTAAAGGTGAATCANGGTGAGGTTAGAAGGCAAGATGGAGTCCAGCCAGCAGCCACGAGCTCCCCAGCAGACAAAGCTCCCCAGCGAAGAGAAGAAGCAAATGCCCTAATCTTTGTTTTGCCTTTCTTCTTTACACATCCCAGCAAAACGGTGGGGAAGTAGACCTCACCATTGTTTTCATTTTACAGCCTATCATCTAGTTCTTCTCACCAAAACATGCTAGCTAGGCTCAAACTAGCACACTGGTCTTCCCTGGATCCTGAATTTACATTCAAACAAACAAACCAACCAACCCACAACGTTTCAAAATCCCTGGGTGGAAGACAAAAGCCCAGTGTGAGTGTTGCAGCCCAGTGACCTGGCTTCATGCAGGCCAGTGGAGATCAGGACAAACAAATGATCAGGATTTTGCCACTAGACTTTTTGGGCACAGAAAGAGAAGGAGAAAACCCATAACTGGGCAAAACATGACTTGGAGCTGGTGTAACAGGGAAAATGGGTCTCAGCAGTGCAAATATCTCAAAACCCAGTGAAGTGAGTCTGCTGTGAGTGGTGTCCTGGAAGGGTTATTTGGCCTTCTGAGTCAGCAGGTGCAGAGAGGAAATAGGTGGATTTTAATCTCCTTCTAGTCATAGAGAGCTCCTCTGCTGAAAGTATCTTGATGCTTCTTGTTTAGGCTTCCGTGAGGTTTTTTCAGACTGACTTTTCAGGCTAACAGAAGGGGGGAATGGGCTCTTGTTCCTCCAGAAGGAAACGACAGTGTATTTTTAAAAACACAAATTATGTATGAGGGCTAATTAACTTGGCATTTACTGCTTAGCATTCTCCTACACGAATTTGCTCCAACTGAGACCACATTTTGTTGCAAGGAAACTTCTGCCTAGCATCTCTTTCCTCCTGCTGCTTCATACGCTGAGATGTTAAGGTCAAAATACATCTTCTACAGTCCCGTTCAGTGCTTTCCAATTAAGTTATGAGTAAAGCAAAGATCTCAGGTACAGGTTAGCTGTGAGGGCTGAGACATCTCTCAACAGGGCTCCTTATGGTCTTGGTTAATGTTTTAGGAGATAGGAAAAACCTATGAGGACAGGGTCCTAGAGGAGCTTGCTACAGAGCAATGACTTCAACAGTGGAGATGCTGTAGTTCTGCCCACTGTAGAGCTCTGAAAAGGTCATAGGAGGGGAAGGAGACTATGTAGGTGAGGAATTTATCTCCTGCTCTAGTACTAAGGCCTTGACAAATACTATGCTCTTTGAGCATGCTGTGGTTATGCTTAGCAGGCTGAGGGGATGGACAATGCAGATGTACAGGCAGGACTGGACAGGCAAAAAACTCGTTCGTGCTGCTGCAGGGCCTCTAAGCCCAGTCAGAGCTGCGAACTGCTGCAGTCAACGTGGTAGGCTCAGTGGAGGCTATCTCATGGCACAGCTTTGGGAGTCTCAGGGCTCTGCTTGGTAGGATGAAGGGATAAAATGCACCAACCATAAGAGCGGTTTGTGGAGGGCTGCAGGTCTGTATGACTATGTGCTCATGTACAAATGGAACCTTGAACTTCTTTCACTATACACAAAACCCAAACCAAAAGAGGTAAATACATAAAACCCAAGCAATACATTCAGTCGTTGTAAAGCCCAGAAGCTCTTAATTAGGGCTCCAATACATTAAACATGACAGAGAAAGAATGGATCCAGCACCCAGCTTTTGAGCCTGACGAGTCAAAATTAGAGCAAGTTGGCTACTGAAGGAGACAGGAAAGATGGCAAAAGGAATGACTTGAGTGCTTAGTAGACATAACTGTGTGCTGAGATAATCCTTAAGAGACTGTTGTTAATAACTAACTCTCCCCACAGCTCTCCTGCATGCAACATGCTGCCTACCTAAAAACCAACAACGTTTGCATTTAGGTGGGTACAGAAAAAGCCTCCCAGGGAGCACTGCTCAGAGCAGACTGCCTCCAGGTTCAGTCCCACTCTACTGGAGGAAATGTAAGGCTGTGTATTTAGTAGAACCACCTGAATGTATTTATTGACCTGGAGGTCAGAGATTATGGCTGCTCAGCACCACTACACCATGGGCTGGCCCAGATGGACTCTATTTGAAAAAGAGCTCCACATTTCGATCTTTTTCTTGATGCAGCAAAGCTCTTTTCTGCCCTTGAGATGAAAGAAGTGAGTGCTCTCATCAGGCAGAGAACAACCAGAAGCACATTTCAGAAGCACACGATGTACTGGGCTCTCTGGAGACTGCTAATGATGTTTGATTAATTTTTATTATCAGTGTGAGCAATCTTTGAGCTCTCTCTGCATATGTCTTATTTAGAGTTGTCTTTTCTTTCCTAGTTCAATGGCAGCTTCTATGGGCAGTGATCTAATTGTTCCTCAGCACCTGCTTGAAGCTGTCCCAGTTAAGAATGTACATTGTGTAATTTCCAGTACACGTGATCTGGTCTTTAAGGCTCAGATCAAATAAAATGGAACAGCAGATTAGCCAGTAATTAAATGAAGTGGAAAGTAATATGCAGGCTGATGCTAGGGTCACAGAAATGCTTGGGTTGGACAACACTGAATAATGGGCCAGAACAAAATATGCATGTTGTGCCAGTAGCAGGACGAACAGCCTTTGAGCAGACAGTTTGAGCTCAAAACATACCAACTGCTTTCCATCTACCAGGGCAACAAACTTTTGCAGTGGCTTTTATACTGAGTTTTGCAGTGCTGTAGATCTCAGGCACAGCAGCCAGGACACAATGAATTCAGTTGCTGATGGTGGAGCAAATGCCTGGGATGAGTTATGTGCTGTCACCTCTGGGCCTGTCAGCATGCTGCGATGTGGTCCAGATAGCACTTGGTGCTGAGCCCTGGCAGGGCTCCTCAGATAGGGTCATGCGAGGCTTTTGAGTCACACACAGAAGAGACAACCTTGCTAATATTCAGGTGCAAGCTCCTCTCAGTCAGGCAGGCTTGGAGAAGACCCTTTGTGGGTTCCAGTCCTTAGGTGAGTCCCAGCAAGGATCTCAGCCCTTTCGTAGTTATCAAGCCTAATTTTGATACCCTCCTATTTGGATAACAATATGCACTCCTTGACACAAATACTAAGCAACTTGGAGTGGTTCAGACAAAGCCACTGAGTTCTTGGGTTACATATAAAAAGCACAATAAACTTAGAATCTGGAAGAAATGGTTTTAAATATTTGTAACTTGAAAAACTAATAATTCTCCATCTCACTATAGCACTGAGCTGGACTGGCAGGCAGGAAAACTTAGCTCACTTTCCTCCACTGTCACCCAGTTTCAATGCTCTAAACTCATCTTTATGCTCCACTCTCATCTATATAGTCAAAAGCATCAGCTCCAAAGAATTCTGCTTGGAGAGCTGCTGGCTTGGCTGATCTGTATCTGGCCCTTGTGAAGGCCTGGCTCTTCAGGCAATCCCAGGAGGCATGCATCTTTTGGAGGAAGCGAGGATGAGGCTCACCTCCAACAAAAGGAGATCTTCCTCTCCACAATAATTAGTCCAAACAACTCCTTTTACTACATGAAATCGGGAGTTATTTGCAGTGCTGTTTTATTTTAATTCACTTCAGCACACACAGAGAAACAGGCATGCTGTACCCAGCACCAATGAAAATAAACATGGTCCCTGGAGCAAAAACAAAAGTCATTCCTGATTACATTACCGAGCAGCAGTGCACAGTGTAAGATGGCAAAGTAAACTCAGCCATCCTCCCTATATTTGGGTGGTGGAGAGCTTAATGCTCTCTGTTCCGACAGTCAAAACATCACTCTTTCTAAACGACAGTTTTTCCTTGTAAAACACTGTTTGTAGTTGAAGGAGGAGGTGTTGTCTGGGGTTGAAAGCTGGAGCCTAGGCAGGGCTGTCAGATGTGCTGAGGCAGTCAGCAGGAAGCTCGCAGGGAGCTGCTCTGCAGGGTGTTGTCATGGGAACGGAGCAAGTAGGGCATCTGCTGTGCTGCCTCTTCCACACAAACTCTGGCAATGTGGTGGCATAAAATCAATGCTGTGCAGCAGCTCCGGGAGCGCCAGCTATTAGGTTGTCTCTAGTAGAGACTGAACCTGAATGAAATGCAAAGGCCAGAATTTCCTGTTATGTGAAAGTGCTGCTGCTGCTCCCGATCTGAATGAAATGAGACTTTTCACTGAGTGAGCATCCAGGCACAAACTTCAGAGCAAAAGGTCTAACACTAGAAGTTCATGTTAGAAAGCTGTTACTGAGGGCCTTGTCTACTTGGATGACTTCTCCTGATTTTCACTGTGTACATTTTAACAGCCTGTGTATGAATTTGACACCCATAACAATTAGTGGCAGAAGACAAAGAGTTAAGCCTTGTGTGTACAAACTAGGAATACAAAATATTGCCACAGTGTCAATAGTTGTGATCTTCTGAAGTACCTGACCCCCTTTCTGCAGTGCTGTCTTTGAATGCAACTTACCTCCTACGTGCAGGTCTACACATGTGCAATTACAAGAATTTTCCTTGCTAGTAAGAAATACCTTGTGTGATACTGTGGTTGCTAGGGATAAGCAATGATTAACAATGGTTTCCTGGGTGAAGGAGAATATAGAGATTCTTGCTCTTGCAGTTATAAGGGATGATGTAGCAAAAAAAAAGTAAAAAGTTTGTTACATAACAGAAACCAGCAAAAGTAGAAGGAAATGCAATAGGTAAGCCGATTTCTGAGAAAGGTGGAAAAGGCTAACTGAAAAGAGAGTAAAACTCAACTCATCACCTCCAGGCTTTCATTTCGTTTTGCCCGTGCCTGCTGACAAAATGAAGAGCTCCCAATTAAAACAGGCATCCACAGTGTACTTGCACTGCTGCCACTCACACAGGCCAGCCAGGTGCTGAGTGTGTGCTCCTCATTTCCTCTCCACACTAATGTGTGAATGAGGGGCCTGCATCATCCAGGGCGCTTGAGGTATGTTTTGGAGCAGAGACCAAAATAGCAGGCAAGGGAAGCAAAGGGAGCCAACACATGGAGGGGTTCCCATTTTTCTCATTGAGGTAATTAGTTAAAGTCTCTCTGCTTAGCAACAAGTTTGGGTAAGGTAATGCTAACCTTTATCACAAAAAGGTTTGTAATTACACTCTAACTGTACTCTTTCATTGCTTTTAACAGATTTCTCACTGGCTATGGTGTTTCTATATAGGTTGCAACAAAGATTGGGATGAAATGACTGGCACTGTTTGGAGTGTGTTAGAACATTGATGGTGGCTTTACTTCCAGTGCCAATCCATTTGAATATGAAACAGGGAGCATGGATTTATTAGAGGAATCCCAGTGGATTACTCTAGGTGGCAAAGAAACTGTGTTTCCTTTTTTGGATGTGGTTGCCTCCATGGAAACATGCAAAAATTCTCTGGGGGAGAAGAGGGAGTACAAGACAAAGCGTGTGGAGCAGTGCTGATTTTGGCTCTCCTATGGGCAATGCATGCAGAGTGCCCAGGGTCCTGCTGGATCAGGCCTAGTAGAGGCTATTAATACATTTTGGACTGAATAAACAAACGCAAAAGCTGTTCTTCAAAGGGATGAAGTCAGACTCGTGGACTTACAGATCATGGTTTACAAGTTCAAGAACTCTTCTCATGCACAAGCTGCTGCTCCTTGGATTTGCAGCACTTCTTTGCTGAAGGAAGGGACGTTCACCAGTAATTGCACTGATAAGAGCACAGGACATGTCAGTAATTGAAACCACATGCAGAACATGGCATGCATCCCACGGGTGAGATATGGGGAATCAGCTGGTACTAACAGAATGCTTCAGTGTACGGGAACTGACTGACCTTGCCTTAGCAGCGAGGGACCTTGATCTCCTCCTGCCCGCAGAAAAGTCATGAGTCGATTCACTGAGACAGAAAGATAAAATAAATGCAGAGCTCTTTCAGCACTTCCCTCCATTTGCTTTAAATTATAAATATCACTACAAATATAGAAATACAGAGGCAAACACTTTGTCTAGCTTGTCCTTTCCATATGCACATATTTCCGTTGTGAAAGGCTTTGTATAACTTGGAAGAGCGGATCGCAAAATGATGCCTTGCTTGTGGAAGGAAGCCACCAGCCATTACATTGCATTACTGTAATGTAATGGGGCTCTGAGATGAACTCTATTTGGAGAGCTTGCTTTTATTGTAAACCTCATACCACAACTACCTCACCACCATCGATTTCTCTTTGTGTTTTCTGGAGAGCAGGGACCAGGAGGCCAGAATACCAGCTAGACCTGAACAGAGCCACTGTTAGGGCCCAGGCCAGAAACTCATGAGAGCAAACTGCACTGTTTATTTTAAGGGATGCAGTACCAGTGACAGAATGTATTCCAAGAGATGCAAATAGCCAATCAGCTAAAAGGTGGATTTCTTATTAGCCTAGAGCAGTTGACATTGTAATTAATTGCTTCCCACACTTCTTTGTTAAGTAAAGGCTGCTGTAATAACAAGTGCTGCCATCATTTAATTTTTTAACTGAACACAGGGAACAGACAAAAGAGAATCTGTAGTTGCTTTGTTTTTCTTTCTGTGCAAATGTCACATTGCTTTCATGTCGGCAATGACTGCAGAAGTGCTGATTCGATCACTTATTTACATAATCCCTTCAGATTTTTCTTTTATGTCATTGTTGATAATGAAAAGATTTTCTCAGCTGAGAAAAGAAAAGGAAGCAGGCGAATTCTAAATGTGAAAAGGCTGAACTGCAGCAAAAAGATGGTAATTTGCATTAGTAAGAAACAATTGTAGTGCAGGTGATTAAAATTCTGGTAAACACTGTCTACCCTACCTGCCCTGAGGAACATTCACAGCTGCAGAGTGTGTAGCAACGAATCACTTCACACAGCACGGCAGAGTCCAATGTTCATACCACTTATGGCACAAAGTTATTTTTCTGGCAAAAGGTTTTAAAATACTCTCTTTCACATGTGAGTCAGTGCAGCACAGTGAGGAAGAGACAAGGCTTAGCCAGGTGCTGGCTACAAAGATGATGTGACTTTGTGAAGGCTTCTGCATCAGGAAACGAAAAGCAGAACCCCGCTCTCCACACACAGCACCTGGCAAGATAAAGCTCTTCATAAGCTATTTTTATAAGATGACTGAGCAGAAAAGATACAGCTCTGGAGCAGCTCCCCCCAACAGCTAGAGATGCACTGGAATGGCCATCTGAAAAAAAACCTAAAAAAGTGCATTTATTATCTGTGCATTAGAGCTCTCTGAGTGTGTTAGGAAATGAGTCTATCAGAAATCGCTTCCTACGCTGAGCTCTCCCAGATGCAATGATGCCGCTGGAACTCTGCATCATTTAGTTCATCTCAAAACTTGACCCATGTTCTTCTAAAGCTTCAGCATGTTTTCCAGCTCAGCAGTTGAATTGCTCCTCAGCGTGGGCGGTGAGGAGGCCACAGAGCCACCTTTGCGATACAAAGCGCTCTCATTGCAGATACAGTGATTAAACAAATTGTTTGGCTAAGGCTGAAACCTGATGCGTGCTCATTATACTCTGATGGCAACTTCCCCTGGATTTTAAATAAAGGCGTTTTATGTTTCCATGGCAACTCAAGCTCCTTTACTGAGATGCCTGATGCACTGTTAGCATTACACAAGTCACTGTGTTAAAGCGAAGTGTAACAGCACCATTTCAAAGCGTATATACCACATCTATGGCATTATTTTCTTTCCTATGAAATTACTAACTGGGGGCCGAGGAAGGAGAGGGAATAGAGCAGCTTTTAACAAAGTACAGTGCTGTTACTTGGCAGTTTAGTACAGCAAATGGATACAGCAAGGACACAGGGTGTATAAAAAAGGAGAGGCAATAAACGGGCTCAGTCACATAGGCTGCTGTAACGCTGTGAAGTGTGTCAGAGAAGCCGAAAGAAGTCTTGAGTAGCTTTCCCGGCTGGGCTCCAGCACTTGCCGGTACAAGGTGGATCCAGCCCTGGCACCGTCGGGTGGGTTTGGAGTAGGAAAAACTTGGAAGCCACTCGGTCTGCCGGTCTCAAGGGAACACAGCTGGAAATGCTGTCGCTCTCTACAACTACCTGAAGGGACTTTGTGGAGAGGCTGGTGGTAGTCTCTTCTCACATTAATTAGTAATAGAATAAGAGGGAACGGCCTTAAGCTGCAACTGGGTAGGTTTAGACTGGATATTAGATACAAAACTCGTGGGGACGGCATCACCTCGGAACCAGCCGGCGGCACGGCGGTTCCCACACGGACGCCACCGCGGCGGGACAACGCCTCACGTGAGGCCGGCGGAAGGCGGAAGTGATGGCGGCGGGCGCTGGCGGGCCCGAGGCGGCGGCGGCGGCGCGGCGGCGTTAAGTAGTTGAGGCCCGACATGGCGGCTGGCTGTGGAAGCTGGGCGCGGCTTTGGTCGCTGCTGGTGCTGGCCACTCTGGCAGGGCTGGGAGCTGAAGCCAAGGTGAGCTGATCACGCTGGTACTCCCCCTTCCCGCTACCAGAGCCCTCCTCTCCTTTTCTCTTCCCCGCCGGTCGCTTCGCGCCCCTCCGCCGCCTCGGCCTGCTTTAGGAGGCGGCTGAGACCAGTTCTGTGGCCGGGTGCTGCCCTGCATCGCTGCTGCCTTGCTTACTTTAAGCGCAGGCTGCGGCGTCGAGTCCGCGGGGTTTTGCGGACCGCCCGGGAGGACAGTGTGCGAGCGGCGCCGGTGTCTGCGCCAGCCGTGCGCTCGTAGCAGTGTATAAAATCGCGACGTGATGTCCGGGAATGCCGTCACGCGAAACTACGAGTGGTAGTCACGCTTGTGCTGGGCAGGCCTTGTTGGAGAAGGTGCTGTTCTTGAGGCTGCCGGGGCTGGGCTCGGCTCGGGCGCTGCCCGCCTCTTGCCTTCCTTGCAGCGCTGTGGTCGGCTTTCCGAGCGGGTCCTTCGGTGGCTCTGTCGGCTCCTGCTGTCTCACCAGAGTTGAGTGGCCACAGACACTCAGCTGTTGTTCCTTGTCGGTCAGTATTTGAGATTATAATCTTGGCGTCACTGTGACTGGCTGAGAACATCGTTTCTCCTCATAGTAAAAGGCTTTCCCAATGCCAAAGTACCCATGTGCATGTTTTGTACGTTTTAAAAGTGATAACCAGTTATTTGACTTCCATGGTCAGTCCAGAAGTGACTTGTCAGAGTCAGGATTTTTCAGCTGACCTTAATCTACTTAGTGTTACTCTGATCTGATTGTTCAGCGTAGAAGTTTATGACCAGTGCTGCTTATGACAGTTCTTTTGTATAACACTGTTAGAAATTGCCCTGAACTTTAGATAAGCCAAGTTTATCCTTACCATTTGCTCAAATAAGTGACTCTGATGTGGGTTGGAGAATGCTTTAATCTGTAACCCCTTGCTAGCCATCTCTGTTTTCTTTATAGGGTGTTCAATTCTTGTGCAGTTTGGGAAAGGAAGGAGTTACCTTACTTTAAAATTCTGCACGAAGTGGTCTTTTCCTGAAAGTCCTTTTATTTCCCAGGGAGTTATCTAAATGTTAATTTTGGGTGCTAGTTCTTTCTCACTGTCCAGAACAGTTTGTTCTGGAAAACTTATGCAGATTTTAACTTGTTTTTCTAAACCTGCTTTTACAAATTCCAATCATGTTTCATGTTTGCTTTAATTTGGAATTCCTTTTTTTTTAATACTTTCTATACCTCACAATATTCTGTTGCTGTTTAAGAGGAGACTATAGGTTGTAACAGTCATAGAATCATAGAATGTCAGGGGCTGGAAGTGCCCTCAAAAGATTGTCTTGTCCAGACCACCTGCTAGAGCAGGATCACCCAGAGCAGATCACGCTGGAATGCATCCAGACGCTTTTTGAATATCTTCAAAGAGGGAGACTCCACAGCCTCCTTGGGCAGCCTATTCCAGTGCTCTGTCACCCTCACAGGGAAAAGAATTCTTCCTCAGGTTCATGTGGAACTTGCTATGCTTCAACTTCCACCCATCGCCCCTTCCCGGTCACAGGGCATCACAGAGTAGAGCCTGGTTCCATCCTCCTGGCACTCAACGCTTACGTATTTATGAACATGAATGAGGTCACCCCTTAGTCTCCTCCTCTCCAAGCTGAAAATCCCCAGCTTCCTCAGGCTCTCCTCATAAGTCCCTGTAACAGTTTTCCTTACAGTTGTTTCTTTGATGTCAGGAAGGACAGAATTACCCACACACATTTCTTTGGCTGGCTTCTGTTTGGAGCCAATATTCTTTCATTCATTGGAAGCTCATTGCTACGTCTGTTACAGAGTTGCCCTCTGATTGAATAGCTGAGTACACAACATTAGTGACTTCTGAATGTGTATTATTTCTCAAAAAGGAAAATTGAGCTTAAGCCTCAGATATTCCTTGAGAAGAGTGATTGCTGTTTAAAATGATGTTACTTGATGAAGTTCTCTGCTTGCTTATTGATTTTGAAAAGTTGTTTTTAAACTCAAAGGAAATCCTGAGTACTCAGGAGTAGTTTGTGTTAAATATGTCATGCTCACATGAGGTGAGCTGTCTGGCTGTGGTTGCTAACCATAATTTGTTCTAAACTTGTTGTTTACTTTACAGAATTCTGAGGATGTGCGGTGTAAGTGCATCTGCCCTCCTTACAAAGACCATTCAGGCAATATTTACAACAAAAATGTTTCACAGAAAGACTGGTGAGTGTGTGTGGCATAAAGAATTATGTTGAGTCTTACTGGGTAAGGACTTGTTCCATGGTTACTATGTTTGAGGCTCCTATAGTGGTGCCAAGAGAAGCTATGTATCTTGCACTTTTTAAACACTTATTTTTCCAGTGGAGACTGTTTAGTATGTGCCTTACTGGAAGACAAAACCTTATTTCCCTTTAAATCAATATTGGTACTGCGTGAAGGACAAATTCTTTGAAGATTTGACTATTTTAAGGTTACAGGTAGTGTATCTCGAATCTATTTTCTTAAATCTCCTTTTTTTGAGTTAATCTTTTTAAGTGACAGTCTGGGATCATTACATTACTTTGTTTGAAGTGTTTTCTTGCCACTTGATTGCTAGTTTATCTACAGTAAAAAGGCAAATGGAGTGCTGTGCGTTGGTTTTTGCATCACTGGAAGTAGCTTGTTACTGAACAGATCTGGGTGATGTACACCATTCCTTAATCCATTTTTGATGTCTATATGAGTTGGATGCAGTATAATGACTATTTACTGCTGGCTTGTCCAGACACAAAATGAAAATTTAAGGCTGACTTGTAATGTGCATCATGATACTCCCATTTAGATGCTTCAGGTCTTTCAGTTGGAGTGTTCTGGTCTTTGGCTTCAGACTGGCAAACATTATGCTAACATCAATGTGGAGTGGGGTGCTTTCACACCAGTAAAAGCACTCTCCCCTCAGGACTCGGGTTTGGAACTATTGCAGCAGTCCCATCTCGATGCACAGCAATGCCTATGCCTAAGAACTTACAGGATTAAAAACCTGCTGGGAAGGTGTTGGTGTAGGCATTCTGTACTTTGATAGCAGTGGTGTGCAGAAGCTGACTGCAGTGGTAGTCATGGCCAGGGATGGAGGGAGGGTGGGCACCCTGTCTATAAGCCGAGTAAACTGACAGTCTCTGCAGAAGCTGCCCTTCTCATTAGCCTGGCTTGTCTGGAAAGAACTGCTCCCTTGGTGTTGTTACTTGGGCTGAAAGGGAGAAGGTGGTTCTGTAGAGGCAGTTGAGTGGGAGAATCGTTTAGAAAAGGATCTGCTCTTTCTACATTTTCCTCTAAAATTGCCATGGAATTGCAGTCCAAGGAAACTCACCAAAATTCTAAGCTTCTGGTGGATTTTACATTTCCTAGCAACTTGAAACACTGGAGAAAATAAAAGCTTATATTAGTGTTCAGTATATTCACAGTAACAGACTAACCACTGTGAGTGACAGGCTTAGGTTACATACAAGCTTTCTGCTGTGCTCGTGCAGCATACTGATGCAAGCCTTCAATCATAGGAATGGAAATTGCTTAATTATAACATCCATGTATTTTTTGTTTTGTAGCTTGAGTGCTGCACTCCTCCACAGAGGAGAATGTAATTCTTCTTTCAAATAAGTGAGAAAAATAATCCTTCCACACTCCTCCAGAGGATGTGACTTGCCACTCAATAGTTTTGGTTATGAGAAAGAAATACAAAGGAAACAGAAGAGATGTGTTACTATGTGGCCGTGTGTTTGCAGCATTGTAATCTAGCCCAGCAGAGCGTTGACTCCCAGGCTGCTGCTTTCACTTCAGGCATTTTGCTTCATTACCTGCTTCATACTGTGCGAACACTGAGTTAATAAGGGTGAAACATGAGTTTTGTTCTGAAGGGACCTGGGTGTTTTGAGTGTGAATAAGAAGACTGAGTCAGCAAAAATGCTAAAGTTACTGGTGGAAGCAGTTGTCTTGTGGCAGCTGGACTTCAGTGCTATGGTATAGAGTGCCCATAAGGTTGCTAGCCATGCTTTTTGGCATGAACAGATTTGCATTTTGTAATCTTTTAAATCAATTTATGGTTTTGTATCCCGGACCAACTTAGGAAACTGGATGCTGTTCGTTCACTATCTTGATGCTTAGAATCAACCTATCTGACTTTTGTTCCTCTCATGCCTGTAACTTGTAATGGAAAGAAAAAAAGAACATCTGTTCATGAGCACCAAAGAGAGTTTAATCTCCCTTAGATAGGAGTAGGATAGATTAAGACTTAAGTATGTTGAAGAAAAGCTGGAATTTACTTCCTTCCACGATGTCAGTGTCAAATGATGCATTCACACTGGGATTGAAGTCCTTGAATTCGTTGTGCTGCCATCTTAAACAGTCTTACTTTTCAGTGAAAGTATTACATTGAGTTAGAAAGGTCTGAAAATTTGATTAGCAGCTTGTCAATAGCAGCATTTCTTGTTTAAGCCAAATAATGGTGGAGTAGTGGTTCAGTAACTTTCAAAAATCTTGGATACGTATCATTCAGAACAGCTGAAGTTAAGCAAAGTTGGCCTCTTGGCTTATGTAGCTGGAGTCTGCATACACCGTGGAACAGGTAAACTAGAATCTGCACAGTCAGTTTTGTGCTGGTTTTGTCTTTTTTCAGTGATTGTCTTCATGTGGTTGAGCCTATGCCTGTCCCTGGACCTGATGTAGAAGCTTACTGCTTACGTTGTGAATGCAAATATGAAGAGAGAAGCTCTGTCACGATTAAGGTAAATAATGTAATTCTGTTGGCATAAAGTGGTTAGTGAATATGTCATCTTTTACAGAAATATTCTTTATAAAGAGAAAAAGCCCAAGATTTAACTTCTCTTGATGATAATTGTTCACAGTTTATTTTGAGTAGTGACAGTAGCATCATGCTGTAGATGGAGCGAGCTTGAGATCCTTCATTGTAGAGCTCAACTTCTGAGATTAAGCTTTACACTTTGCTGGAGTTGAGTGTTCTAGGACAATTTGTCAAGCTTTGGACTTTGTTTTCATGGTTATTTTAGAGGGCTTCTCCTTATTCAGCTTGCTTAAATACACTAAATTTTCTTTGTGCCCTGGCAAGCTAAAAAGAGTGAGATTATCTGTTTGCTCTAACAGATGGTTTCTATATTCTTCACATTCTTACCCTGTTGGATAGGGTAAGAGCCAAGATTTGGGCTGGGATGAAGAGATAATGTAGGATATCTTTTCTTCTTTGTAACGCAGGCTCCTTCGCTGGTCTCTTGGAAGTTTGTTTGCTTTTCTTTTTGCCTTCCTGTTTCTCTTAGACTCTTGGTGACCGTTTGGAAGCCTGTCTATGCTAGAGAATGGAGACCATGCAGGAACCCTCAAATCTGTCACCCCAGTTTAGTGGCCAAACTGAACAGTTGTCTTGATCGAGCTGAGATTTATAACAGCAAGTTGTTTTAAGATCAATAACGAAAGATTTTTTGCAAGGCCTCTCTAAGAGAAACTGTTCCGAGTTAACATCTGTCTGCCCAAAACCTTGTTAATACCAAGCTGTAGTTTGTGAGTTTTAAGCTGTTGGATGACACTACCAGAGATGGACAGGCTCATCAGAAACTTTGCATGTACACTACTTCTGGTCTTTTCTTGCCTGCTGAGGGATTGTAGGGGGAATGCCATGATTTTGGCATAACCTGTGCTTGCATTGTGTAGGTTACAATCATCATATACCTGTCTATTTTGGGCCTACTTCTTCTGTACATGGTATACCTTACTCTGGTGGAACCTATACTGAAGAGACGTCTCTTTGGACATTCACAACTCATACAAAGTGATGAAGACATTGGGGTAAGTTGACCAGAGTGCTTCTATTTGGGTTAACATAAGGCTTGGAACAGTTAGTTGTTCTTGGGATGAGCAGCCTTTTTTGCCAGGTGGTGTAAGTGCTTTTCCTGAAGGCAGAGGAAAAAGAAAGCTGTGTGATGACTTCTGTGAAGCTGCTCTTTAATTTTGATCTGGGCTAGAAAGTAGTAAGGTGAGGCCTGCTTCAGTTTTCCAGCTTTACATACAGATTATTTTCTAAGAGAAGAATCATAATTATGGAATCAACCAGGTTGGAAGAGACCTCCAAGATCATCCAGTCCAACCTATCACTCAGCCCTATCCAGTCAACTAGACCATGGCACTAAATGCCTCATCCAGTCTTTTCTTGAACACCTCCAGGGATGGTGACTCCACCACAGAGAAACAGAGTAGGAATGGAAATAAGCATTACAACTAGAAACCAGAATGTGATGATATGTTCCAACAGAACAGCTTTGTTGGGGAGGAAAAGGGGACTAGTCCACGAGTGATTTTTGTTTCCCAGTCTCCAACACAGTGAGGGGATTTTTTTATTTTAACAAAACCAGAATAAGTTCACCTTCAGTACCATTACAAGAAGAGAATATAAGACCTTATGAAACCTTTTTCATTATGTATTGTAGAGATGATGCTTTCTGTCATAGCTTTAGCAGCATGACTTTGTCCAAAACACTTTGACAGTCAAACAAGAGATTGATTTCCAACTCTTAGCGTTTATAACTTGGTTATATTTGATAGAATAAAAGAAAACTTTGCAGGTACTGTTAGAAAACAGACAGAGTGAATATTAAACAAGCACTCAGTTATTGTTGAGCTCTGTCACTTAAACAGCTGTATTGACTCTTTCCTTTTAGGCAGCTCAGTACAATAGACTTAGTTTGGTAAACATCAGAGTGTGTTGGTTTTATATAAAAGCTGTGTGTCAACATCCTGAACTGCCTGACAGTTAATGACCAAGAGCTGGCACAGAACTGACTCTTCAATTCAGTTTTAAAGTTAAATGCTTTCATAGCAATAACAGGAGGCTCCTAGTGCCTGGGTCTGTTCTAGCTTCAGTCATGTGGCACTGTGGGACAAGATTAACTGGCCACGGTGGTGTTGGGTTGGTAGTTTGACTCAGTGATCTTGAAGGTCTTCTGCAGCTGAAACAGTTCTATGATTCTTTAAGTTACTTTGAAAGAGAAGTTGAAGTGCAGTTGTAACTGCTCCAAAGCTTGCTGGGTCATTATTACCGAGCAGCTTGTCGAGTCAGCTTGTGTACCTCTGGGAGAAGAAAGACAGCAAAGCCCCCAGCTGATGTAATTGCTTGGTGGAGCCGTTGGGGTCTAAGTGCTGGTTTTTGGCATTGCAGGATCACCAGCCTTTCGCAAATGCACACGATGTGCTGGCTCGCTCGCGGAGCCGCGCCAATGTGTTGAACAAAGTGGAGTATGCCCAGCAGCGCTGGAAGCTCCAGGTCCAGGAGCAACGCAAATCTGTCTTTGACCGTCACGTCGTGCTGAGCTAATTGTGTTACAGTGGAAATGACTCCAGGGAAGTCAAGTGGACTGATTGAGAGAGCTGACTGACGTCTTCCTGATCCTGCCAATTCAGAAAGGTTTTACTGAATGGTTTAGTATTGATTTAAAAAAAAAAAAAAAAGAAATAAAGTATGTGAACATTGGAGGAATGTACTGGAGTGAAAGCAATTGGGGAAAAAAAAGTTAACCAAGAGCTGAAGTCTTTAACTTTTCAAATGGCTTTCACTAATACAACTGAAAAGAAAACAAACCTTTGAGTTGCCACTGTGGTACCTTATTTGCAATTGTGACTTTATGGTGGTTTTTAACTATATATTTCTCTTTACTATTTCTGTGGTTAAAAAGTACCTAGGAACACAATGATTACTTGCAACTCACTAATCACTTTATGTAAAGTCCTTTTGTAAATATACCCGGATTTTCTGCTGACTAGGACTGGGGTACTGGAAATCTGATTCTTGCAGTATAGTTTTCATATCAGAGAATGAAATCCTAGTTGGCTGAATTCATCATTTGATTTCTGCACTCATACTTTCAAGATGCTTGTATTTCAAGTGATGTTTGCAGATGGAAGGTAAAGCCTCAATGGACACTGACTCTTTGAGCTGCATACTTTAAAGTACTGTGATGTAGATAAACTGAAATGCAGTGAGTATTAAGACAGTGTTGGCATTTTGGTCAATTTTGGTTTAGTAGCTTAATATATTGTATGTGTATGATATCTCTTAAAATCTTTTCCCTTTCTTTTCATGAATAAAGTCTCAGGAGTTAGTATATGATAAAATATATTTATTATAAAAACCTTCCTGCATTTGTTTGGATTGATGGTGTAAGGCACATGCTTTCTCTAGCACCTGTCATCTTGGGAGCTAGGTGTATTTTTTTATCTGTGATTCTGTACTCATCTCTCTTCAGAGGTACACAGTTGCTAGATGACTAACTTTCATATATCCCCTTTGGAATGTAACAATCAAAGATAAAACTGATTTTTGAAAAATGGATGTGTGTTACCTGTATCTCATTTTCCGTCCTCATTACCCTGCATGTAAATGCCATCTGCAAAAGCACTTCTCTGAAATGCTTCAGAGTAGAAATAGGCTCTTATTTGATGCTCAGATAAAGAAAAGAGAGGCTTGCTCAATTAGTAACTGAAAAGCAGTCTTAATCCCTGAGTCAGGTTTAGCTGTTCTTATGTCGTTGCAGTATTGCCTTTGTTTTCAGTTCCACTGTGGAAGGGAACGGTAGGTGGAGCAGTACTCTGTGTTGCTGGGTGCAGTTCTGGCTTGTATGCCCCACAGTGCAGAAAACAAAGTGTACCTTTGTGCATAACTTTGTCATGTCATGGCTGGAAACGTAGGTGCTCCTTAACAACACGTGCAGTGGCTGTAGCTCCTTTGCAGTTAAGAGCTTCATTCTTTTGTCAGTACTGTAGTCTTTCAAAATGTTTATCTGGAGGGAATTACAATGAGTGGCTAATGGGTGGAGGCATAGAATTCTTTCTGAAAACAATAAAAGGCACAAGGTGGGCTTACAGGACAGAAACTAAAAGAGTAATGCAGAGTTGGGTTCAGTTCTTGTGTTCAGCATCCCACCACGATAAGTCATCACTGTCAGTGATTACAACAGTGATATTGCTAGGGTCTCCTAAAGAGAACCGATGTAATTTGTTGAATACATGCATGTCTACCACTTCTAATTCGTGTTCTGCCTCTTGGCTGCCTTTACGATGAGGCCTGAAGCTGGCATGAGGAGGATAGAGAGTAGAGTGTTGTGGCCCCACAAAAGGACAGCAGGAAAGCAGCGTAATGGAGAAGGATCTGGGGGTGCTGATGGATGACTGGCTGGCTGAGCGTGAGCCAGCACTGTGCCCGGCTGGCCAAGGCCCATGGCATCCTGCCCTATATCAAAACCAGCATGTCCATCAGGAGTGATTGTGCCCCTGCACTCGACCCTGGTGAGGCCACAGCTTGACTACTGTATTCAGGTCTGAGCACCACAGTATTGGAAAGACACTGAAGTCTTGAAGCTGTGCCCCTGCACTCGACCCTGGTGAGGCCACAGCTTGACTACTGTATTCAGGTCTGAGCACCACAGTATTGGAAAGACACTGAAGTCTTGAAGCATGTCCAGAGAAGAGCAGAGAGGCTTGTGAAGGATTTGGAGATGATGCCGTATGAGGAGGATCTGGGGGAGCTAAGAGGAGATTTTATTGCTCTGAAATGCTTATAGCCATTCTGTTTCTGTGATGGCAACTGTCGTAGCTGTCCTGCTGCGCAATGGCTTCTAGTTCCTCATGTTGCCCATGCTGTGTGCATTGGTATAAATGCACTTGAGCTGGGCTATTGATTTCACCCCTGACATGAGCATGTCACCCCATGCTCATTTCTAGTGAGCTTGGTTTTATCCCCTTTGAACCCAGTTTAGAGCCCTAACAATGACCCTCTCTGTATAGCTTTCTTGGTAGTAGATGAAGTGTTTCTAATCTTACACCGTGTAATCAAAGCTTTAAGGTAAACTGGTGTTGTTTTGGATTATTTTTGTGCGTGGTTTTGCTTTGATCAGTAGAAGGGCCTAACAGTGAGAGAGCCTAAAGTATCAAGGTACTGTAAAATGTGAGAGTCTTGAAGTTGTGTCCTGTTCCGTTGTACAACTGGACAGATGACCTATGTGTTGTCTACATACCGTATAGATTTGATTCCACAGACTGATTGTTCCATACTATGCTTCTGAGTTTCAGCAGAACTTTAAAACACTAGTTTTGCTACTGATTGCTCACTGCAAGTTTGGTCTTACTTCCCTAAGTGCTTTAGTAAAGATCTTTTATGTAGCATTATACTTCTTAACATGGAGGGAATTTCTCACAATCACATGTGTAATGAAGATTATTTTTGAGCATGTTAATCTCTGTGTCCTACCTCTAATCTGGAGATCATAGAATTGTAGAATCAACCAGGTTGGAAGAAACCTCCAAGATTATCCGATCCAACCTATCACTCAGCCCTGCCCAATCAACTAGACCATGGCAATAAGTGCCTCATCTATTTTTGTTTTAACATCTCCAGGGACGGTGACTCTACCACCATCCTGGGCAGCCCATTCCGATGCCAATCACTGTCTCTGTGAAGAACTTCCTCCTAATATCCAGGCTTTGCTGAAGTCCAGATAGACTACGTTTACAGCCTTCCCCACATTCACCAGGCGGGTAACCTGATCATAAAAGATGTGCCCATCACAAATTTCTTCTAAATAAATTCAAAATGAAGCTATGAAAATTACTTTGCTAATGCCTTGATGGTAAATGTTTAACTAAATTCTAGCTGATTATTGTATTTGGACATTAAAACACAAAATGTCACTAAAGGGAATAGCACTTGGGTAAGTGTAACAGAATACATACAAGTAAACAAAGTACATTCCTGATCACTTCTTTTTTTTTTTAGATTGTGTACAATACAGTTTTAAAATTTCTAGCCCTTAATGCCAAGTTTTGTTGCCATCATAGCTGTAGTGTGGGTGGAAAAGCCAAACCAGAAATGAGCAGATCTAACTGTAAGCTAGTTTGCATGTCGGCAATTGACTATAAATGGCAGTAGTCACTGACTCAGCGGAAGAAGCTGCATTATTCAGGTAAGAGACTTGGGTATTGCTGTATCTAGCAACAGATCTTCACTGAATATCAGTCTTTTATAAATGTCTTCTACCAGCTGTTTAGTGACCGTGTTCTCTAGCTTGTTAATGGATTGTGTTTAATGTGATCTCTTCCTTACCAAAGTATAAGAAAAGCTGAGCATTAACTTTTTTGTTTATATATTATTTAGGTATTTTTTCAGATATTATTCATCAATCCTAAAAATAGCACATCTTGTTTTGGTGGATTTTGCTTTCATTTGAAGATTGGTGAGTCTCTGGTCTAAAAGAAAAATGATGCTAAGACTTGTATTTTGCACTTTATGCAGGTAGTAAAGCAGCAGGTAACTGGTTTATGTAATGCTGTTATGCAGCAGAAGTCTTGGTACTAAGCAACAAATACTGTAAGTATGTCGAGGCTCTGTATTGATTTTGGTTTCTTGGTCTGTAGTGATGATTTTCTACAAAGTCTGGGGGCTTTGCTGTTTAACAGACTTTTTTTCCTCTCAGCCAATGTTTGTACACTGTTATCAGTAGAATGTTTTCAGGAAATAACCCAGCCTGTGAAAGGAGAGAAGGGAAAGATGACTGTCTGCTAGAGTGTATATATTCCCCTCGAATTTTCTGCATGTATGTTAAGGTGAAGTGGATGTGTGTTCATGCTTGCAGCCTATTCACTGAGGTACCTGTTTAAGATGCGTGTGGTTTTCTTGTCTAACAGCATGCAATAAATTAATTCCTAGCTCACAGGATTTCTCTTGTGAGATCTATGTGCATGAAAGACAATATG
This sequence comes from Tricholaema leucomelas, assembly GCA_013400475.1. Taxonomy (NCBI): domain Eukaryota; kingdom Metazoa; phylum Chordata; class Aves; order Piciformes; family Lybiidae; genus Tricholaema lacrymosa; species Tricholaema leucomelas. The sequence goes on along the minus strand of WAAF01018538.1, from coordinate 1,333,165 downwards.
AATACAGACACCTTTTTGAGAGAAGGTGTCCATACTATGTAAAAATTCTATTAAATGTGGCAGGTGTGAAGTCATCTGAAACAATCCTCCACAAGGATTCTCATTTACATTATGAAACTGTGCTCCTAACATTTGAAGCTTTGCAAGATTTTTGTGAGTCTGGAATCTAAACATTTCTAGTAACCTGGTTTAATGTTCAAATATGTTTTCTACTTAGAGGGTGTAAATCTAACTTAAATGTTTTTAGAGAGCAGTGTATGAAACTATGTATGGAAGTGGTTGGTGTTAAAGAGCATTTTTGGATAGGTTCTGTGCAGGCAAGTGTTGCTTGCAGTCTGTGAGGATGGATCATAGTAATTAGAAATAACTAGCTATTTTTAATTAGTAGTAAAGTAACTGTTGGGTGACAGGCACCACAGCTGTGCTGATATTTAAAAGTTTGAAAGCACTGTAATGTAGCTTTGTGTAAAATACTGCAAGATTATCTTTCTAATAAATGTGTAAGGGTGATTTGAATAGTTAAGTCTGCTGTAATGCTGCTCTGAAGAGAGGGGATGTGGTTTTAGTAGGCCAGGCAGAGGTAAGGGTTTCTAGCAGTGCCCCAGCAACTACCTGCAGTCCTTTCTTAGTGAAATAATTTATAATTGGAAGAGTACTATGAAGAAATGGATGTTTTTCTTTTAATAAATTAATTATTTAATCATCCTTTCTGAGAAGGATTGCATTTAGTATTTCATATCTGTGTTTAGTCTGCAGGTGAGTCCAGAAGGAGTACAAGGACGCAAAGAGATGCTGCATGTAGCAGAAATTAATCCTCTAAACATTTTGTAAATCCTTTTATACAGAATGGTTGTAATACCTGACAGACCTAAAATTAAGACTGAGATGCATTCTCTGCACAGCTTTTCCATCTAACTAAGATAATAGAGTGAATGATAGGATAGGGAATCTACTGGAATTGTAGAATTTATTTTTTTTCTACAGGGAGGAAAAGGGAGTGGAGGGAATGCCTCAGACGCTAGCCTGCTTTGTTTATTGTCTGTAGAGAGATAAGTTTTGATGAATTTGTGGCAAAATAGACTTATGTGGAGCACAAAAAGGTAGATGCTTCCCATTTCTAAAGCTGAGGTGAAAGGAGACTTGTTTGCTGTTCCCTTTAGGAAGCTTTAGTGGCTTTATTTTCTTAAAGTTGTGAGTTATTTGTAATCGGTGGTGCTGACTTGCACTGTCTTGTATTACCAGTGGGACATTGTCTGCCTTCTGTAGTGGTATTCCAACAGCACTCTGACATGTCAGAAAATGCTTTCGAAGTCTCTCCTGAAATACTCCAGCAATGCCAAATGTGGGTAAGTCCAGGTGAGGTTTCTAACTGTTCAGTATGAGTTGCTTAAACTATGATGTAATTATGCATTTCCAGGTTAAATACAGAACCTGATGGATGGCAAAAGCTACAGTAACCTCGTGGACAAGTTGCCCATCTGTGCTGAGACTCAGCATATACAGCTGGCTAGGCCTTTCTGTGCTGACCCAGTGGTCACGTTTCACATGTATCCAGAAACACCAAGTCAGGTCACTTGCTCTGAAGATTTGTCGTTCCTGCCTTTCGTGTCTGAGCATCTCATCAAGGAGAGCTTCTACACTGAGCCCTGCACCTTTCCTTACCAAGTGCCCCATTCCAGTTACCACAGAAGTGAGTACTCCTATGGGCCAGCTTTCATCAGAAAGAGGAATGAGAGGGAAAGACAGAGGGTTAAATGTGTCAATGAAGGCTACGCCAAGCTGAGGCACCACCTGCCCAAGGAGTACTTGGAGAAGCGGCTCAGCAAAGTAGAGACACTCCGTGCTGCAATAAAATACATCAGCTACCTGCAGTCTGTTCTGTACAGTGACTCTGTGGCGGCAGAGAAAAGCCTTGTGGAGCCGAGCCAAGCACCTACAGCGATTAAACAAAACCAGTTCTTAAAGACTATCTAAACAGCTCCAAACCAACCAAAAGGTATCCTGTCTGGGAACCTAGTAGCCACCGTGTTACTAATAATCTGCATGTACCTGGCACTTCTTAGGAGCAGATCACAGCACCCATCAGTATCAGCCCACAGAAAAGAGTTTTCATTTGCAGATAGTAACTCAGGCAAAAGATAACTGGAAAAAATCTCATCTGAAAGGCTTAATTTAGCTGATTAACTTCTAGAACTGTCACCGGGCCAAAATTGTAGCATCTGTATGCGTGAAGTCACTGTATGTATCATCACAGCTTACATGCTTTAAAATAAAAGCTTTCCACTGATGGACTGAGATTCCTCTCATTGTCTGCCATGTTACTAATTTACACTTACAAAAATATTCTTTGCTTATTTGCCAGTGCTTCCCTTGAAAATCCTTTTTAAGTGTTTCCAGGAATGTTGTTCTATGCCAGCAGAAAGGATAACTTAGTTGAAAAGGGGGGAAAGAACAAGAGGTGGTTTTCAGCTCTCTGAACTAGAGTTACTGAAGACAGGAAGAGCAGAACATCTTGAAATGACTGTTCCACACTTTTCTTATAAAGAGATAATTTAATCCCATTAACAGCTGTTGTCTTGGCCCAATTTGTTTTGAAAATGGGGTTCTCCAGCCATCAGCACCCTTAAAAATTAGGACTGCTCACACAGTGCACAGGTCTTGGTCTTCGTTAAAAAAAATCCTACAGTGGAACGTTTTCAGGACTTTCACTGGTAATGGTCGAGGTCTAGGATGGTCTTTTCTGCCCTCTCTCTTTTCCTCAGTGTTATTGATGGTTTCAGCTGAGTGGTTTAGAATAGATTCATGTGAAGATGGTGAAGAGAGTTGAGCTTAAAACTGGCAAATCATTCTTAACATGTGCAGTATGCAAGGGAATTGTATCACTGATACCAAACAGCAGTTCTGCTGCTGGCACGAGAGCAGGTAGTCTATGGGTGCAGCAGAATGCATGGCAAATGGTTACAGGCTTCCTAAGTGCTCTATCCTCCCTAACTGCAGTCATCCTTTCTTGGGTTTTTTATCAGTTAATTGAGAAATGCCTACAAAATGCAATTAAGTACTTCCCCCTGCCCCCCCCAAAAAACCCCAAACCCACACAAACGAACAAACCAAAACAACCAAAAAGGAAAGAAGAGTAAACATCTGCTGAGGAGAAAATGAAGATTAGGGATCACAATAGCGGTTGACAGGTTGATTTCTACATAGTATTCTGGCATGTTTTTGATATGCCCTTTGCAGGAGTAAGAAATCAACAATCCTTCCTCTTTATTGTGAAAAAGAAAAGTTTCTAAAGCAATTTGACTTCTGTCTCAGCTTCAACCCTCCTGGTCATGTTTCAAACCAATTTATTTGTCATAGTTTGTGGTGGTTTGGGTTTTTTTGGTGGTTTGGTTGGGGAGTTTTGTTAGTTTTCGTTTTGTTTTGTTCCTCCCACCCCCTAAATCTGAGCTACTATTTTTTTTGCTCTACAATAGCCAGAAAGCCCAGAGGACAGTGTGCCCTCTTACCCTCCCTTCTCTGCCCCTGCAGCCTTTCAATGCAATCTAGATCAATGGGGAGCTGAAAACTGAGCGGATGCGTGGCAGACAAATGGTCTCTGTAGTCGTGTTCCACTGTTTTTTACTGTAAGGTCAGAATGTCTGATCCTGGTGGCAATTACTCTGGCAGCCTCCATAGCAACTAGGAAACACTGGCAGCAAGCGGCTTCCTGCTTCAAGCAGGCAAAAGGGCAAGATTTCTGCATTGGGACTAAATCCCAATCCACCAGATGCAGCATTATCAATAGCTGGTAAGTTTGAAACACTGCTGTGGCAAAGTACTTGGAGTTACTCTGAGGCAAAACTTTCTTAGGGTATAGTGTCCTGGTTTATGCCGAAATGGGAGACTTTTCTCTCAGCAGTGTCCGCACTGAATGGGTTTAAAATGTGCTTTAAGGTAGTGTGCTAGTTTGAGCCTAGCTGGCATGTTTTGGTGAGAAGAACTAGATGATAGGCTGTAAAATGAAAACAATGGTGAGGTCTACTTCCCTCACAGTCTTGCTGGGATGTGTAAAGAAGAAAGGCAAAACAAAGATTAGGTCACTTGCTTCCTCTCTTTGCTGGGGAGCTTTGCCTGCTGGGGAGCTCGTGGCTGCTGGCTGGACTCCATCTTGCTTTCTAACCTCACCCTCCTTTGCTTGGCTGCTTCACCTTGCTTTTTAACCCTCTTGGCCAAACCTTCATTCTTCCTTAGGACTGGGGTAAGGTTGAGAGGGGTAGAGGAAGGTGAGGGGTGATTGAGAGCCCCTCCTGGGGACTCAGGTTTCTGGGAGGGGAATTGTGTTTGCATTACCTTTTTTCACTTGTATATTTCTGTCTATAACTGTATATACTGTAAATATCTGCTTGTAAGTTATGCCAGCTGTAAATATAAGCTTCATTCAAATTTCCAGAGCCGACTGAGTCTAGTCTGGGTGATTTCTAAAAGTGTGAGGGGCAGGGGACACCCAAACCATCACAAGTAGAATTGGTGCTGCATTTCTTTACAATGTATTAGTGGTTCCACCTTGTTTTGGTTTATAACAGGGGAGCTTGTGTAGCTGTGAAACAAGGGAATGTATTGTGTTGAGTTGTGACTTAAAACCACATTTTGCTGCAGTTAACTTGCTCTTCTTGCTGAGTTTGGCCTGCTAGTTTCCTGGAATTATGTATATCTGTGAGTCCTCACAAAAACTACTCCCAGATCATATTTTTCAGATAAGAGACAAAATAAGGTTTAAACCTAGTATGAGTGCTTAAGCTATGTTTTGTAAAGTAAATTAAGCACTTACCCTGAGCATGCTAAACACTTCTAAGCAGTGTTACAAAAGGGAAAAAACCAAAAAGGAAGCTTGTCAGCTTACTAGAGATAGCATCACATCATCAATCCTAGTTTGACAGCATCTGAATAGTTATCATTTGTCAAATCTAATTCTTTCTCATGGCAAGCCTTAATCCTACTGTTAGAAAACATGACAGGACAGCTGAAAGATCAAAATACTCTTAATACATCACTATAAATAAAACAAGTAACAGGCAACTGCAATCTACCATCACGTTCAGCAACTGTCACGTTTCCTCAGCTTGGCAACTTGAGCTGTAGTTTCTATCTCAGCTTGTAAAATAGGGAACATGTGGTTGCTGCTTTCCTGGGAATTTTCACAGCATTTCTGTTTTCCTTGAGTGTTTCTGTCCCTCCACCAGGTCTGGACTTTTGAGTGACTGAAGATCACTGATGTCAGTGGTACAGGTTCAATCTGACCAAATGCCAGCCTGGGCACTTTGAAATAATTATATTCACACAATAATAAGACTTACTGAGTTTTTGGGGCACAGTGGAAAGCATTTACTTTTGTTGGAAAATATCATCATGCTGTCTCTTTTCTGCTGACAGATCACAGCTGATTCCTGCAGGTAGTACTTGTGCAGGAATGGCTCATTTGGGAGGGTTCCTGCTGATGGATCGGAAGTATTGCAGTGCAACACCAGCTCTGCACAAGTGCTGGTGCTCCAGCATGGTACCTGCTGTCATCCCCTGCTGCAGGAGCTCCTCTGTAGCACATCCTGCCTGGATCACCGAGCTGCTCACCCCCCAGAGGTAAACTCAAGTTCTTGTTTGAGTCTGTGATTTACCACTTTTCAGAATATCTAACAGGATAAATCAAGCTGCTCTGTCAGATTAATAAATTAGCAGTTTGAACATCATTTGAGCTTTCCCCTCCCCTGCACTGGCAGCTTTGTAGATGGCATTGACTGAAGTGATTTGCTACCCTGGAGATTATGTAAAGCAAAGCCTGAGTAAACCTCCTAAGAAAGAAACATTCCTTTAGTATTATTTGGATAAACAGAAGTATCTCCCGTTAGCAGCTGTCTTCAGTGAAAGGTTTCTGCTGCTTTGTGACAGGGGATTATTTTTCCTATTGTGAACTCAAACCTGTTGTCACCCAGCAATTTTGTTGTTTGCTTTCCCACTCTCCTGTTATTTCCTGAATGCCACGCTGCAAACCAGCAGCTCCAGCACGCCTGAGCACACCTACACACTGCTCTGTGCTGGGGATGGAGCCTTTCTCCTGACCTTAAGGGTTGTGTTGACTTGCTGTGTAGACAGCAAAGGGGCTAGTGCAGGCAGTGGCGGCTCAGGATACCGGTGTAGTCCTGGCTCATTTCGTCTAAACCCAAACTCAGAGAAATCTGAGGTTTTTAATCGGAGAGAAAGGAACTGTCCCAGCACAGGTGAGTTCTCTGTTTCTTCTTGTGTGCTTTGGCCTGTGGGACTGCTGCAAAATGAGTTGGAGTGATGCAGTTCTTAAATCTTGCAGTATTTTTTGAGTTTGGTTTTATTTTAATGAGTTACAGAAGTTGTTTCTCCCAGTGCTGATGCATTTCCTTTCCTTCAAGGTGTCAATGGATTAGCCACTGTCTCTGCTCCCCTGGCCCTGCACAGAAGAGGCTGAGCAGTTTGGGGAAATCAGTGGGCTTAGGCAGCAGTGTCCCTGTGCTGGTGAGAGGGGAACAGGATGGATTTTATTATCGTGGTACAATAAAAGAGGAGGCAGAGGTGAGTGACAGTTGCTGTGCGGTAGTCACGGGCACATATAAGAAGGTGTCCAGCCCTCCAGCAGCCCTCATGAACCACCTAGGCTTAGTGTAACAATTGTCTTGATTTCAGCTGGTGCATGAATTAGAGAATAGATCATCAGGACAGCTGATGCTTGTGGTTATGTTGATTCATAATGCTCCCAACTTGCCTGATTCCAGGTTGTCATCACCTGCTGCTGCCTGGCTGGGTGAGCTTTTTGAATGCAGCACAGCTTCAGGCACCAATAAACTAACACTGATCAAATCTGTCCTCTGCTCAGCTGCCTTTACTGAGTCCATTTCTAGGAGTGAGCTGACATGTTTCAGGAATCCTCATCTTGTGCAGACGATGGGTGCCTCCCAAGCTACTAGTTCCTGGTGACAGCAGTGTTGTTGTGCAGCTTGCAAGAAGAGGCCCTCTCCTTCTGCTGGCTCTAGGCATTGAGCCAGGCTCAGACAGAGAGTGTGAGCAGTGTACCAGCTACTGTTGTGTATAGACACACAACCATCAACAACATAGGAAAAGCACTAGTGTGTTATGTACACACTTCCAGCTTGAGTCAGCCACAGACTAATGGCTTGGTGTCTCTTCAGCAATGTTAGTGAAAGCTTTAATTCATTAGTTTGTTAGCACTTCAAACTCAACAGAAAAAAAGAACCTATTCTTTCTGAAGCGTAGGGAAGTACCTCTGGTGATGGAAAGCCTCTTGACAGGCCTGAATTGAAAAGAAAATAAACATTCTCAACAACCCCTCCCAAGAAGCAGAGTTGGTGTTGCATGTAGAGAAGAAGGACTTGGATGTGACCAAAGAACAGCCTGAACAGCTTCAGTGTCCCTTTTTATCTGGTGCACACAGGGAGGTTTGTGAAATCCAGTTGCACTCTATAGCTTTTTCTCTTGGGGAAGAAAATATAGATCCTAGCAGCACTGAATCTGTGTGTGTGCTTCACTCAGCCTGCTTTCTTGTGAGCCTCACCAAAGTATTTCTGGCTGTCTTGAATCTGGACTAACACTGTACACTGTTAGCTACTGTTCAGACTTGCTCGGTGTTTTGACCTAGCCACAGAATGTCTCCCTGATGAAGGTTACATGACCTGACACATTATGGACTGTTTTTCAGAGGAAATATGATTTTGTTCCTGGTAACAGAATGAAAGAGGCATGTTTCTGGTGGAGTTTGCCAAACCACTCGTGTCACAAGGAAGGCCTCCAGTGTGTGTGCAAAAAACAACGAAGGATAACATCCTGGAATATGCAAATGGGATGAAGCACTCCTTAGTCCCTGGAGACAAAGTGCTGGCACCCTGGGAGCCAGATATGGTCAGGTATGGCCCAGGAAGTGTCCTCATGGGCATTGAAACAAGGGACCCCTTACGAGGTAAGTAAGATGCTGCCTCTTCCTTCTCACCTTGCCCCAGAACATGAGTGAGACTGTCATGATACTGTTGTCATAGTTCTGCTGCCCAAGAAACAGCAGTGCAGACAACAGTCTAGTGTAGCTTAAAACTTGCAGGAGCTGGGGAGGCTTGCTGATGGATATCTGCATGTCACCTCACTGGGCTAACCCTAAGGAAATTGTGACCCATAAAAATGTCATCTTCCTTGTCTGTGGATGTGCTATTTCCTGTCTGTTCTGATGGGACTGTGCCTGCCATGTATAGGACAGGGGCCTTTTCATGAGGGATACAAGTGAGGCAGCTCTCAGGAAGCACCCACCCGTCCTTGAATGTTCACATTTGTACCAAATGGTACACCTGAGGGTGATTTTATCACTCAAACATAGGAGATTTCAACAGCTCGTTCATTTTTTCCCATGTCTGACAGTCAAGCTCCACTGACTTACCAAAATACTGTTCTCAAAGCCTTGCTGCTGACTTGGGCAGTTACAACAACAGCTGCTTGGCCAACATTTTCTTCATCTGATGATAAACTGGGAGGGAAGATGCTACAGGCCTGTTGTCACACCAACAGTGCCTTAGCTGCCCACTCCACCTTCTGTGAGTTGGTACCTCAGAGAGGGGTGGTAGCTGATCCTACTTCTTGGCAGGAGTAGAAAGGGAGTACAGCTGAAAGCCTGCTCTTTGTATATCCACTGCCTAGGCAGGCCAGCTGCTGATGGCTGCTTCCTTTTTCCCTCGGCAGCCTCAGAAGATGAAGACATTATGGTCCAGTTCTGGAATGGAAAGAAAGTGAAACTCCCACGAGGTGTTGCTCTGTGGATCTCTCCTAGCCTGTGGGAGAGGATTGTAGAGATGATCCACATGCCCTTCACCAGCAGGGTGAAGACCAGAGAAAGTCTGGACACCAAACCTTGTATTTTTTCCTGCAGTCTTAAACCAGACCTGATTCCTGTTAGGGCTGTGCATAAGCTTGCCAGGCATTGCTTACTCTGCTCAGCCTGCTGGCCACTCTTCCACTGTCACTGTGATGGTACATGCTGTTCCTTAGCATATAAGAGATGGAATTGCTGCTACCACCCCTGTGTTGATACCTGGTGGCCTCTGCGATCTGTGGCCTTTCAGGGTGAAACTGAACAAACAGAGTCCAGCAGCAAGCCCTCTCCACACCTTCTAGAACTGAAAGACCCAAACCAAGAAGCGGTAGCAGATGTGGCAGTGTCTCCCCACTATTCTGATTCAGAGCTGGACCTGAAGCCATTGTCCACTAAGAGCAGTGTGGTGGACAGTGCTGTGAACACGGGCTCTGTCTTTCTTGAGAAGCCCAGGATAAAGGATTCTGCAAGAGCCAACTGGAAATACTGGAAAAGAAGCCACCACAAGTCCCATCCCAGTAATTCAGGTACCTTTTTAGACCCTTGCAATGAAGTAGCAGCCAGAGAGATAAACCCTAAATGTGTTCTGGGCCCATTTCATCTGGGCAGTCACTTTGGCTGCAACTCATTGCTATAAATACTATATATTTGCATATCAACTACAATACAACCCCCTTCCCAATGTTTCTGCTGCCTTATCCTGCATGCCAGGTCTTCCTCTGGCAACTTCTCCAATGGAAAACTACCAGGACAGTGAATTTCATTTGGAGGCATAGATAACCCTCTCTGAATTTGCTCCCCCTCCTTTTCCTATGTTTGGTGCTAACATCTCCATTGGCCTTTCTAGTTAGTGCATGCAGAATAACCTGAAAGAATTCTTTTCAGGCTTAAATTGCATTTTTCTCTGTTCCCAAGTGAGTGACTCTCCATTTCAGTTCTGTTTTCACTTTCAAATACAATTTAACTCCTTCCCAGGACTTCCCAGTTGCAGCAGCACATGTACAAAAGTTAAGATGGAATCCAAAGCCCTCTCTACTGGGAACTTGCCTGGTGATGCCCCAACTAACCACAGTGCACTGTTTGAAACATTTGAGCAGTCTCCCAGAGGGCAGCTCTCAATGGAAGAAATCACAAGGCAACAGGACTTGAAGCTGTTGTTGAGGGTAAGGTAATCTGTATGAATACTGTATTTATGTCATCACACGGTGTTTTTGGATCTAAGAAATATTCTTGTTAATGGTCTGGAAGTTAGCTAGAGAAATAGATCATCTGTAACTTAACTGCTTGCTGAGGTCATCTACCAGTTTTGTGATAGGTGGAAAACTTTGTCACTAATTGTAACAAAACAAAAATCCCAAAACCCTAGGGGAAGGCTGAAGCTGCTTGGTAAAATGGAAAAGATGATGTCAGTAACTGTGTCAGTATTTGATAACACATATTTCAATTCAGAAACCTGCCAAGTACCCAATGACATCAACCCAGGGAAGCAGGGACCTACATGAGTGGCCCTGGAAATGGACAGATGTGAATGTCAGTAGTGATAAAGATCAAGAATAGATTGAATCTGGAAAGGTAGTGGGCTCATGCCAGTCAAACTGTGACAGTCATGATCTCCATCTCTAAAAGATAACAGCAGATTTTTGGTAAACAGTCTGTACTATTTTCTCCTACTGCTCCACAAGATGCAAGCAGTTTGAACAGCAGATCCCTACCCTGAAGCTCAGGGATACAGAGTAAGAAAACTGTACCACAGCTAAGAACAAGGACAACACCTTGGTTTTTAGGCCTGGCTTCTGTTTGCCATGGTCTTCTCCTGCTTTAGAAAAACTTGGTAAAAAAAAATCAGAACATGAATATCAAACCCCTCCCAACAACCAACCAACAACAGAAAAGAAACAAAAGTTTGTAGGAAGAGGAAGATTAAAGAGAATGGAAGGATGAAGAAAATGCTGCTCTGCACAAGAGCATCAGGCATACAACTAATGAACTATATCTCAGAACCCAAATATTAGCTCCTCTGTACCTCATGCTCTCACTCCTGAGCTAAGAATAAAACTTTGGATGTGCTAAATGTGCACAATTTGATTCAGAAGATGAATCTGTTAATGACATGCCTTAGTGAACAGAGAATACACTGGAATATAGATTGTATTCTCACAATCACAGACATCGCTCTGAAGCAGATGCCTACCTTTTAGCTGTATGGTTCCCACTTTGTTATTTAACTAATTGTAACTGCACACCTTTGTAATTGATTTCCTAGGATGTTTTTAGGCCAGGTTGGAGCTCCAGGCAGACATGCTCTACATTAGCAAGTGTCCCAGCTGTGCATTGAAGTGACATGCTTTGCCTTTCGGTAAAACTAAAGCTGGCAGCATGAATCCCAGTAGTGGGTGCAGGCTGGTGCTGCAGATTAGAGCGACACACTATTCTTCCTGTGAAACAGCCCTTGGTGTTTTCAAACCCTGGAGATACAGTGCTGTCCCTTGAGATAGCTGAAGCAGTTTTATCATTTAACACAGGCTGCATCAGAAATAACTTGCAACAAACAAGCAAAGCTAGAGAGCAGGCTTCCAAGAGGTACTCTGTGTTGGGTTAGTGCTCTCCACCGTAGTCACTAAAAATCTTCCTAACTTGTAAGGTGCAAAGCTTTTAATCAAAGCCTCAACAACTTCTGCAAATCTGCTGGGTTTATTGCAGAGTTTTGTAGTTTATCAGTGAAGTTCATATTAGCACAAAAATTCTACCATTATTAAAGCTGTATAAGGCAGATGACTCTATCTTACAGCCAGGAATGCAGTAGTTACAAAGAGAGTGATGTTTTTTTTAAAGCTGGGGTTTCCAAGGGGTTTGTTTTCTGTCCTCCAGGAAGAAGCATCAGAAAAACAAAAACAGCAAGAAAGGAAACAGAGTCAGATGATAAATGTAGGGTAACTTGCATAGGAAACAGCAAATTTCATGATACAGACCATGTCAGAAGGGGACAGACAGAAAAACTGTCTGTGCTCACTTGCAGCAAAGCAGAGAGATGTGATCCACCAGAATTCAGTAAATGTACAAGTGATGAAGTTCAGGAACTGGAATTTCAGGTAAACAGTTCACAAACATTTACTAAGCAAATGAAAATCTGATTTAGATACTATCTCAGGAGAGTATCTTTATGGGTAACTGTAACTTTAATAAATGATAAACTATTTCAAACCATGTTGAATTTCAGCATCCACATTCTTTACTACAAAGTGTTAAATTCCTAATTGTTTGGACTTGACCATTCTAGAGAGATCAAGCAAATTAGTAGGAGCACTAAAACCCTGAACAGCTGCACAGCAAAGGTCTAACAAACCTCCAATTTGTCTAGTTCTCTGGAGTCAGACAGAGGAATTCAGCATAGTGATTTCTTTTTTTTGAGAAAGCCAGAAGGAACAGAGAAACAATACAAAAAGGAAGAGAGAAACAATACAAACTGACAGCTGAAAATATTTTTTCAGAATTAAAGCAGAAGAGAAATTAGCCAGAGGGTAAAGGACCTGCTCCTGTAGATAAAAACAACAACATGCTTAGAGTTCCAGCATTCAAGTCACTGAATTTTACAGATATATCTACAGGTCATGTCGCTAACTGTGGAACTTGCTCCTTCAGGAAGAGTTCTGTATCCAGGGAGTCTCACTGGTGAGACTGCTCATGTTTAAAGCATATAGACCTGGCCAGAAGCTGCAGTGTGCAGTTGCTCATCAGTGCTTTTTTTTTCCCCTGCAGGAAACAGCAGAGAATTCGGGCTACCCAACTGCCTACTGAAGAGAAAAGCTGCCTGCTGTTCAGCCTAGGCAAGATCCTGAAGAGAGACAGGACTGAAGTGTCGATAGTTTATGTGCCTATGCTGAACACATAACACATATTCAACCACCTTCCTGAATTAGGGTCCTAGATAGTGAATCCGAGTTACACTGTATTTCTGTATCAGAATAACAGAAGTACAGATAGGAGAGGTGCACTTAAGCCCCCTGCTCTAAAATCAGTGCCAGCCCACGGAAGCTAATGTACATTTATATTCACACCACATGGATCATGCTCTCTCTGGTCATGAACATGACATGGACACCGTCTGAGGATAATATAAAAGACACTGTCATCACAAAGAGTAAAATATGTATTTTATTCCACTGATTGTATCTTTCATTGTTTAAAGCATAAAAACCTGGATTTACAGCCACATAATTTGATTTAGGGCATACAACATACAAGTATGTATAAAACCAGTGTACAAAGTGGGCTGCAAATAATTGCATTAAGTAGAAAACAAATATACAGGCCATAAAAATGAAGTCCCAAAGAGGATACTAGTAAAGTGCTAGTAAGATACACATAGTTTGTTAGACGCATTAATACAGCCTTGTATTTTATTCTTGTGATTGCCAGAAGACAACAAACATCATAGAACAAAAGTTAGATCAATACTTTGTCCTGCACTGACATCCACCACGTGGGTTTGCTGCACCATGTCCTCTGAGGTTGCTGTGACAGAGTAGGTGCCAGGAGAAACTTCAATGTAGATGTCTTCGGCAGCTTGTCTGGTCTTTAGGGGAGGCAGGGGGCAAGGTTTCATTACTGGTTAGTCATCTCAGATTTCCCACAAAACCAAACATCTTGAATATTGGGTAAAAAAAAAAAGAGCTAGCAGCTGCTATGTAAGCACACTAAGATTCTTTAAAAGAGAAAGGTACTATGGACAGGACTGTAAAGTATTTCTCTCAGTGCAAAACTTAGCAAGTATTCCATCAAAGTATTCTATCTAATGTTTCCATCAACAGAAATAATCAACATGCTGCAACCTCTGCTCACAAAACTGAAAGCTACCTGAGTGGTTTTCAACATAAACTTGGGAAACATCCATACAAGGCTACTCCCACTAATTTGTGCTATGGTACAGATTTCATGGGTCTCATCTTCTGTGGCTTAGACATTCCCAGAATTGATTTGGTGAGTTGGGTTTTGAAAAATAAAAGAAGTTTTCTCCTCTTTGAGGATCAGAAGTCTTCAGAGAGGCTATATGGGGGCCAAGCATAACTGGCTAAGGAACTGTGCATGCCTTTCCTCAGCACAGGGAATGTGTCAGGAACACAAATGAGGTGAGACTGGAGAACTGCTGGATTATTTCTACTGATGCAATTCACAAGAGCCTAATGATTAATCACAATGTCTGACGTTCTGTACCAGCCCAAAAATATACAGTAGGCTTTTAACTGGTTACATGCCAGAATGCCACAATCTGGTTTGTAATTCATTGTGCAGCTCTCTCTGTATGCCCATTCTACTGCCCACCTAGATATACATTAGTATTGTGAATGTGCCACTGGTAAATCTTCTGTGCCATCAAAGTCTCTACAGCTGATCACAAATTTTGACCAGCTTGATGCAAAATGACAAAGAAATGCTGTGCTTCAATTTAAAACTGAAGTATTCTATAACTTACATGTTGCTGGCAAGTTTGACCTTGACTGGGCACTACAGAGGCTTCAGTCCTCTGGAAAGAAAAAAAGATAGTTTTATAATGATACAACACAAAAGGCAAACACAGTCACTGAGAGAGGGGAGGCATTTTTTCCCCTCCCCAATAGGACTGATATGACACTGATTGGTGTCACCAGAAGTTATTCTGCCCAGCCCATCCCAAAGGCTCAGATCAGTCCAGGTGTCCACATGCCCGATATCACATCACATAAGCAAGTATCAGAGGCACTAGATGGGTAACAACTGTCTCACAGTGAGAGAAGGAACAACCTTCAATCAAACTCAAACTTAGGCACTTACCTCTTCTTCTTCAGATGCCATCCCTCTTTCATCTGCTTGCCTGCCATGGTATCTACAGATGTGTTTGATTTCATGTTCTTTGTATTTACAGGCTGCCATAAAGCTGTAGTACTTCTGGACGAAAGCAGAAACAGGATATTGTGTGGAAAAGCATCAAAGCTATGCTCACAACTACTGCAGATGAAACAGTTGAAAGGGCAACTGCACAGCTACAGACCTGTGTTCATTGGATGGCTTATTCTTGTGTGAGGATGAAAGCAATGCCTGGATGTCCACAGGACAAAACAGTCAGCCTTATCTCCTGACAGAATACATAGAGACTCTATGATACATCAGAAATGAATTCATGCCAATATCAGAAAGAATGCTCTGTAAACATCTATTGATCAGGCTCTTAAAAAAAAAAGCCGTGCTAAAAGATGGCATAGTTTAATGGGTCCCTAACAGGACACATACACAGGCTTAAGTGCTTTACAACCCAGCCAGTGATGAGTGGTTCTGCACAGCAAGTGCAGGAGCCTAAAAGCAGAACATGTCAATGCTGAAATATGAGTTGGTGAAGAAACAAAAGCATCCTCAAGACTGTTACCAGTAGCATAGTGGTTTGTATTTAAATCCACAGCAGCCCTTTTCTGGCTCCACAGTATAAAGGTACTTGAATCTTCACCACTGCAAATTTGAGTACAGCTCTGCTGCCATCTGTTGTCACCAGAGAACTTCTTCCAGGGTTATCTTTTAGATCACAGGAACCAAGAAGCTCCAAAATATGTATTTTATTCCAGTTTTGTTTTCTTTGTCCGTGCCTTTTTCTTTTTCCCTATTAATTACGTTGGAAGAGACTTTCAAGACCATCCAGTCCAACTGTCAAGACTAAACTTACAGAAGTAAGGCTGATGGCAATTCTTATTTCCAAATCTACTGCTGTGCTTTATTCCTTGAGGTTATGCTCACCTCAATGCAATTTGGTTGCTTGTATTGTGGTTTGCTGTAGAGCTGTATGCCAAAATACATCAAATACTCTGACTTGGTAATGCTTCACAGACCATCTCTGTACCACAGGAGGTGAGCTGGATTCTTTTACATGATGGCACCGATCAAAGAAATCAAATCAAACTTTTGGTAGGAAATGTGAGTAAACTTTGGTCCCTTAATAACTCTTCATCTTAAGTCACAGTTTTTCTCACTTGTGGTCAAGTGTCTAAATGGTGGTTTGGTTGTGGATGTTTACTTGCAGTTTGAAACTTTGTCTATGAACTTGTGGGCTTACAGAACTCCCTCTTCCCTCCTTGTTAATGATTCTTATCCACAGGAGATGACTGAAGCAGTACTGTCTGGGCTGATCTATAAAAGTTGAAGTCATCCACTGCTCGTTCCAACTTTACTACTCCTAACAGGGCATAGGATGACTCTTTATAATTACATTTTTGTCACATCTTGTTTAAAACACTGTTCTGCCTGTTTTAACTGGTTACTGGGTATGCAGTGCTCTGAAATGATAAAGGCATTAAGAGCTAAACATCTGGTGTGTGTTGAATGACTGTTTTCCCTCATTTAGTTGAGGACTTCGTTATTAACTCTGCGGACAATGGGCTCCCTGCTGTGTTATACGAACAGATCCCAAAGCAAATAGATGTAAACTGATGGAGTTTTCAGAGACTAACGGTGCAGTCAGGCTGCGAGGCTGCATTCACAAGGAGATGGCAGTCAGACTCGCAGTTTGTCTACCCAGAACAGTAATGACACCTGGCAGCCAGAGCCCATACAAAAGCAGTGGAGCTGGGCAGCTGTACGTTGTACCTCTCGACTTCTGTTTATCACAAATAAAGACACAGTGCTGCTAAAAACTGAGCCCATGCTCCTTATGCAGTAATAACACCTTAAAATGAGTTTGCTTAAACCGTACTGGGCGGTTAGCTCTAAATCCAGAGCAAACGTGTGACATGAAGTAATCACTTTCCTCAGGATTCAAACTCTCCCTTAAAGGTCACTCAGAACACACCGACTCTACTCGCCACTATGAGCGGTGTGATGAAAACGAAAGGTTACTCTGTCATAATGTCACTCTACATCAGAGATGCAGAGTCACCTCCAGCACTGGAAAGAACTCTGCATGTAACAAGCCTCTGTGATGGCTGACACAAGGTATCCTGTGCTGTTACCTGTCGTTTCTGTCTCTCTAGCCATAGTGCCATTCCACCGAGAAGTGGAGCAGCCCCCTTCTAAGATCTACAAGTCTACAGGTACTGTTCATGGAAAATGCTGACAGCGGTGTTTATCAGCCAGGGTGGTACCAGCTGGTCAGGTATCACCGACGAAGCCAAATCTATAAGCTACTGCATGATGGCAAATGCCTCATATTTGTCTAGGCCAGCATTACAGGCTCACTAGCTAACCTTCTGCCACGCAAGGCGCAAAACTCAGGCGGTTCTGCAGTACGGGCAGACATAGTTCAAACAGGCCTGTGCCAGGCACATCGGGCATGTTCCCCTTCGCACAGGTTTGGGGTTAAAACCTCACCTCGCATTCCTTTGTGGCTTGATTCATCAGGTTCACAATGGAAGCGAATGCTGCGCCGAGCCGTTCCGAATCTTCTTCCTGCAATTAAGGACATTTTGTGACTGGCCATGAGCCGCTCGCTGCTCGGCGGCAGAACGTGCCGCGGGATGAAATACCCGCTGGTGCCGGTGGCTGCCTCTGGGGTGAAACAGCCACGTGTGGCCCACGGCCGCAGCGAGCATCCCTTCCTTCAGCAGCCATCAGGGCACACCGAGGCACCTGCTATGCCCGGGCGGTCACTAGAGGCACCCTCATCGTGCCTCCCTTCGGTGTGTACCGGCCTCCCGACTCCTGCACAATGTTTTTGCCGGGATGAAACACAGGAGAGGCACCAACGTGCAGCCGCCCTGCGCGTTGTACAGCGCTTGCGGCGAGCTGACGCACACGCACGGCTCTGCCCCGCGCACGCATATGCATATACATACAGATAGACACTAGGGGCCTCTGCAGGACACGGGCTATTCGCGGCCGCCGCTCCTCCACCGGCACGGTCGCCCCGCCGCAGCACTAACCGGGGTCGAGGCCGGCAGGAGCCGCCCCGCCGGACGCCGCCGCCGCCGCCGCCGCGCCCGCTCCAGCACATCGCGCGCCAAACCCGCCGTCCGCCCCGCGCGCGCCCCCTCCATCCCGACGCTGCCGCGCGCTCTCCCGGTGCGCACGCGCCGCCGGCCCGTTCCGCCCACAGCCGCCCTCCACCTCCGCTGCCGTTAGGGGGCGCTCCTACCTCGCCGGTGCTGAGCTGCCCCGCCCTGGCTCCGCCCACCCGGTGATACCGGAGAAGGTCTCGGCCCGGTAGCACATGTTCCCGCGAAGAGGACCTAGGGTCTGTTTTTCCCCTCAGACATCCATGTGCTACCCTGCGGTAAAGCTATTGCCTCGGTCGGAGTAGAGGTGTCAGGACAAGCCTCCTGCGAGCTCCCCTCAGCGACCCCTCTGAGTGTCCTGCTGCTGTTCCGCGGCAGTCACCGCCGGGCTACAACGGGGAGGAGCAGAGAAAAGTCCGAGGATGCCGAGCCACGGCTCAGCGGGAGACAAGCATAGCTCGGCGGGCTGGTGCTAATGGGCCTAATTCGCCCCGTGGTCTCCGTAGCGGAAAGCAGCACTCGCGGCGCGGGTGTCGTTAAACTTGTGAGGTACAAAGTAACAATCACAATGTGTAACGATGGTTAGCCGAGTGAAACGGGTGTTAGTAAGGGATGAGCAGCCCGGTCGGGCTGCCGGTACACTATTGCTGCGTCTGCGCGCCAAAAGGAAGCCTTCCACTTTGGTCGGTAGAGAGAAAGCAGAGAGCGTGTTTGCCTCCTGTGAATAAGCTCTGTCAAACAAGCACATTTGCTCCCTGGAAGGTACTTCAGGCCCAGGAGCGTTTTTCAGCAGGGCAGGATGTGCATGAGAGGCCATCTCTTGCCCTGCAGCACGGGAGGATGCAGCCAGCGCTCGCAGCTGCCACATGGACTCGGAAAGCGGCTGTGGCTACCTGCGAGTTAGAGCCACCCTGTGACTGCTAACCTGGCTGGTACTGAGGTGACAGTAGAAAGGGCAAAACAGGCACAGAAACTTTTATCTTTTTTTGTATGGTGTTAACAAGGAGCCCTCAGTTTTTCAGGTCTTTCATTCTTGTGGAGCTTTTTGCTAGTTGTATTCTGTTTGGCAGGGGAAAATAATCCTCTCCAGGCTTACGTTTTGTTTCTTCCACTTGCTGAGCTCTTGCCAGCCAGCTCCTGTGATAAACCGGCTCTTTCACAAGCTGTTTGTACATTAAAACAAACTGTATTCATATCCAACTTCAGGTTGGGTTGCTTGTACTCAAAATGTAGGCAGATGCTGGGGTGCTTGAGGTCTGTGTGAACGCAAGGTAAATGGGGGAGAAAGATACTGTTTGATAAAAGCAATGTTAGCATGTTTGAGATGTTTTTTTATGTGCTGGCAAAGCAGCCAGCATAGACTGATTCCTGCTTAACTGGAAGTTGAGGATTTTTGAGCTTCATTCCTTCTGTGATTGTATCCTTGGTTTCCTGGAGAGGTGGATGAATTTGCTGCTTTGCCTTGCTTGTGAAATACACTTGAAAAGGCCCTCCCGTGCCACTTCTCTAATGGGGAAACAAAATCGTATGCATTTTATATTCCTGTCAGGTACTTGTAGCAGCAGCTTGTTGTTCAGGAGGTGAATTACTCCTTGTGTGTTGAAATTTAAACTCTCACCATTTTTTGATATTTGGTGACAGAGTATTCCTTTTGCAGCTGAGTAAATACATCTGTCCCTAGAAGGCTGTCAGCTGAAATAGCTTTTGCTTTGAAACACACATTCACATCCGAATCCAGATGAAAGTTACCTTTTTTTCCTGTACACTCACTCATTTGAAATATAATGAAAGTTTGTGAAATGCTGGACATTGATACTGGATTTCCTTGTGGCATGACTGAGCAGAATATCTCATGACAATATACTTTATTTTGTTAATGAGGTGGTCAAAGGCAAGAACAGTTTATCCTGAGTACTTGGCTCTGGGTTCAGGGAAGTATCACTGTGTAGGAAAGCTCATAAGCGCTTCCTTAGCTCTGAGCATCACTTCAATTCCACTTCAGTCAATGGAAAGAAAGTAAGCATGTGCTAGAAGTTGAAGATGTGTAAGGCTGGGGTTTGTATTTCCAGTGGCAGGATACATGAATATTTTTCTTCCATTCCCAATATCATGTGGTTCATATATTGTGATTTGTTTTATAAACACTTATATCAATGCCTCAGGATTTAGGTGCAGTTAATTCTGCTAACAGCTAGTAGCCTGCCTCTTTTCTACAGTTCTTCTATCAAACCTCTTGTGCGGGCTTCTCATCTGCTAAACTGGCAGAAGCACGTGGGGAGTCGTGCCAGAGAGCTGGCCCGTATCGTGCCGCTTGTGGCCTGGTTGGAGCCTGTGTATCTATTGCCTGGTGCAGGCTGTCCCGCATCCTGGGTGCGGAGGCAGCAGAGCGGTAAAGCACTGTTGTCACTAGCTGGTCCTAGCAAACTGGGTTTGAACCAAGGCACCCGGAGTGAAGTTCAGGGCCATGCCGCTGCCTTTCTTTAGAGACCTCTCGCTCCCCGCAGGTACCGTTACTTCGGAGCCGCCCCGAGGAGACGGGGAAGCGCGGCCGCCCGAGGCTCGCCTATCCTTGCGCCCTGATGGAAACCATCTGCTCGGCGCCCGAGCGCAGGAAGCGGCTGCTCGCTCTCCTCCTTCCTTCCTTTCTTCCCGGCAAGCGGCTCCGCGCCGGTAGGAGCCCAGCACCCGCGGCTTTTTCAATAAAAAACAAGCGGTACCGCTCCGCCAGGGCAGAGGGAGGAGGAAGGCGGTCGGACGGGGGGCTCCGTTCACCCCCCTCCTCTGCCCATCTCATCTCCCTGTGGACCGGTCGGTCCTGCTCCCCTCCCTTTCGCCTGGCCAGGACTGGGGTTTGGGGCTGAAGGGGGAGGCGGCGCCCACCTCTTCGCAGGGTCGGGGCCGAGCGCTGCCGGCAGGAGCAGTGGCTCGGCCGCCCGGGGCTGCCCGGGCCGGCCCGGGCTGAGCTGGGGGAGCAGGTTTCTTTGTTGGCTGCCGGGTGACTGGTTCCCATTAATCTCCCGCACTGGCCGTGGCCGTCTCCACTTCCTGCCTTTGCATACTTCTCTCTCCCTCGATCTCAGCGCCTTCCCTCCTCCCTCCCCCTTTTCTTTCTCTCCCTCTTCCCAGCTTCTCCAAAAGCTACAACCGCCCGGGCTGCGGGACGGAATCTGCAGGCGTTCGGCGTAGGGAGCGCATCCCTGCGCGCCTCGGTAAGGACCGGGGAGCAGCGCTGCTGGGTCGGTGGTCGCCGCGGGAGGCTCTGAGCAGGGGAGCGGTGCTGGGGGAGATCGTGCTCTGGCTCGCCGTCCCTGCGACTCGAGAGCTGCCCGCCTCCCTACAGCGGGGCGGGCCGGGGATGAGCGACGGCGGGCGACCGGAGCTCCCCGAGCCCTGCGGCTCCCTAGACCGCGGAGATGCCGATGGCCGTGCCGGTGCGGGCCGGCCCCGCGATTCTTGCAAAGGTCCCTGCCTTGTCCGTGGGGGGCGCGGGGTGTTTGCACAGGGGCGTAGCAGGCAGTCGGTACTCCCGCGCTGGAGCACCCCGTGCCACCATAGTGCCACCGGGACGCTGCCTTCACACTGGTGGCAGGGGACAGGCACCTCGGCCCAGGAGACTACCACGACGGGAGCGGGTGAACTATAACCGGGCTGTAGAGCCAGCCCGCCGAGCGTGGGGCTCTCATCCGAAGAGAGAGGGGGAGCTGTGGCCCTTGTACCTTCCAGCACCCACTCTCAGTCTGTCCAACCGGCTCTAAGGTTTGCATGCGTGTTGAAGAGAGTAGAGGAGCCACCTGGACTCCTGGCGGAAGACTTTAGGATCCCAGGACATATTTAACTGAAGAGCTCAGGGAGCTGCTTCAGCAGTTCACTTGGTGGGAAAATCAGATGTACTGTTCTTGGCTTGGTACCAAGTGTTTGCTTTACCGAGGAGCAGCGGGTCACTGCACTCAAAGAGTAGCGGCTAAATATGAGAGCTGCTTCTTGTGTTTACTTCAGTTTTATCACTCAAATACGGTTTTAGTAGTCAAGCCAAATGAAGCTGAACACAGTATTATTGCATAGAGAATGTCAATAGTAGTATTTTCTACACTGTTATTTCACTGCTGCACTGATTTCAGGGAAATAAGTTTTCTTTCATTTTTATTCTGAGTGGTCATTAACTTCAGCCAGGTATTGAATAATCCAGTAACAATTACTGAGAAGGATAAAAACTTCTGGAAGACAAGGGATGAAACTATTAGTTGTGGTCTGATTTCTGATGATGCAGGACAGAATGAATTGAAGTGAGGTTGATTTGCTTTTAAGACTTGATAATGTTTTGTTTATATATAATTAATATATAGTCAGTAGAATAAAATTTTCCATGTAATGGAAGGGTGAGGTAACAGAGCAAAGGTAGGAGTATCTTACATCGAAGGTGAGATTTGAGAAAATTATGTATGTTTTAGGAGTGTCAAAACTGAATTTCCATCTTGATGATCAGGTTATGTAGGTGGCATAGTGGAAATCTGTTACCAGGTTGATGGGTGAGAGTAAGAGCTGTGACCGTTTCCCTCTTGCTTTAAGTTATTTACAGGAAAACTGCAGCATGTTTAAGAAATTATGATTACTTTATCAAGTTACTTAAGAATATCGTTGAGTACCTTTTAAAGCTAGCTACAGTTTATGCACTCTTAAAAGTGACTGGACAGACAGGGAACTGCCATCTTGTTTCCATGCCAGAACCAGTTTCTTCTGAGAGTGTGGAGGAACAAGAAGCAGGACTCCTTGGGGAGGGATGACAGAGTGGCTGGCTCCAGGTCTCCTGCTCCTAGCAGTATATAGCAATCTTCTTCTCTTGTATGCAGAAATAAGAGTCATGCCTGGTGTGGCTTCCTTCTGCTCCCTTCAGGGTGTTGAACTCCCCCAATTTCTGGGAAGAGAGGTGCCTCGAGTCCATTCCTACCCCTACAGCATGCTTATGCTATGCCTGCCAGAATTTGCCCCAAGGAGCTCAGGACCAAGCACTGTTGTTTCACTTTAAACAAGTGACTTTTAGCATATACTGCAGCTCTTAAAGGAGTGTGTGACTCCTTATTATTGGTGACCCCATAAACTATTGTGTAATCTGCTGACTGTAATGTACCATGCCAGTTTATTCCTGGTTGGGAAGTCTTGCCAAGGACTTGATGGAATAGCATGATTTTATCCACTTTATTGTTTTCATTGCATTTCATAAACATCTAAGACCCTCTGGGAAGAATCACTGGGGCTGCTAGGACTTTTTTTTTTTTTAATTGCTGGTTAACAAAATGTTGCCAGTTTTAAAAAAATAAAGTGGTATGCAAGATCTCAGAATGCCTGGAACTGCTAAGCACTAATGCCTAGGAAGTTAAACTATTTTTAGCATAGGGGCATTTAAAGAAAAGATGCTAGCCTCTTGTGAAGAGGTCACAGTGTATTGTGCTGAAGAGCTTTTAAGTGGAAAGCAAACCCATGTTTCCCACAGATGAGTGATGCTAAAGTACCAGATTTGTGCTTTTCCCACTTCAGAGGGAGACGATGGACTTTTTGTTAGTTGATGGTAGTAGGAGTGAGGAAGCCCAAATCCAGATTCTTATCATACACAAAAATCTAAAACTGCCAGTCTTGGTGAGGTGCTTACCTATCTGATTCCCCTCAGTGAGTGTCCACAAGGCAGACCTAGGGCTAGAAGACTTTAAACACTTCCTGAGAAGGGCTGAGAACTGGCAGCTGAGAATACAGTGTATCCCTTGGGATCTGTGTTTCTGAGAGGTCACAACTCTCTTGAATGGATCTCTGGCTGCTATTCTGATCTACAACTGAAAGAACTGTGGTAAACTTTAAAACAACCCACATGGATGTTGAGAACTCAAGGTGATTTGGGATCCTAAATTAATTCTGAATATGGACTGGTGTTGATAAATTACTTTGGATCCAGGGAAAACTTTCTTCAGCTCATGTGTCAGAAGAATAGAAGCATTTGCTCTCGATGGCTTCAGAGAATGTGCTTTATGTGAAAGTTACAACTGTGTGCTGTATCCATCATGTCATCTGTGGGGTCTTGAGTAATTAAGATATGGTTAAAGTAACCCAGTCTCTTGCAGGGCAGAGGACCAACGTTTGGAGTGTTCAGACTTTCAGAATGTACCAAATGATAGCTGAGTCAAATCAAGTTTCAGTCCAAACTTCATTGATTTTTAGTATCAGTTCAGTTTAGATCACAAGTGATTTGGCGTCGGAATGAGCTGCCAGGGGAGGTGGTGGAGTCACCATCTCTGGAGGTGTTTAAAAAAAAAAAGCCTGGATGAGGCACTTGGTGCCATGGTCTAGTTGATTGGACAGGGCTGGGCTATAGGTTGGACTGGATGAGCCTGGAGGTAGCTTCCAACATGGCTGATTTTATGATTCTATGATAACTTCCCTTCCCAGCACTGAGTGAGTCCTGTGTCTGTGCTGTAAAGTGTATGCAACTGTTGCTTTTCAGAGCTTTTGGTCTGCAGTTGGGATTTAGTTGGCAGTTCAGATAGAGGCAAGTTTGGGGATCTGAATCCAAATATTTACATTCTCAGTTTGGCCTAGTTCTTGTGCTTGTAAACACTCATAGTCATACTGAACTTTGGTGAGGTTATGAGTGGCTTTGCCAAGCCTTGGAGAGTCACACCCTGCTAGACCTGAATTTCTCCCTTTTGCAAGGAGTTTTGGGTATGTTTTTCAGGTGTACATGTGTCAGCTGAGAGTTGGTACTTGCCATTCTTACTCCTAATCTGACAGCAAACCCGTTTCTTGTGTCTTGCTGCTTTTTCACAGAGAAATATGTTATACTTGTCAGAAGTGTCAGGTTAAACACCATGGAAGATGCATCCTGTCCACTTAGAGGGTGTCATGCAGACTCTGGAAATCCTGATCTCTTTTGCTGCTCTAGAGCACTGCCCTGCTAGAGAGAGGTTGTGGTGAAAATCTTCCTGCCTCCATAGGCACTGTTTTCCTGGTCCTTGCTGTTTGGGTGTGCAGAAATAAAGTTTGAAGACTGATTTTAAGGGTGGAGATGCTTGTTTATGGGGTCCCAGATTTAAGTAAATCCTCTTTTCATTCATATGGGCTTTGACTGGCTGTCAGATTTTCTTGGATACTTTTTATTTACTAGGGACTGAGCCTGAAAGATTTATTCTGCATTAACAATTGAGTTTTCTGAAGTCAAACTGTAGGGATAGAGATCATTTAGTACATTAACACCTCATGACCAAACCATCCTGTTGTTGGGTATGCCTTTGTATGTTCTGTTGCTGGTAACCAAAATCTGAAATGACATTTTATAGTTCATTTGCAGAAAGCTGGAGACTATAGATAGGGATGATTGAGGTGCAGTGAGTTACAGTAAAGAGTTTCTACTTCTCATTTGAGGTCTGTAACTTTGTATTCATAGCCAACCTAGTTTGGAAGAATACTGCATTAGCCTAATCCATACTGAACACGTTTAGAGTAACCTAACTTGTTCTCTTTCTGGTGTGTATATTCAGATAGTTAGAACTGTTCAGGTAAATGAATGCTTTAATTCATATAGACAGTGCTTTAGATACGTTCTGCTTATGACTTTGGAGCTGTGTTCGTTAGGTTGAGGGATGTAGGACAGGAATAGGTGTTCATTTGTAATGTCATCTTTCACCATTCTTTGAAGATATGTTTGTTTGAGCTGTATTTGTATGCTGAAAACCTGTCAGCTGCTGCAGTGTAGCTGAAGCTTCAGTGTGTCCTTCAGGAGACACTAGAAGCACAATGAGTTTGTTGCAAATGCACCCTGTGTATCTTCACACACAGAGGAACAGGATC
The DNA here is from genome assembly GCA_013400475.1 of Tricholaema leucomelas. Taxonomy (NCBI): domain Eukaryota; kingdom Metazoa; phylum Chordata; class Aves; order Piciformes; family Lybiidae; genus Tricholaema lacrymosa; species Tricholaema leucomelas. Next base: position 1,307,521 of record WAAF01018538.1, on the reverse strand, counting down.
TTATTTCAGTTTAAGTATCTGTCTCCTAATTCCTCTTTAAAACGAAGATGTAAAATTGCTTGATGTATGAACATTTAGTGTTAGCACTGGTGCCAACACAGGAAACCAAGTGTTTGAGCTCAAACATTTAACATTATTATCTAAGTCCCACATTATTAAAAACAGTTGTGTGAAGTTTTAATAGTGCCATTTAGTTTGAATGAGCCACTACACTGGTTTGCAATTTTTCTCCTTAAGATTAGTCGGTTTCATTGGGACATCCAGTCACAATCACAGGGACAGACGCTAACTGGCTAGCACTGCTTGCCCTGCTGTTTCAAGTATTAGGGCAGAGACCAAAGTACATTAGGAGAGTGCCCCAGAAGATCTCACAACCCTTCAGTAAGGAGCAGATGTTCCAAATACGGACTCTTTTCATTCTTCTGGGAAGTCCTTCGAGTCAGGAGATGGATTTGTCTCTTGACATTTTTGCTTTCAACATTGCTACTTCTTTTGAGGGAGTGCAAATAATTTTCTCATGATGGGGTGGAATGAATGAGGAGCTTTAATGGTTTTGATCATTTGTCCTAGTGGAAACTCTGCCACTCAAGGTCATTGGAAAGGGCCCAAAGTTGTGTTTCTTTCTGTTTGGCACAGTGTGCTAAAGAAAAAGGAGATGTATTGACTTGCTGTGGGTGAAAGTGTTTCTCATTTGTGCTAGGGGATTGTAATGATTGGAGTTTCCAGTTTGCCTCATCTTTTAATCCTGGCTCTAGGCTCACAAGATCCTGCTAGCCTGTGTTGATCAAATGGGCTTTATTATCTGGGAATATGGTGTTAAAGATGTGGCAGGTCAGCAAAGTGCAAAAGCTTACCAATTCTGTGAGATGGTAGCCTCTGATTATTTCCGCTCTTAAGTTGCAAATTGAGCAGTGGTTCCACACCACAGCTTGTGTTTTACTGCCTGCTATATTACTAACTTTAGTCTTTGACTGAACACCCCCTGAGGCCACTCAAACTGTGTAAATGGCTGACTTGATAGAGAGGTGAGATCAGAGTAGGCAAAGACAGGAAAGGATCAGAAAGAAGAGGCCTAGAATCTTCCAAACCTCCATATAGGCCTTTTGTAAATGTTACTTAATGATCCCCAAACCTATTAAAACAGCATTCAGTCCTCGCCCATGCAGTTCACACACCTTTAGATCTGTATGCACATTCCTCTGTTAGTGTTCTATGGATACATCCATTAGCATTTCTCCTGTGGAAATGAGTAAACATCCTGAATTGTTTAATTGCAATGCGAAGAAAACCAAGGAGACCATAATTACACACAGAGAGTATGAGACGAACCTAATTCTGTGCCTACTAGTGTTGGTCCAGAACTGCTGTGGATAGACTGATGTGATAGAGGAAAGAATTTGACCTGCTATTAGATTTGGAGGCCTGGTAGAGCTTTTTACCTTGTAGGAGTGTATCTGAGCTACTGGGCTGGAGTTGTGCTCTGGAAGCAGAATAATTACTTTCAGTGGCATATTCATGTAATAAGTTAAAATCGGTAATGCATTTTGAGGTCCATGCATATTCATGAGCTCATGGATAATAGCTAAACCAGCAGGAATCCAGCCCTGGATAGCTTAGTGCTTTATCTTGGACCTAAAGTTTCTTTTCCCTTCCTTGCAGCAGCACAGGTTGGCAACCACATCTGCTTGTCCAGCCCAGACAAACATGTAGTCAGAAGGTTAGCTGGGGTGGAGACCACACAGAGCAGCATGATTTGGGCCAGGTGAACTAGCACAGCATAAAAGCAGGGTCTCTTCAACTGTTCCTCACCTGGTGCTTTATGTCTGGCTGTGACTTTTCAAATGGTTTCTGAATCTAGCTCTTCCCTGTTAAGCAAGGAGTAAGAGGTAAGTACATGTGAGCTGTTTTTTAAAGTGTTTTTTGGAGGCTTATCATGGCCATGGATGTTTAATAGTCAGTGAGAGACTTTTTGTTTTGTTATTCTTGTAATGACAGGACAAGGAGTAATGGGTTTAAACTGGAAGAGGAGAGATTTAAACTAGATGTTAGGAAGAAGTTCTTTACAGTGAGAGTGGCGAAACACTGGAACAGGTTGCCTGGGAAGGTTGTGGATGCTCCCTTCTTGGAGGTGTTCAAAGCTAAGTTGGACGAGGCCTGGAGTGACCTGTTCTAGTGGGAGGTGTCCCTGCCTATGGTGGGAGGTTGGAACTGGATGAGCTTTGAGATCTTTTCCACCTAAACCATTCTATGATTCTTTGAGGAAAATGAGATAGATTTAATTTTTAAAAATTGTTTTCAATACATAACAAAGAGACTTCTGAACACTGGATGCTGGAATCATGTTCCTGAGGCTGATGGAAAGATGTTGTTTTCATCTCTATTCTTTATCATGTGATGAACCTGTGAATTAAATTAGGATTATCACTTTCTAAAGCAGGGCAAATGACAATAAAAACCAGGAGATGCATTCAGAGAATGGAAAAAGATGAGCAGCAGTGGAGCATTTTTCATTTGTGTGTATGTAACAAAATATGAATGAAAGATGGTATAAAGGATTGGTAGATGAGGGTAGTGTCAATACAAATGAGAAGGTTCATGATGGTTATCCTGGAAACAGATAAAATCTCTCCAGTTTTAGTGTCTTAGACAAATCAGAAATATTTGGTGAGGCAGAATATATTCTTTCATCTTAGATTATAAATAAATTCTCAGAGTAGTGTTTTTGAGACAATACTGCTGCTGCACTTAAGTGCTTCTTAAGGCTTTTATTTCACCTAGGAGGTGAATTGAAGTTACTTCATTGAAAAATTTGTGGCATTAGATGGTGAGACTAGCAGGATAGTCTAGGCTTTTAATACCATGTTTCTTAAGTACTTAATCTCATATATTTATGAATGGACTAGTTATATAGAGAAATGTTAAGTTAATCCTCTGTCTGTCTTCTGTCTTTCCTTCTCTCCCTTTCTCCCTCCTTGCCTCCTGGAGAAGAATAATCCTTTCTGTTATCTACTTATGTTTGAGCTTTGATGACTTAGTCATAACTGTTATTTCTGCTTACACAATGACAGTTATTTTCTATCTACTCTTTTCCTCCAAATCCCTGCCATCCTTCTTGCAACCCCCCATTAGAAAGCTTATTCTTTGAGACAAAGATATACTCTTGTCCATCAGTGTGCAGCCCAGATTTACATCTTACATAGAGTGTATTTATCATCACTATTCAAAAGATAATACATCCATATAATTTCACAAGTATTCCAAGCAGCATTTTCTGTATGTTGATTCAAGTAGCTGTAAACCCCTTTTTATTGATGTAAACAGAGGTTAGCCTTGATACACAAGTTAGCACAGCAGATATTTCAGTTATCCCTAAACTTCATTCTGGCCAGGGAGTGGAAGAGACAAAGACACTTTTTGCCTTCACAGTTTCCTATCTGTATTTATAGCTTCTCAGCTCTCTACAAAGCTTTAACCAAGCTAGTTTCAAATAGAATAAAAAATGCTCTGGCTTTTTGTACAACCCTGCTGAGATTTTCTAAGTCACTTACAAAAATTAGATGTTCAGTTTCCATTAAAGTCAGTTTGAACCAGATACAAAAATCCTTAGTGTGGCTTTGGTGTAATTGTTTAACAATAAAACATTCACATGTTCTTCTCAGAGGGGACTCAGGGTCTTCACATGAGTAATGTGATTAAATACTGCAAGCAGAAGTCAGCAGCTTATTGTTCTAGTGTTTTCCTTGTGTTAAAGATACTTCTACATGTCTGTATGCATCTCTGCTGAAAGAGAAATGTCTTTCTTAAAACAACTTTACCCTAGAATATCTGCTTTACTTATGTTCTCAGACTCAGGAGGAAATAGCTTTGCTTTGTGATGTCAGTGTTTTTGTACTCTTATCCCTTTGATTTTTATCCACTCTGGAAATAATTGCCCAAAAAAAGAGAGGATGTTCATCTTTCTCCAAGAGAGAATAATTTCTCTTTTGGAAGCAACTACTATTAAGTACAATGTTGTATACGGTTAGCACTCCAGGAGGAGCGGCCCTGAACTCGACACTTGATCTCAGGTGGTCTTGACCCCAGGTGGTCTTGAACCCTCCCCAGGGGTGGGTCTGGACACCACCAGGTGATGGTTAGCCCACTCCCCCCTTCCTGTCCCATAAAAGCAGGGGGACTTCCTGTTCCTCTCTCTCTGGACCACTCCGCAGCTCTCTGCACCACACTGCAGATCTCTCTGCACCCCTGCACCTCTCCACACACGTGGTCACCACCATCACAAAGTCGGGTTGTATTTATACCTTGTGTATTTGTTACTCTTCCTTCCCTACACCTTTATAACCTCCCTACCTTTGATACCCCTTTTAAGTTATTGTTAAACTTTTCCTTTTTTACTTCCAAATTGAGTGAGATTGATTTACTTGGGTGTGCTTACCTTTCCTCTCTGATTCCTTTCTTTGGGGAAGGAGGTGGGGGAGAGGGAAGGGCATTTTACAAATTGTCATTGGTTCTATGAAAATTTTATTAGAGTCTCTGGGAATTTAAATTTGAACCCCAGACAAATGTCTACAGAAAGATGTAAACCCAGGTAAAGACACAGTAGCTTGCAAATCTCTTGTCCTGCTCCCTACTTTGCTGTTGGCTTGCTCAGAGGCCCTCTAAGTCATTCCCTGCAACCTCAGTTCCTCTGTGTATCTATAAAGGGATTAAGTGATACCTCTCCGTGTATGTCTTGAGTTCTGCACATTGAAGAAGCAGAAGGTACCAGAAGTTTTTATTAAGCTATTTATGACATGTACCTCTGCATTTTGTTGCATTTCTTTCTTAACCTGGAAAAGACATGACAGGCTAAAATTGCACTCTGAAAGGTGGTGGCAGTTGTACTACAAAGTTTTGATGAGCAGAACATTGAGCCTGAGAAGTGTGTGTGACCTGGAGGGCGCTGAACTTAGGAAGGCAGTACTTTGTGTTTGTTCTACACTGGCACCTCTTGCCAAGCAAAGAAAAGGTGTTGATTTTGGAAGGAGCTGCAGCTATGCTCCTGCGCCAAAAATAAGGTCTGAAGGGAAGGAATAGCAATGATGTGTGACCCAGCACAGAGTATTCAAGACTACTTCCTCGAAGTAGCTGGACCCTCCAAAGCAGCTGAAAATTCACCATGTGCCAGCTTGGTTATTCTTGTTAAAGGCTCAAATAATGTAGGTTTTATAGGCCTGTAGAAACAGGACTGTGCAAGGGCACTGTTACGTTGTTTTTGCAGTGCAGTGGAAGTTCTGGTTTTCCTTTTTCTCATCATATTTCTCATTGCTCAGTCAATGTAGACTCTATCAGGCTACACTTTCATTTAAACAAGACAGTGCAAATATGTTTACAGTTAATCATGCTGTTTCAATATCTTATTTTACTGTTTCTTGTAATATATAACAAATCTGTTTGGCAGCCACCTCGCAGGAAACAGTGTATAGGTCTCTCATGCACATTTACTGGGCTCTAAAGTTTTCAGATTTAGATTAAATTCAGTTTTAGATAACAGCTTCTCTGAAAAAAAAAAGAGTTTCAAATAACTTTTTTTCTCTTTCTCAGTCCCTTGGATCCCATAGGGACTCTGTGAAGTTTTTATATGTGCTGCCTGTTGGAATTGCTAGAGTGACCCAGGGTCCTCTGAAGCAAGTCTCACTGCATTTTTTTCAGGATACATTTTTGTGCCATGTAAATGGATTACACTCGGGTCAGGTTTTAGGTTTTATTTTTAAGCTATGTGTGAAATACAGAAGGAGGAGAATAAGCAGGTAATAGGAGCCTTATTTACATCATCAACTGTACTTTGCTTTCTGCACTGTCTTTTTACTCATGGTGTACCACATCTGTAAGCTTCTGTCCTGTCTCCTCTGCTCTGGAGGGGATGCAGGTTGCTTAAGGGAGCTGCTCTCTTTTTCTCTCCTAAATTTTTTTTCTCTGTTCACAGAGACAACTCCAGAGAGCTTGGATCACAAGCTGAGTTGGCTGGTCTTTCATGACAGCACTTTATCTACCAGAAGTTTCTTTCAGTACCATGCCAGATTTGTTGCTACACCTGTCCTTTCCTTGCAAGCTGATGGTGGCAGATGCTTTAATCAAGAGAACAGTCTGGGTGACAGTTTCTCAGTCAGATGAGGGAAGAAGGAACACCCAAGGGCCAGAGAATCATTTCAACTTCTTCACTGTGAGAAGGAATGGAGGTGTTTTTAGTATACTTGCTGCTTGTTTTTCCTCAGAGCTGTTCTCTGGCCCAAGGGAATCACTCCTGCAAAGTCTCCTTGGTTTAGGCAATTTATGACCTGCCCCCTGGCCCCACAGCTGCTCCATCCTTAGGCAGTTTGGGCATGTCTTTACACCAGGCCAAATGCCAATTGCATATTTGGGACTGAGACCTCATCTGTTGGCTATTGTTTGTTTGTTTGATTTTGGGGTTTTTTTTGGTTTGTCTTAAGCCAGAAAAAGAATAAATCCTGAAAATGTCTGTGTTTTATGTTTTGAAAAGGATGTTGTTAGAAACAGGGGAAACAGAAGTTTAAACGATATAAGTACTTGAGTTACCCCAGCAAAATGCAAGCACGTTAAAAGGCATGCAAACAACATGATTCTGTGTTTCTTGTAAGAGGATAATGAAGAAATGGAGAAAACTTTCCAACAAGGTGAAAAGGAAGATAGATATTCCCAGTGGTTTTGTTTCTCATTTGGAAACCTGATTCATTGACCGTTTTCTGTACTACACTCAATCGAGAAGCAGGGACAAACACGTTTTTCCATGGCTGATACTTACCAAGATCAGGGTTATATATCCATCTCTAAGACTGACTAACGTCCACTGGTTTTCCACCTGGAAATACAGATGTAAGAAACCCACTGCTTTTAGAAGACTGTTTTTTCTTGTCTGTCTAGAATCCTGGAGGATTGCTGTACTGTGAGGAGCATGTTCCTGGTTGGAATTTGCAGTGACTACCTACAGTGGTCTGTCTCATTGTAGGGCTGAAATCTGTGTTTTCTGCAACCCTGTTTGAAAGAGTAATTAAGAAAAGTAGGCTGTTCCCACTCCCTTGCTTCTCAGATTAGTTCTTTCACTGAGTACAAAAGGGTGTAAAAAATCCAAGTATGACAGTGTTTTACCCTTGCTTCAAGGAGAATGTACATTTTTTCAGCAGGATTGGAAGCATTGTGGAATCTGCCTCTGAATTAGGACTACTGGGCTTGACAAAGCAAGGCGTATGATACAAAACTAGTTTTTGCAAGGTCCTCTAAGACTTTCTGACTAAACAATTTCTCATGAGCTAAACAGTTACTGGGAAAGGCTAACTGCGTGGGTAGGAGACCTCCCAAGAGGATGTTTAGTTCTTTGATAGTGTAAAGCATCTGTCCCCTGACTGAGGAAAACACATCAGTGGTCCAGCAAGGAACTGTGAACATAGTCTTGTTGAAGGCTGTGGTTTTCAACTGAGATGTGGATCAGGTGCTGGATTTAACCTGTGTCTGTCTGCCTGAGGTTCTCAGATATAAACAATCATTCTAGTCACTCTGAGCTCAGAGGAATGTAATTAAGATTGCCCTGCAACATTACAGTTTCATCAAAAGATAACACAAGTTCAGCCCACTAACACTATTAAACAATCATAAACAGTACAGATTAGGTCAGCTAGTAAACCAACCCAGAGTAAACCTCCTCTTCTACCCTTACCAACCCCTACAGAAACTTGTTGGGTTTGACTTCTCCTTGGAAGATTACCAAATTTGGGCACATGGCTTATTTCTGACCAAACTGGCATCAAACACAGGATTCTATTTAAATTCTGGTTTAGTTAACTGCATTTTTGCCTCCAGAAACTTCCTCTCTCACTCCAAATGGATACAATAATATTTTTTTCCTTTGTGCCCTCTATACTTGTATGGCTTTATTCTGTTAAATGAGTACTATGCTTTGCTCCAGAGACTGCTGTGCTTCAGCCATAGATAAAGCAATATGTGCAAGTGCTCACTTCTCAGTATTTGTTTGTCAGAGGTGTTACAAGGTTATTGTTAAATGCTTTGACATTCTTCCTTGGGGAATATCATATGGCTTGGAGCAGTGTTTGAGTCAGCGAAGGCATAAAGGAGTTTCTTGCATGTGTTTTGAAGACTTCAGGTCATATCTGTGCAAGTGATATTACCTAACTCTAATATAGTGCTTCTCGTTACAGTTCTTCAAAGCTTTTTGCAAAGCTGATTGGAGCCATTACTAGAGTTAATTGGAAGTTTTTTGTTAAATGAAGCATGCTTAAAATACTGTGTTTTGATGGTGCTGAGCACTTTGTGGAATTAGGTCGATGCTAGGAGAGCTTCCTAAGGAGCCAGAGTGGGCTAGAGGCCCAGCTGAAACAGGATCAAACCTAGTAACTGCTTTGTATGAGAAAAAACACAATTGGCTTATTGTGCAGCACAGAGATTTTTGGTTTCATTCAGACATTAGATAAAAGTATGAAACTATGAATATCATAATGTCCCTGAATGACTTTGGCCAGTATCTCTCTTTTGTAGATTAAGAAATCAGAGACAAATAAAATTATTTGCTTGGCTAGAGTTGGCTAATACACCAAAAATGGAGCTGGGCTCTTAATCCTTGAGCCACAGAGACCTACCTCTGATACTGCATCTCAGTCAAGGTACTTGCTTTACCATTTTGCATAAGTACTACTGTTTTCTCTCACAAATTAAATTTACAGTTCCAAACAAAACAAAGTGGGTAGATAAACAATAACAGTGAGTTTCTCCTGTTCAAATGAAAGGGAAGACAGATCTGTGTTCAGCTTTAAATGCTTTCACTGTAAATGAGAACAGAACATTAAGTTCTTCACTGCTGATATATAGCAGCTATTCTGACTTAAGTGGATTATAATAGAACTTGGGAGCAGAGGTGGAGCTGGAATTAATCTTCTCAGATTATAAACAATAAAATGTATTCCTGATATTTCTTAGTATTTCTAGCAGTGTACCTGTTATGACACTACAGAATAGATGGAAGGGAAATACTGAGATATACACGTGGCAGGATAGGTTTCATGTAGAGGTTTTCAAAAGAAACTGACCCAAGCCAAGTAATACTGTGGTGTCTCACTCTGCTTTCTTTTAGATGTTTCTAAGGAACAATGTTTGCTCTGCATCACTTTGCTGTTTATGAAGTGAAAACAAGGTACTGCCTTCAAGTCCGAAGAGGCCTTCCTCTAACAAACAGCAGAGATGCAATGCCCTGTTTGTTGTCTTGACATTTCTGTTTTATTGTTACAGTCTCTGATCTCCAGAGACTCCTAAAGTATGCATGAATAACACAGAGAAATGCACTTCTATTTTCTTTTGGCAATGCTGGAGATTTTAGCTTGGAGATAGGCCTGGTTGGCTATCTAAATCCATCTCTCTCATTCCTATTGGCATGGGCAGGAATGTGGATAGCATATTGCCTTCCTACTTAATCTTCTACTTGTCCTTCCATTTTGTCTCTTATACCCATCTTCACCATCCATGCCGTGCTAGCTGATAACAAGTCTATAGTCTACTTGGATGTCTTTTCCATTGGCTCTCCCTTAGTGCCTTTATTCCATAATCCAGTGTTGTCTTCAAGACTAGATGGTGATCAAAGTAAGATTTCTGGTCTTCCTGCATGCATAAACTATGCATGTACAAGCAATAATGAATGTCCCTTTTTGTTTGGAAAAAAGCAGATCTAAGAAGTGGACAGGAGGTGGAGAAATGCATGTTAACCGTCACCTGTTTGTAGGTAATGCACTGAAAAGTGGTGAAATATGTCACCCTCTAAAAGATTTCAAAGGCTGTGGAGTGACTGGGCTCTAAGGAGGTTTATGCAGCACTGTCTTGAAAAATCATGTATGGGAATCTTCACTGCATATGGGAGAAAAGTTATGTTTACATCCCAGAATATAAATGAGATGCTAACTTGCATAGCTTTGCAGCGAGGAATGTCTCTCTTTCCTTCACAGCTTTACATAGTTCAGTGCTTCCCCCTCTTCATGTCCTCATGGCCGAAGAATGCAGACAAATAGCTGAAAAAGGTTTGTCTCTATAGTGCTGTTAGGTCATTAAAGTTCTTGGACAAAAAATATCCTTGACCTCCCTGGTCAGAGGAAACCGCATCACCAGCAGTAGTATTAAAGAGATTACAGCTAGTGGGTCTCAGCTGTTGTGCATGAGGCCTAAGGGTGCCTAAGGGGACAGAGCAAAAGCTGCTCTAAGTCTTGTTCTCATTCTTCAGCATGTCTAGGGAAAACCTTTTTTCTTCATTTCATGGAAGGATGATGCTGGCAGAAGATAGAGAGAGGCATTCCTCCTGGGTCTGTGTTTTTGTAAAAAAATCGGGATACTGCTCATCAGAGTTCCGAGAACAAAGGCTCTGTTGGCCTTTCCAGATGAAGAAAGTCAGCTCTTGGAAGGAGCTGGGTTAGGTGATTCTAGAGATCGTTTCCAACCTGATTAAATCTGTGGTTCTGTGATCAGTCGTGAAAGTGTGCAGCTGGTGCTGTGGGGCTGCAAAGGTCTCTGCTGCATTGCATTTGGTGAAAATGGCAGAAGCTTTTGGTAGTTTGTTACCATGGGGATAGGAAACAAATTTTTTTTTAGTTTTTACCCTCAGATTAGCTAGGAAGATCTGTGCAGCTGAGAACCTTGCTAAGTATGAATAATTGAATTTACACATTAGTCCTTTTGGTGAGCAGGAAATGTTATGTTTCTGTGATGCAGTATTTCTGTTTGAAGGGAAGATGCCAGCTTGCAGAAGTGCCTTTCCCATTCACTACATCTGATTGTGTAAGCAGTTATGATCTGAACTCTGCCTGAACTAGATTGGTATCTTACCCTGGGATTAATCACCAGGAAAACCAGTGACCCACTTCCCCAGAACTGCTCCGATACCAGCACAGCTGCTGCTGCTGCAGCCCCTCCATGGGTCAAAAGCAATGTGCTGAATGCCTCTGATACTTCTCCTTTCTTCAAAGTTCACCTGTGATGCTTGCCCTAATCATGCTCTGGGGAATGACCAGCAAATGGAACAGAATGTGGAGTGTGTGGTACTATCGGGCTGTCCTGTGAGGATGGATTAGCTAGTGATAGGTTCCACTGGCAACCCAGTGATGAATGGGCAGATGCAAAGGAAAGAGCTGAGACCAAGTTCGAGTCAGGCCCAGCAAGGACAGGGGTGGGCCAACCTGCACCATGGCTCAGCCTGAGTTAAACTGGCTTTCTGATCCCTTGGACAGCAGCTGTGTTGATGCAGGTCTCAGGTCAGGCTGGTCAGGGCATTTAGGGCTGTTAGTGCACTTGGGGTCTCAGCATCTGCTGTGATGTGGGACGGGCGCTGATATGCTAATGGCACATCTTATTTCCTGTTTAAGAAGTACTCCTGGGCTCTGTGAGACAGCTCAGTGAATAAGATGCTACTGAGTGCAAGTAAGGAGCAGGAGGGCTTCCTTTCTGAAGGCCAGATTGAGGGTTGTGAGTGTACCCCAAGCTGAAGCAAAGAGGAGGCTAACATTTCACTTTCTGAGAGGTAGACTGAGAAATTGGTTTAGTCTTGATGGGCTGACACTGCTGTCTCCTGCCTCTTGGTGTCCACTGCACTCCCCGGGTAAAGCTCTCTGCAGCTGGGATGGATGATTCACTTCTTTCCTCCCTCATACGATTATCCAGGACTGCTGGTGCTCTGCCCACTTAACACTCTTAACTGGGAGAAGTAGCTACAACAGACCATTCAACCCACAACTATTATTATTTGCAGCACAGTTCCTTTCCTACTGATGTCACTTAAAATGTATTTAATATTGCTACTATCTCTTAGCACGGCCAAAGATCCTGTCAGAAGAGAATCTGATAGTCCATATTTGTAGCTTTGTGTAAACAAACAAATAATTCAGTAAATCCACGAGAATGAGAGCTTGGGGCCTTGGCACTGCAAACAAACCCATCAAAATTGGATTTCTTTTGTTGTTTGTTTGGCATTTGATTTTTAATAACAAGCAGAATTTTCCAAACAGGACTGTACATGCTGTATGCAATTTGTCTAAAGGCAAATCTTACTAGAAGGAGAGAGGGGAAAAAAAAAAGAGAAAAAGAATCACTTTTCAGAGACAATCTCCTGCTGCCTTTGTGTGCTTTTTAAAATGAGATGCTAGCTCATAAGCTTTCTGCTTCATCAAGATAGTGCAGCTTTACGACTGTGCTCTCTACTTTGCTCATGTTCCAATAACTGCACTAAAGTCAACAATGAAGGTGAACAGAGATCTTTTGACCAGGGTTGTTTGCTACCCAGGCACTCCCCTTCTGTAACACCTGCTTTTCAGAGCAGAGCTTTGTGGGAAATCAGATGTGATTGTGCATTTTTTTTTTTCTTGCCAGCTACCCAGATGAGGCTATTTTTAATTTGCTTCCAAAGTTTTTAATTGGGAGCAAACTGCTTTGGAGTTTAATTTTCAGACCCTTGACGGTTTGATTGATCAAACGCCTATCTGGTTTTATTTGACAGAATGCAAGCAGGCTGAAAACATGGAACTGTTTAAAAACCAACCAAATGAAAACTCCCCCTGCCCCAAAAAATCCTTCCAGGTTTTGAAGTTTCATAGAAACTTGCCTGTTGATTCAGGCAGCAAGGCATGAAGGAAGGTCTTTGCATCAGTAATAACTGAATGAGTGGGGTGTAGCTAGGCGCTCTGCTGTGTGGTTTTTGGACAGCCTGTTATTTGGCTGCATTGTTACAGCTTTAAAACCGGGCAGATTACCAGGGTGCTGTCTATATTTAAATGATTGTATGTTCTGGGTCAGCTTTGGAGCCCAGCAGCTGATATGGTCTTTGTGGTTTTATGGGCACATTAATGACAGGAACAGTCTTTTGCTTTCAAGAATCTGTGGGTAGAATTTCTTGTCTCAGCACCTGGTTAGCAGGTGTAAACAGCTGCTTGAGCATCTAAAACTTTGGCGAACTGTAGTCATGGACTGTGACTTCAAAGCCAGATACTACCCAGCTAACTGCTTAGCCTGTATTGGGTAGGTGTATATCTTTGTAGAGAGCTGGCATGGTTTACCTTGAGTTGCCTTGTATTGCCCAAGATGTGTTTGTTTTAAAAAAGACTTTTACAGGGCATGAGTAGTTTCATCACTGGTCTTAGTCTGCAGGTAGTAGTCACAGCTTTATGGGCAGCAGAAGAGCATTGGTCGTCTACAAATGGTAATAATATTGTTTATCAGTATCCACAACTTTACCCTATGAACTTAGGCAAATAACTTTTGATATAACTTTGATAGGTTGGTAGTACCTTGTTAACATTGACACTTAGGGTTTGGAAGGTCTTATCCTGCCCATGTGTTTGCCAGCAGGCAACAGGCTGCATCTGCAGTGATTCACTGTGCACCTGTGGGCCAGCCGCACAAGCAATCTGAGAACTGGGATGGCAGTGCCTGGCTCCTGGGTCTGAGTTTACCTCCAGGTAACCTTTCTTTCTAACTGCAGAAAACAGAACCTTCCTTCTTCTGACATTTACCACTGCATGAATTTGAGGAAAAGGGGCAGCAGGTCAGGACAGTTGAAATAAGCTAAATATACCATTACTGGGCATCAGAATGGCTTTACTCTTCTGAAGAAGAGTCATGCTTCACAAGCAAATGATCTTCTTTTGACCTAAGCATAAACCATGAGTTGAGGGAGCAACCATTTATAGAACTGGTTAGATCTGTAATTCATTGTGTCAATAACAGGATGGTCTGAAAGAGAAAACAAAGATCCTTACTTTTCAGTGAAGGTGCAGAATAAAGACTATTGAATTCTCTTGGGTTTTCTTTTCACTGGAGGTTTTTTTTTTGGTTGTTTCTTGTTTTCTTGTTTATGTGTTTTTTCCCCCCCTCCCTCCTGGAGCAGAACTGGTGGGGTTTCAGAAATACTTTCAATTGGTGTAAACCATTTCCTGTTGTGGCAGGCAGCTGTTCTCTCAGTGTTTGCAGATGAGGGGCACAGCAACACCCCTTAAGAAACAATTGCTTGTAAAAATGGACGAGTATGAGGTTCTGGTTAAGAGAGAAGAATGCACCCCCATAAATTACTGCATTATAAGATATCAGGAATACTATTGTAGTCTGTCACTGGAGCAACCATTGAGTGGGATTCTGCATCCCACACTTGAAAATGATCCCAGCTCAGCCAAGTACTTGAGCATGTGCTTGGAAGCCTACCATTGACTTCAGCAGCTTGCCTAAAGGCTGATTCAGGTTTCATGCTGGTCTGGAAGGCTGCTGGAGTCCTCACAACTATTCTCATATGATACTTACTCTGCCGAGAATGGACAGCAATATTTGTGCTCTTCCAGTGCTTGTGAAATGCAGTGATTGCTCCTCCTTCCTAGCAATGTGAAGAAAAATCTTTGTGGCTGGATCACTGAGGAAGTATTTGTGTATGTGTGTGTGACATACAGTGGTGCAGATCTGGAGCAAGCTGGCCCAAATTCCTGTCTGCTCCAAGTTCACAGATGATGGTGAGTTATGGTGGTGCTGTGTGTATGGCACTGGGGACAAAGCTGACACAGAGCAAGGAAGTTCCATTAACTGGCATAGCTACCCAGTTAAGGAAGGAGAACCAAACCAAAAGATGTGAATATGATTATTCAGGACTGAATAATGCTCTTGATTTTCCATCTCCCACCATCTGAGACTTGTAACATGTGACTACTCCAAAGCCTGCTAGGCAGCCTGCTGCAGGGATGATAAGCCTTAGTCACCATGCCTCACCCTGTATGGGCTGAGATGTGGTATTACTGTGCTGGGTATGGATATTGTCATAATTATCCCACCCCCACCCCTGGTACAATCCTATTTCATAGTGGCTTTTTAAGAGGAAAAATACTACCTCAGCATCAACATGCTGGTGACCAACAGCTATTCCAGAAGATTAGTTACTGTGAAGTGTAGGAAGCTGTTGGTGGTTGGGTTCTGTGCATCAGCAGGGTAGGAGTCTGACTGCAACCTGCTGAGCGTAGCTGTGCTGACTCAGATTTTCAGAGATTGCTGGGAGATCAGACTCACCATGTATAGTGGTTTCTTCTGTATTGATCCAGCATGCTGAACTGAAGACAGTTCAATACAGAGATGATAAAGAGGAAAAACAAGGGCTGACAGACATTTTGTCATTTTGGGGTAGAAATAAACATGCAGTTTAAATGAGTCTGCAGAGCGGTTAGAGTCCTGCCTTTGTGTTTTCAGAGCGCACATGATTTACTGCAGAAATCAGTTTGGCATAGCATAGCTGTGCAGATTCAGCAGACCTACCATTATCTTGTCATGTTTTTTAGCAAACTGACTTCTACAAGGCAGCAATTAAAAACATGAAAGAGAAATGTGCTGAACAACCCATCCTTTCTTGTCCTGCTATCCAGTGTGTGCTAGCAAATCTGTCACAACTGTACCCAAGGGTGTAGCAGTGCAGGGCTCCCTTGTTTGCAGGCTTTGGGCATCCTGTGTGAGAGCTGGTGTGGGTCTTGATTTTATTATTATGCTCTCAAACTCCCAGGTTGCTGACTTTTCAGCTAATTATGGCAGTTGAGACAGGGCTTTCTGTCATTTTCCACTTTGTAAACTAAGTAGGATTTCAGTGGTACAAGGAGAGTAAGAGATGAACACTTTGCAGCATTTTGCAACTCTTGCTGCTCTTCATCTCTGCTCACCCACAGCCTGCAGGCTCAGATGGACAAAGAAAATGGCCAGAAAGCAGCTAAATTCCTGGGCATGTCCTGACTAGCACTCCTGTTCACTGTCTCTGAAGGCGCAGTATTCATAGAATCATATTACAGAATCAACCAAGTTGGAAGAGACCTGCAAGATCATCCAGACCAACCTACCACCCAGCCCTATCCAATCAACTAGACCATGGCACTAAGTGCCTCATCCAGGCTTGTCTTGAACACTGCCAGAGATGAAGACTCCACCACCTCCCTGGGCAGCCCATTCTGATGGCAAATCACCCTCTCTATTGAGCTAGATACACCATCCAATGGCAAATCACCCTCTCTATTGAGCTAGATGCACCACTGGTCTGACTCAGAAGGGCATTTTCTCTGGTTTTAGAGTAGATCTGTCTTTATTGCAGTGTCAGGACTGACATAGCCATAGATACAGTATTTCTGCACTCTCAAATGTTTGGCAGGCACACTTGGATTTTTCCTGATTTTTAAAGGGTTACTTTAAAAAGTGTCAAACTTTCCTGCCTCTTGGGATTTTAGGATATTCAGCCCATGTATACCTTAGCAAATGGCTTCTATTTAATAGCATCTTTGTACACTACCATTGAGAGATGGTTATCTCAGAGAGTTAAGCTGTGGATATGCCTAAGGGAGAAAGAAAGAATAAAGAAAGAAAGATTGAGGGGAGATGGAAAGTTCTTTGTATAGTTTTTTTTTTTTTTTCAATGGAAAATGTGTGTGAAGGGTAGGGGTGGAGAAGCCCTAAGGAGCCTTCTTAGATAACAGAATAGCTTGCTTAGCTAAACAGGGTGGATTGAAATGGCAGCCCTACCCATCCTTCTTTTGCACTCCTCTGTGAACTAACCAGTGCTCAAGCAGCAATGTTCAGGCGTGGAGCAGAACTCTGCTCATCTGCTTTTCTTTATCCTTTGGGTTTTGAGATGAAATTGCAAGGCTCTTGGTGTTTTCCCTCCAGCTCCTGAGCTTAGCAACTTGTGTGTAAAGGATTCTGACAAGCCCTTTGGCACCAATATGTGCCTGTGTCACCGTGCTCCACAAACTTGCTCCACAAACCTTTCCTTAAGCAACAGCAGTCATTTTCCTGGGGACATGAATGTTTCCTCAACAGAACTTTTTTCCTTTCCTCTGCAGAAATTATTTGTTGCTTGAAAGCCCTATGTGGTTTTGGAAGGTTAGCCAAGCAGAGATGTTGGTGAAGGAAAGCCATCCTGAGGCCACAGGTTTCAGACCCTCCTGCTGCCTGTTCCATGTGCAGAGCTGACTTCCTGTCACAAATGATGTCTTAAAATCTTTTGAGTGGCTTACCCAATAGAATAAACTCCTCTGCTCTCTATTGATGGGTCTTTCTAGCAGATGTGGAATCCAGTGGAACATGTACAGGTTCTTTGGTTTTAACAGGAACAGATGATTTAGTAAGCAGCTATAAATCTCTTGGGAATGTTCAGACAGCAGACTTCTGCCAGACTTCTCACTGACTAGACTTACAGCCCATGACTCATAGCGGTCTGCTCTACTCTCCACCTCAAATGCCTGTAGTCTTTTGGCTCTTTGAGGTGCTCTGTGCTACCTGTGGGGGATTTTAGCACCTTCTTCTGTTTAACTGATTTACTCTTTCATCCAGTAGACAGTGCATGGCTTTTGTTTTTCAGTCCCTAGCTCAGCTTGTGATTATAAAATTGTGTAGTGGAAAGGTTTCTGAGGATTCTGTAGTGCAGCCTCCTAAATGGGCTTAATAGTGGGAATCTGGTTAAGTGTAAAAAGAGATAGTCAGCCTCTCCCTCAGTACAGTGATGCTTCCCTTCCAGCCTCTCCCCCAGTATGGAGGTGCTTTCCTTCCATCAGTCTGTGGCCAACTTCTGCAGTTTCATTAATTTATTCTATCTGTAGATGAAATTAATATTAGCTCTTTAGAGATAATGAAGCCAAGACAGAAAGCAGAAAGCTGTTTCAAGTTATCTGTGGCTTATGCAGGGGAGGGTCATATTTCCTGAAGTATGGAAGTGCCAAATGGATGTAAGATGGCAGTGTGCTTTACAAAATGTTGTCTTGTGGGTTGCGCTGGCCTGCTGGCTTTCCATAAGTGTCATAGGTATCTAGGAACTGGAGTTGCAAGCATCTCTTTAGTTTACAGTTGATTCACAAGCCATGTGAATTAGGCCTGGGAGCTGCTCTAGAGAAGATATGAAGTATTAGAATTAGGAAGATGTGCTCCAGGTCACGCCCTTGTGAGCCAGAGATGAAACTAGTGGTAAACCATGAGATTTTGTGTGGAGTTTGTAACCATTGTGGAGATTCTTTCAAGGTAGGTGCGGTGCAGCTTGTTTTGAATGCAGCTGGATAGAGGGGGTTTGAAATGGCCACTTATTTTTAATCTCACAGTGCAAGTGTCTAATAGTTTGGAGTGTTTTGGCTGAGAAAAACTGCAAAGTTCTGACTGTCATACACAGGCAGGAAAAGCTAGGCTCAGTTCACTGGGTCAGGGCTGCGTTTGTGTGTGTTGTGCTCTGGGACTGTGTAGACTGTGAAGAGAACTTCTTATTTCAGTGGTTGGGATGAGGAAGAAACCCTGTTCATGTCTGGACTTTTTCAGGCTGGAGGGAACATCAAAAATGCACAAATATGAAGTACTTCAAGAAGCTGGGAAGAGCCTTGGAGACTTGATTCATGTGCAGAATTGTATAATGTGATCGAAGATGTGTATTGTTTGAAGTTTATGGTGAGATTGCAACTTACTGCATTCTTCCAATCCTGTTTGCTTTTGATTTCTCAGTGCTTCAGAAAGCCAAGCAGGTATCATGTTGCTAGGTGGAGAAAGCTATCCGAGGTCACAAAACTGGATGGTGTCAAAACCACGAACAACGTTTGATTCTTCTGGCTCCTTGTTAGGTCCTGCCACACTGCACAGGAAGCAGAGTAGAAAGTTTCAACCTTAAAGCCCTTGCAGGGCTGGCCCTGGCAAATTGAGAGTGTTACTTTGTGCTTTCAGTGATCACAGAGCCCTCGGGTTTGCTGAGGGGACTTTCACACGTCAGGAAATCAGCAAGCTGGAGCTGTAATCAGCATGTCTGTTCTTGAATGGGGAATTTTCCCCAAAGCAAGTTATGATGCATGCTGCTGATGATTTGAATATTATGGTTCAGACTTTCCATAAGCTGCTTCCAGCATTGTGGGCACTAACTTGTGTTTGCAGTGAACATACACCCAGCTGCAAAGGTAACAACAGCTGTAAGTTCTGCCTTTAAATCTCAGCATAAATCTGCGATGAGCTGTGAGTGACAGCACCCGTAGACGTTCAGGTGGTGATGCTGGTGCAGTCTTCAGTGCTCGTGCTGTGATGGCCAAGTTAGAGGTTAGCTAGAAATCAAGGCTTTTAGCAGAGCTTTGGCCAGCACTTCTTCACTGGCAGCAAGGTCTTTTGCAGACTTTCTGGTGTGTGGTCTTTGCATGATAAATGGCTAACAGTCAGCTTGTGTTGTGGTATTTCACCATTTGCATAGTAGGAACAGCAAGCAGCAGCAGTTCCAGGGAGTTGTCCATCCCCTTAAAGCAATGTACATAGCAATGAGGAACACCATGTGACTACATGGACCGTATCCAGTGTTCTATTGGAGAAATAGCTATAGCAGGGTCCTGGCCTATAGAAGCTGTATAGTTCTCCCAGACTTGGAAAGTACCAGTGCTTTTCTTTCAAGTTCCATCTTTTTCAGTTTGATGTAAAAGTATAAAAGTTGATATTTGCTTTTCTTTTGTCTCTAAAATGGGAAATACTTTTAATTAAAAGAAGAAATTATGTTTTTGTCTGGCAAGAGACAAAATCTTCTTTTTGAGCCATCTACTTTGATGAGAGTAAAGCAGAATGTGGGGTTGATTTTGTGTGTGTGGTGATGTTTTTGTTTGGTTTTTTTCTTTTTCAATAATTGCCTCTACAATTAGTGCTGAGGAGAATTCCAGTAGATATGTGGCTCTTCATCAGCCTAAAAGGCAGTGTCTGGAGAGTTCTTCCTTGGATGTGGAGAATGTGAGGCTGTTTTCACAGGCTTTTCCCAGCTCTGTTTGGAAGAGTGCACAGAACTGAAGGAGGAGGAATACCCTTGCTTTTAAGGCATTCATCTGGAGCTTGGTCCTGGGAGCTGAATTCCCAATGCTGGGACTGGATTCCTCTGTGGTCTGCAGTATGTTGCTCAAGGGATGTGTGCTGCACAATGGAGCTCAGCACAGAGAGCCCTGGAGCTGACTCCAGGAGGTCCATGTGGCCCTACAGCACAGTGAGGCAATGTGGGGAGGCACAAACCCTTCTCAAAACAATGCAGCTGCACTAGTTCAAGCACTACCCTGTGCTATTGAGGCTGTGCTGCTTCCAGTTCTTGAATCAGGACAGATGTGACTCATTTGGGCATCTCTGTACCACACTCCATTGCTAAACCCAGGAATCACTGAGGTACTGAGAAACTAACATAGCTCACAAAATGTTTTTGAACTGTTTGTGCAGGCTGGCTTTGGGTTTCCTTTGTTTTGCGCACGCTCATCCTAGTCCCTCTGCTCTTGCTGACTTTCTTTCCTCTGTGGCACTGGAAATTTGGACTGTTGCTCATGCCCAAATTATTTTTAAGGAAGAAAAAGAGATCTGATGTCCCTTGGAGTTCAGTTGGTCTTCTACATTCTAACTATGATCTCAGGGCATGCAGCAGAACCTGGTGCTCACAACCCAACTGATCACGGGGTTTCTGAGGTGCTGCTGTGTGGCCTCATGCACGAAGCCACTTAGCTCCTCTTTTCCAGGCAGATGCACAGGAGTGACCTTCACTTGCATTTGTCTTTGTAAAGGTATGAATCATAGAATGCAAGAGGTTGGAAAGAACCTCTGGAGTTCATCTAGTTCAAACCCCCCTGCTAACACAGGTTTGCCTAGATCAGGTTACAAAGGAACATGTGCCGGTGAGTTTTGAAAGTCTCCAGAGAAGATGACTCCAAAACCTTTCTAGGCAGCTTGTTCCAGTGCTCCATCACCCCCAAAGAGCTTTCTCCTTAAGTTCAAGCGAAGGAAGCCAACTGCAGAAGCTAGCACACAGATAAGTCATTGCTTTTCATCCGAAAGAACATCAGGCTGACACTTTCTTCTCAAAGCCTCTTGGCTAATAGCCTTTGGAAGATAAGATCTATCCAGTCAGAGGGGGTTGCATAAACTTCCTGTGAACTTTCATAGCTGATGATCAAAAGAAATCACAAAACATGTTGTCATTATTTATCTATCTATTTATTTACTTAGAAGTTCCAAGAGTGCACAGCACTATTGCTTGTGATTTTTCTCATGTAAACAAGGTGACATCATATGGGATGGTCAGCCTTAGACCCTCTTATGTTCCGTTTTGCATTTAAAATGCAGAGCTCTTTTGTACTGGAGGAAAAAATGCAGAAAATCCATCCACCACCCATAGTCTGCTTCAGAAACCAATGCTGTGTTATTGATTAACAGAATCAACCAGGTTGGAAGAGACCTCCAAGATCATCTAGTCCAACCTAGCACCCAGCCCTAGACCATGGCACGAAGTGCCCCATCCAGTCTTTTCTTGAACACCTCCAGGGACACTGACTCCACCACCTCCCTGGGCAGCCCATTCCAGTGCCAATCACTCTCTCTGTGAAGAACTTCCTCCTAACATCCAGCCTATACTTCCCCCAGCACAACTTGAGACTGTGTCCCCTTGTTCTGTTGCTGGTTGCCTGGGAGAAGAGACCAACCCCACCTGGCTACAACCTCCCTTCAGGTAGTTGTAGACAGCAATGAGGTCTGCCCTGAGCCTCCTCTTCTCCAGGCTAAACAACCCCAGCTCCCTCAGCCTCTCCTCATAGGGTTTGTGTTCCAGGCCCCTCACCAGCTTTGTTGCCCTTCTCTGGACACGTTCCAGCACCTCAACATCTCTCTTGAATTGAGGAGCCCAGAACTGGACACAGTACTCAAGGTGTGGCTTGTGCCTGTCACTTTGACGAGTTCTTCTTCCCTTTGTCAGCTCCATAAATTCAGTGTGATGAAAAAGATGGTTCCCAATAGCATGGTCCTCTTTGCTCCTCTGAGTAGAAGTACAGGAAAGGCTGCCTTAACAACAATTTGAATAGTGCCTTTTCAAATGGGGATTTGACTTAAAGGTTCTGTATTCACATAATTTTTTTGCTCTGCGAAGGATTTTGTCCCTCTGTTCTCCTTAAGTCAGAACTTTGCAGCACTTGATTACATATGCACAAGATTTAGTCCTGCCAAAATTATCTTCTTGAGTCCTGCTTGCGTTGCAGTTGCAGGTGTGAGGGGATCTGTATTTTTTTTTTGTTTTAATTGCCTTCTGGTTCCATGTGGAGCATCTTGTGTCACAGGATGTGTACTGTAAACAAGGGCAACAGAAACTTGCCCTTTGGGCTTTTATTTGGAAGAAATAGTGAACTAAGACAAATTGAGATCTCACATTCACATAGGATCAAACCAGAATTCCTGTGGAATTTCGAGTGGCTCGTTGACATCTCTCCTGATATGGCTAGTTCCCAGAAGAAGCCTGCTTGTCTTATTTGCCTCTCTTCTTAGGACATAAATCCATGCTTGATGAGGATGTGTGCAGTAAAAAGAAGTAGAGGAAGAGACAAATGCCTATAAAGGGCAACATTGTCTCATTCTGTGAAGACAGGACAAATAATGCCCTCTTAGGAGTTTCTTCCCTCCATCTCTTTTTTTCCTACAGCTTCCTGTCTTTCCTTTTCAGGCCTGCCTGGGATACAGCACAGCCAGGCACAGAAAGGTGTTGATGGGCGTGCAGATGGGTTGCAGACAGGACTGGCTCTGGAGGGTTAAGGAGCAGGAGAACTTGCATGAGGTTCCCACTTTTGGTTATCCCTATGGCTTGGCTTGTGTCTTGGCCTGGTGCCATCTGACACAGTTTGCAGCACTGGGATGTTGGAGGCTGGCTGAATTGACTGCCTGGGCCCAGAGCCAGTGTGTAGGGCTTGTTTGGCTTTGCAGTGCTTTCCTAGCAGGGTGAGCTGTAATATGTGTCTCCTGTCATGAATCAGACCAGAGCTATGGATAATTCTCAAACCAGGCACTTAGGTGAGTTAATTCCACACTGCTAAGGTTTAAATTCGTTTTATTAAGGAATTATTCAGCTTATTGCTCAGCTGTTTTTCAGCCTCATTAGGAGGCTTAGCCTGCTTATATCACCAAACAACACCTTAAAGCTTCATTTACCAAGTAAAAACTTTCTGTCCCTTATTCCTGAAATATGCTACATTACTAAAGTACCACTTCAGTTAAATATTGTAGCACATTTGGCACAATTTAAAGTTCTGTTGAAGTCAGTGTTTAAGTGCTTTGCTGAATTGAGGCCTAAAACAACAATAGCCACAAAGTTAAGCCACTTCATTTCTGAATGTTTGCATGGGAATTGAACCTGTGTTAGCTTCTTGTTGTGACCCCACAGGTACAGGAATCCTCAAGGTTTCACTGAGTCACTTAGCAACTTCTGCAAATTGCTGTCTGGCACTCAGTTGAGATGTCAGGGTCAGATCCGAGTATGGCAGGCTTTCATTGGCAGAATGAGATCAAACTGAAATGGGATATAGGGCCATGAAGGGTTTGGCAGCATCTCAAAGACTGCACAGCTATCATTAGTCATTTCCTATATACATATAGCATGTGTGTGAGGATATGCACACAGTTTTGGTTTTTATTTCCCCCCCTTGAGTCACTGAAATCAGTACACTGCTTCAAACATAATCTTTGTTGGGCTATTAAAGAGGTCATGGAAATTTTTAATTCTCCTGCTAGAAAAGAGAGTTGTGGAAATATTGTGAGCAATGGATCTGATGCTGAAATGGGGGGAAGAAAACAAGTTTAGAGCTGACTGATCTTAGACCTACAGCTGTACAGTCCCATTGCAGCTGGGGAGCTCACATGTTGGGTCAGCTTCTTTGCTGTTGCTTGAGGGGCCACTATACACTTTTTCTGACTTACTGCTACAGTACAATCAACAAAACGTGATGCAGTGAGGCAAAACTGAAACTAATGTGCCACTGGAGTTGATGGAAGCTTTATTCACTTCAGCTGAATGATGTTTTTGTGGGCAGAGGTGTTATCTTGCGCCATTTGCTTTATTGCTGTGTTCTTATGCCATGATGTTGGAGTGTAAACAGTAAAGGCCAGTGGTGTTGCAGGATTCCTTCGGAGTATGGTGGCTGCTGTCCTGGGTATCATTGTCTTGTCTCACTTGGCAGCTGCATATTGCCCTATGCAAAAGTATTGAGTGCTGGTAATCTAAATACAGAGTGAAGAGGACAGTTTTTGTGGCAGTTTACACTCTCAGCTGATTGGGACTTTTCCCTCATTTCCATACCTCTGCAAGTCACTGCATGTTGATGAGGAAATGCTGCTGCTTAGCTCTCTGCCTCTCCCAGTGAGCTCAGCAGGAGCTGCAGGCACTTGCCTTGGGTTAAAAATGTACTGAGACAGGAGACTCAAGCGTCACTTTTTGATGTTGGTTCTTAAATTTATCTGGCTTTAAAACAATACATATCTGTTGAAGTCACTGGAAAGAATATCTGGTGTAGAGATGAGACCAGAGGAAGATAAATAAGGTGGCCAGCTGCTATGCAAAAGGGGCAGGAGACCCTCTGGAGGTGGAAAGTTATTTGAGGAGGTAAAAAAAATCATAAATAATTTGATGACTCTTTTTTTGGTGGAACTTTATTTTAAGAAAATGCAAAGGAAGATATTAAGTTGATGAAGTGATTAATCTTTGTTTACACCTACCAGATACCTGTGCTGGTTTCATGGGCAGCTTAGCCTGTAGTTCATCTTTGGTTTTGTCTTCCTCAATCCCAAAGCTTTTTTTTTTCACCTACTGAAAGGGACGACATTTGGTGAGTTATTTAGGAGATAATGTGATTTTTGCTTCCCTCCATGTTGCTGATGGTGGCAGCTTGATTTGGAGAGAGTTCAGTCAAGACTCAGATCATGCAGCTTGTGGAGAGAGCAGTTCACATTTCCCGCTCAAGGGCAGAGACTCCAGGTGTGTCACAGCGAGGGCTGTCTCACTGCACACTCATCCTTTTCATGTCTGCTCCTGCACGCACCATGTGGCTTCTGCCTCCTGTGCCTGCGACCACAGGGCATGGGAAGGAACAAGTTCAGCCAGTCAGAACCGGGAAGTGTGTATCAAAAATAGGAAACTAAACCTCAGCTGTGTGTGAGTAACGGATTGGCTCTCTGCAGACTGTGAGGATACATCTTCTAAAGCTTTTCCATCACAGTGTAACCATGACACTGTAGTTAGCACAATGTCAGCTCTTCAGCACCTCTGCTCTTCATGGCCCCAAAACCTGTCTTCATCCTAAATTGTGTTCTGAGGTGTGGATGAGGACATAGACAGGCTGGGTGGGTGGGCAGAGGCCAGTGGGATGAGATTTAACAAGGCCAAGTGCAGGGTTCTACACTTTGGCCACAACAACCCCAAGCAGTGCTACAGGCTGGGGACAGAGTGGCTGGAGAGCAGCCAGGAGGAAAGGGACCTGGGGGTACTGTTAGATAGTAGCTGAAGATGAGCCAGCAGTGTGCCCAGGTGGCCAGGAGAGCCAATGGCATCCTGGCCTGGATCAGGAACAGTGTGGCCAGTAGGACAAGGGAGGTTATTCTTCCCCTGTAGTCAGCACTGGTCAGGCCACACCTTAAGTGCTGTGTCCAGTTCTGGGCTCCTCAATTCAAGAGAGGTATTGAGGTACTGGAACATGTCGAGAGAAGGGTGACAAAGGTGGTGAGAGGTCTGGAATACAGCCCTGTGAGGAGAGGCTGAGGAAGTTGGGGTGTTTAGCCTGGAGAAGAGGAGGATCAGGGTGGCCTCATTGCTGTCTACAACAACCCGAAGGGAGACTGTAGCCAGGTAGGGTTGGTCTCTTCTGCCAGGCAACCAGCAATAGAACAAGGGAACATGGTCTCAAGTTGTGCCAGGGCAGGTCTAGGCTGGCTGTTAGGAGGAAGTTCTTCACTGTGCCCACTTGCAGCATGCCATGAGTTTAACTCAGTCATACACCAAAGGTCTGTGTTGATTATGTAATGTACCTACATATTTTCTTGGGTTCAGCCTCTTAAATAACATTTCAAGGGTTGTATGTGCTAATTTTGTGTAAAGTTTGTAGTGCAGAGGTGGAATATCATTACAGCACAATCAGGTGCCTGACAGGAATAAAAAACCTGATTTCTTCGTATGGTATGCTCAGCTTTGCAGTTTGATGCCCACTAGAGGGACTGTTGCTTATACTACTTGCAGAAAGTAGTCCTGCACCCCTCTTTGTTATCTTTTATGAAGTCTTAAAACTTTGAATGACTGACTGGTTAAATCCTTCAAAGAGTAAGCCTTCAACCTATTTCTCCAAGTGTAAAGACTTTGGGCACGGTGCTGGTTTTTTTGAGTTCAAATGGTTTTCACTGACTGCCCTTACTAGATGCTCTTTTTTCTTTCTTTTGGTAAAAAGTCTTTTCTGTCCTCTTGATTTATCAGCCCAGACTTTATGTGGCATTGCTGGGGGATTAATTTAGAATCTTTCTTTGTTGTTTTTTTTTGTCAAGGAAAAGAATGCCGTGCGTCTTTATGTTTGGAATAAGTTTTGTTTTGCAACCATGGTGCCAGTGAGTATGGTAAATTAATCAGCCCTTGTGTTCGCAAACATCACTGAAATGAGTTTCTCCTTTAACTGGGAGAGAGTGAGTTTTGGGCAGGAGGCACGTAAACTTATAGTCAGTGTGAGAAAACTTCCAAATGTATCTCTCTTTTTTTTTTTTTTTTTTTCTGATCTAGCTGGATGATTTGGGTTTTTTTTCTGCTTATTTGTTAGAGTTGCGTGTTCCTGAGCTGCACATTTTTCTTCTTAATTACAGAAACATGAAAGAATACAGGAAGTCCTGCATGACCAGGAGTACTTGTGCTAATTAAGTCACTGGCTGGATACTGGGAGAACAGCAAGGTAAGCAGTCAGGCCACGCTAGCAGCATTTCTTGTAATCTGCACGATTGTATTTCCACAAAGCCTTACTGCTATCAAATCCATAACAAGCTGTCTGAAGACAAACAGCCTGCAGGTTTGAACGTGATAGATTTACTTTTAGTCCAAAGCTTTGGCAAGCAAACTTTCCTTGTTTTCCTTCCTGGGCGGGGAGGTGGAGCCGAGGGGGAAAGTACAAGTTCTGCGCTGCTTTTCTGTTTTCAAAAGGCAATATCTCTAAGTCCAACAATCGATTTGTGACCAAAGCTCAGCTTCTTGGGCTGACTCTGGGCAGGGCTTGGAGGAGGGGTGGAATGCTTCAGTAGTGTAGCCGCTGCAAAGGCACTGCTGTGCAGTGGATGCCTCCAGAACTGTTCACATCTGTGGGCGCGTATGCGCGCGCATGGGAAGAGAGAGCGAGGTCTCCATGGCAACTGGCCTGGCCGCTTGCTCTTCCCTGCAATCATTTTAGCCGGGATCAGTGCTGCCAAAGGTCATATGAAGGAGCTGTGGGAAGCGCAGCAGGTATCAGACGCTAAACGCCTGGTTTTCGAGTTTGCCTCAGATAGTAACAGAGTTTTGGCTGGGAAAAACAAATCTGAGAATGGAGTGGAAATGGAAATGCTCCAACTTTCAGGTAACAAATATTGCCTTTTAAACATTATCTCTTCCCACTTTAAAGCTTGATGGAATTTTTTTCCCCCCTTTCCCCCGTGGTGTTTACTCCCAGCTGAGTGTCTGACTGAGCTTGGATTCTCTAGCTGTAGGGAATGATGTCATATGGCAACAGTTGGATTCTATTAGCCAGGGAAAGAAGAAACATCCTGCATTTTGGGAAAAAAGAAAAAAGAAGATACTTTAGGTCTTTGTTGAATCTTTTGCAAAGGCTGCAAGAAGTGCCTTAAAAAGCCAAGTTTCTAACAAATGAATTCACAGAAAATGTCACTTAGGACTCCTGAACTTCTTCAATGTCCACTCTTCTATGTAGGAATGTAATTATGGAAGTGTTAGAGAATTCAGAAGACATTTCTTTCTTCTTGTCTTCTCCTGTGTTACTCTTTAATGAGAAAATTAATTGCACCATAATTAAGAAGAGGATTTGGAACCTCCATGTGCTTGGGATCCTCTAGCATTTGTTTGTAGAATGTACAGCTAAAGAATTTCTCTTGGGCTGGGCTGTATCTGAAACTGCTGCTTATGAATAGATGATGCTGGCAGCATTATTCTTAATAAGGTTTTCGGTCTTGGACTGGCTCATAATGGCTTCAAACCAGCCTTATGGGGAAGCTGGCAGGAAAGGAAGCAGAAATCTAATAATTACAGCAAGATATTCCCCCCCTCCCCATTTCCTCAGGGATGTTTGCTAAATGTTGTATTCAACACTCAACATTAGCATTTTAAGCATAAAAACACCTAATGATGAATGTGCAACTGCTGTGTCCTAATGAAAAGACTTAGAAGATGGATATGGTCCTCAAGCATCACAAAAGTACACTGTACCAGTATCCACGATTAGAAGAGCAGGTTACCCCTACTCCTCTTTAAACTCCTCTCTAGCTGATGCCTTTATGCTGCTTTGCTCTCTTCTGTGTGTTTCAAATGTGATCCCAAGCTCGCTGGAGCTTTCCCTCCACTTCAAAGGGCTTGAGATCAGCCTCAGCTTGAGAAAGTCTCAATCTCTCTTTTGGTCTTTTGACTGTGGGAGCAGGCCACAGGCTTTCCACTTTCTTTCTTGAACTTTCCAAACAGAAAGTCTTTTGTGTTCCTCCAAACAATGCCAGGGCTGCTGACTGGCTGTAGCTGGCTGCTAACACATGCTGCAGATAATGGGGATGTTTATTTCCGCTTTCTCCTAAAATTGTCCTAGAGGGGGGAAAGTGCAGGGAATGGAAATTGGATCCTTCTGTCCCACCTCTCCTCCTCACAAGCGTCTGTTGTTTATGAGTATGTGTGTGTCTGGATGTGCAAATCATTCCTTGATCGAAGGGCAATATTGGCTGTGCTTCAGAGAAGAGTTCCAGCTTACAGGAGGGGAAAGATGCTGTTATTACTGATCTGCTAGCAGAGGACTCCTGAGGCTATCCACAGGGTTGCAGAATTGACAGCTGTCTGTGAACAGCACAGTATAACATTTTGCATCCCCCTCTTGCCTGCCACATTTGACCAGCTTGATTCTATAAATAAAATACTGCTGTTAGTGAATATCAATGAGTAACCTAGTTAAGTGATTGGAAAAGGTAAAAATTTTTCATCCATTTGATGGTTGGAAGCAGTTTAATATGAAATCCCTGTGCCATTCTCGACTAGAAATGAAATATTTGTAGAGCTGGTGTGTTAATTTGAAACATCTTCCTTCTTAAGAAGGAACCCTGTGATGATTGCCCAAGTTGAGGGCTTGTTTATGGGAAAATGCTGTTAGTCCCTGAAATTTCTGTGACAAACAAAGATTATGATTTCCAAAACCAGAACCACTGTTTTTGAGTGCTTACATTTTATAGATGATCACCTTGAGACTTCTGAGAGGTCTCCACAAGGTGCTGCAAACTAGGCATTCCAACAGCAGCAGCTGCTTTTTGGTGTTTATCTGGTGTGTGCTGTGATGCGCCAGCAGGAAGCCTGGCGAGTTCTCTCCCGATGTTTCTGGCTGAGTGGTGTTTCCCATAATAGTCTGTTTACATGTGACTTCAAAAAATGGTGCAAGGCATCATTGTCATAGCCCTTGAACGTAATCTCTGCATGTCCAGTTCCAAACGAAGTTTGCATGTGTTCTACACTATGTATACCTTGCCAGGAGGAAATGAAAAATCAACACAGTAAATCAGGGCATATTTATCACTTCACTCACAGTAAGATATCTTATAGCTTACCACTATGCTTCTGCAGAAAAGTAGGCAGCAGCACATGTGCACTTGGCACACTGCTTATTTCATCTGTTAAGAGAGTAAGAGACTGAAGAAGGCTGCTGCTGTACCCTATAACACATATGGAGTTCATGCAGCAGACCGTGCCCCACACAGCTCCTGTGGACAGGTCCTTAGCCTGCTGTTTACAGCCTGATGTAGTTGTCACGTTATGAGTGCATTCATTTCTGCATCTTGAAGAGAGCTATTTTATGTTGTCCTGCCATGTCTTTGGTCCCATGTGTCCACCATGTTTCTGCCAGTGGCTGTATGTCCACATTTTGTCTGTGGACAGTCAGTGGCTCTGAGCTTTCCAGAGAGATTGATGTGGTTTTCTGTAAGGATTAGTTGTGTCTTGTCTCATTGCATTTAGGAGGAAAGTAAAAGGACATGGAAGACTCATTTTCTTTTTTTCCCTTCTCCTTGACTATTTAATAAGTAATTTCTATATCCTGAGTTACAACATTGTAATTGCTTGTTTTATCTTGCATAAAATCATCTTCTGTGCAACTGCTGGTATTTCTTCTGTCTGTAGGTTGGCAGCATATGTTTCCCTGTTGTCTCTTGCAGTGAATTCTAAGTTAATTGCTATGTTGACATATTTGTCTTTATTACTTAGAAATACACCACTTTCTTTGCTCATGAGATGAAGCTGTCTAGAAGCCTCTGACTGACTTTGTATCATTCAATGCTTCTTTCTACTATTACTCCTCTTTATAACTCTAATCCCTTGGATTTTTCTTCTTAGGGAAAGACTGTAAGACACGGGGAAAACACTGTACTTTCCTGTTTCTGCTTTTTTCTTTGGTCAAGTGATCTTCAGAGCACCTGATGTTACAGTAGTGGACAGATCCATCACAGGATGCTTGAACGTGAGATCAGTTATTCTCCCTCTGTAACCTTGTGTTCACAGTAGATAGAATTAATTGATTAAAACCAACAGTGCTGCATATTTAGAAGAGCTGCTCATGAGTACGCTCAAATATGTCCTCATAAGAATTACTTTATATATAAGTAAGTTAATTTCAATTTCAGCAATATGAACAAGTGATTCCCACAGGTGTTTTCTCTCATGCTCTTTTCTAGTTATGGTGACTCTAAGTGACTTTGTAAGGTATAAAATATGACATGAAGAAGGATTTGTTCTGAGCAGCTCATGCTGGATTGGAGTGTAGCTATGTAGCTACCTTTAATTACAGCAAGAACCCTGAAGTGATTGCACTGTCATTCTGCTCTGTAGAGCAGACTATTATTAGTGCTAATCAGTGATTTCTGGACTGTATCTGCATCTCTGACCCAGTTACTTTGCTGAACTTAACACAGTTACTAGAGTGACACAAAGCAGACGCTTGGCACAGTGCTGATCACAGAGCAGGGGGAGATCTGGCAACTTTCACACAAATCTGTTATAATTAAAGCTTCCGGTCTGGGATTTAAACTTCTTCTTTCTCTTAAAAGCATGAGAGCCTTTAAAAAATATTTTTTCAGGAGGAAAATGGTAGAGGCAGGTCCCCAGACAATAGTAGCTGCAGGCAGACCTGGAAGAGGCAGGTGCTGCTCGTGCTCCTTCATTAGATTTTGCAAAGGTGCATCCATCCTGAACATTTTTTTAACATAGCCTCCCAGTTGTTCCTTGTGACAACAGAATTACTTCATGTGACAACAACAGAGTCCCCCAAGCAGTTAGACTGCTGCACAGTTGGCATTCCTTCAGCGCCAGCTCTTATTCAACCCTTGGTTTGTCCACTTGGAGCCAAATTGCGAGGAGCTGTTCAAAGGAGTCTCACCTTCCCACCTTGTCAGAGGCAGTGTTCCCCCCCCCTTAAATCTTATTACCCCATCCTGTTGCAGTTTGATGACAAGAAGATGAATTGCAAGCTAAAACTTCTGCCAATGGCAACAACACAATTTGGCACCCCTTGTGCAGCTGGCATCCAAAGGATACAAGCCATCAAATTATTTGTGCTTTTGGTCCAGCTGAGCCTGTTGTTTATAATTAGAATATCTCTCTCCTTTCTTTAAAGTATACTTGAAAGTTAAAAGGCACCACTGAGTGTTATATTTGAAGAGTGTATGGAGGCCTAAGAGCAAATAGCGTTTTCTGTGCTC
Source organism: Tricholaema leucomelas (assembly GCA_013400475.1). Taxonomy (NCBI): domain Eukaryota; kingdom Metazoa; phylum Chordata; class Aves; order Piciformes; family Lybiidae; genus Tricholaema lacrymosa; species Tricholaema leucomelas. Next base: position 1,275,751 of record WAAF01018538.1, on the reverse strand, counting down.
ATTTATTGGCAGTGGCACGTTGTAGTAGATTGTAAGTTGAGTGATATCATCTTGGGACAAGCACAGGTGGCAGTCTGGCCACCCCTCTTGTTTCCCATGGAAAGCACTGCCCACGTGTAAGCAGGACCCTGTCCTAGCCTGGGTTGAGGTGTTGCTTGCTTTCCATGAGCTAAGGCTTTCGTGGAGGAGAGACAGTCATACCCTTCAAGCTGTGTAAGATGGTCCATTTAGGTCTTCCATCTCTTATTATAAGCCTCTGCCATGGTGCTGAAAAGTTACATGCTTGCATAGGACTGCTCCTTCTGCCACTGCTTGGGATGGTCTGGGAGGCAGGAGGCACAAAATGTGAAGGCAAAGAGGGACACAAGGAGAGAAGGCTAAAATGCCTCCAGTCACCATGAGATGCCATGCGCTGCCTCCACCCTCCGTCTCACTTGAGGGACCATGGAAACAGGGAAAAGGGTAGCAATGAGAGAGACTTTTTCACTTTCTATCCAGCCTTTGAGCCCAGGTTCTTTCTTTTTTTTCTTTTTCTTTCTTTTTTTTTTTTTCCCAGCAGAAGTCTCCCTGGAAAGGCTATTTGTTTAATGTCAAGATTGGGTGAAGGTAGAGGTTGAACGTCACTGCATTTAGAAACGTTTGTTTTATGTGATGAGGGGGACGCTATACTTCTGCCATACTGGGAATCAAACAAATGCAGTTTTGGTAACAGGTGGTTTGCTCCAGTATCTTACAGGTTCAGTCTGTGTTCTGCTGACACAGCAATCCACACTTTCATCCCAGCCGGTGATGAGCAGCTAACGTAGCTCTGGAACAGCAGTATGCCCTTCCACTCTTAGTTTTGTTTCTTATCTGAAAATAGTAAACCACAACCCTCTAACCCTGATCTAGGGTAGGGTGTCCTGATCTAGGCTAGGGTGTCCCTGCCCATGCCAGGGGGGATGGAACTAGATGATCCTTGTGGTCCCTTCCACCCTGACTGGTTCTATGATTCTATATGAGCTGGTTGAACAGAGGACCCCATGGGCAGTGAGCATAAAATTCCTTCTGTGCCAAACTCGGTGGATAGTATAATATACTGTCAGATTTGGCATTTTCACTAAGGTCTGCTTTCCTGTGGAGACATTATCCAGTTTTCTGCTGAGACCCATCTAGAATCCCTGCTGTGTTTTATTTACTATTGGCTGATATACGTGGACAGTGGAAAAGAAACGTAACTGTGACTAGGTGCTGTGTACTACAATATAATTTCATGCATTTCTGGGCACTACGTAGCACAAAATGCTTGCTGAGGATTTATGAGCATCTGCAGGAACAAAGCGTTCAAGAGGCAGCCTGAGGCTGTCAGCTGCAGCACCTTGTCAGCAGACCCCAGAGCAGTTCCTGTGCCGATGGCTCTGATAACGTGATTGTACCTACCGGTTGTAAAAGTGTGGCCATATACTCAGGTAGAGAAAGATGAAGCCAGCGGAGTTATGATAAAGGTTCCCATGATTTTTCTGGAAAACCTCTGTGTTTCATGTCCTGGATAGGGCAGACTGACTGCTAAGTGGCCATTTGTCCAGAGATTTCAGGTGTCAGTAGAAGGCTGCTCATGTTAGGATGTGTAATGTCTTGAAATCCTGAAAAAATGGTCACATTCTTTTCTCACCATAACAAAACTTCCATGTCCAAAACCAGGCAGGTGAAGCTCTCATGTGCATCAGCCTTTTGCTGCGTTGTTTCAGGTGCATAACATCATTTTGGCAGATGTTTGGCCTCGCCTATAGTAGCAATGCGCTTGGGCTTTCTGTGTTCGGAGAGCTGGCACCACATGTACCCTTTGAGACAGACTCCAACGTAAGCTGCCTCTGACTCTGAGAAGGATGAGTCCTGCTGCCAAATGGTGTCCTGGCCTATGGAATTATTACAGTGTTTACTATTTAAAAAATATCTGTCATTGTAAAAGGAGAAACCTGTTACTTGTAGTGAGGGAACTATCAGCTCCTCCTGAGTCTGGTTAGAAAAAGGAGATGCTAGGAATAGGTTGGAGGAACAGTGCAGAAAAAAGACACCTGATTATTGGTGAAAGCAGGGGAAAAAAAAGTAGATAAAAGATAATTATTCTTCTGGATGAGTGATTGGTTTTGCCAAGACAGGCAGAAGAACAGCAAAGTCAACCCCAGACTTGTGGCTCAGCATAGCACTTATCATTTCAATGTTTATTTGCAGTCTTATTTAAGAGCAAACCAACCAACCCACCCATCTTTGTAGAGTGGGAACTTTGTGAAACAATGTTTTGGTCATATGGGCACATGGTGTCCCCAGAATGCTTGCAGAGGAGGGGTGATGTTGAGAGCACGCTGGGATGTTTCACTGCTGCCCACTACTGAACAGGAGCGGCAAATCTGTCACCTTGGAGAGGTTGCTCTTGTGACAGTGGCTCATTAACAGTTATCACCTCAGTTATGTTCCCATGGCAGCCTGAGGTCTGACAAATGTGACAAAGCTGTGTTTTATCAGCAAATCCTCTGCTGGCCCTAGTCAGGAGAGCATATGGATAAGAAGAGAAAAATTTTTTTCCTGCTCTTTGCTACTGCCTGGTTGTACTTTTTGTATGTGAACAGCCAGCTATGACTGGCTGCATTCCTCTGTAATTTACAGTACCTCCTGTATGGGACTGAACTAGCTATGAATTAATGGCTTTTTCCACTTGTCAAGAAGCTTTATTCATTGCTTCGGTAACCAAGGAAACTGTAAAGGTTAGACCTGTTTAAAGAGAAACAAAAGTGAGAGTAATATTTTGGTTTTGTTTGTATAGTGTTCAGCATGCTAAACAATTAAGGCATCACTGTGGAACTGAATGGAATACTGCATTTTTCTATCTATATCTCCGAACAATACACATCATTGATCCTGAAGAGCCATTAAGTACTATTTTTTCCTGTTGTTAAAAGAAAGGGATAATAAGTCATTACACATTCACTTGCTCACTACTTTTACCCAGTTTATTGACTGAAAACTCCTACAGTACTGAAAGTTTTGTCAGCTCTATCACAGTTTTTGGTATGGTCTTTTCACCAGATAAATGTTTTAAGATGTTATTTAGAACTGAAACAAATGCTGCAAAAAGCAGCAAGGCAATAAATGGAAATTGGTCGTACTGACCAGGTTGAACATTGGAGAGTAGTGACCCTTGAGAGCCTGAGGAGGTTCCTGAGATAGCTCAGAAAACTTAACTGGGATTAATAACTGTACCTTTGTGGTGCATCTCAGCTGCAGAATATGCAATGAATGGGAAGAACTGGTTATTCATTTTGAGGTTTGGAGTTGTCAGAGAGCATTACTCTGATGTTACACAGGAGCAGTAAAGCCAGCCTGCTGTATAGACAGTCGAGTGGTGAGGCAGAGCTGAAGTGCATTTGAAACCTCACTTACACTGTTATTAATGAGAGGACCTTTCTGATGAGTTTCCAGCTTAAGCAATTGAAGCTGTGTGTACGCAGTAGGTTTCCTTTTCCTTTAATCATGTGCTACATAACTGGACTTGCTTCTTTCTGTCTCAGGGCAGTTGGATTCTGTTGCATTTTCCCTTTATGGATGATCCTAGTCAAGAAGTCTGCTAATCTCCATTGGACTTGACAGGGAAAAATATTAGGGATGTGATTCTGAAACTGAATAGTGCGGCACTATAATAAATTGTGGCCCTCTGGTTGAACATGAGGATAAAATTCATTCCAGACCGTGTGTTCGAACAGAACAGTTTATGAATGGAGGCACAACCCCTGGATCGTATTTCAGCATCAGTCTCTCGTTTGGAATTGTACTGTTTCCAACATAGACAAGGATATGTATTTTATAAGCTTTTATTCTTCCACTGTTCACATTGTCCAAGTATGAAATCTCTTGTGCTAGAGGTGGCTGTAGATTATGTGCCATAAGAAAAAAAAAATACTGTTTTAAAAGAAACAGGTAACTGTTGTCTGCAGTTTACATAGTGCAGATAGCTTTGGTTTTGGCTGAAGGAGAGCTGGCTATTGCTCAAAGGTACCACAACTGCATTTCTGCTTTACCTCTGTTTACAACTCTCTCTGTCTTGTTTTATAGTCATCACCTCTGCATCTGCTCTGTCACCTGTCACACAGAGATAGCTCTGCTAGATAGCATCACAGCTGTGTACATGGCTTGCTATCATCTGATACAATCAGGTGTATAGATGAAACTAGCTCTAGTTCTAGTAGTTTAGATACTACTAGCTGTAGTAAATGTGAATTAGTATTGGTTATGTTCAGATGGACAGGCTGGAAGACAGTAACAGTGTAATTATCAAAGAAACAAATTAAAAGGAAAGAAGCTTAAATACCATGTATTAGGAAATTAGGAGTCTTGGACTCAAGTCTATAACACTTCTTGTTCCTGCTGCAGAAAAACAGCAGCTGAGAAATAGATGCTTGGAGATGGAGAAGGAGCCAAATCCTGCTGTCAGTTAACATATTGTGGTTTCACCCACTGCTTAAAACCATTTAGTTATAAACTTCTCAGATGGATTATGTTATAATGTTGACGGAAACAACATTAAGATGCAAAAACTCTGAGGTGTGATTTTTACATTTGTTAACTGGATTTGAACTTTTCCCTCACAGTGATACTTATAAATGCTGAGCTCCTATAGCTTTGTCTGAGAAAAGGTTAAGTCTATTTTAAGTTTATATTTATGTCTGTCCTCATTCTTGCTGCCTTTGCAAGGCCAGTTGTAAAGCCTGGAAATGTCCCTGAGCTTTTGGAACTCACAGCTTTATGAGCAGGGACAATTCTGTAAATGAAAAATGAAGTAGTTCTGCTCCCTAGGCATGATGTTTTTCTATAGTCCTGGTCATGTCCTTTCCCCATCTTCACGTCTCTCTCTAGCTGTTGATTTCTGAAACTCAAACCTGTAATCTCACTCCATAGCTGATTATAGAAGCTGTGTGCCTTCTGTACAGCCCATTCCTAGACAAGGACAGTTCTGATTTTGTCCTTGTTTCTCCTTAGAGTTTCCAGGTGGCTGGGCAAGTGAGGCAGTAATAACAGGAGATGGAAGTTTTGTGGTTTGTAATGCTAGGTAACACAACAATCAGAAGCTGATAAACTTCTTGAGTTTGTGAAACAAGTCAAGCTTTGGAGTAAATTAGAACTGGATAAACACTTCTGACCTTAGTTTACCTTTTACCTTACCACTGAATTTTTCAGACAAATGACTATGTTAAATCTTCTGTATCAAAGCAATCTTCTTGTCTATCAGAACAATGAATAAGGGGGCTTGGCTGAGGATTTAGCTAGCAAGTAACTTTTGTTTCTTCCATGAGAGAAAGGAAAGTTTTTATTGAAATAGATGTGCTTCTCCATTGCATGAGTAAAGTACCTTGCTGGAAGCATTTGGACAAGTTCCTGCAGTAAGTTAAAAGACATTTACCGTGGGATTTTGTCTCTCTGTTTTCTGTCCATTTTCACTGAGCATTCACTTGTGCAGTTGCTCTGAAAAGACGCTGTGCTGAAAAGGTGCTGTACTGAATGATATACACTTGAAGTCCCCCTCTTGTTTCTTGCAAGAAGTGTGATTCCTTCTTGAGAGCTGAAAGCCTCATTCTGTGAGGCAGGAGTGAAAAATGCATTCTGAGAAACATGAAGCTCAGCAGGTGCTCCCCTAAAGATGCTGATGCACTACACCATAGGCTGACTGCCTAGCTTAATACTACTGCATTGAGTGAGTTGCCTGCTTAAAGCAGCAAACATCCAGTTTGTATGAGCTGTGGTTACAGTGATTCACCTTTTCAGAAGCACCTGAATGATTCACACAGTTGCATGCTATTGACTTTCAGTGCTACCTTGGCTCCTGAGTACACAAACCGTTACTAAGCATGGGAATAAGCTTCTGGTAAGGTTTCTGAGAATAGTTGCCTGCAGCAGTGGTGTCTGGTGGGAATCTTATTTTCAGCACAAGAACATATGTTATCCACCAACTGAAATGAGCATGGAAGAGGTAAAAGATGGAGCCTGGCTCTACTTCCCCTTCAGGCAGGTAGATGCCCATGTGCATTCCCTTGATACTAAGGTGCTCTGCTTACCTCTGAGATGTTTGGCCCATGCTGTAATTCCTGAACAGAAGGGCCATTTGCTGCTTTTCAAAAGTGCCTGTGAGTAGTCCTGGATGGAGAGACTGCCCTGTGTATATCAGACTTCCCAGTGGTGTGTCTTTCCTCTTGGGAATCATCTCTTCTCTTTTAGAGAGCATCTCTAGCTGGCACAGATACAGTGTGCCACTCACATAGCACTGAGACCAATCCTTATTCTAGCACAGGTGTAGCACCATGAAGTGAACAACATACAGAAGAAAGGAGTGACCATCTCTCCCCTGAAGGTTATGTGTAGGCAAAGGACAAACTGCCTAATTTCAGCACAGTAAACCAGAAAATGCTGGATACATCACTGCATTTAATTTTTTTTTAGAATCAACCAGGTTGGAAGAGACCTCCAAGATCATCCAGTCCAACCTAGCACCTAGCCCTAGACCACAGCACTAAGTGCCCCATCCAGTCTTTTCCTGAACACCTCCAGGGACAGTGACTCCACCACCTCCCTGGGCAGCCCATTCCAATGCCAATCACTTTCTTTATGAAGAACTTTCTCCTAACATCCAGCCTATACTTCCTCCAGCACAACTTGAGACTGTGTCCCTTTGTTCTGTTGCTGGTTGCCTAGCAGAAGAGACCAACCCCCACCTGGCTACAGCTTCCCTTCAGGTAGTTTAGACAGCAATGACATCAGCCCTGAGCCTCCTCTTCTCCAGGCTAAACAATCCCAGCTCCCTCAGCCTCTCCTCACAGGGTTTGTGTTCCAGAGCTCTCGCCAGCTTTGTCACCCTTCTCTGGACACCTTCCAGCACCTCAACATCTCTCTTGAATTGAGGAGCCCAGAACTGGGCATAGCACTCAAGGTGTGGCTTGGCCAGTGCTGACTACAGGGGAAGAATATCCTCCCTTGTTCTACTGGCCACACTGTTCCTGATGCAGGCCTGGATGCCACTGGCTCTCCTGGCCACCTGGGCACACTGCTGGCTCATCTTCAGCTACTATCTACCAGCACCCCCAGATCCCTTTCCTCCTGGCTGCTCTCCAGCCACTCTGCCCCCAGCCTGGAGCGCTGCTTGGGATTGTTGTGGCCAAAGTATAGAACCCTGCACTTTGCCTTGTTAAATCTCATCCCATTGGCCTCTGCCCACCCATCCAGCCTGTCTAGGCCTGTCTGCAGGGCTCTCCTACCTTCCAACAGACCAACACCTGTTCCTAAATTACAGAGTTTTCAATCTTCTTTAGTTACAGATTTAATAGTTGTGCTGTCCTGTATGAGTGTAGCTGTAGTTAGCATCTGAAAGAACTCGCTGTCAGCAGTCTGTTCAGTTTTAGCTATGTTATTCATAGGATTCCTTCCTCCCTCCAGCTGTTTCCAGAAATTGACTTTATTTGAGTTTATAAATGCTATTTCCCCATTGTTAATGCCCACAGCTATTTTCCAAGCTCAAATATCTATCCCCCCAGGAAAAGCAATCCCAGCTCTATGAAAGAGTCTATGTGGAGTGATCCTTTGAGGAGAAAGTCCAAAATGGCACAATACTGGAGTTGCCATCTGCAAAGCTTCAGCAGCTGGTCTTTCTCTGCTGTGTCTCTGTGCCTGGGTGGGGATGCTGGGCACAGAGTATGAGTGGGGTGTGGTTGCATTACCAAAGGGTTCTCACTTTCTGTGCTGTGGCTCCAGATTTTCATTAGAACTGGAAGGGCCAACTCTTGCTCCTGTGAGAACTGACTGAAGCAGTTGCTTGATGTTTTTGTGGTGCTGCTACAGCATGAGGCGATGATCTCCAGAGGCTCTTTCTGACCACTATCATTCTGTGAATTTACCCCTCTCAGAAACTCCAGCTGTGTTGGCTTTTTAATAGGAAGACTGATCAAATGGTTAAGAAAATGCAGATGTCTGAGAGAGCAAAGATAATACCTTGAAACTCTGCCATAGAATTAAAAATGCCTTTTGAAAAAAAGCCCTTGAAATTGTCTTCACACCTGTGTATTCCTTAGAATTCCACCTGGAGTTAGCTACTGTGACCATTCAGCTACAGTGAATTTCCTGTCATTTACACCTGGGCTTCCTAGGATCAGAAAAATGACCCTTAGCATGACTTTTGCATATGCATCATAAGACAAGGAAAAGCTGTCATATATGGATGTCCCACTGTGCATTCTTCCTTCAGGTTAAACAGGAAAAGGCTTGTCTGAGGAAAAGGAAGCAGGAGTTTAGATTATCACAGATATTAGGCTCACACCAGAAAAGAGATGCAGCTATTCCTTCAGGACACTGCAGGAATTTATGCTCTGTAGGATCCTGTGAATCCTGTTGTATTTATAACACCCACAAGTTTTAAGGCAAATTATCTGTCAAAATACTTCATGCTCAAATCATCAGACAGTCCCAAAAGATATTTGAAGTGTATTCATAGTATCATATGAATGTGATATTTGGAGTTGGAGAAGGCATTTATTTTGTTCTAGCAGGATGAAATCTACTGTTAGTTTTTGCCTGGTGAGTGCTAGGCACAGGTACAATCCTGTCTGCCTCTGTAATCCACATCACTGTCCTGGCATCATAAAACACTTCACAGGTATTGAGCTACCTTTTGGAAGACCAGGAATGAGTTTTGGTTGAACTTTGTCCAAGTCTGTGGTATCAACTGAAAAACCATGTGAAGTATGGCAGACAGAACCGATTTATTTTTCTCTTGAATGTTTACATTTGTTTGTTAATCAAACCCAGGAAGAGAAATACTTTCACATGGAGCTCAAACTGAAGAGTTTGCATGTCACAGTTTTTTCCAAGCCTCAAAGGCTGTGTTTGTTTTATGATGATGAGTTTTTGAATGGGAAAGCATTATATATATGTTCTGTGTTTTGGTTGTGCATTTCTGAACTGTGTGCAGTACTGTGCATGTATAGCTGGGCATAACTGCACCTCTGGGCCAGCAATAATTTGTCTCTTTGTAGATGCACATTTTCAGTTCTCTGTTTACTAGCATTGGAAAGGTCAGTGTTTTTATGCAAGTGAACTGACAGAGCAATGGTGAAGAAATAAGAGACAGGAGAGAAGTCAGGCCTATGATTTAATTTCTGATACCCACTATGAATACTAGGAAAGAAGTGTCTATAACCAGAGTTTAGCTGACAACTGCATAAGCATAAACACTATGAAAGCAGGCTAGCCCTTTTGCTGAGGGAATCTTATGACTGACCATAACTAAATCTAGTCTGACATTTTTGTTTGTTGATAAGTTGCATTGGGAGTAGATAGGTGTAATTCTGTCAGGTTGATGCAGAGTTACTTTTCTGTAGTAATCACACTTGAAAAGAGAGAAAGTATTCTGGTATAGGGACCAGATCCAAATTAGACCTCTGCTGTGTTCAGGTTAAATCTATAAGAAAGAGGAAAGGGAAGATGAATTCCAGCTTCAGCGCCAAGGTGTATGATACATTTGAAGGTTTACTCAAATACGGAGTCCCATGAGATCGGGAAAGTTTGAGTCCAACTTTGCTGCAGGGTTATTCACTTTTGGAATGTTCAGGTAATAGATTTGACACCTTCACCTTATCTCGAAGAAGATATTTCCATAAGAGTACTATGCCAAATTTACCCTGCTGTGTGTGGAATGCTCTCTGCTTGGCAAGAGCCCAAAACCTTCCTCGCAAAGGAGAAGGGTCTGAAATTGCATCTGATCCGAGTGTTAATCTCTGTCCCACAGGCTTATCCTGTGGCCATTTCTGTGTTGCCAGGGCAATGCTGGATATGCCTTTTCAATGAGGTCATCGCAAAATCAAATTGCTTTTAAATTATGTTTTACTCAGTTTTGAGCTGAGTAGGAACACCAGTGCTAAAACTTGGGGTGGAAGTGCTGGTGCTGCTGTGACACTCCAAATTCTGTCTGGATAAAACTCATCATTTCACACAAATACTTCAAGTTCATGTTACATGTTTTGATATTGTCAAATATAAGCAACAGGACATTACAACAGTGTGGCCAATCTGAAGACAAGAAAGGGGACCCTATTCTGAAATGCACTGGCTACTTGTTCTCCCTGGACACATCCAGCTGGCTGGAAGGGCATGTTGTCATGCTTTCTTCCTGACAGGTTTTTAAGGCTACGTACTCTTGTGCCCACTCTGCCATTACAGCTGTAAAGACCTGCTGTGTGAGCAGAGAAGTGGCATTTGGGAAGTCTGAATCACCTGTTCAAGATGCAGTGTGCACCAGGCTGTGTGGTGGGATCTCATTTGCGAGGCTCACAGGTGACAGCCGTTGTCTGGCTCCTCCTGCGGGTCTTAGTCCTCTCTGATGAAAGTGAAACAGTTAAGTCTGTAATGCTGCTCTGCTTCAGGTTTACCCAGCTCTGCAGATTGTGAAGAAAGATTGTTCCCCCAGCAGAACTCACCCATACAGTGGGTCTATTCAGGCCTGCATCTGGGAAGATAGTTAGTGCCTTCATTTATGAAATTCCTATCATAGAAGTGAAAATTCCTTGGAACAGCTTCTGGTTTCTCTGGAGGTCTCTAACGTGTCATGTACACAGCAGTGTGTAAATAATTATCATCAAATGTAAGAGGAGAAGCTCTTTCAAATCATCAAATATCATCTCACAGCCTGGGAGGGTTTAAAAGATATTTGATATCATTCATAGCTAGTTTGTGTGTTTATTTTTGTTTTGCCTCTGTCCAAATCCCCCTCATTCCCTTCTGCCACTCTGAACACAGTGTGTGTGGGAACAGAGCTGTGGCTGCTGCCTGGCTACCTTGCTCTGCTTAAAGCACCTGTCGCTCCAGGAAGCCTTAACAGACACCCTCTGTTGGCAGGAGCCACAGTCCATGGTGGTTGGGTGGCTGCAATTGGCTCTGGTGGGCAAGTGGGTGTTTGGCTGCCTTGGCTGCCTCCTGCTACAAGAAATGTTAAAACGGGTTTAAGTGTTTCCAGTTGTTTCACTGTCTGGTGGACGGAGGCCTGATGAAAGGAGATTTATAACACCTGTGGTAGCTTGTTGAAACTTTTCCTTTCCTGCAGATGACAAAGGTCAGCGCTGTGGCAGCTGAACTCTTTTCCTGAGAAACGTGGCTCTTGTGGTGGCTGCAGACACCTGTGACTGGGTGATAGGTGGAAAGATGCTCTCTACAAATTCACCAACCAGCTTGTAGTAATAAGGAAGAAAGCTCATTCACGATCGTTACAAAGCCGGTGGATACAACTGAGAATCATGGTACCATTTCCTTTGCAATAGATTCAGTTCTCCATCACTGTATCTTTCAGAATCTCCACTCCAGGAAGAAGCAGCTCCTTCTCCATTGCACCTTGTTGGTGTTTTTTGCATTTGTGAAGGGCAATTCTTGAAATGCTTTGTGTTTCTTCTAATGGCTTTTCAGTGTTGATTCACACTTTGCCTTTTTTGTTTTAGTGTGGAAGAGTGAAATTCCAGCAAGGCTGACTTAGTGAAAACTGAATTAGTGTTGATGGCCAGAGAGAGATGTAACTTGATCTTCTGTCTCCAGTGCTTGAATAAGGAACTGAAGTAATTGTTCTAAGATCCTGGTCCAGTTGCCAAAAAATGGAGTAGTGCTTCTGCCAGATAGTCACCGCAGAAGTGCCAGACATTCCTTCCCTCTCTGAGCTTGTGAGTGTGTGTGTTTGAGAAGGAAAATATGCACAGGCAGCAGGGACCAAAAGACTTTTCTCTCTGGGATGCTTGCTGAGTGTGAGGTGGGGTGCTGTGCCTCAGGCAGTGGCCGCAGGGGTATCAGTGTGACTGCTGGCAAGGGCTGTGGTTGCGTGTGCAAGGACTGGAGCACAGGAGCCTTTCCCCTGGTTTTCTCTGTTGAGCAGCAGCATTAGTCACTGTCACAGGGCTTGACAGAGGATATGAGGTAAAGCCATCAGAAACAAGGCTGAAGGGCACATCATGCAGCAAGAGGAGGTAGTTCAGATGCTGGAGAAGTTGTGGCTCACTGAAGAGAAGATGTTGTCTGCCAGCTGCTAAGCTCAGGTGCACTGGTTAATGATTTGTGCTTTTAACTGAAACCATTGTGCACTACTATAGCTCTGCCTTGGGGGAGCTGCTGGTGCAATAAATCTTGATTTTTTCATATTAGAAAACTTGTATTCTTTGGGGATTTAAAGTCTCAAACTTTTTTGCCCCCATGCCCTTTTTAGTTTCTACAGCTACTACAACTTTGTGTTAACAAAGGCAATGAGAAGTAGTTTGCTCTGCTTAGTTTATGCTATTGTGATTCTGGTATAGCTGCCAATATTCTCTCCATCATTTCTCGCCTCACCTCTTTTTCTCCCCCCTGAGACAATACTCTAGAGAAACTGCAGAGGTCTGGGAACTGCTAGTCTCTTGTAGTCACTACAGGGCTGTGTATGTGTCAGGGATGAGGCTTCTACCCATGAATGAAGGACTTGAAAATTAGAGTTTGGGTTTGAGTTGGAACTTTGTGTATCAAATGAGCATCTGCCTAGAGTTTGGACACTTCCCATGCGCATGAAGTCATACACCTTCTGCAGTACAGCAGGAGTTTGTCCTTTTCAGTTTCAAGTTTCAGGTTACCACATTATTGCAGATCCCTCATTGAAAGTTTCCCAAAGATACTTCAAGAAAAATGGAAGTTTTCCATGAGGAAAATTTCAGCTATGGAAAGAAAACATCCCTGAACGTGAAGAAGATGGAAGTGGACAGAGAGTACAGTGTGGAGAGGAAGAAGGGGAGCATATATCTCTTCTTTCCTGGCATTTCTTCCTGCCATGTTTTCCTTCTGCAGTTCTCTGCTCTTAACTTCCTGGTTTCCCACCTGTGTTTTTTCTGACAAAGTTAACTATCTGTCATCTCACCTTTGCTCTACTAGTTTTAAACTCTTCTGATGTGTGTCTAATGTGTGAGGACCCCTCCTCCTTGTTTCTTTTGTAGTGTGCTTCATCTGTTTCAGAGGCACAGCCAGGAGGAAGTATGAGGTTCACTCATTTTGCCAGTGCATGCTTCTCACTGTGTCATCTTGCTGTCCGTTCGGTAGTCTGAGACGGCAGCAGGGCATGGAGCATACTCTCTCAGTCAGCCTCCTCATACTGTGCTGTGGTTTATTGTCCTGGGAGCACAGGAGGCTTGATTTAGTTTGTTTTGGCTTAGAATGTGTAGTTTGAAGAAGAGTGAGGCAGTAGCCAAGAGGTTTATAACTATGAAAATAATCTGAATCAGAAAACCTCTGTGCACAAAAGAGGTACAGATGCTCATCATCATGAGAGATACAAGTTTGCAGTAAGGCAGCCATGGCAGACAGGAAAGGGTGGTTTTGGTGGCTGCAAAAGCTGGTGAGAAACGGCTTGGCTCTGTTTTACTGCTAGTGATAGCCACATGTCTGGGCTCACTGCTTGTGTGTGAGCTAAGTCATGAAGTTACTCTTGGTTCATTGGCAGGGCAGTGATTTTTGGAGAGCTCAAACCGTAGATTTCTGAAGTAGAGTAAGAAAAATAGCAGCTCTGAGAAAACAGACCACTTGACTAGGTTCCAGAATGTGGGCGATGAGGTTTACTCTCTGGCGTTTAATTTGAGGATCTCGCCTCTAGGCAGCTTTCCTAAGACTACAGAAGAAATCCATGTCAGGAGCTCAAACACAGCTCAGAGCTCCTGCATCCTGCAGATGTTGCTTTAAGTGCAAGAACATAATTTCTAAATGTAAACAGATACCTCTCCTGAATGCTTTTTTGCATCCCTAATCCAAACAGCAGACTTCCTTGCCATCCTATTTGCTTCTGTGACCCATCCAGGGTCACTTCTGGATGTACTTAGGGTACAGAGGAATGAAGATCTTCTCTGTGCCTTTCTACAGGTTCCCTGGGTAACTGCCAGGAGCAGAAGAGACAGACCCAAGGTTGTTCTCATTTCTTTGCAGGAGCCAAGACAGTTTTGGCTAATACTTTCTGTTTACATCTGTGAGGTCTCCAGCCAGTTCTTCATGCTCCCAGGATGCTTTTATATCATCATATTGAGACAGTCCATCCAAATTAATAGTTGCTTATCTAGAAAAGTGTCTCCCTGGCTATCCCGGTCTTTGGTTGGTGTCTTTCTGCTCTCAAGATGGGCTCTGTTGAAGGAATCTGAGGCAAACATAGTAAAAGAAGTCTTAAGGGCTTCTGAAAATAGATGAAAACAGTGCCCTCAGATGCAGTGGCCAAGCTGGACATTTAAATCCTCCCATCTCTATGCTTTTCTCAGTGGCACCATTTGCATTTCATTGCAAGAAGAAAGGCAATTTCAAGGGCTTTTAAGCTTTGAGAGTGTCAATTTCACAGCTGTCTCTCAGGTAAATGAGGGTAAATAAGCTCAAGGGTCTGTTTGTGCTGGCAGTGGGAAGCCAGGTTACTAATTTATAGGTCACTGCCTGCTCCGAGATAATTCACTGGTTCTGCTCTCGCTCCTGAGCATGCCCTTACACAAGGTGATTTGAAAGGTGTTGCACACCTTAAACACGTACTAAGAATGTGTGCATGAGAGTTTGTGTGGATATATATGATGCTGTAAAGTCTCTGTGTACAGAGAAGTTCTGACTTTGCTTCTGCTTTATAGCAGTGAGAACTGAGAAATGAAAATTAAGGTAACTTGTCTACACTGGAAAGCTAACTCAGGTTTAAAGTACAATAGAGATTTTTGTTAAGCCACCCTCTGTTTGGCTGAGTGTGCTTCAGACATTCCTGAGTAGCACAGCTTGCTTGTAGAAAAGATGTCCACAGACAGAAGCAGTCAGGAAATAGCTCAGCTCAGCTGAAACCATTTACCCAGTGACTCATAAGAAATATATGGCACAAAAACGACTGAATCCCTCTCTCTATACAGCTGCATCAAGATCCTCATTTCTCCTATCACTTGTACAAGGCATATAACTGCTATTCATTTTAAGTTTGCGCTCTGGTGGTTCTCTGAGTGGGAGCTACCTGTGTCTGGTGGGAAGGGAGGGAGGCGTTAGCAATGCTGGGGACAGCAGCTAGCTCTGTGTTATAGCTATAACCCATGTTTTGCTTCACATGATGCTCTAAGGAATCAAGACCTGCCATAGCTTGAAAGTCAGGATGTGTTTTAGCAGTCTGGCAGACTGTCAGTCAGTCGTGGGGTGAAGAAAGTTCAGTCATCAGTGTCAGCTCAACAGGGAATTTCATTTTACAAAGACTTTCTGCTTGGTTTGTTCACTTTGTGTCTCAGCTGCAGCCTGTGCTCCCAGGCAGTCTGCACTAAGCAGTGGCCTGTTCTTTGTATTGTATTATGATGGCTTTAGGGACTGGTCACACCCTGTAGAATCACCAAAGAACCGTTTCTTTGTTCTTATACTCTTTGTGATGGAAAAAATATTACTGAAAAAGAATCTCTGTTCCTTGAAGCGAATCTGCTCTCATCTCTTAGCAAAACTGTAGTCTGGGTATTTTGTGTCACAAGAAGCAATTCATTGTTGTGCAAATGATGGTGATGCTGCAGTCAGAGGACTGCCGCTGGGAAATAAGCAACAGGAACAGGTGAGACCCAGAAGCTTAAGCAGGCGTTTCCTGAGGATGAAGGGAGGGGACAGAGGAAGACTAATTCCAAGGAACTTGGATATATATTAGGCACAATTTGGAAGTAGACTGTTCTGAGAGTGACGGCTGCTCATCAGGGAGATGTCGGTGTTGCAAAGGCCAAAATGCACACCCCGCAGACTATTTTGCATTGAGCCTTTACTCAGTGATTACTGAGGGCTTTCAGCAAATCAGTGTTGATTATGTTTATTATAGGGTATGCTGAGAGGACTTGACAGATTGCGACTGGCACTCAGCTACAGCAGAAGGAAACCAGAAGTCACTTCCCTGACTACTTCAGGCCAAGTGCAGTTAGCTGGGTAACTGGGCAACGTGAAATCTCTGGGGCTTGACTGGATTTGGATTTGTTCTTGACAGTATGTCATAGTTCTTGAGAGATTTAGTTCTCATTGCTTTGTGAAGAACAGTCTACAAATGCTGCGAAGGAGAAGACTCTTACACAAGCCCAAAGGACGTGGCACAGTGATTCATATAAACTTGTAGGGCTGTCAGACCCATTCAAAGGCTCTGAAAGAAAAAATACACAGCCATAAGATGTAGCTTAGTTTCTTCTGTCTCCAGTTTTGGTTTGGGGTTGGGTTGGTTGGTTGGTTTGTTAGTTTTTGTTTTTCTGCTATTAAGCCCTTCAATGCACTTCTGTAAAGTGTTGATTGACTGTTTTTCTGCCATGTTTAAGTTACTTGGAGTTCCTTTGCATACACTGGAATGACACCAGTATCACCTGCAGGAAAAATGTTCATGCAAAATAAGCAGTAAAGAAAAATGGCATAGCAAAGTCAGTTGACATGGACATATACACCAGAGTCATGACTGCATGGGAAGAATTATTGATGCCACTAAATTTGACATATCTTGCAAAATTGTCTTTGCAAGCTCAGCTTCACTCTTGCTGAAAGCAAATGAGTTTGGCCTATTACACATGTAAAATGGCTCTGAAAAGTGAATTTTCAATAATCCCTTCCAAAAAATACCAACCACAAGGATTTTTACCCACGTTTTGTGTACAAACTGTGCATATTGTTTTTTTTTTCTGTGGGATCATGAGAGTGGGAAAAATAGACTCTTGGTGTGGACCTGGGGGGTCTGGGTTGACGAAAAGCTCAACATGAGCCGGCAGTGTGCACATGCAGCCCAGACAGCAACCCTGTGCTGGGCTGCAGCAAGAGCAGTGTGGCCAGCAGGGCAAGGGAGGTGATTCTCCCCCTTTACTCTGCTCTTGTCAGACCCCACCTGGAGTACTGTGTGCAGTTCTGGAGCCCCCAACACAAGAAGGACATGGAACTGCTGGAGTGGGTCCAGAGGAGAGCCACGAAAATGATCAGAGGGCTGCAGCACCTCTGCTATGAGGACAGGCTGAGAGAGTTGGGGCTCTTCAGCCTGGAGAAGAGAAGGCTTTGAGGAGACCTTAGAGTGGCTTTCCGGTATCTGAAGGGAGCCTACAGGAAGGCTGGGGAGGGACTATTGACAAGGTCTGGTAATGTCAGGATGAGGGGGGGAATGGGTTTAAGCTGGAAGAGGGGAGATTTAGACTGGATATTAGGAGGAAGTTCTTTACAGTGAGGGTGGTGAGACACTGGAATGGGTTGCCCAGGGAGGTTGTGGATGCTTCCTCCCTGGAGGCATTTAAAGCCAGGCTGGATGAGGCCTTGAGCAACCTGCTCTAGTGGGAGGTGTCCCTGCCTATGGCAGGGGGTTGGAGCTGGATGATCCTTGAGGTCCCTTCCAACCTAAACCATTCTATGATACCTATCTTTTCTTTTTTTTTCTCATGTGCCAAGTCAGTATGCCATCTTTTGGATCAGCCCTTCAGCTTGTTTTGGTATTGAACGTAGAAGCGAATCTTGGGAAACAGATGTAATGCACGGTAACAGTTGTTAACTTTATGCCACGTTTATATCTCTTATTCTTCTTGACTTAATTGCTAGTTAGTGATTTAGACAGTAAAAGTATTGAACTGGTGAATGGAAAACATTAAAAAAGCTGCTGGCTCACTGTGGAATGTGCAGTCCTAGAAAGCTTGGCCAGCATCAGCGGGTTTCCTCCTTGTCCCAAGTGAGCCCTTTTCAGTCAGAACAGGCAGTTCTTTTACAGTCCTGTTATCTTGATAATGTAGCACTAACAATAGCAACAAGACACTGCAGGAATTTTGGGAGCTTCAGTGTAGAAAAAAAATGTTACAGAGAAACAAATTCTACACCTAATCTGGGAAGATTGATGCATACAAGGAAATGGGAGGACAAGTAGACCTAGATGTGTGTTTAGCAGGACTAACTGTGCCTCTGGAGCTGCAATCTGCAGGAGATGTTCTGACCTTGTTTGTGGCAGAACTGTTTGGAATAAACTGTTTAAGAGAACATCCTCTTCACCATGATGTGTCTTTCAGTACAAAGATTTTTGTCTGCTGCCCGTACCCAGATTGCTTTTTGGTGTCACATTACCCTTCTCAGGCAGTCTGGCTTTACCATGGGTTTGAGTAAACAAGATGTTTTGTAATACTAATTATTTTTATGTTAGCTATGCCATTAATGGTCATAAAGATAATTAGTTCTGGTCAGATCCCGGGGGGCAGTGCTGCAAACAATGGTAGATAATTTAGCCTATAAACTAACGAGCATCTCAGAAGCCACCCAGAGCACATGCCAGCACTGCCACAGAATCCGTGATGAATAACTCCTGCAAAGTAAGTGGAAGAAGTACTGTTCCATTTCTCCCTCAGGGGACTCTGTTGGCATTTTAGAAATCTTATCATGACATGAAAATAGATTTCTCTCTCTTCTTGCAAAATACTTCTCAAGTGATTACAATGACAAAGGAAATCACCACTAAGAGCTGCACTCTACACCAGAGAAACATGGGATATAATCAACAAAGGGGCACCATGTCAGAGGTCAACATTTTGCATCCTTTAGATTATGTCCTAGCCTATATCCTTATCATTGTATTCTCCCTTCGGTCCCAGCATGACTTTCACACCAAGATAATGGAATGATGACAAAATAAATTGTGCTATTGGGCTGCTTCTTTACCACTGTGCAGCAATGTTACAGAATTGAGGCCCATCTTCCAGGTGCTTAGCTGGATATACAGGGGTTTTGCCATGGCTGAAATTCACTTTTACAGCCTTTGGGTCATTATCAGATTACTAGGAAATGACTAGGAATCAGTAATGGTTCTTTATATTACCCAGGGTCTTAAGGGTCCTAAGATAGTTTTACTTGAAGAATACTTGGACCAGTGGAGAACATCATTTGTAGATATTTTCATATCAAAAGCAAATCTAAAAATTATGTTCAGTGTATTTGCTATAGAATATGTTTCACTAGTAGAAAATATCTCCACACTAGGGCTGCCCTTTAAATTGGAGAAAAGTTTCATCGTTCCTTGGAATAATTTTGTGTGGCTGAAGTGCCAGCCACAGCCATGGTATCTGCAAGAACCACACAGTGCAGTTACTGTGTACTCAATGTATTCTGATGGATGGAAGAACCACACCAGACCTTTGACATTTTGTGAACCTGGTATCATCCATTCCTTTTCATCAGAGATGCCAGAACATGACATATACACCTAATTGCCATGGGATATTTCCCTTTGTAGCACTCAGCTCTGATAAATGTGGCTGTGGATGTGAAAGAGCTGCAGTAGAGAGATGAGGTTTAGGTTTTTTTGGATCATAACCAGACCAATGAATGGCATTTTCTAGAATGAAAAGCAGCCCAAAGTTCTGCACAGCACATAGTCTTGTAGTCATCTGGGCTCGTGGAAGCTTAATTGACTTTTCTTCTTGCAGATATCCACATTTCTAGAAAGCAGAAATGACCATGACTGCCAACAAGAATGCCAGTGTCAACAGCAGAGCTGGAGGGAGTAAAGTGCCTCAGGACACTCTGGATAGGTAAGTGGTGAACTGCAGGCTTTGCAGATTCTGAGAAATGTTTGTCTGTGTTTGGAACAAAATCTGCTCAAAGGTGAGCAACCTCTATTCTAACACACAGAGGGCTGTGCTGGGCTGAGAGAAGTTTTGGGTTTTTTGGTAAAGAATGGAGCAACAGAGCTATGGGAAAAGGTTTGTTTCTGGTATATTTCTATCAAGCCATTGCTACTTCCCTATGACAAAAGTAAACAGGGAAAATATCTTTTTAAATTTCAGAAATGAAACTAGAAGCTGACAAATCGAAGATCAGTTGAAAACAAGATACTTCTAAGCAGCATTTCTTTAAACCGTGGAACTTACTGCTATATATTACTGGTATATATGTGTAGGTACAGAAGGTGTTGCAAGCAGACAAATTAATGGAAGAAAAATTAGTCAAAGGCTTTTAGCCACAGAAGTAAAATTGGAGTCACCAGACTGTTGTTAAGCTGTTTAATAGCACTGTATCATCCAGAACTAGGAGTGCTTTTTGGCCCTAGCCAGTGGGGGCATTCTGATATTGTCTGGAAGAGAGAGGAGTCATTTACAGGGAGCAAGCACTGGAGGGTTTACAGAAGGGTTGTCATGTACTTCTGAAATGAGACCTGGCTTTTGGTGAACTTCAAGGACAGAGCTTTAATCCTTCCTTGTGAGTCACTGAGGTGAATGCCAAGGAACAGGAGGTTAGGAAAGCACCTCATGGGTAGCTGAAAGCGATATGTGTGATTTACAAGAAGTCTCAGAAGGATGTCATTACAGTTATTCTCCGCTTCTTGAAAAGCAAGGCAGGGTGGTTGTCTTCTAGTTTCTTCCAAACCAGCACATGAGTGCATTTGGGCTTCACAAATCAAGACTTAACTTTTGAAATCTTAAGCATATTTGTGTACCCTTTAGAGTGAACAAATATCACGTTGACTGCAAGCGTTGTACTAGGGTAGTGGGTCTACAAGTGGTTGGTGGTTTCGCACACCTTCAGGGAGATTTGTATGTGGTTTGGCAGGTCAATGGTTGCCATTTCATGCATGCTTGGATGAACAAGTTCTTGTTTTCAAGAGAGTCTGGCAGGGAGGAGTGAGACCAGCTTATGAGAGAGAGTGAGCTACATATGACTGAAGCAGGGAGCCAAACCTTCTTTTTATCCATTTGAAAATAAAAACTTCTTTTGCTCCATCCATTGTGGGGTAGCCTAGACTAAAACAGCTCCCATTTTTCCCAGTTCGAGCAGTCCTCAGGGACTTTGTTAGAGCACCAAAAGGCCATTGGTGTGAGTTCAGCTCCTGCACTCTGGACTTGTCCCTGCCTCTCCCAGCTGCCTTCCCTCTGAGGCAGATGAGGCCAGGCCAGACTGCTCGCCTCAGCTGTGGGAAAGCTGCTGGCAGCCAAACCTGGCTTGAGGCAAGCAGTGCCCTCGCTGAACTGCTGAGATGTGTTTTCCTGCCAAAAGCATTTGCCTACTGCTCAGAAATACTAGGGAAAAACTCTTAAGTTCTTTATGAATTTGTGAAACAAACCTCATAGAAGATGTTTGCTACTTTATAAAAGAATGGGGTTTTCATATTTTTACAGTGAGCTTGAGAGCAGGAAGAGTTCAATAAAATTTTGCTCAGAATAAGCAGTATGTGAAGTGGTTTGAGCCATGATGAGACACTGCTTGTTTGGAGTTTTTTTGTTTTGTTTTTAAATGTTGAGACTTAGGAGCAATACAAATAAACTTCAGCCAAACAACCTTGAAAACTGAATAACTGATGTGAAATCTGTGATCAGTATTGTGCTCCCTTAAAAAACAGAAACAGCTCGAGCTGTGCAGCTGACAAATTTTCAGCAGTTCTGCTCTCAGCAGTACAGGATTATATTCGGTTCACAAAAGGATAAGAGCTGTTATTTACCCGGTGAGGTTGGAGGTGTGTTTAGGACACACAGCTTTGGCAGCAAAACTCAGAACTAGGTTGTGGGAGGTGGGAGGGCACCCACTGTCATCAGGAACAGAAACATCAGCAGTGGGAACGAGTCAAAGTGCTGATTCAAATGACTCTGAAACCGGGAAGAGCTTGAATACAGGCTTTGACGTTGTTGCTGTTCTTTATCTGGGTAAGTGGCACCGGGGGGAGGGTGCTGATTTCTGATAGTCTGAGGCATGATGTTCTCTTCCCTTGCTCTGCTTGGCAGTGACTTCAGGGCAGTGGATCGAAGGGAATGCTGGAATCTCTTGAAATCTCTTTAGCAGGGTTGCAGAAATCTTCTTGTAAGCACAGATGTCTAGTGACGTAAGAGGGGTTTTTGTAAGAGGAGGTAACAGCTTCTAGTTAGACCAAGAGATAGAATTGAAGAGATGGGCTTTAGGTTACAGCTTTTGGGCTTCCTTGAACAGTTGATGGTGGGGGGCAGGGAATTTTGCTGTTCTATTTCTGTTATTGGCTGTTTTGTCTCACTTGAAGTTTAGATGTCTGTTCATGAAAAATCATTACTTACTACATACTTGTCAGCCAAGTAAATAACACAGCTTCTGTTTAAGAAAGTTGTCATATCCCTCACAAAAACAGCCCCCACAACACAACTAAAATTTTGATTACCTTTTGCCTTACACAGCTTCAGACCAAGTTTGCTTTATTGTGACTGGGAGGCTGCAGAAATGCAGCCTGACAAATCACTTGCCATTATAATTTCGTTCTAATGGCTCTTTGAATGCTTCATACTTTTACATGCATCAAATCAGACACCATCATTGAAAGCATAATTTCCTATTAAGATATGTATTTACTAAAACCACTGGAAACTAACTAGGAAATGTAAAGTAACAAGTCTTATAAAAAGCAGAGAGTTGTAGATCACAGGTTGGTCTGAAAGTATTTTAATGCTGACTGTATTCTGGTCCAGTGCAATGACTACTTAGACCAGTGCTGCTGTCTTTATTTGTTTAATCACTGTATTTATATTAGCAGTAGGACTAATGCCTGGAGGAAACTGTTACATATTTTGCAGAACATTATTACAACAATACGTTTTTGGAAATGTTTCTGATGTCTTTCTGGTGCTTTTACTGCTCTGAAATGTAGTGAGCAAAAGCAAAGAGCAAGATACTTGCTAAAACATGTACAGGACTCTCCATCAATGCAGCATCAGAGAAGCAGAGCAGGAGTCTTAGGTGGATTCATTTTTTTGGGGATGGTGATCAGAAGTAAGGTAAGCCCACAGGATATATAACATAGTAGCTATGTGCAAAACATAATTTTTACTTCACAATGCAAATATTTCTTTTTCTGGAGGAAATAATTCTTAGGAATGAAAATCTGTCGCCTTCTGAACGGGAAGTTGCTGGCAGTCTCATTGAGAAGACCAACAAAGACACAAGTCATGAGCATTACTAATGATGCATTCGTGTACTGTGAGTATCTATCCATTAGCAGCTGGTTTAAGAGCCTCATTGCTTTGCACTTGAGCTGCTGAAAAGCTATCAGTATGGGAGAACAATTTCCATTTGGTGTCTTAATCAGTCTGGATTTGAATGAGTGGTTTAGAAATAAAAGAGGCTGTGTCCTCTTACTAGTTTCCTGCACTGTTTAGTTATACCAGAAGTTTTCTACTTAAGCAGAACAGAAAATTAAAAGAATGCATAGAAGAAGGAAGAAGATTGCAAGGGATTGCAAGAGCTGAACATAATGAAATAAAGATAAGTGGAACTTATTTTTTTTTTTCCTGACCAGAAAATAAACTTGTCCACAAAGCCAAAGCAAGGTGTGCATCAACTAGCACCCTCGTGGTCTTTTCACAGACTTCATCCTCTAAGTAGCATAACAATTATTCACCAGATAATGCTGTACAGAAGCTGGGAATTAGTTTAAGCGCTTGTTCAGTTTCCACATCAGCTGTCACCCTCATTAGCACATGAAGAACATTAACAACAAATGGCCTTTAAAAGCAAATGGAACTGTAAGGATTTTCCTGCAAGAAGAAAAATTTGAGCTATTGGAAATATAAAGGTGCCATTACAATACATGCATATAAAAATGTCCATGGTGCCCAGGAGACACTGATCAGAAGAGATGTCAGTGAGAGCTCTCTGTAGGGGAGCTGCTGGTCTGGTTTATTCTAATGTTGCTGTCAGCAGACAGAATGAAAATGTTAGGATTGCAAAGCAGGGTAACTTCTCCAGTGTGGGCTGTCCACAGTGTTGTGGCTGTACAGCAAGGACACCTCTGACAAGCAATCAGCAGCCTCTAATAGATGGAAATGGTATTTTTGAATCCTGGAGTGTGGCCATTCTGCATCTGGATTTGTTAGAAGTCATCTTTTTCCAGGTAACTCTGAAAATGGAGCTTGATGCAGTGGCAGTGTCATAGAAGTGCTTTCTGTTTCAAATGGAGAGCAGCCAGGAGGAAAGGGACCTGGGGGTACTGGTGGATATTAGGCTGAAGATGAGCCAGCAGTGTGCCCAGGTGGCCAAGAGAGCCAATGGCATCCTGGCCTGGATCAGGAACAGTGTGGCCAGTAGGACAAGGGAGGTTATTCTTCCCCTGTACTCAGCACTGGTCAGGCCACACCTTGAGTACTGTGTCCAGTTCTGGGCTCCTCAATTCAGGAGAGATGTTAAGGTGCTGGAACATGTCCAGAGAAGGGCAACAAGGCTGGTGAGGGGCCTGGAACACAAACTCTATGAGGAGAGGCTGAGGGAGCTGGGGTTGTTTAGCCTGGAGAAGAGGAGGCTCAGGGCAGACCTCATTGCTGTCTACAACTACCTGAAGGGTTGTTGTAGCCAGGTGGGGGTTGGTCTCTTCTGCCAGGCAAGCAGCAACAGAACAAGGGGACACAGCCTCAAGTTGTGCTGGGGGAGGTATGGGCTGGATGTTAGGAAGAAGATCTTCCCAGAGAGAGTGATTGGCATTGGAATGGGCTGCCCAGGGAGGTGGTGGAGTCACCGTCCCTGGGAGTGTTCAGGAAAAGACTGGATGAGGCACTTAGTGCCATGGTCTAGTTGACTGGATAGGGCTGGGTGCTAGGTTGGACTGGATGATCTTGGAGGTCTCTTCCAACCTGGTTGATTCTATTCTATTCAAATCCTGCTAACAAAACCTCAGCTTGTCTTTTTTCAGCTGATGGTAGCAGGAAGGTGGACTGCTGGTACAGGAGGAGTCTGCAGCTTGGTGTGGGGGATATTAATGGTATTCAGGTACGGGTAGTGATGTTTACTCCTGTTCTGGCAGCATAGGTAACTCCAGCTGAGCCAGCTCTTTTTTTTTCTGTGCAGCAGCAGCAGGCTTGCCCAGGGAACCCTGCAGCTGTGTGTCTGCGCAGCTGCTGAAGCCAAAAGGGGACTCATCAGTACAGACAACTGAACAAATGCCCAATAATCAGACTGCTCTCACGTGAAACCTCTACCCCTTTTCCTTGCTGCTGATCTGGGAAACCATTGCATGTCAACACAGGCGAGCAGGGTAGATGGCAGATAGCCTGTGTCTGTTTGAAACTTTTGGCAGAGACTTGAAAGCATTTGAATGTGGATTTTTAACCTCTCCCTTTCCTATCAAACAGCATTGTCATGCATGTGGGCTTCAAGATAAGTGCTGAGTCTGGCAGACCTGTTCACTGTGTCTGCATGTGTGTGGTTTGGTACCTGATACAGCTCTGATTTCTTTAGCAACTGCCAACTGGATTACCTCAGTTTAGAGGCTCAGAAATGAGTTGTAAGCTGTTGCTCTCTGCAATGTTAAAATAAAAGACTAAGCAAAACAAGACTTTTCCCAAGCCATGATCAACCAGGAGGAAACTTCTGCCTTGCCAGATTTCTCACACACCTGTCATTTCAAAGCCAGCCTGTCAGGTTGCAAAGAAAGGCTTCGCTACTGTTAGTTTTGTTAAACATTAGTGCCAGTTTCCTCCCTTTACGCATACAAAGGGACAGAGGTTGGACAAACACGCTCAGACTCTGTGTCATTTGTTGTCTGAAAGTGAAGCAGGCAGCATTCAGGAGGCATGGAGGCTGCAACAGGGCATGCAGGGCTGAGCAGGACTTTTCCAACTCCATTCTGTGCCTTTCCAGGAGGGAAGAGCTTCTGAGTAAGTCTGGGATTGGTATGCCGAAGCAGATGCAGTAACCTGTAGTTGTGTGCTTGTCAGAGGTAGAAAGGGGAGGACACTAAGTAAAGCAGAAGTGAAAAGAGCGAAGTGCTGCAGTACTGCACCCTTCAGTGTCTGTTTTTGTAACCAGTTTTGTGGCAGGTGGGCTTTCTACTCATAGGCAGAACCTCGCCACCAGCCTTCTGCTCACTAAAGACATCTTCAAGGGTAGCAATGACTGTTGAGAAAACCAGTGAGACACAGAGGGTAGTTGGGATGCAATTGCATAGTGGAGAGACTTGGAAGTTCTTAAAGGAAGGTAATATTATTTGTTAAGTTGGAAAAAAAAAGTCCAAGTTTGAAGTGCAGATGTCTTTGGAGATCTAGGCTGGTGGAAATCTACTGTTCTAAGGGACAAAGTAGAGATGGTACAATTAGGAAATGAAGCTAAAGATGATGAACACTTTATTCTAGTATTACCATTCTAAGAGTCATACATTAACAATCTAAAAGCTGTCAGATTGCTTCATTCATACTGTAGAAACATGTGAAAATGTGCCCTTCAGAGGACAAAGAACCTTTCTTAGCGTTGTGTAACCTGATTTTACAACATTGCTTCAGCTTTTTGCTTACCTTGGAGAAGTTTGCTGAAAGTTGAATTGAGCTTGGGCACTTGACTCGATAACAAGATGGCATAGAGAGACTGAGGGACCCGAGGCTTTTTGATCTGATGAAAAGAAGACTTAGAGGGCATCTAATAAATATTTGTAAACATCTGAGGAATGAGGGTCAAGAGGGAAGGGACAAACTCTTCTCAGTTTCGCCCTGTGATAGGACAAGGGGCAAAGGGCATAAACTACAGCACAGAAGTTCCACCTCAACATGAGGAAGAACTTCATTAGTGTAAGGGTCACAGAGGAACAGGCTCCCCAGAGGTTAGGAGTTTCCGTCTCTGGAGACTTTCAAGACCTGTCTGGATGTGTTCTTGTGTAAGCTGTGCTAGATTATGGTCCTGCTCTGGAAGAGTTTAGGCTCACTTTCTGGAAGTCCCTTCCAACCCCTAATATCCTGTGATCACCTACTGGACAGAGAACGGACACCTAAGAAGCCTGGGCACTCTTCAGACAACGCATAAAATCAGAATTACTCCTTTTCCACCGCCTCAGTCCACGTTACTCGTGAACTGTCTCCACAACACGAGCTTCAAATGCACGGCAGTCAGACTTGCTTTGGAGAAGCTGTATTCAGACAGGGCTGATGTTGAGTTTGTTCTGGATGCACAGGCATAATGCAGGAGCTTCTATTCTGCTGGGATTTGATTTTATTTGGGTTTATGTTATTTTTATTTTAATGTTTATTGGATTTTTATTTCCTAGGCAGTGCAATAACTCCAGAAGCAGCACAGACATATTCAGATCTTTTCAATCTCTTTGGTGGTATCCTGCTGTGACAGACTGTATTTTCTCCAGATGTCTCAGGCCTCAGACTTGCTGGATTGTGATATTAGTAGTTGAAATGATGACACAAATTAAAAATGTCTGTTTCATGGGACACAGATGGATAATGGCTTTTGGTTTTATAACCTGCTCTTCTAAGATATACTCTCACTGAGTTAAGCAAACTACTTTGCAAAACCAGAAGATGGAAAAAGGCAAATCTCTATGGAGAGACCTTGCTAGACGTTGTCAGCATGTTGGGGACCAGAGCTGAGATAGTGAGTGTGGAAGGGAAAAGTGGATATTGGTAGAAGAGGCAAATAATCAATTTTGTATTAACTCTGAGAGCAGCTTTTTCTGCATGGTTGAGATGGAGAGTTAATGTTAAAGATGGGATGAAGCTCTGAATTTCCATTCTTTTTCAGTTCCTACTAGATATGAATACTTATGTCTATTTGGTGAGGTTTTGTGTGACCTAGAAGTTGATTTATGTGTAAAGCAGAGAAAGCAGGCTTGCCTGTATTCTGGATTAGTGTGTAGCCACAGCACCTGACTTTCTGGCTTCCAGTTCAGCTCTTTTCCCTTTGGATATAGGTTATTTCAGTAAAGTATACAATGTTCTCGTAAGGTTTTCTGACTTGTCAGAGCAGCAAAGAGATGAACTTATTTTACTACAGCTTTTTCAAACCAGAATTCCAGAACTGTAGGTCACCAAACCCAGAATGGTCCTAAGCATCACAATTTATAAAAGACATTTTTAACCTTTTCCAAATTGTGTCCCTGAAAGTGTAGAAAACTTGCAAAGCTCTGGCAGAATTAGTTCTGCAGAGTTTATGTCTCTGAGATTCCAGGGTGGATAAACAAGCATGTTGAAAAATCACCTGTGCTTCCAAAAAGCTAAGCTGAGAGCTTCCAAAAAGCTAAGCTGAGAGCTTCCAAAAAGCTAAGCTGAGAGCTTCCATGTGTGCTGGGAATCCGAACAGTCATGTTTAGACACGCTGCTAAGGAGCAAGCTTCAAGATCTGGCAGTTTTAAAGCAGACAAACAAGGGCTTGTGCATCCTGCCTGATATAAGAGAATGCTCTAATTTGCTGTGGTGCCAGTCTCTCCAACAAAACTCCCGAGATCTTAAGAAAAGCAGATAAGACCAAAACATGCTGAAGTGTTGCCAGAACACAATAAAAATAAGTAACAATGGAGATATAACAGTGAAGGGGCTGGGGTTGTTTAGCCTGGAGAAGAGGAGGCTCAGGGGTGATCTCATTGCTGTCTACAGCTAACTGAAGGGAGGCTGTAGCCAGGTGGGGGTTGGTCTCTTCTGCCAGGCAAGCAGCAACAGAACAAGGGGACACAGTCTCAAGTTGTGCCGGGGGAGGTCTAGACTGGATATTAGGAGGAAGTTCTTGCCAGAGAGAGTGATTGGCACTGGAATGGGCTGCCCAGGGAGGTGGTGGAGTCAGTGTCCCTGGAGGTGTTCAAGAAAAGTCTGGATGAGGCACTTAGTGCCATGGTCTAGTTGACTGGAAAGGGCTGGGTGATAGGTTGGACTGGATGATCTTGGAGGTCTCTTCCAACCTGGTTGATTCTATGATTCTATGAAATGTCTGTTGCATAAATTATTATTCAGAACATGTAATAGGAAAAGAGTAACTGTGAGAGAGGCTTCCATTTTCCAACTTTGAATCATGTTATTGTTTGGGTTTTTTTTTAAGAGAAAATGAGAGATAGTCCTGTAAAATCAGTGCACTTCAGTAGAAAAGAAAAAATGGCTCTCTGTTAATATTTTTTCTTCTCCTGTGTGTAGCCAGCTTCTGACCACTGTGAGGAAGGCATAGCACAGGCTAGTCAGTCTCCTGTGCTTTGAGTAGTCATTTGTGTCTGAAAAGAGGGAGTGAAAAGGGCTTACACATGGCATGGTGTAAAAAATACCCTGCACTGACCTTCTACCAGAGCAGAAGACTGCTGTAAATCTGGAGTGGCAGGGAATGTAGACCTCTCAGTGTAGACAATTTCACAATTTTTTATCTTCCTCACCCTTAGAAATTTCTTGGCAAAGGAATGTACCTAGTGCATGTTATTGATCACATTTTATTTTGTGGTCATTCATCACTGTCAGGTCTTCTTGCTGTCTTTGCTCTACAGATCCAGTCTAATTCAAGTATTTAGAATCTGACTCATCAGCTCTGATTTAACTACCCTCTGGTCTCTGTTATTTTATTACAGTTGCAGAGCATAGTTGTCACTTCACGTAATTTACTTTGGCAGAGTAACTCCTGAATTTCACTGGTGTAAATCAGACACTTTGCTTCTAAGCCATAAAAGCAGTTCAACTGGAGTCAGCTGTGTATCATGAACTGACTGCTGAGACCCAGAGCTCTGGAGGGGTTTTGTATGCAGCTTTTCACCACAGCACCCTCCTGAATGCATCCCACAGCTGTTGTCTTTAACTTGTTACATCTTGGGAGCACTGAAACTTTGGCTTTTTTAAAAGGCACACAGAGCTTGATCTTTTGTTTCACAGCCCTAGTGCCCATCACTTTGTAAGTAGTGCTGTTATGGTCTCAATTTTTATGTAAATGGAAAGTATCAAAATTCCTCAGGGAAAAAAGAAATTTAGAAGTACAAACAAAAGTAATTGGTGTTTCTATTTTTGTTCTATCTTTAGACATTTCTTGATATTAATTTACTTTGATTTTATTGCTTCATTCTCTCTAAATGCTGGGACTTTTCCCATCACTAGCATGTGTTCACGACAGTGAGCAGTCTTATAATGCAAATTCACTTTTCAGTTGGGAAAGTATTTTGTCTTGGTTTCGTCACAATCCCAAAGTCAACAGTAAAGGGAGGAGGTTGTCTGGAATGCAGGTTTTTGGGGATTTTGAGCCATACTCCTGGTGAGACTTCAGAAATCAGAAAGAGTCTGGTGGGAAAGGGATTGGTCTGTTGCCACTTACATCACTTGGCTTTCCGAGAGGCAAGATACAACAAGCTGTACTGTTTGTTTCATTACCAAGTTGGATCAGCTCAAAAACCACCTTACTACGGTGTGCCCAGCACAGATATGAGAAGTTGACTTCCTTTACTCACCATAAGCTGTTATGTAGATGTAAAGTAATTAGCTATCAGCTATAGTTACCTACTGGAGTTATTCAGAAAATTAGAATACTGGAAGGTATGTCAGAGTGTGTGTTTTAATAGAAAAATCTACTAACAAAACAAAATTTAAATGTCTTAGTATGAGAGGTCCCTGTTGGGTCTTGATGTTCCCCTAGTCCTTAGTTACAAGAAGTAACAATAACAGAAATTTTGAAGTCTTTTTCTACTCCTAGAACAACTAAGACAATGAAGATTCAATTTGTCTTCTCTGATGGAGTGCACAGGGCCATTGTCCAAGCCCAGATGCTCATTTGTATTTCAAAAGAAAACTACAGAAGTCAAAGCATTTGACTTGGGCTATCTCAGCTGAGCAACAAAGCCATTTCAGACCATGTATTTTGGTGACAGTTGTACATTTGGCCTTCATGCCAATCACCTTGTAACCCAGTTCAGACCAGTGTGACAACCTGCCTTTGTCCCCTAAGCATTCCCTGTTGTTTCCCTACGGTATGCCTTGTTTGAGTGCTTCACAGTTGCTGTTCTTGCCTTTCTGACCCAACTGATGAGGATATAGCTAGAGATGAAGAAATGGAAGGAGAACAAGTGATGCTGAGTATTTGCTGCTCTCTTCAATGGTTTGTTTCACAACTCATTGCAAAATGCAACCAAACCACTATTGACAGCTAGAAGTGGACTTCTCATAGCTCTTTAGAGGAAAGCACAGAAGATGTTATTCCTACTTCTCATATAGAAACAGGGAGTTTTTTGGGAAGTGCCCTTTAACTTTGCTTCAGTCAAAGTTGTTTAGGTGGTTTTGGGCCTTCATATTAATTTGCTGTTTTGCATCTTCAGAGACACAGCTGGAAGACTGCTGTATTGCAGTAGTGTGTTTGAGTGTTGTATGTGCAAAAGCATTGATGGGGACCTGGGGCTTTCACGAGCATGAAGTGTCTGAGGAAGAACAGTGCTGTTCTGTTTGTTTGCTGGGTGGTTGCCTGGCAGCAGCCCTCTTACAGTAGCATGAAACTGTAGTAGGTAGAAGGAGCTATGAGTACTGAACCCTACTGAAAGTGATTGTTTCGTCCAGGTCACAGAAGTCATGACATAGAAACACTGGCTCTAATTAGAGCTTCTGTTGATCTCTACTCATTTTTTCTCTTCTGCCTGCTATGTCAAATCAAGCGGAAGCAAAATGAATACCCTAGCAAGCCATTACAGCCATGCTCAGGAGAGGTGCATCAACGTGTGCATAGTGCATTTGGTCTCCCAGGTGAGCAGGGTCTGCTTCCCTCTCACTCTGGGAGAAGGATGGATTCCAGTATTCACACTCACAATGGCTGCTATGATGTAGGATCTGCTCCTTACTCAAGAGACCATTCTCAGTTGCTGAATCATTCTGTTCCAATCTGACCATTCAAGGGACTTTGCTTTCTAGGTACATTGTCTTGTCTCTTGCTCAGTCAAAAGACTGGGCATCCTCCTATTTGTTTCTACATACTGAATTATGGAGCAGGTCTAGCCAATAATATAATCCATTTTTATTCTGAATTAAAAAATGCAAGAATAGCTTTTTCTTGTGTTGAGAAGTTAACACTTGCAAGGGAGAAAAAAAAATCCTTTTAGGAATCCAAGAAGTTGTATCTTATTCTCTGAGTTTCTTATTTCACTTGCATTTCAACCACTTGTTGAAGATCTGGACACAGAAGAGTTCATCTGAGCACACAATAAAGTCCCTAGGATTTTGGGGGTGTTCACCATTGATTTTTAAAGACGTTTTCAGTTTTTCATTCTGAAGTCTGAGCACATCTATTTTGTTTAGTAAGCAGCCCAAAAGATTAACAGTGCCAGAAAGCTGTGGGCTCTGCCCCTTTTTCCAATGGAGTGTTAGCACTGGCCATCTGAATTAGCACTTCAAGTGATCATTTGTGTGCAGTCTTTTCCTCCAGAGACCTTCTTTAAATAAAAGCCTGAAGGTCATTATTAATTTTGATTATTAATTTGTAATGTCATATGGAAATAATATCAAAGTTGGTTGCTGAGCATTTCTTAGCGTTTTTCTCTTACAAATTTCTGGAGGATTTTGACCTTTCATTCGCAGTTCCTTGAAATCAGGACAGCTTTAGTGTCCATATCAAAAATCAGTTTTGCTGTTGTTGCAGGGAGCAATTTCTGCTGCTTTTGTTTCAGATCTCTTTAAATATTGGCTGGAGCAACAAGAAGTCTCTGGTCTTGTGGGGTGGGCCCAGTCTGTTCGGTAATATGCTTATGGTCACAGCATTATCATGTCATTATCATCACTCGGAAAGAGATTAGGATGTCCTGATGAAATGCCTTGAGAAAAATCGGAGATAAGCAGGAAGCCTACACAAAGTACTAAGCAAGCAATATTTTCCTAGCAGAAGTGCAGAGAAAATCCCAAGGAACAACATCAGCGCCGTGTGACTGTGTGAGCTCACCAGACATCAGTCGTTGTGTGAAATTATGGGATCTCACCAACAGGAGCCTGGAAAGACCCAGTACCTTCTTGTCAACCTGTTTCTTGCTCTTTTTTGTTTCAGTAACTGTTGAACTGGGAAATTCCCTGGATCAGAGAGCCAAACCCTCTCTTTATTCTGTAAGCATTGGTTTAAGCAGGACAGATGGGGCTTTCAAAACCGAAAGATCACTGAGCAGCTTCTGCCAACTTGTCTTTCCTTGGAACAGGATGATCTGTGGAGTCACTCCTAACACTTGGTTCCATTATCTTTATACTGTTTACATATCATATTTTGAAGGTGTATGTAGTGATGTGCTTTGGAAGGTGCCCATGTATCATCTTGTATGAAAAAATCATCAATAAAAACATTGTGCTTTCCAGTCTTCATATGGAAGATTGCAAGTTCTTGAACTACCCATCTCTGCCCAGTAATACTACTTTTAAAGTCTGTGGAATTATTGTGCCTTCAAGGGACAATTCTTCCAACAGAAGTAGGCTTCTTGGGGAAGGACCATTTCATTATCCACTGATCATGGAATTACAGAATGGTTTAGGATGGAAGTGACCTCAAAGATCATCCAGTTCCAACCCCCCACCATAGGCAGGGACACCTCCCACTAGAACAGGTTGCTCAAGGCCTCATCCAGCCTGGCCTTGAACACCTCCAGGGAGGGAGCATTCACAACCTCTCTGGGCAACCTGTGCCATCATTATCCACTGACCTTTGCCTGTGGTATTTTCTATGTAATGAGCCAAAGGCAGAGAGGGTTGCCAGCATGTCCTTCACCTCTGCTGTTCCATAACTGACTATGCCAGGCATTTTGTGTTTTATTCTTGCTATTGTCAATAAAAATGAAGTTTTAACATGCTAAAGCGTTCTGCATGGACTCTTCACAGGGTCTGTCTCTATCCCCTGACTCTGTGGCTGAGTGGTCTTTGATGTCTTAGTAATGCTTTGGGGTAGTTTTGCAGTATGCAGTCATCCTCTGCTTTACCTGTGGCCAGAAGTGGAATATTTGGCAAATGACTTTAGTTTCCCTAAGGATTTTTTGTTTTAATTAAAAAAAAATAATTTCTTTCTTCTAGGTGTCAGTCAGTCTCTCCACCGCCTCTTCTGTCCCCACGGCGAAGCCCAGCCTACCCTCTCAGTGACAGTGAGGACTCTTGCCGCTCTACTCAGCTCACCAGAGTCTCCACCTCCAGACTGCGCCCCAAGGACTGGAGCAGCCGCACGTCTGTGCTGCGAAGCACCTCCACCAGCCCGTCAGACACCGACTCCCCCAGCCACCCTCTCAAAGCCATCAGTGTGGGCGCCTTGGATAAAAGGCTTTCTGTGTTCAAGGCCGAGGACCAACAAGAGAGTTCAAAGGAGGCTCAGGATGGGGATGCAGTAGGGAGCCATCCCCTCGCCAGGAGCACTTTGTCCTTGGGCACTGCCACCAACTTGAGGAACCTCTCTCTCAGCCGGGCGAGCGTCCGCTCCCAAGCACTCGATATTCGGCAGAAGATCACAGAATGGGAGTGCCGCCGGGAGCTGTCCCCCAGGACGAGCACTTGTGTGGACAAGAGGGATGCCGGGGAGAGGTCGGGCAGTGAGAGCTGCGCCAGCGTTCTGACCTCTCCCTGCAGCGAGAAGACATTTGACTTCAAAGGCCTCAGAAGAATGAGCCGAACGTTTTCCGAGTGCTCTTACCCGGAAACGGAGGAGGAGGAACTGCTGGACAGGGAATCCTGCCATCGGTTTGAAAAGCGACTAGGCAGGGGCGAGCCTCCCGCTGCTGCTTTCCTCAAGGGCCACGTGAGGAAAGAGTCCTCCGCTGTGCTCAACAGAATACAGAAGATCGAGCAGGCACTGAAAGAGCAGCCTGGCAGAGGCCTGCCCCAGCTACCAAGCAGCTGTTACAGTGTTGAGAAAGGCAGGAAAAAGTCTGCGACTCTGAGCACTGTAGAGGGACTAAGTGAAAGCCTAAGTGATAGCAAAGGAGGCAGTGTTGTTCTGGGGAGTGAACCAGAGACACCCACTGAGGTTGAGAAAAGCAGTAAGGCAAAACAGGGGCTTACTGCAAACTCAGGGGGCCCTAAACTGCTCCTGGAAAGCCCGGATAACAGCGCCGTGAATCCCGTCCCCAAACCCAAACGCACCTTTGAATATGAAGCAGACAAATCCCACAAAAGTAAACCAAGCAATGGCCTACCTCCATCTCCTACTCCTGCTGCTGCTCCTCCTCCCCTCCCGTCCACCCCTGCACCCCCTGTGACCCGAAGGCAGAAGAAAGAGTCACGCTTCCACAGAAAATCCCAGAATAGGTAAAATTCAGGAAAATGTCTTCTCTTTGCTCTTTAAATCAGTAAATAAATGGTGTTGTGTTGCTTTAGTAGCAGTACTTCAAAGTTTCACTCTAGTGGATTGTGTGCAAGGCGAGCAGTGTTTTTTTTGACTGGACTGCAGTGATGAGATGCTCTGGTGCAAGGCTGTACATGGCTATGGCTTTGGAGTTCTCCAGCCTGTGTCCCTCCAACCCTGGAAAAGGCTTTAGGTTGTGTTTGCTAAAGACTATCCAGTTAATTCTGACACAGACACCCTCACCTGTCATTTGTAATGGAGCGTGATTTCATGATCCCATTGTAGTGTTACAGCAGCTGATCTGTTGTAGTCCAGTCTCCCTGTTCACTGCAAAGCATACCTGTGTTTCCAAAGCCTGTAACTATGGCAGTTTCACAAAATGTTGGTGATTTTGTTTAGTTCAGTGCTTAGACATGTTTAAGTTACTGTAACAGCTGTAGAGTATTAATGCTGAGAAATCTACATTTTAATACAAAAATGCCTTTATTTCCTTTCTGAGTTAATGATGAGTGGACTGTATGGCTATTTCCCCCCAGCAGTCTGTGGAGCTTGGCATGTTTCAATTACATGATTGATCTTGAATTTTGGGAATGGTAAAACTCACCTCTTAGAAAACTGTAGGCATAGCTGTTGGTAAGCATTCTAAGGCAGGCATTTTTAGCAAGTTCTCCCATCTGTGCACATGTGTGATACACGTGTGCTGTTAATGAACTTTGCAAATAACATCATCTCAGCCACATTCTGTCAGCTCAGTATCTGGTGCTTGATGTTAGCCCAATTAATTAAAAGTTCATGTCAGCACAACCTGACCTGAAATATGCTGGGGCAGGGAAAGGAGAAGAGTAGCCTTCAGATTCTGCTCTTTACGTTCAGGCGACACCTGCTTCTGAAATGGATCAAACAGCTCTGCTGACATGTGTTGTTTCTCTGAGAAAAGCGTGGGGGTGAAGTGTGGAAAGCCAAGCTCTGATTAGCTGTGCTTATCTTTGAGTTCTGGCCATAATCTCTGAGAAAGTAAATCTAGTTTTTAACAACATTTGGTGAAATAAACCTGACCTCATTCTGTTCAGCACAGCATTTCCAATGTACAGAAGGCAAACAAGAGTTTTCAAATGCTCTACTATAAATGATGGCCTTTACTGGAAAGTTAAAGGGCAAGTGGTAAAATTATCTGTGTTGTGTGGAGAGGAATGAATAGCACAAGCTAATTCTTACACAGATCCACTGTGTGACCTACAACTAAGTGATCCAAGTCAGTCTCTGATTACATGCTTGCACTGAGTTTCAGACTAAGCAAGTCATCTAAGAACCACAGTATTTTGTGATGGTGAGTTTGTGAGATGAACTTTAGAAAACTCTTTCAATAAGAGACACAATTGAGCTTGCACCTACTGTTCTGCAGGTTCAGTCTCCCGTCACCATGGAGTGAGTTAGGCAACAGCATAGTTCCAATAATAGAGCCTCAGTCCTGGGTGGGGCCAGTAGGTAGGAGCTCAAAACAAAAGCAGTATTTATCAACTTCAGTTGTGATGAGTGGAGTATAACTTATAGGATTTACAGTGTTATGATGTGTGCCTGATGACCCTTGCAGATCAGTTTGACATTGTACAGGGTAGATTTCTATTTGTTTGTACCAGCTTTACCCAGCTGTAGTTCAGTGATTTCTCTGGACCTACCTTGATAGAATCTTAGCTTTGTCTTTACTACTATCCTTCCTTTAGAGTAAGAAGAATTCCAGCATTTAGCAAGAGTTTGAAACCATACAAGTCATCTAAGAATGACAGTGTTTTGTCCAGAGTTATTGCAATCTCAGTCTTGAAACCATTACCCTTTTGAAAACAGACAGAATTCATTGTGTCTGCAGTTCATGGCTGTGTGTTTCAGACTGAACATACATACATGTGGTTTGTACTCACTGGTATGTCATGAGAATGGGTTGTGGATATTTATTCCTCTAATATTTGGATTGAAAGCAGTCATTTTTCTTTGGCTAAATCAACATTTTAGTAGAATGGAGGAAGTCTCTTGTATTTCCCTGCTAGTGCAGAGTCAGTTTGTATTCAGAGGACCTGGTTGCCCATGAAGCTTTTACATTTCAGATTGATGTGACCTGAGTGTTCCTAGTGGTTAGAGATTCTCTGGCACAGACATATTACAGGAGAGGAGTGTCACAAAGTAGGCTTGGGACTAGAGCTGTTCCAAAGAACCATTCTCATGGTCCTCTCCAGTCGCTGTCCACATAATGGAGATAACAATGCTTACCACCTCATAAAAGTGTCAGATTGCTGTATTAGAGACTGCTGTGAGCTTGAGGTCCTCTAAAATTCCTTAAAACATGATGTCACTTGATAGACATTTCTTAGCAAATAAGTGCTCAGCTAAATATGTGTGAATTCTAGTTACTAAAGATGTATTGTTTTAAACTTCAGAAAATCCTTTGAGTTTGAGGATGCATCAAGTCTGCAATCTCTGTACCCTCCCTCCCCAACTGAAAATGGGACTGAGAGCCAGCATAAATTTGGATCCAAGAGCACTTTAGAAGAAAATGCCTATGAAGACATTGTAGGTAAGAACCTTTTGCAGTGTGTGAGCTCACAGTGGTTGCACAGTTGTGGTCAGACTGTGTGTTGTTGAACATGTGCCCTGTGCAAGAATGTTTGGTGAGAAGGACTAGATCATAGGCTGAGAAATGAAAACAATGGTGAGGTCTACTTCGCTCACAGTCTTGATGAGATGTGTACAAAGGAAAGACAAAACAAAGATTAGGTCACTTGCTTGCTCTCTTCACTGGAAGCTTTGCTTTCTGGGGAGTTCGTGGCTGCTGGCTGAAGTCCATCTTGCTTTCTAACCTCACCCTCCATTTGCTTTGGCTGATTTCACCTCTGCTACTTTTATCCTCTTGGCCGAACCTCCATTCTTCCTTGGGTTTGGGGTAAGGTTGAGAGGGGTAGGGGAAAGGTGAGGGGGTGGTTGAGAGCCCCTCCTGGGGACTCAGGTTTCTGGGAGAGGAGTTGTGTTTCTGTATTACTTTTACCTTGTATATTTCTGTATATATATCTGTATATACTGTAAATATCTGCTTGTAAATTGTGCCAGCTGTAAATATAAGCTTCATTCAAATTTCCAGAGCCGGCTGAGTCTAGTCTGGGTGATTTCTAAAGTGTGGGGGGAGGGGGACACCCAAACCATCATATGTCAGTACAGACAGATTAAATAGAGGCTAAATGGGTTCGATGCATCAGTGCAAACATAAGTCTCAGCCTGAATGCAGGAGGTCTTGATTCATTTGGGCTTCATTGGTTGGTAGTGGAAACAGACTGTATGGTCAGCTTCTTGCCATGCTTTCCAAGAACCAAATAATTCTTTTTTATCAAGACCTTGGCTTGAAGCCTTGGTTAGTATTAAAATATAAGGAACTGAATTGGAGACAGTGTTTATAGAACTACTGAATAGCAAGATTAACCTCACAGGCCATGTGTAGTCAGTCTGAGCTTTTCAGGACTCCTGTATGGACTGCCCAAAGCAGTTGTTTGTAGCACTGCTCCTGGTCTCCCCTAAGTCCCAGCTGCTGGTTAAAGAAAAATTAATTTCCTCTAGCTATACAGCCACCAGGAATGTGCAACAAAAACACTGTTTTGATTAAGCTTCACAAGAAAAACATGTTTCTTTTGGTCTTAGGAGGAAATGTATGGCCTATGCATACATTCTTCTAACATCAAAAAGGTTGTTATAATTATCAAAAATTGGGCAGCCCTTCACAGCACAGATTTTCCACACAAGTGATGAATATCTGCATTGTTTTTAACTCTTTCAGTGTTGTATTATTACAACAAAGGCTACTTCATTTTACTTTGCACAAAGAACCTCTATCTGCTGAAAGTCGGAGGGCTACCAAGATAGTCAGGGGCCCTAGAGCACATGTCTTCTGAAGAGACACTGACAAGCTGGGCTTGTTTAGTCTGGTAAAAAAGACGACCAGAGGCACTCTGATACTTGTTTGAAGGGCAAACAAAGATGATAGAACAAAACTCTTCTTCGTCATCAGCTGATACAGCAGGGAACAGTGATCACACATTGCAGCGTGGGACACTCTGACCTTATACCCAAATGCTGCTCTTTCCACTATATCATTAAAAAAATGCTTTCAGAACACACAATAAAATGCTGTTGCTGTTCAGGCTTGATAAAAATGACAGCTTATATAGCTACTTTTTTTTCCCCTCTGGAGAGCTTCCTTACATGATCATCAGCCTTCTAAACGAGTGATCAGACCAGCATTCATTTACATGTGAAAAAGTATTGGACATTAATTACGGTGTTTATCTTTGCTCAGGATCTGTCAGTGTGCTGATGGATGGTAGGTGATTAATGCTTCTTTTCCTTGCTTTCGTTTGTTAAATATCAATGTAAAATGTGCAGAAGTGGTAAGAAGGTTACTTAAATGAGAAGTCTTGGGTATAATAAAACAAACTCATAATAGATTCTCCTCTCTCATGGGAACTACAAGCCAGCTCGTTGCAGATTGCAGTTTGGGCATTTTGGTAGGGCAGTGGGAAGAGAATGCAAAATTTCAGATCTGTGGACAAACACAAAACTTCATTGTTCTGTACTTCTTTTTACAACCTCTTTCCAAAGCACTTCATTCAGTGCAGACCCATGGTGGGGGGAATACCAAAACAGTCTAATGCTTATAAACTGTAAAGCATGATTAAAGACAAGCCAAAGTAGTTTGATCTTCAGCTTTAAAGAAACTATCATAGTTTTGTGTATCACGTCTCTGTAATTTATACCAGTAGTCTCTATACCCCAGCCTCTAAGTAGCACTTTTGTACTCATGCAAACCAGGTGTCTGTAAGAGTGAGTTTGTAGATTTACATCTGCTTCAAAGCTATAAAGGACTCTTGTTACTGCTGCTTTGGGTTTTCTTTGCAAACGGCTGCTCTAGAGGTAGTGGTGTACTGAGTGCTCTCACTTAGCCTAGTGCCATGAGCAAAATACAACTTCTGAGCACGTAAGTGTTAGGAGTCCGTGGTATTATGCTTACTACATGACTTCTTCATGTGATGGGTATACACACTAAAGCTGTGCCTTTGTCCTGGTGCTCTGTTACTGTTTCTTTAGTGACTGGGACAGTGGTGATCTGCTATGGCTGGTTTAGGTTATACTGAGAGATGATTTAAGAAAAAAATAACGAGGTGCATTAAAACCAAAAATGATTGTGCTTTGAAATCCAGTGGCACTGTGAACCAAACCAGGCTTTGTTTGTTTTTGTACTATTTGCATACTCTTTGATAGATGAAATATCTGCCTTCAGGCCAGGTACTGGACTGGAACATAATTACCCATTCTGCATTTATCAAGAAGCAGTTGTATAAAGGGGTACATATTCCTACTGTTAATCAGAGCTGTATTCCTTGTGCAAGGAATCATGTGGACTTCATTCATCTTCTGTAATGGCACTCGCAGGAATGTGGCAGTCATAGTAAACTTAACATTGTTTTGCTTCTTGTGGTTTTGAATAAGTCTTTAATCAGACCAAAACTGATGTGGCTTTATGAATCCAGTTGGGGAAACCATGTTTGGCTTTGTGTAAATTCAAGAAACTATCATAGTATTAAGAGATGTCTGAGACAGTTGCTTCTGGTGTGCTTGTGGACAACAGTATTATTTTGTCAGATGTACCACACAGTTTCAGTTTTCCAGTTTGTTCCTCTAAATGCAGATGAGATCTTGTAATTTGTTATTTAAGGCCTACTGTCTCTGAGGCATTTTTCACTTAACATCTAGAAGAAGACATCTGTTATCGTCACCAAAAAATAGCTGAGTAATGCAAAGGCAAGGTTAAGAGCACAATATGAAGTTTACCTTGAGAAAATCTAGTAAACCCATGTAAATTAGCCAGCAGGGCAAGGGAGGTGATTCTCCCCCTTTACTCTGCTCTCGTCAGACCCCACCTGGAGTACTGTGTGCAGTTCTGGAGCCCCCAACACAAGAAGGACATGGAACTGCTGGAGCGGGTCCAGAGGAGAGCCACGAAGATGCTCAGAGGGCTGCAGCAGCTCTGCTATGAGGACAGGCTGAGAGAGTTGGGGCTCTTCAGCCTGGAGAAGAGAAGGCTTTGAGGAGACCTTAGAGTGGCTTTCCAGTATCTGAAGGGAGCCTACAGGAAGGCTGGGGAGGGACTATTTACATGGTCTAGTAATGTCAGGACGAGGGGGAATGGGTTTAAGTTGGAAGAGGGGAGATTCCGACTGGATGTTAGGAGGAAGTTCTTTACAGTGAGGGTGGTGAGACACTGGAACGGGTTGCCCAGGGAGGTTGTGGATGCTTCCTCCCTGGAGGTGTTTAAGGCGAGGCTGGATGAGGCCTTGAGCAGCCTGCTCTAGTGGGAGGTGTCCCTGCCTATGGCAGGGGGTTGGAGCTGGATGATCCTTGAGGTCCCCTCCAACCTAAACCATTCTATGATTCTATGATTATGGCTTGTGTTTGTAAGAGAAATTGCACTTACCATTCAGAAATTAAATATAGTGGAAGAAGCCCTTGACAAGGCAAACTTGCTGTGGAAGATGAAGTCCATCAAATCTTCACTGGCTGAGGGAATGTTCTTGAGGAGACCCCAGTAGCTGGAATGTGAACCTGGGCAGATGGGTTAGCTGTTGATAACCTGGGCAGGAAAGAAATGGTCAGAAGTGTACATCTCAAGCACAACTGGTTCATTCATAAGAGAGGAGATGGAGCAAAAGTCCCAAACTAATA
This sequence comes from Tricholaema leucomelas, assembly GCA_013400475.1. Taxonomy (NCBI): domain Eukaryota; kingdom Metazoa; phylum Chordata; class Aves; order Piciformes; family Lybiidae; genus Tricholaema lacrymosa; species Tricholaema leucomelas. Next base: position 1,234,024 of record WAAF01018538.1, on the reverse strand, counting down.
TTATTAAGTGGGTGCCCAAGCAGTTGCAGTAGGCAGGTGTGGATCTACCTGCAAAATCCTGAGCATGGAGGAAATGTCAGTGATGTAACTTTCTCTGTGGAGCCCACAACAACGTGTCATTCTGTTTATCCCTCCTGGTAAGGTACCTCCTTTAAACTGAGAGAAGTTGATTTGACCTCTGATGTAAACTGAACATAGCGCATGTCATGTAACAAGCGAGGCGATTTAGCTGTTTTACTGAATCCTCCACTGTGCATGCCAAGAGCGGCAGAAATGATGACTGAGGTCCAGTTGGAAGATGTTCCAGCTTGACATTGCTTTCAAATTAGAACATTCATAAAGTTCTTCCCGTAAATGTGAGAAAAGGTTAGTAAGTGAGCACGCTGATCTTTCCCGTCAAATCCCATCATCACGTGCCACACTATCGCCTGTCATCTGTTTGTATTGCATTATTGTCTGTCATATTGTCATCTCGCATCACAAGAGCTGTGCAAAGCTGGGAGAAAATGCAATTGCTGGCCTGCTGTGAAGCTGAAGCAAACTTGGAGATTGCACCTCTGCCAGCAGTGCTGTGTAAGCTGCTTCTCTGAAAACATTTTGGGTTTTCTGTCAGAGCCTTACCAGGAGGTCTCTGAGTAGTCATCAGTCAAAGACAGAGCTAGGATTGGTACAAAATGATTGTGCAGGCAGTGATCAGGGAGACATATGCTCCACACCCCCACTCTGTTTCTCATGGTCTAAAAGGCACATGAGTTTGTGAAAAGTGACAAACCTAATAATAGATTCTGTGGGGTAATGGCAGCCAGAACACGTTAAATCAAGCAGTATCTGCATGGGTTTGTCAGAGAAAGGCCAAATACTCAAACTGTCTGATCCTACCGATGCACAGCCTGTTGCTTTGTTGCTACACTGGATACATGGATGTGAGTTATTTTTAATAATTATCTCATGCTTTATTTAGATCTCCTTTTTTCTCTGTAGAGTCTGCCTCACCATCCACTAGATGTCCTTTTGACAGTCTGTCAGCTTTATTGCCTGGTTTCCTAGTCAGTGCTGCAGGTTAGTAAAACAGAGTTAAATGGCCATGAAACTGCTCCCCAAAATTCCAGTTTAAGTTCAGAGACTGTGTTGAAGTCATCAGGGTTAAAGTACTGTGAAGCCCAAGCAGTTTAGGTATGCTGATGCCCTAGTGTGCTAACAGATGCTCATCAGATGTTTTCACACACATGATTTTGGACTGCTAAATGGAAGATTCTTGAGGGATGAAATTTCTTATTCATTTATCAGCCATGTCAATTCTTATCCATCTAATACTTCATTATGGTTACAACTGAAAGCTTTTGCAGTACTTGCAGAAACAGCAGGGAGCTGAAAGTATCTGCAATGTTTCTTCCGCTTAGTAAAGCACAACTGTAAGAGTTCAGAAAAAAAAATGTAGGCTATTGCCTACAAACACTGTGGACCAGAACTCAAAAGGCTGACTGCATTTTAGACTTGTCTCTCTGCATGTTGCAGCTGCTCTTCTGCTTTTCTGAGAATATGGTACTGAGCTGATAGGATTATAAGAGTGTAATGGCTTTTAATAGCAGCTATAATGTGTTTTAGCTGTAATTTGATATTGAAATGGCTCCTCTTTCTACAAATTCCTGGGGTAAATTCCTCAGCTGAGATGCACAGTTGCAGCTTCTCTGATGTTGAAAGATCTCATCTATGTACTAAAGCTCTAAGCTCAGATACTTTATGAGAGCGTGGAGATTTTGTGGTTTTCACTCATTTGATCTGAACAAGCTCATAAACATCCCAGTGGCTGAGTTTCCTTCGGCACTGGTGGTATGAATCCGTGTTGAGGTAACTTCATGAATAAAAATGAGTGAGTAATGCACATGCATTGTAATGGACACACCTGGATTCCCATTGCTATGCAGCTCTGCTGGGAAGCTGTAAATCTGCACACCACATGAATGCTCTGCATGTAGAGGGCTACAGCTTAGAGGCTTTGACTTGCTATGCAGCTAGCAGGGGAGGTAGTAGGCTCTTAGCTTGGACACTCAGCTTCATGCTGTGGAGAGACACTATCTTCTCTGAGCATTGGCTCCTAATTTAGGCACCCAAGGTGTCAGAAGCTGATGAGCCCTTTCCCTTACTGTATGTCTGCTGTTCAATTACTCACTTTCTGGCAGTGCAAGACGCAGGAGTTATAATCAGCTCTCATTTCATTCCTCTGATAATTACTTTTCTATCTAGAAAGGAATGATGCATTTCCCTTGCTTTCTGCTGTTTATAGAGAAATGTCTGCCTGCACTTTTAATTTTTTCCCCCTCAGCCTCACTTTTCTCTCCTTTCTCAATGTGAGACAGGTCTGCTGAGTCTGTCTCTGCTTCCCATTTGCCACGTGTTGGAGGCTGAGCAGAGAACATTGTGTGCTGCCTTAGGACTCAGTGGGCCTGGCTCACAGAGCATCAAGGCGTAAGGAATTGCAACTGCTGAAGGAGACTCATGGATGCTTAAGCTCAAGGCTTGCATTCCTCAGGACTTTTCTGAAGATCACTGGTTATTTGTTGTTACTGTTTTCTTTCCCCTCTGGGCCAATCATTAAATGGCTTGTGAGGCCTCCTGAAGATAAATGTCATGTATGTAAGTGTCCCTGGTGAAGTCAGCAGCTGTGCAGATAGAATTCAAGGGAATGGGAAACTTGGAAGACATGCTAATGAACAGAACTGATCTGGAAGCTGGGATGGTGATCAGAGACAGCGTTTGCCAAAGACTTGCTATTTCATGTGACCATATGCATTGAGTGTCTGATTCAGTTTCCTTTGAAGCCAGTGATAGTCTGCTGCTGTTTTGTGTGGCAGTTAGAACAGCCTCATTAAGACAAGCCTGGCCTCTACACTGCATAATGTTTCTTCTTTTAGCTTCTAATAGAGACATCCATATGGAAGGAACAAGGATGTTTCCTTGCTCTTTCATTGTAAATGTGTTTTCCTTTTGCAAAAATGCAAATGAATGCAAAAGCACTCCAGCTTGCAGATGGTGAGCATTCTTCACTTCAGACTAGAGACGTGATGGTGTCAAGGAGAAATGCAGAGATGAAAGCTGCAAGTCTGTGAGCCAGCCCAGCTATATGGAAATATTCCTCATTTTTGTGCTGCAGCCACTGCCATCGCAGCACTTCTCCAGAGTCTTCCTCTGCTATGGGATCCTCACCTGCTGGTGGCCACTGGTTCATAGGTCTTTCTGTCATGGAAGGGAGTCACTGTGCAGCCAGATGGGGTTAAATGCTTCTCTAAGGTGGCTCAGAATATCTTCACAGATCTTTTTAGCTTTTATTGAGGTCTTTGGTTTCTGGTCACTTCTACAGAAAGTAGCCTGGGCTGTCTAATGCTCTTTTTGTTTACCTGCTCTTTAGTATCTTATCTACCAGGGACTACATACATACAGAAAAATGGTGGTTTCAAGGCATTGTAATCGCTGAAGACCTACAAAAGTGATCTCATCTAAATTATTGGCTGAACTAAATACATGGTCCAAATGGCAAATCAGCAAACCCAGAACGTTTTGGTTTGATCAGACTATTTAATTATCAGAGATCTAGTGTGGAGGAGATTATTCTTGGGGGTCGGGGGGAACGAAAAATGATTGGGGCATAGTTGGCCTGAAGGCATTAATTAAAAAAAAGCAATAAAATCCCCAAGCCCACCCTGAAATAATTTTGTATTTAAGCAAGCAAATGAGAAAAATAAAAGAAACAAGTGAACAGAAAATCAGTCATCTCAAGAAGCTCTCTCAGCTCTAGGGAAAGAGTTAAAGTTGCTGTAGTGTCTCCACTGACCTCCACATTACACTGAAGAGGAATTTGGCCCAAGTTCTCTTTTGGTAGAGAATATGAGTCAGAAAAGCAGCCTCTGCTCACAGTTCTTTGCTCCTCCCTCTTCTCTCATCCAAGGCTTCTCCTAGCCTGTTTCTGTACTTAATATTTTAGGTCAGTATTCGTAGTGCTGACTTTTAACTGGGTTCAAGCAATTCTGTTTTACATTGTGTCTTGGAAAGAGAATCACCCTAAAACTTTGAAATGCTTCACGTTTTGAAAAGGTTTTTTTTTCAACTGACAGGCTTGTGTCTCCTCAGGAGTTTGGATACTATGCAGGCTAACGTAATAAAATTTCTTTTCACAAGGAAGCATATGTTTAAAGCACTGTCTCATGTAGCTGGATATTTTGAAATCTGTTAATCCATTCTAAAATGCTTGCTTGACCTATACTTGACTTGGACTTACAAGAACTTTTATTATGCTAGTAGAGTCCAGATAGTTGAGAGCAAGCATTCGACTCTGTCCCACATGACATCCTGGTCACCAAACTGGAAAAGCACAAACTGGATGGGTGGAGCACTCACTGGATAAGGAATTGGCTGGATGGTCGCATGCAGAGAGTGGTGATCAATGGCACAATGTCCACCTGGCGACCGGTGACAAGTGGTGTTCCTCAGGGGTCAGTGCTGGGACCAGTGCT